>CM035846.1:146338511-147538511 GCA_020510985.1 Pholidichthys leucotaenia | reverse complement strand
CCACCGAGACTACCACAAGCTGGGCCAGGAGGCACAACGACTCGTTGACGCCCATAGACGACACACGGCCACGACCGCAGCAGCGGAGCTGGGCGCAACATCCGGAGATGGCAGGGGGCCAGAGGCTGCAGCACCAGACTCACCGACGACGGCAGCGACGGGGGCCAGGAGGCGCGGAGCGGACGACGTCCTTTGCTTTTACCATCGCCGTTTTGCCGAGAGGGCACGCAAGTGCATTCCACCGTGCCAATTCAAGCGCTCGGGAAACGCCAAGACCGGGAGTCGGTAGCAGCTGCGGCTCTCGGTGAGGAGAACAAGCTGCTCTACTTGAGGGACGCGCGATCGGGGAGGCACTTCCTCGTGGACACAGGCTCCCAGCTGAGTTTCATCACATCTTCCTACGCTGACCGGCTGGCGTCTTCCAGTGGCCCTGTGGTGTCAGCAACGAACGGCTCGGCGATTAAGACCTTCGGGGAGAAGACCCTGTCTCTGTCGTTACACGGCCGCACATTCGAATGGACTTTCGTCATAGCGGCAGTCAATTTCAACATGTTAGGTGCTGATTTTTTGTGCTCACATGGTTTGTTGGTCGATCTTGCTAACAGACGCCTGGTTAATGCACTCTCTTTTTCTTCTATTCCCTGTACAGCGCGAGTGGCCCCGCCAACAGCACAAGCCAACGTCACAGCTGCAGGTGGTAAGTTCCACACACTCCTCACTCAGTTTCCAGCACTCACGGTGCCAACGTTTTCGGCGACCGTGGCTAAACACGGGGTGGAGCATTTTATTACTACCACCGGACCGCCTGTTTTTGCAAAAGCTCGGCGCTTGGATTCAGCTAAACTGGCCATAGCGCGCGAGGAGTTCGCCAACCTGGAAAAATTGGGTATCATCCGACGTTCAAAGAGCCCTTGGGCTTCACCGCTTTACATGGTCCCTAAAACTGATGGCTCGTGGCGGCCGTGCGGTGATTTTCGCAGGCTGAACAATGCTACAGCACACAACCGCTACCCAATCCCACATATCCAGGATTTTTCAGTTCATTTGGCGGGGACACGCATTTTCTCTAAGATAGACCTGGTACGCGGTTATCTTCAGGTCCCAGTCCGCACTGAGGACATACCCAAAACAGCGGTAATAACTCCTTTCGGGCTTTTTGAGTTTTTTGCATGCCGTTTGGGCTTAAAGGCGCAGCGCAGACTTTCCAACGCATGATGGACGTGGTGTTGCGCGATCTCCCTTTCGTGTTCGTCTACCTGGACGACATTTTGGTAGCCAGTGCATCCGAAGACGAACATGAAAACCACCTCACAGCAGTTTTCCGGAGGTTGGCGGAGCACGGGCTAATAATCAACCCAGCGAAGTGTCAGTTCGGGGTGGCGCAGATTGATTTTTTGGGGCATCGCGTCTCTCCCGAAGGAGCAGTTCCTCTGCCTGACAAGGTGCGCGCTGTGGCAAATTTTCCCCAGCCACAAACGGTCAAAGCGTTACAGGAGTTTTTGGGAATGGTGAATTTTTATAACTGTTTCCTCCCCCGCACAGCGCAGCTCATGCAACCATTGTACGCTGCGCTTAAAAAACAAAAACCCGCAAATAAAATCGAATGGTCTCCCGAGCGGGAGCGTGCATTCTCTGAAGTCAAAACAGCCTTGGCAAACGCTGCGTTGTTAGCGCATCCAGCCCCAACGGCCCACATGGCGCTCACTACTGACGCGTCAGATGTGGCCATAGGGGCGGTTGTGGAACAGTATGTGGCTGGAGCCTGGCAGCCACTCGCGTTTTTCAGCAAGACTTTGCGCGATAGTGAGCGAAAATACAGCGCATTCGACATGGAGTTGTTAGCTCTCCATTTGGCTATTCGTCACTTCCAGTTTTGGCTGGAGGGACACCGTTTCACCGCGTTCGTTGACCACAAGCCGCTGACTTTTGCGATGGCCAAGATTTCGGAACCTTGGTCGGGCCGGCAGCAGAGACAGCTGGCCGCAATTTCGGAGTTCACTACCGATATCCAGCATGTAGCGGGTAAACTTAACGTAGTGGCAGACTGCCTCTCGCGTGTCGTGGCTGCTCCAGCCCGCGTAGAGGTAGATTTCGCAGCTGTTGCCGCGGACCAGGGTAGCGGCACAGAAGTGCGCGCGGCCCCAGTCCGCGTAGGGATAGATTACGCAGCCATGGCCGCGGAGCAGGGCGGCGACGCGGACATGCACACGCTCCAGTCTGGACCAACAGGGTTAAGGCTGGAGGACAGGGTGCTGCAAGACGGTATGCCCCCCCTAATCTGCGATGTTTCCACCGGGCGACCCCGTCCGGTGGTTCCGGCCTCGTGGCGCCGCCGCGTTTTTGACTTGATCCATTCGCTGGCGCACCCGGGGGTGCGCGCTTCGGTCAAAATGGTAGGGGAGAAAGGAGAAATTTGTATGGCCGGGCCTGCGCAAGCAAGTTAGAGAGTGGGCGGCAGCCTGCATGGCCTGTCAGCGGGCCAAAGTGCATAGACACACGAGAGCTCCTTTGGAGCCGTTTCATATTCCAGCTAAAAGGTTTGATCATGTCCATGTGGACCTCATAGGCCCCCTACCGCCCTCGCAAGGGTGCACACATCTTCTGACAATGGTTGACCGCACCACGCGCTGGCCAGAAGTGGTTCCCCTGTCATCAACCACAGCCGAGGAGGTGGCGCGCGCTTTTTTAACTGCATGGGTAGCGCATTTTGGAGTTCCGTCGGATATTATGTCTGACAGAGGCCCACAATTTGTTTCCGAACTTTGGTCAGCGATGGCCCGCAGCCTGGGGGCAACGATCCACCGCACGACCGCGTATCACCCGCAGGCTAATGGGTTATGCGAACGTTTTCACAGGTCGCTGAAGGCGGCTCTCAGAGCGTCGCTTACGGATGCAAATTGGGTTGACAAACTACCATGGGTTCTATTGGGGTTGCGTTCTGCGCCTAAAGAGGATTTAGACGCCTCCCCAGCGGAGCTAGTGTTTGCACAGCCACTTCGGCTGCCTGGAGAATTTCTCCCTGACAACCCAGCGCCAGAGTTCTCCTCGGCTCAGCGGTTGCAGAATAACATGGGCCCGAGTGTCCTACCAGGCCCCGTTCACCACAGTTTTCCGCATGTTTTTGTGCCTAAAGCTTTAAAAAATGCAGTTTGTTTTTGTCAGACATTATGCCCACCGCACAGCTCTGCGACCGCCTTACGATGGACCATTTAGAGTGCTAGAAACAGGTGATAAGCATTTTTTGCTAGATTTGGGGGGCAGAAAGGAGATGATTGGCATAGACAGACTCAAACCTGCTTTTGTGATGGCTGACGAAACTGTGCAGTTGGCGAGGGCCCCGCGACGGGATAGACCCCCTAGGGAGCATTCCCCAGTACACCCACAGAGATTGACTAATAGTTTTAATCCCCAGACAGCAGCTCCACAGCAGGAGCACGCCGCGGAAGAGGTTAAGCCCGCCTGCAGCAGATACGGCAGACGGTTGAGACCAAGACAGCATGTGGACTGATGTATGGCGATTTTATTATGACATGCAATCTGTGTTAGTTTGTTCCGTCTTAGACGTTTGGGGGGGGGGGGGTTATATGTGGTGCACCTATGTAGTTTCACGGGCTCACATGTATACGACTGTTCATATGCTCTCATGTATATTCCTGTGTGCTTATTTTGGCTTCACGTCTGAAGAGGAACAAAAGGTCTGGACCTCCTAGGGATAAGAGGAGGATGAGGGAGTTGGCCTTTTGATATGCAAAGAGATGGACATGAATGATTTCCTGACCACCCAGGTTGGGGTGGAAGCGAGAGGAACTGCAGGGGGGATGCATTGTGTTTGGGATTTAAAGACAATGGGATTTTGTACTTTGATGTCAGGGGTATAAGACTGGCAAATGTTGGGGTTTTTTCCTTCTTCTGCTTTTGAATGTTGGAGAGTGTGTTGTGAATAAAATGGAACCTGAGAAATAACTCTGCCTCATCCTTTCCACACAATCTCCACAATACCTTCTATCCTCGTCGCCAAATGTTATGTTGGTGATAGGAGCCAAGGACGAGGCTAGGTGTTGAACTGGACACTCCACAGTACATCAGCATACCCGCCAGGCAGAGAGGTGGCCAAGAGACCACCCCTCCCTCTCACTGCTCTCTTATACCCTGGGTGGTGGCGGAACCAGAAAAGTGGAGCCACCACCTGTGCCACACAAATAAAGGTCCCGAACTCCAACACAACAGGGACTAAGCACCACTTGTGGGACTGACACACTGGTGGTATCTGGGGAATGGAACAATACTGTGACGTTTGCAGGGTTCACACAAAAAGACAATGGAGCAGATGGCTGTGATCAACCTGATTTATTTTACACACACCCCGACCCCCAACCTGCTTCTGAGCACACAGAGGAGGGGAGGTCATTCCCCCAGACCTCCGTTTGAATCATGGTTACACACACATGGTACATCTTGCCCTAATCCTGCTAAACACTGCTGGGTCATTATAATGCAGTTATAATGACACACCAGTATAACTCAGAAATAACACATTTAACACACACACACAGTAACGTTTCAAACTGGCAAAGCATGCTGGGAAATCCCTGGCCCCCTTAAAATGGCCCCGACGTTACACTGCCCCCCCCCCCCCGGACTGGTTTCTGTCCCCAGAAAATTCAAAGTCCACTTTCAGAAATCCAACGCGAGTCAGCCCGGTGCCAGGGCGGCATGCACGGGCCATCTGAGTCTCGGTCAGAGTATCTGGTTGGGGTAGGGTTCCGGTTTGGCCATCAGCGGGCGGATGGACACATCTTACAGCCTCTGTAGGACCACGCACAGTCCCTTCCCTGGCAGCGGGAGTCCCAGGCCCGCTCCAGCCGACTGCCTCCGCTGCCAGATCTCCCAGGCGGCCGCTGGCCCGCGTCCATGCGTCCAGCCCTTGCTGCGCCTGGAAAGTGGCCGCATCTTCGTCCTGCTCACTCCGCTGCGTCGCTCCTGCGCCGAGGGCCTCCGTGACGTCACCGAAAGGAAAAGCATCGGGTAGCGGTAGGACACGCACAGTTCCTCCTCTGGCAGCGGGAGTCCCATGACTCCTACCGCTGCCAGGACCTCCCAGTCGGCCGCTGGCCCGCATCCAGGCGCCCAGCCCCTGCCGATCCCGAGAAAAGACCGGATCTGTCCTGCTCGCTCCACTGCTGCTGCGCTCCAAAGGCCTCTGTGACGTCACCTGCCGGGGGAAGCATCTGCAGGAGGCGGCTTTTTCCCCGTCCATGCCACCTCGCTCTAATTTAACGTCGGCAAGGGGCCAGTTTGTCGTGCGCTGTGTGCGGGGCAGTACCATGCCATGTACCCTGGCTCTGTGCAGCGGAAGCCGTCCTTCCTCGCGTCGCCACGGCTGTTTCCTTCGTGCACGTGCTGCCGTGATCTGCCGTAGCTCCTCCTCCACTCGCTCTCAGCACGGTGGTTTCCTCCGATGATCAGCGCGGCAGCCAACTTGACCTGGGCCAGGCGGTCATCCAACAGGTTCTCGCCGTTGTAGCGGGGAATCTTGGCCCGCTGCTGGATGGATGGGACGGTCATCTCCCGGTCGATTGCCGCTTCTAATCGCTCTGGAATCGCCAGCCCGTCCTGCCCTGAAAAGGGCGGGAAACAGGGCTGGTTTGCTCTGCTCCGTCCATCGCGGCGAAGCTCTCCAGGGGCCGGTGTCTCAGCTCTACACTCCGTTGCCAGCTGAGCGATGAATCGCTCCGGCCGCTGCACCTCCGCCTGGATCCTCATCTTGCTCCATATCCCACTCCTGACACTAGTGTGACGTTTGCAGGGTTCACACAAAAAGACAATGGAGCAGATGGCTGTGATCAACCTGATTTATTTTACACACACCCCGACCCCCCAACCTGCTTCTGAGCACACAGAGGAGTGGAGGTCATTCCCCCAGACCTCCGTTTGAATCATGGTTACACACACATGGTACATCTTGCCCTAATCCTGCTAAACACTGCTGGGTCATTATAATGCAGTTATAATGACACACCAGTATAACTCAGAAATAACACATTTAACACACACACAGTAACGTTTCAAACTGGCAAAGCATGCTGGGAAATCCCTGGCCCCCTTAAAATGGCCCCGACGTTACAATACGCCACCAGTAAATCCTGCTCACCAGCGCCAAGTGTGACCAAGGGGACGGGCGGTTAAGCCAAACTGGTGGTTTCCAAACGGGGGCTCGAGCTCACAACCTCCCGCTCCGGAGTCCGGCACGCTACCTGTATCACCAAGAGGGTCGGAACTCACTTGGCAAGCCAAGTAGGAATGCTTTTTTTTTTTTTAATTGACTCTGTTATATAAACATGAGCATTTTGCATATCATATTCCCATAAATATGTGGGAGGGCCCCAAAAATTGCTCTAGCCCAGGGGCCCACAACCTCCTTATTCCGGCCCTGATTATGTGGGGTATCTTAAATGATTAATTTATTAATGATTTATTTATATACAGTGGGAATATGCAAATGTATAATCTCCTGCATAATGTTGAAATACTGTATACTTATAAATTCTCTGGTGCATTTGGGTGCCCTGAATGTCTGGTGCTCTGTAAGCCCACATCAAGATCTTGGTAGAAAGGCTGAGTTGCTGCAAGGTTGTATTATATTAAATCCCTTAAACAGACAATGATTTTATTTCAGTCATTTAAAATTCATACTACAGTATAATCCATTCTTGTTCGTTTCAGGTTGGATAGTTTACTTAGCTCGTTGTTGCTAATCCAGTATTTCCAACAGTACCTGAACGTTTCTTTTGTCCCTCCTTCTCATGGCGCGCGCTATTGCGCCTGCGCAGTGCGATGGAAGCTTCAGTCTGTGGAAAGTTTGTGCTGCCAGTGAGGTTGTCTTTGTGCTGTGACGAAGACATCATCGCTGGGTAATGTTGCTTCTTGGAGGAAACGGTCAGCGTGAGAAGCTGAGCCGGTGACAAGGGGGAATGAGTCAAGCGGACATGTCCGGTTCGGTTGTTCACAGCACCATGGAGCTGCCCTGCCGCCGGTCTGGGGTCAGTCTGAGCCGAAGCGGAGAGGAGTTTCAGCCGTTGGTCTGGGCGTCCTAGTCTAATTGCTCCATTAAAACAAAAACAGAGACTTAACTGCCACCTCATGATCTATCTGTAACATCAGGCTGCTATTTCTCTGGATAGGCTTTTGTCGGCCTCCACCACCACCATGTCTGACCAGAACTACTACTGGACCGTGTTGCCCAGCTACAAAACTAGTTTTGTGACTGGGGCCATGATGAAACGATCGAGAAGGTAATAATATCTAAAGCATAATAATAATAATAATACTAATCTAAAACCAGCTCAAAGTAGACAGTTGAAGATTAAACATTATCTTTATTGCCGTCGATGATGCCATTCAAGGTCTAACGGCGGGTTGTTGAACATCTATGTGGAGCTATGCGATTCACAGCTTGTTGTTCTTTCACTTCAACACCGATCACATGAATAATGTCACCTTGGAGTGTATCTCCTACCTTAGTGTATCTCCTACATCCGCCCTGATTTTTGTTTTTCGACGGAGAAACGTGACCGTGGTAGACGGCTGTATACTGTGCATTTGTGTATATGGGTGTAGGGCAGACTGCATTGTCTGCTGCCAGCTGTCGCATAAAGCCATACCGGGGCCCACTGCCGATCAATACGCCGATGCGGTTAGTGCTGTAAATGCGCTCTTATCCGTGAGATAAATCCCATCTGCCTTATCATACACTGCTGTAGCATTTAGTGCACTAGATGTAAGCCCGAGCTCATAGTGATCTGGCATAGATTATTTCCATTATGACTGTACTGAATTTTTATCCATCTCTTATAGCTACTGCAGCGTCTATAACTTTAATACCCATTGTTGAGTCGGTCTATGAAATAAAACGTATTTTTCTCTTCTTTTATTTCACACATTTAGTTGAGATTATATCCCAGTCATGACGTTATGATTGTGGTTATAAGCGATTTCTTGCAGCCCATGAGGCGCAGACACATTGCTGCTGCCTGTATCTCCCTGGCACATGGCAGCATGCAAGGCTTTTACAAACAAGTCTCAGTGAGGACTTGTCTTATGACTGCTGGCCACTGATGAAGGGCTCACTTGGTTGTTGTGTAAGGGTCTGCAAACCTGTGCTTCTGTCAGAAAGAAGCTGTGATGTTATGAGAAAATTTTTAAAGAAACAGTCTCAAGTTCACTAGAACTAGGCATAAATGTATGGGAAAAAATGTACATTTCAAAGGGAAAAGGTAGTATGGAAAATGTAATGATCAGTGTTGGGCAAGTTACTAAAAAATAGTAACTAGTTACAGTTACTAGTTACTTATTTTCAAAAGTAACTGTTACTTACCAATCACTGCATGATTAAAGTAACTAGTTACTTGGAAAAGTAACTTTCACATTACTTTTAAATACATACTTAAATCATCGTGCACACATAGCAAGATAAATTAATTAATGGATAATATGGGCGTATTAATGTCAGGCTGAAAACAGACTGTTTCAGAGCTTTTAGAACATGTTCACTGTACTTTATCCTGCCTTGAGAGCTCTTATTGTGGGAAAAATCTGAAGAAAATCAACATGGAATTGCCAGTAATTTCCTCATTTTGCGTGAGGGAGAGAGAGGGAAAAAGTGTGAGAATCACTCCAAAAGAGTGAGTTGGCAACACTGCATAAAGCTGTCAACGTTTCTTACCTTCAATATTATGGATTTAATCCAATGTACAGTGATCCAAAGAAAATGTCCATTATCCACAGCCCAAGTGTCTGCTGTGACAGAGACATGATCTAGTCTCTTAAATTCCTTTTGGAGATCAAAATCCATTTGAGAGAATATGAGAATATGTATGGGCGCATAATCATACCATGTAGGATAACTAAATAGACGGTTATGCTGTTTCATCCCACCTAGCAACAATGCTCTGCACTGTGTGTGTTTATATATTTACATATTTATTCCATCTAGCTACAATGCTCTGCACTGGGTGTGTTTATATTTATATATCTATATATTTATTCCATCTAGCTACAATGCTCCGCACTGTGTTTTTATATATCTACATATTATTCCATCTAGCTACATTGCTCCGCACTGTGTGTGTTTATATACTTGCATATTTATTCCACCTAGCTGCAATGCTCCGTACTGTGGGTGTTTATATATTTACATATTTATTCCATCAAGCTACAATGCTCTGCACTGTGTGTTCATATATTCATATATTTATTCCATCCAGCTACAATGCTCTGCACTGTGTGTCTGTGTGTGTGTGTGTGTGTGTATATATATATTTTATAGTAATATGTACATATGTATATTAGCTGCTCTTGCTTGCTTGTTTTTTTTTTTTCTTGCCTTCTGATTGTTGCTCTGAGTGTTGCTATCCCTGTGCTGTTGCAATCCTGGAATTTCCCCGTTGTGGGACTAATAAAGGCTTATCTAATCTTATCTTATCTTATTTTTGAATAATCTTTATCCAGGTAGCAAGTAAATGTGTTTTAACTTCAGTGGCTCACAGTCTCAGCTGTCTGATGGGAAATGACTGTTGTCAGATCTTCATTCTGTAACAGCGTATCTGGCAGTCAATCGGCTTAATTCTCTTCAGGGTCACTTAACTGTCCAGGTGCATACCTGTGCTTGAAATCCAGCGTGGCTGTTCAGATAGCGTAAATCCACTAGTAACACGGTGTTAGCATAGCACTAGCTTTGATCATGTTGCTGTTCAGGCGTTTCTGAAGGTTGCAGTCGGTCTCACACGACCCACCAATATGCTTTTGTCTTTAACTGTGACAGAGGAAAAATAATCTGTCTCTTTCCACAAAAACAAAGTAGCGTCATCTTTTCCCAGCAGGAGCAAGCTCCACTTGTGGCTGCGGCAGCGAAGAGGCTCTTTGCAACACGTTGACTGATGGCTGCATCAGCTACATAGGGTCAGTTTGTATTTATTTGCGCTAAAAATATCTGTCCATATTAATAAAACGAGTAACACAAGTAGTGCATCTGATCAAATTTCAGTAACTAATGCATTACTGAATTTTTAAACTGTAATTTAGTTACACAGCACATTACTGCAAAAGTAGTGGTGTTACAGTAATGCGTTACTTGCAACACTGAAAAGGATGTGCAGAGAAAGCCACATATTTACAAATAAAAATTTGCAACAAGAAATGTTTCTAGGGTGCCTTAAAAAGATTGCACATCTACAAAAAAGTTGCATTTAAGAAGAAAAAAAAATCACACATGAGAAAAGTCACTCTGTCACCACAATTCATTTTCAAACTTTTGAGGTAAAAAATATGAAAAACAAGTCTTTACGGTGTCAAGAAAAGGGTATGAGGAGTGACAAATTTTTCAAGAAAGAAGTTGTTATACGCCATGCTCCAGATTATTATGCAAATGATATTTGTCTCTGATTTTTCCAAATAGTCGATACAAATGACAGTCAGTATAATTTTCAAGTCATCAGCTGTTAGAGCATAATTCAAATTTTATTGAACAAACCACCCAATGACAACTTTTTTTTCAAAAATAAGAAAACTCAAAATGTGCTGTTCCAATTATGCACAACAGAGTTTCAAAACATTTTAATTCAATTCAATTCAATTCAACTTTATTTATATAGCGCCATTTCACAACAACAGTCATCTCATAGCACTATCAACTGTAGGGGGGAACCCCCACAGTTGCAGAAAGACCCCAGCAATCAGGCGATCCCCTGTGAGCAAGCACTTGGCGACGGTGGAGAGAAAAATTCCCTTTTAACAGGAAGAAACCTCCAGCAGAACCAGGCTCAGGGAGGGGCAGTCATCTGCTGTGACTGGCTGGGGGGTGAGGGGATAGAGAAGAAGAAAAGAACAGACGTGTAGAGAGCAAACAGCACGATGGGGACTCAATCTATGGGAGACAACAAACAAATGTTAATGACCAGCAAAAAAAAAATATTTCATAGAGAGTGAGGAAAGGAGTGAGGCCCAGTGCATTACTGGAGGTCCCCCGGCTGACTAAACCTATTAGCAGCATAACTAAGGAAGGGTTCAGAAACACATGATCCCTCCCTAATTGTAGGCTATATCAAAAAGGTAGGTTTTAGCCCTATTCTTAAAAACAGAGATCGAGTCTGACTCCCGAATCCAGATTGGCAGCTGATTCCACAGGAGAGGAGCTTGATAACTGAAGGCTCTGCCTCCCATTGTACTTTTGGAGATTCTAGGTATTACAAGTAATCCTGCATTTTGGGAGCGTAGTGCTCTGTTAGGATAATACGGTAGTATCTAGGGCTGGGAACGATCCCTAATTTCCAGAATCGATTCGATTCCGATTCTTGAGATTCTGAATCGATTCGATTCGATTCCGATTCAATCCCGATTCGATCTGGGGAATTACCATTTTAATAGCCATTTTACTTCCCATGAAACAAAAATCTTCGAGACCTAATGCTGCAAATTGTACCAAGAATCTTCTAACTTTGTTAATACATAAATTATCACATGTAGAACTGACCCAAAATCAGTTACAATAATGCACTTTTTATTATTTAACTTATCATTTCATAAAGTGCTCACAGGTGCTTTCTTTAGTGCAAAGGGTGTGTCGTGTCAAGTTCACCACCCAGAGTAAGTAAACAAATTCAATGCATGAACCATGCAGACATAATCTCACTGTATTTCAGTCCCTCCAGGATTTTGTCAGCTGTTTTTGTGATTGTTGTGGCCCAAAAAGCCTGGATTTGTGGGAGCTTTTCCAAAAAGTTATGGCACTTTTAGAGTTTTTTTGCACTCAAAGTTGTGTGAGGAAGTACAAATTTTAAAGCAGCTGCTTTTTCCATAGTTTACAGTGATGCTATTCTATGTAACACCACAAGAAAAGTACAGGATTGCCAAAAATTTCTTGTTAAACAGTGATTTATTTAGAATTAAATGCTCAGTAAAATTGTAAAAAAAAAAAGACCAATATTGTGTTCTTGCTGAGAACTTTAAAAAAGAAATAAAAGAATTTGTCATTACAACGACTAAATTGCATTGAATGCATGTTAGTGTGGAGAAAATGATGGCAGCACCTCCTTGAATTTGAAGGTCTTCTTCTGTGCTGAAATCCACATGAAGCAGGGATGCTCCTCCACTGATGACCTCTGACCTTCAGAAGGTCTCAGTTAGGATGAAGCTTCCAGTCTTCACACATCTGAAGGCAGATAAAAAGAATAGATTTCACAGTAAAATTAACATTCATATTTTTAGATCGCCACACCACAGTAGGGTTTAATAATTTAGGGGGTTTTTTTTATATTTTAACTACAAATTAACTTTCAATGTTGGAAAAGGGTTTCAGTTCATTTCCTGAGAAGGTTTGTTCATTTCAATTTAGTTCTACTGAGTAAAAATAGCTTGTTGTACTGCAGCCTTTATTAATTTTATTGTGATTTATTCTCTTCACATCGCTTAAGTGGCAGAAGTCCATAATCTCATAAAATATACCTTAATTCTGCATTTATTCACAGCGCTTAACCAACAGTTCCCTGTGTGTCCATAGTTTGTAAAATAAACCATCATCATGCCAGATAAATTATTAATTGACGACACAAATGTTAAAACAAACAAATATTATACTTACAGTCTCAGCAGCTCCAAGTCTCTGCTTCACGGGTTTCAGCCTCCGCGCATTTTCCCTTTATCAGTCGTCAACTTTATGTTCCAACACAGCGCTGCACGGAGTAAAAGTCCGTTTATCCCCGCTTTATGAAAAATATTCAGAAGCTGTTGAGGACAGTCTATACGGTGACTTTTGCTGCTAAATTAAGAGACGCACGTTATTAACTCCGCGTCATGTAAACACAAAAGACGTGTGCACGCGCCGCAGGGAACACAGAAGTTTTATTTATGAAAAATATTCAGAAGCTGTTGAGGACAATCTTTACGGTGACTTTTGTTGCTAAATTAAGAGACGCACGTTATTATCTCCGCTCGTGTAAACACGAAAGAGCACGCGCGGCAGGAAACTCTTGCTGGATGAGAACCGTTTTAACACCACAGAAGAAGAACTAGCATATCCGTTAGCTTGCTAGCTCCATTAGCGCGTCGATTGTTTACGCTTCTCGGCCATTGTTACTGGCTCACTGACCCGGTTTCAACCCGATTATACTCAGCAGACGTTCACAAACGTAAAAATATTATATTAAAACATATTAATATTAAAAGATCGATCCGCGGATTTTGTGGATCGATATCGGCTCAGTCAAACATGTATCGATCCATATCGATATATTGATCTTTTGAACCCACCCCTAGTAGTATCAGATCTTTTAAATAAAAAGGAGCCTGATTGTTTAGAGCTTTGTAAGTAAGAAGAAGGGTTTTAAACTTAATTCTAAACTCTATGGGAAGCCAATGAAGGGAGGCCAGGACCGGAGAGATATGATCTCTCTTTCTAGTACCTGTTAAAACTCTTGCTGCAGCATTTTGGATCAGCTGAAGACTTTTTAAAGATGTTTTAGGACAGCCTGATAATAAAGAATTACAATAATCTAATCTCGAGCTAACAAAAGCGTGGATCAGCTTCTCAGCATCACTCTGAGACAAGATGCTCCTAATCTTGGCAATATTACGCAAATGATAGAAGGCAGTCTTAGAAACAAATTTAATATGTGAATTGAAGGACAAATCCTGATCAAAAATAACTCCAAGGTTCCTCACAGAGCTATTAAGAGAAAGAGTAACTGCATCCAAACTGAAAGTTTGATTTGGAAAGGAATTTCTAAGGTTTTTTTGGACCAACAAGAATGACTTCAGTCTTATCTGAATTTAATTGCAGGAAATTACAAGTCATCCAAGCTTTGATTTCCTTAAGACAGGCTTCTAACTTGGCGAATTGAATTGAATTGAATTGAATTGAAAACTCAAATTGTACTGTTCCAATTATGCACAACAGAGTTTCAAAACATTTTATTGGTTGTAAAGATCTGAAAATTGTCATTTGTTGAATTTGCAGCATTAGGAGGTCATATGTACTGAAATCAAAAGCTATTTCAATCAAAAACAGCTTAACAGGCCAAGTTACATGTTAACATAAGACCCCTTCTTTGATATACAGTAACCTTCACAATTCTTGCATCCATTGAACTTGTGAGATTTTGGAGAGTTTCTGCTTGAATTTCTTTGCAAGATGTCAGAATAGCCTCCCACAGCTGTTGTTTTGATGTGAACTGCCTCCCACCCTCATAGATCTTTTGTTTGAGGATGCTCCAAAGGTTCTCAATAGGGCTGAGGTCAGGGGAGGATGGGGGCCACACCACAAGTTTCTCTCCTTTTATGCCCATAGCAGCCAATAACACAGAGGTATTCTTTGCAGCATGAGATGGTGCATTGTCATGCATGAAGATAATTTTGCTACAGAAGGCACGGTTCTTCTTTTTGTACCATGGAAGAAAATGGTCAGTCAGAAACTCTTTATACTTTGTCAAGGTCATTTTCACACCTTCAGGGACCCAAAAGGGGCCTACCAGTTCTCTGCCCATGATTTTGACCCCAAACATGACTCCGCCACCTCCTTGCTGACATCGCAGCCTTGCTGGGACATGGTGGCTATCCACCAACCATCCCTTACTCCATCCACCTGGACCATCCAGGGTTGCACGGCAGTCATCAGTAAACAAAACTGTTTGAAAATTAGTTTTCATGTATTTCTGTCATGAATGCTGCTTTGGGGCAGAAAGACAGACCCACGCGCTGAACTGTAGTCATGACATTTATTGAAAGAAAATACAAAATAGTGCAGAGAACAAAAATGCAAACAAGGAAAACTTACAGTCAGTGGCACTTCAGAGCTGGAATAGCTCTGGAGAAGATGAGGAGTTAACTTGGGGGGAATAAGTCCAGTAACATGAGACAAAGCATCAATACTTCCGCAGTGGTGTAACAATAAGGCAGTCTTTAAATAGTAGGCAACAAATGAGTAGCAGGTGCGGGAGCTGAGCTGGCAGGTGACCTGATTGCATAACTGCTCACAGCTGATAGGAGAGCAGACTGTGAGCAGTGAGTGAGAGTGTTTGGAAAGTGGGGGCACAAAAGACAAAACCCAAAACATACACATAAACAGACAAAATAATAATGACAGAAATGCAGTACTCAAAAATAAATTGAGTCTGAGCTCAGAGATAACATTAGAGCTCAGGCTCATGACAATTTCTGGTCCCATTGCAACCATTTTTGCTTGTGTGCATTCATTAGGGGTGGCTGAATAGTCAGTTTTTGCACAACTGCAAGCCTCTGGAGGATCCTACACTTTGAGGTTCGTGGGACTCCAGGGCACCAGCAGCTTCAAATACCTGTTTGCTGCTTTGTAATGACATTTTAGCAGCTACTCTTTTAATCTGATGAATTTGTCTGGCAGAAACCTTCCTCATTATACCTTTATCTGCACAAATCCGTCTGTGCCCTGAATCAGCCACAAATTTCATCACAGTACGACGATCATGCTTAAGTTTTCCTGAAATATCTGATGTTTTCATACCTTGTCCAAGGCATTGCACTATTTGACACTTTTCGGCAGCAGAGAGATCCTTTTTCTTTCCCATATTGCTTGAAACCTGTGGCATGCTTAATGATGTGGAACATCCTTCCTAAGTAGTTTTCCTTTAATTCGGCTGACCTGGCAAACTAATTATGACAGGTGTCTGAGACTGATATCAATGATGCAAAGAGCCCCGAGACACAATACCATCCATGAGTTTAATTGAAAACAAAAAATTGAATGTTTATGACACTAAAATCCTATTTGCATAATAATTTGGAACACAGTGTAATTTTGGGGGAAAATGACTAAAGTTGCCTATACACTTAGATGGAATAATTGTATATTTAAGAGAAAAAACTTCTTCTGTTGCTGATGTTGACAGGACAATTTAACGTTGTGGATTTATTATCATCCTAAGTTCCGGATAAACGCTTTGGCTCCGTGTGGATTTTAGTGGGCAATAAATGACCCAAAACTGCTCCTTCCACAATAACACTTGCAGATCCTTTTTTATTATAGTGGGATGCAGCAGTATGTTTTTGCTCTGGTTTCACAGTGTGAGCAAGGTTATTCATATTTGGAGGAGGAGACACTGTGAGAACCACGTTCTTTGATTTCTCCAGTGCATTTAATACCATTCAGCCACTGCTGCTGGGTGAGAAGCTGCAGGTGATGGAGGGTGACAGCTCTGTGATCTCCTGGATTACTGACAACCTGACAGGGAGGCCACAGTTTGTCCGGCTGGGCAGTGTCTTGTCTGATGTGGTGGTTAGTGATACAGGAGCTCCACGGGGGACTGTACTTTCTCCTTTTCTCTTAACCTTATACATCACTGACTTTCAGTACAACACTGAGTCATGCCACCTGCAGAAATCCTCTGATGACTCGGCTGTTGTTGGGTGTGTAAAAGGGGGAGAGGAGGGGGAGTACAGGGCACTGATAGACAGATTTGTCGACTGGGCCGAGCAGAATCACCTGAGGCTGAACATCAGCAAGACCAGAGAGATGGTGATTGACTTCAGGAAGAAGAGGACACCTTCACAGCTGTTGTGGATTGGGGGGAGGATGTGGGGGTAGTGGTGGAGGACTACAAATACCTGGGTGTCGTGATCAGCAACAGACTGGAAATCTAACACTGATGCTGCGTACAAGAAGGGGATGAGCAGACTCCACTTTCTGAGGAAGCTGAGATCCTTCAATGTGTGCAGCGAGATGCTGAAGCTTTTCTACTAGGCCGTCATCTCCAGTGCCATTGGTCTCCAGCCTGAGACCAATTACAGAGCCAGCAACACCAACAGACTTGACAAGAGTATCGAGAAGGCTAGCTCTGTAATTGGTCTCAGGCTGGAGACCTTTGAGACTGTGGTGGAGAGGAGGACACTGAACAAACTGTTATCCATCATAGACAATCCTGATCACCCCGTCCACCACACACTGGACAGACAGCAGAGCACTTTCTCCAGCAGACTACTCCAGCTTCGCTACTGAATGGTCAAGTACCGGAAATCTTTTCTGCCACATGCCATTTCACTGTACAATAACCCACTCTAATGTTGAATTTGGGTCATAACAATGCTGCCATACTGCACCTTACAGTCTAACTGGTACCTCGTATTTCACCCTGTGCCTTAAAATCCTTCTTTGTACAGTCGGTACTAGGGATGCCAGTTGTCAATTAATTTATTAATTGTTAATTGATTCACCTTATCGATTGATTAACGGTTAATTGATAAGTTGCAATTTTCCTGAGAATCTGAATTTCCCTTGGTACAATACGGTCTTTCTGTCATTAACATATAAAATTTAATTACTGTTTTTGATATAATGAATAAAACATGAACATCATATTCCTCAATGATTTATTGTATGATTTGCATTTTTTTACTACAGACAATGGCATTTTTTGTAGTTTAATAAATTTTGTACTGTATAGTGTGTACTATGTGCTGGTACATCTCAGTAAATTACAATTACAAATGTCATGATTTTGTAATTTATTTAAAAAATTATTACCAAAATCATAAATCTTTTTTTTACTTATATTACAAAAAAACTTTCATGTTCTAATTTACTGAGATGCACTAGTAGACTGTTTTAACAGGAAAATAAACTGTGAGCTGCTTCATCTGTTATATGTTAAATATCACAGTACCCTGGCAATCCAGGCAAACGCTGAACGATCTGGGTCACCTCTGTTGTCTGTTACCTCAGTGCACGGTTTCCTCTGGTAACATTTCTGCGTGGCGGGCTGCTACCCTTGAAGTTATGCCACAGCGCTAAGAGGAAATATAAATTTAAGAAAAGTAAATTAAGGAATGACACTCCGCAAGAGCGCACATGAGCAACGTGCGTGACAGTCATCTGCGCATTGGAGTTCAGAAGCGCCCACCCGCGTGACCGTCAGTCGGCAGGCAGAGTGTCTCTCTACTGCTGTTGTCCGAGAGAAGCATGAGCTTATACTTTAAACTTTAAAAATAGTACTTTAAATGCAGAAAAAAAGCAGAAGAGGTATGTAAGCAGTGGAGGCATTTATGGTGGTTTTAACCCACTGGTAATGGGAACAATAATGAAGAGTCGCTTAGCTAACAGGTGTGGTTAGGCTTCATATGCAGGGAAAGGCAAGAGGAACAGAATTGCTGAGGATTTCCTTCACCAGCCACAACAAATTTGACTAATTTATGTTCATTATTACGTACCTGGCAAGTTAAGATGACCGAAATTCATGAAGTCATTGACTTTAATCCGTAAACAGCTTTCAGACAAACTAAACATGCCAACATTTGGATTTCAAAATAAGGGAGGTTTTTCCTGCTGTATGGTTGATGGGGAGAGTTCTAAAAAACTGTAAATATCTAAAAATATTATAACAGAAATCCATCCATCCATCTTCTGCCGCTTTTCTGGAGGTCCGGGTCACGGAGGCAGCAGTTCAAGCAGAGAAGCCCAGACTTCCCTCTCCCCAGCCACCTCCTCCAGCTCTTCAGAGAGGACACCAAGGCATTCCCAGACCAGCTGCGAGACACAGTCTCTCCAGTGAGTCCTGGGTCTACCCCGGGGTCTCCTCCCAGAGGGACGCGCCCGAAACACCTCAAGTTGGAAGCATCCAGGAGGCGTCCTGATCAGATGCCCATACCACCTCAACTGGCTCCTTTCAATGTGGAGCCAGTTGAGGTGGTATAACAGAAAAAATGGAATCATTGGTAATTTAAGTTAATTTATTTTATTAAATGTAATTTTATTAATATTTTTTTCTTTGAAATCAGAGTTAAATTATTGTTCTTTTCTGGCTCTGCAAAATTATGGTCAAGAGTGTAAATTAGGAAAAAAGGCAAAATTTTACCACAGTCCGTTTCAAATTTATAAAAAACACAGTAATTTTATAAAAAAAATAGACAAAAATTTACTCTAAAATAATCCACAAGTTTATAATAAAGTCTCAAATATACAAGAAAAGTCATAATTTTACAAGAAAAAAATTACAAATGAGGAAAATAGTTGCAAATTTAGGTAAGAGAAAAGTATAAACCTATAAGAAAATTGTTATAAATTAAAAAATTATGAGACCACGGGGTCCTAAAAATATTTGCAGTAATACCGCATATCACGGTGTTGAGCTATCCACCGTCACCACAGGGGAAGTTCCTCCACCGTGACAGCCCTATTGACAACTAATTTAATTTAGTAGACTAAATTCTTATCGACGGTTAATCAAAAGCCAATTAATCATTAACATCCCTAGTCGGTACTATCCATAGATTCATAAGGTTCATCATCAGTTTAGCCTAGAAGTAGCCTATATAGTATATAAAGTTACAGTGGATATAAAAAGTCTACACACCCCTGTTCAAATGCCAGATTTTTGTGATGTAAAAGAACTACATCAAGACAAATCATTTCAAAACTTTTTCCACCATTAATGTGACCTATAACCTGTGCAACCCAATTGAAAAACAAACTGAAATCTTTTAAGGGAAAAAAATTAAAAAACACCAAATAACCTGTTTGCATAAATATGCTCACCCTCTTAAAACTGGGGATGTGGCTGTGTTCAGAATTAACCAATCACATTCAAACTCATGTTAAATGAGAGTCAGCATACATCTGTCACCATTTAAAATGCCTCTGATTAACCCCAAATAAAGTTCAGCTGTTCTAGTAGCCTTTTCCTGACATGTTTGTAGTCACATCTTACACCACAAGCCACGGTCCACAGAAAGCTTCCAAAGTATCAGAGGTATCTCATTGTTCAAAGGTATCAATCAGGAGAAGGGTACAAAAGAATTTCCAAGGCATTAAATAAACCATCGAACACAGTGAAGACAGTCATTATCAAGTGGAGAAAATATGGCACAACAGTCACATTACCAAGAACTGGACGTCCCTCCAAAATTGATGAAAAGATGAGAAGAAAACTGGTCAGGAAGGCTGCCAAGAGGCTGACAGCAACATTGAAGGAGCTTCAGGAATTTATGGCAAGTACTGGCTGTACATGTGTGCAGTACATGTGACAACAATCTCCCGTCTCCTTCATGTATCTGGGCTGTGGGGTAGGGTGGCAAGATGGAAGCCTTATCTTGCGAAGAAAAACATCCAAGCCATTTCAGATCTCCCTAATGCATGTGGGAAAATGTGTTATGGTCCAGTGAAACCAAGGTTGAACTTTGTGGCCATAATTCCAAAAGGTATATTTGGCACAAACACAACACTGCTAATCACCAAAAGAACACCGTACCTACAGTGAAGAATGGTGGTGGCACCATCATGCTTTGGGGCTGTTTTTCTTCAGCTGGAACTGGGGCCTTAGTCAAGGTGGAGGGAATTATGAACAGTTCCAAATACCAGTCAGTATTGGCACAAAACCTTCAGGCTTCTGCTAGAAAACTGAAGATTTAGTTTAGTTTAGTGGTTTATATGTCAGTGACAATGTACAGAAAAAACATTAAACACAGGGTAAAGAAGCTCTCTACCAGATTATAGCATTCTCATTAATTTCCATCTGTAGTCCCTGAGGCAGGCAGGAAAATATTAAAAGAAAAACAGCACATATAGAAAGCATTTCAGGTTGGGCTTCAGAAACTCTTGACCCTGAAACAAGCAGGGAGTAAGTTTAAAAGGTAGAGTGCAATTTCAAATCCAGTTTAAGGGGGAGAGTCAATGCTGGCAGGTTTGATTACTTAAAATCCATTTTTTAGAGGAACTTCATCTTTCAGCACGACAGTGACCCAAAGCACACATTCAGATTAGCAAAAGAATGGCTTCACCAGAAGAAGATTAAGGTTTTTGAATGGCCCAGCCAGAGTCCAGACCTGAATCCAATCGAACATCTGTAGGGTGATCTGAAAAGGGCTGTGCACAGGAGATGCCGTCACAATCTGACAGATTTGGAGCATCTTTGCAAAGAAGAGTGGGCAAATATTGCCACATCAAGATGTGCCACACTGATGGACTCCTACCCAAAATAATTGAGTGCTGTAATAAAAGCCAAAGGTGCTGCAACAAAGTATTAGTTTAAGGGTGTGCACATTTATGCAAACAGGTTATTGTAAGTTTTTTATTTTTCATTTTTCCCATTAAAAGATTTCAATTTGTTTTTCAATTGGGTTGTGCAGGTTATAGGTCACATTAATGGTGGAAAAAAGTTTTGAAATGATTTGTCTTGGTGTCATTTTTTACATTACAAAAACCTGGCATTTGAACAGGGGTGTGTAGACTTTTTATATCCACTGTATCTTAAGCATTTTTGCTTCCCTTAACTCCTTTTGTATTATGCTGTGTGTATTTCTGTTGGTTTGGGTGATCTACTGTGTCATGCTACTGTTACACTGTATTTTCCCAGTTTGGGATGAATAAAATCTATCTGACTGACTGACAGTCAGTCAGTCATTTGACCAGAATAACAAAGACGAATGCTTAGGCATTTCCTGACAGTGAAGCTGCGTTGAAGACATTTTGAAGCCAAAACCATGTGCTTTACTGTGCCATACTTTTGTTGCTGTGCATCTCTGCTACTTTGAACCTTTTTTCAGGTTGGGGGCTATGTAGTCTGCGAATCTGCCTCCACACTGACCCAGAAATGTCAGGCTCTGTTTGTCGTCTCAGCCCCTCAATTATTTTAGGTCACTGGCAGAGACAAATGGAGATGGGGTTGGCATTACCAGGATGAACATCATGAAATTGGAACCAGGGTTTTTTTTTTTGTTTTTTTGTTTTTTTAGACCATAGACTCCAAAATAAGTAGATGATTAAATGAGCAGTGCAACAGTGGTGTCTATTTTTTCTTTTGTGTTAAAGCACTGTAAGTCACTCAGTCTGATCATTTGCACATCCATGATTGTAGAAGAACACCATTAGCACTAGTATATAATAAACATTTTTGTGTAACCCTTCATTTAATATAGAAAGACTGCTTAAGTTGTACTGATTATGTTTATAAGGTGGTTGGCTTTAGTGGGCTGCTAGCAGAGCTGTCCAGGATACTGGATATTTGGGGCTCCAAATATTCAGGAACTCTCCCAAGCAATTCTCCAAATATTTATTTATTCAATGGCATTTCATTCTGTGGGGTCACAATTTGAACGTTCCAATGCTGGGCAGATGTTTGGTGAGACGGACAACATTTGCTACTGAGTGAGAGCAGCCAGCAGCAGTGTTAGGTGCACTGTGGAATTAAACCTAAAAAAGATGAATGGGAAAAACATGTTGAACATTGGGAATTTACTTTTTATTAGAATTTAGCATCCAGAAAAGTTGAACAAATACCAAATTCTAATGCAACTGAAGAATATCGAAATAGTTTAATGCTTGGGTCCAGCCTTAGTTGCTAATATGCTCTTACTTGCCACCACAATGGAATAGAAAGTCTGTTGGAGTCGACTTGTTTACTCTCATCCATGGTCATCCCTTCACTCTGCCCATGGCGTGCAGGAATGTAGACGTTCCTCATATGGTCCTGTAGAAAGTTGGGAGGAAAAAAACAAGATTACAGCAAACAACATTACATATTTAATAGAGTTCTTTGCTGAGCATCTGTGCAGCATCAGACTGTTCAGCAAGTTTAGGCATGACAGAAGCACAGAGCCCCTAAATAAAAAAAATATTTGGATTGGATTGTTTCTAAATATTCTGAGCCCCCAAAACATGTATTCAGGACAGCCATTTATACAAAAGCTTTGACTAAGCAATGCTAAGCCCAGAGGTTGCAATGGACTTTTTTATCTGTCGAAATGGCAGACAGCTTTCAGATTTTTCTGTCACTGCTGAAAAAAATCTGTCAATAAATGACAATTTTCAGGTAACACAATGTCTAGCTAAGACAAATAAATGCCATTTTTATCAGCTGGCCTTGAAACACGCATCCATTTATTTTCCAAAGAAAAAGATGCTATTTAATGAGCTCTAAAGAAGGGTCTGTTTTTATATGCAGAAATACTGTACTGCACAGCAACAAGCATTTATCTCTACAAAAATATACAAATATGAGGAAAAAAAACCTATTCCATGAAAAAGGAACTCAGGGTGCAAGTTTGATGCACACGCAGCAGGGCAAAACAAATCAGTTTTTTTCAAAACCGCATAAGTTTCAGAATTAACACCAGAGGTGAACCAACACCTCCAGTTGATGACAGATGTACAGTATGCTTCTTCTTCGTCGATCGCTAGATGATCACACCAGTTGCCCTGACGAATGCTGCCATCCTGCGGAGGTCCCCGAGGTCCCCGTGCAGCTTTTGGTTCAGTGATGTGGGGTCAGGCCACGTAGCTCGTCTGAGTGCAGCGTGGTCTGGGCAGTCTTGGAGGAGGTGTTCGCTGGTCATTTGGGCAGTACCACATGGGCATCTGTCCGATTGTCCAACTTTAAGTTTCTGGTGCATGTGAGCATGCATTCTGTTATGTCCAGTTCGGAGTCTGAACAGAACGACTTGGTCAGCCCTGCTCAGACTGTAGTAGTTGTCATCCTTGCAGAAGTTTGGGTGTTGCTGCTGCCACTTCTTGTGAGACAGGGCCTTAATAATGGTTTTCTCCTCACTGTAAGAGACCTGCCTGTCTTCCTGGTCTTGCTGCCCACCCTCCTTAGCAAGTCTGTCAGCCATCTCATTTCCATAGACTCCACAGTGGGCAGGCATCCACTGGAGTGATACGTTCGCCTGTGTTGCTAGCTGAGACAGAGTGAGGGGGAGTTCATTCAGTTCTTTGCATCAGGGGTCCTGAAGTGCATCCAAGACAAAGAGGGCATCAGTGAAGATGACGACCCGCTTGTGTGCCTTGTCTTGATGTTCCCTGACGTGGGCCGCTGCTGTTCTCAGGGCCTCTGCCTCAGCCCTGAAATTGGTGGAGTACTTTCCAGTCGCAATGGGAATGTGGGTCTCCTCATCAGCGTACCTGATGTACACGCCGCCTCCTCCATTCCTGGTTGCTTCCATGGCAGAGCCGTCTGTGTAGACGTGAGTCCACTGCTCTTTAGGGTAGGCAGACCGAATGAACTCCAGGGCCAGCGACTTCCTCTCTTGGTCTGACTGTGTTCCTTTCTTCCCAGTGCCCGATATGTCTGTGCGTATGGCTGGGAAGTTCTGTCGGTTCCAGGAGGGAACAGATGCTATGGGTGGTATTGGTGTGGGTATGTGGTCCATCAGTTCTGGGTCTCTCCTTTCAAGTGTCCTCCACTGGTGGATGAAGCTTGATCTCTTAAGTCTCCCTTTTGTTGGCTTGCTCAGTCTGTCCTTCATGGGATGGTTTTCCAGTCTTTTGAATTTGGCGGTCTGGGTCAGTACCTTGACGATTCTTCTGTCTTCCAGTGGTGCAAGGCCTGTTGTTGTCTCCAGCGCTTTGATAGGGGTACTGCGCATGGCTCCTGTCATCATTCACATGGCTTGGTTTTGGAGTCTGTCCAGCTTCTCAGTGTTGCTTTTGGCAGTTGTTGAGGTTGCTGCCATGCCATACTCCAGAACAGGCCGAATCCTCCCCACATAGAGCTTCTTCAGGACACCCTGGTTTGCACCCCAGTCTGTTCCTGACAGTTTCTTCATTAGGGCCATCCTGATCTTTGCTCTTACCTGGTTCTTGTGCAGCTGGTTCTTCCAAGTCAGTCTGCGATCCATGGTGATCCCGAGGTATGTGGGTGCACATTCAGCCTGGAGCTCATGGGAGTTGATCTGCAATTTCACCTTCTGGGGTTGGGTGGACAGGGTGAAGACGGTGTATGTAGTCTTCCTCTCATTTAAGCTCACAAGCCATGACTTGGTCCATGCCTCTGTCAGCCGGAGAACTTGCTGCAGTCTGTAGTTTGCAGTCGGGATGCTTTCCTCACTGCACCAGAGGGCTAGGTCATCGGCGTAGATGGCACCTTGTACATTCCTTGGCAAACTCTGGGTGATGTCCTTGATGAATACAAGGAAGAGTGTTGGGGAGAGCACTCCTCCTTGTGGGACTCCTTCCCTCAACACCTTCTTCTTGCTGGAGTACTGTCTGACCTGGACTCTGGCTCTTGTGTTGTGCAGGTATTGGGCGATCCACTTATACATGCGCCCAGCGACACCGCACTGGCACAGTTTCAGCTTGAGGCCATCTTTCCATACCCTGTCAAACGCCTTTTCTAGGTCAATCCACACAGCGAGGGTGTGCTTTTTTTCTTGGAAGGCATCTTCTATGGCTTGAGAGATGTATGTTATTTGGTCCTCTGTAGACCGGTTCTGCCTGAAGGCTGCTTGCTCTGGGCCGATGTGTTGTTTTCCTTCCAAGTGCCACATGAGTCTGGTGTTGATGAGATGCTCTAGCAGCTTTCCTATGCAGCCTGTAAGGCTTATAAGGGGCGATAGCTTTCAGCCTTCAACTTATCTTTGCCTTTTTTGTGCACTGGAATCATCGTGACTTCTCTCCAGATCTGAGGCACAGTCCCTGATCTCCAACTGTCGCTGAAAAGCTGCAGAAGTTTCTTCTTGGTTTTGGGGCCAAGGTTCAGCAACATTTCATTTGTGATCTTGTCAGAGTACAGTATGCTATTGCTAATTCATCTGCCACTGTCACTGGGTAAATGCATTCGTTTTGATTGTTTTAAAACGGATCATCAAAGCTTAGCAGTCTGCAGCCTGTGGCTCTAAAGCCAAATGTGTTTTTTTTACCCTTTACCAGTGGCTCCCTGAGACTTTGACTTTATCTAGGAGGAAAAAAACCTTCACAAACTTGAGGAAAAATGTCAGATTTTTTTTGGAGTTGCAAAATTAAGAGAAAACCCTCACTAAATAATGAGAAATACAAGGAAAGGCACATATTTACATTTGTGAAAAAAGGCTACAAATTTAAAAGAAACAAGTTGCAAGCTCACAGGGAAGAAATACATTTCAGAAAAAAATTAGAAATTTATGAGATAAGAAGTTATAAATACATGAGAAAAAATACAAGCAAATGTAAGAGGAAAAGTTTTTTGTTTTTTGGAAAAAATATTAAATTTATATTATTTTATTTAGTTTCATTATTTTTTTTTACTTAAAAGCTGCACCTTTTTAGTGGAAAAAAATCAGTTATGAGGAAGAAAGCAAATTTACAAAAAAGTCAGTTTCATAAGAAAAGTTGAGTTTTCAAGTCAAAAAATCAAATGGTAATGCTGACAGACGATTGTTTGATATTATCCATGCTTATGCATGTGAAAACATTAATGTGATCCTGTGTTTGATAAAACTACATCTGAATGAGTTCTCGTTTCTGTGTGTTTCTCACAGTTCCCGAAACAAGAGGAGGAGTTTGGCTGTTGGAACTCCATCGCCCACGCTGTCACGACCACTTTCACCTCTCCCTCTTGCCACAGGTACCTGTGTGTTGTTTTAGTAGCGTGCTTTGCCCGCTCAGCTCAGGCTCATTGGCAATACTGTGCATAATCATCATGTGTAAAGAAAAAAGCTAGTGTTGATGGGGTGATGAGATGAAGGGGTTAATTTGTCTCAGGAGACTGCAGTAGTTTGGTTTTAATGCTTTACATGTCACAAGACTGTTACTGTTTCCTCTACTAGCTCATTCCAGCAAAGCCAAAAGGAGCTAATGTGATGGAGCGGCACCAAAGTCACTCACAATGATCCTCAGTTGGGTCTGCATCCAAGTTCTGCCCAAGGTCAAGGTCAAAGGTCAGGAGATCTGGGGACTTATGGGATTTCAGAAAAATCAATACTCCTCTGAGGAAGTTACCTTCATTCTCACCAACCTAAAGCTGGATTCATGCTGCATTTCTGCTTTGGTCCATGTCTGTTTTGGATGAGGCTGGCGTGCCCACGGCTCTGTATATGCTTCACTTTTTCTGTCTACCAGGCCAAGCTGTTGACGCATGCACACAACTGTTATTTGTAGTTTCGCCCCAGCCCTATGGGTAGCTCAAATGTGCCAACATGTCTGTTTGTTCACCGGCTATAAACACAAGAGCAATGCACATTTTTTGTAGCAACAACAATGGCATTGTTTCAAGGAAAAGGAGAAATTACCATTTTTCGGTGCTCTTTACTGTTTAAGCTGCTGCTGCTGCAAAGCAGTTCATGTATCTTTATTCTCATCTTCCACTTTGTCTTCGTCTTTTTCATCTACTTTGACTTTGTATGCTGTGTCGATACCGACACCTCGTGAATGGGACATTCAATCTTGCGCATTACGCAGTCAATGTGGGCAGGGCATGTGGTCAGAAAATTTGGGCTGCACGCGGTCGTCTACAGAAGAGCACTGTGGACCCTAGCGGACTAAAGACGATGACTTAAATTTCATCACACTAGCCTCGCAGTCGCAGCCAGCGGAGGTGCAGCATGAATCCACCTTTACTCACAAGGATCCTCATTTAGGTCTGTGTCCAGGTTTAGGTCAAGGTCAAGGTCATTGTCAAAGATCAAACGATCTGAGCATTTATGATTTCATGAGAAACATTACTTCTCTTAGGCCGTTGGTCTTGACCTTGAGCACATCCAGAATGGGTCTGCATCTGGAGTGTACTTAAGGTTACGGTCAGGGATTAGGAGATGTGAACACACTCAGGGTGATTTTGTCAGGCCGCAATGAGCTACTCCGTCATCATGTTGAAATTACAAAATCTCTTTTTTTGGTTTTGTTTTGTTTGACAGTTCAACAAAAACAGCTGTCTGTCACTCTCTGTCTGAAGCAGTTTGTGTTCATCTGGCTCAGTGATTTTATTAGTGATCGCAGGTTCGATCCCTGGACTGGCAGGATTAGATCTGGGTGGGACAGATAACATAGCAGTGTTTGCCCCACCCTTATTAACCCCACTGTGGTGCCCTTGAGCAAGGCCCTTAACCCCAGCTGCTCAGTGGCCACAGGTCAGTCTGTGGTTGTACATACGTGGACAAAATTGTTGGTACCCCTCTGTTAATGAAAGAAAATCCCACAATGGTCACAGAAATAACTTGAATCTGACAAAAGTGGTAATAGATAAAAAGTCTATGAAAATTAACCAATGAAAATCAGACAATGCTTTTGAATTGTGGTTCAACAGAATTATTTTAAAAAACAAACTCATGAAACAGGCCTGGACAAAAATGATGGTACTCCTAGAAAAGATTGAAAATAATGTGACCATAGGGACATGTTCAACCAAGATGTGTCCTCTAATTAACATCACAGGTGTCTACAAACTTGTAATCAGTCAGTCGGCCTATTTAAAGGGTGACAAGTAGTCACTGTGCTGTTTGTTGACATGGTGTGTACCACACTGAACATGGACCAGAGGAAGCAAAGCAGAGAGTTGTCTCAGGAGATTAGAAAGAAAATTATAGACAAGCATGTTAAAGGTAAAGGCTATAAGACCATCTCCATTCAGCTTGATGTTTCTGTGACTACAGTTGCACATATTACTCAGAAATTTAAGACCCATGGGACTGTAGCCAACCTTCCTGGACGTGGCTGCAGGAGGAGACGGATAATACGAATGGTAACAAAAGAGCCCAGAACAACCTCTAAACACATTCATGGTGAACTCCAAGGTCAAGGTACATCAGTGTCAGATCGCACCATCCGTCATTGTTTGAGCCAAAGTGGACTTCATGGGAGACGACCAAGGAGGACACCACTGTTGAAAACAAATGATAAAAAAGCCAGACTGGAATTTGCCAAACTGCATGTTGACAAGCCACAAAGCTTCTGGGAGAATGTCCTATGGACAGACGAGACAAAACTGGAACTTTTTGCCAAGGCACATCAGCTGTATGTTCACAGACGCAAAAATGAAGCATACCAAGAAAAGAACACTGTCCCTACTCTGAAACATGGAGGAGGTTCTGTTATGTTCTGGGGCTGCTTTGCTGCATCTGGCACGGGGTGTCTTGAATCTGTGCAGGGTACAATGAAATCTCAAGACTATCAAGGTATTCTAGAGAGAAATGTGCTGCCCAGTGTCAGACATCTTGGTCTCAGTCGCAGGTCATGGGTCTTGCAACAGGATAATGACCCAAAACACACAGCTAAAAACACCCAAGAATGGCTAAGGGCGAAATATTGGACTATTCTAAAGTGGCCTTCTATGAGCCCTGATCTAAATCCTATTGAACATCTGTGGAAGGAGCTGAAACATGGCGTCTGGAGAAGGCACCCTTCAAACCTGAGAAAACTGGAGCAGTTTGCTCATGAGGAGTGGGCCAAAATACCTGCTGAGAGGTGCAGAAGTCTCATTGACAGTTACAGAGATCGTTTGATTGCAGTGATTGCCTCAAAAGGTTGTGCAACAAAATATTAAGTTAATTGTACCGTCATTTTTGTCCAGGCCTGTTTCATGAGTTTGTTTTTTAAAATAATTCTGTTGAACCACAATTCAAAAGCATTGTCTGATTTTCATTGGTTAATTTTCATAGACTTTTTATTTATTACCACTTTTGTCAGATTCAAGTTATTTCTGTGACCATTGTGGGTTTTTCTTTCATTAACAGAGGGGTGCCAACAATTTTGTCCACGTCTGCACTGAGCACCTTCCAGGTGTGAATGTGCAACTGTGTGAGTGTGAATAGGCGTCCTTGAAAAAGAGAGGTTGCCTTTCAATGGAACTACCCTGTATAAATAAGAGTTAAAAAAAATAAAATAAAAAATGAGTCCCTAATCTGATATGGTAAAGTTTTCCTGATTGGGCCAGTCGCAATAAGGAGGCTGTCAGGGTGTGTTTGTTTTGCTAACTTAGGGGCTTTCACACCTACAGGCTTTAGTTTGTTTTCTCTGTTAGTGCTGTTCATTTTGTCTGGTGAGAACACGATAATCGCAGTCAGGTGCGCACCAAACCTACCGTACCGAGACCTCCTGAAAGAGGTAGTCTCGATTCGAATCAGCTGGTGAACTCTGGTGCAGTCCTGCACGTGCGAAAAGAACCGTACTAAAACAGGACCAGGGGCAAACTGTAAAATATTTTATGCCACTGTACATACCTGTGGCTGAGCATGTCACGGTTCTAGAGGATTAATGAATGTTAACATGTTATTTTCCATCCATAGCCATGCTTCATTTTCAAACTGTACTATTTGCTGAAAGTGGTATATGCACGTATGTAATAAACGATAACCATGGCAATGAAACCCCCCTGTAGATTACGCTACGATTTGTATTATTTTCTCCTCAGAAATGCATAAATACACAGTAATCATTCTACTTCCTGTATTTACCTTTCCTGTTCTTGAGGCAAAAAAATCTGACCAATAAGAACAGAGAACGTTCTGACGTAAATCTCGTGGGATTTAACGTGACGCAGTTTGGTCTGCTTGAATTTTTGCCTGTGTGAAAGGGAACTGAACCAAGGAGGAAATGATGCAAAGTAACAAACTTGTCAACTGATTCGGACCAAATTAAACAAATTTAGGTGTGAAAGCACCCTTAGAGGACTGAAGGTGGGACTTGTTAGTTTGTGACATCAAAAACCCAGGAAGTGCAATCCTCTTTCTGTAAGAGATTTACGAAAAAATGCAGTATGGGTTTTCTTAGGAAGTGTTTTAATATTTTAATAGTATACCTGTGACCTGTGGCTGTTATCTCATTGGCACAGTGTGAAGCGATCACACTATTTAAAAGAAGCAGACTTTTAGACTCAGTCGGGACAAACTTACCGTAATGCTTCAGCAGGCTGAAATGTTGGCGGATTATGTGAATAAACATGCATGTAAACAACAATGCATCAAGGCCAGAAAAACTATTGAGTTCGTTTTTATTATAAACTGTACAATAAATAGGGATTCTAATTATTGTGACAGGCTGATGTGCGACCTTTGAAGTTGTCCACAGTAACCTGCACTGACTGTTTAACTTCTCTGTAAATTATTCCAGGAAAAGGAAGCAGAGTATTTATCAGCAGTTTTTTTTTTTTTTTTTTTTTTTTTTACCATTTCTGTTCTGAGTATCGGGGACAACCATTTCTATGATACAGTATGGTAGTGCAGGCTGTGCTCTTTTTAAAATTCATGTAAATACAAAGAGCCTGTTCTAGGATAGTTTCATATGCAAAGTTTTATCATCAGTCAGTTGTTGTTGACATATAATGGTTACCTTGTCATGCTGTTATTTATCCTCCCCTAGGCTGCTTTCTTTCTTGAACTGCTTGGCTTAATTATCTTTTGGAAATGTGACTGAGGGTGTGGCAGTGATTTGGCCTCAGGGACTGGCACATAAGTGGCTTCAGTGAGCTCTTTGGTAGCGTGCATGGTGACAGGACTGACTTCCCACTGTCTACTGACACAGAAACTCTATGATTAACACACCTTTTTAACTTACTGTGTGTGATTCACTGTAACTGCAATATCTCATGATTGTTTCGGCTTGAAATGTTAAGTACAAAATTGGTTATTATCATTCTATACTTGGCCACTTGTTAAGCAAATACATCTGCACATTTATACTCATGCATTTAGTTCAATGGTTGACAAACTATGGAAAAGAGCTTGCAGAACTATGGAAAAAAATATTTAAAGAGGTATTTTGTACAGTATAAGAAAATATGCATAGACCCACAAAACATATTGTTGAGCCGTAAAATAATGCTAAAAGCCAATTTGTCAAACTAAACTGACATTTCATCATTAGTAATTGGTGAGTTTTTGCCTCTTAAATATACACTTTCTTTTATAAGCCCCTTTCAATCTGCAACAGCAATCCAGGCAAACCCAGTATGATCTGTGTTCCCTCTGTTGTCTGAATAGCATTACCCATGTTACCTGATGCGGGCTAAATGACCCTGCAGCCAACATGGGTCATTGCCCAGCTCGCCTCAGCTTGGCAGACATTTGAATAGGACAACACGGATAAATGTGCGATAAATTGGGTGTCACCGCCACCATGTCACAGCACAGTGCCAAAGTGGAAATGAATCAGAAGGCTATCTGTCATTATTCTGAGAGATTATATTAATTTTGAAGCTGCAGCAAATAACTGTGTGTGCCACAATTACACAAATATCACAGCAGCTGAGAGTAGGCAGTTTCTTTTTAGGGCATTTTTTCAGTCACTCTCGTGGAGCCTGCAGAAGCTCTGATCTGCAGAAGCTCTGGCTGCTGTGGAGCTAATACCAGCCTGTCCCGGTTCAGAGAGGGGCAGTCTCCCCATTCAGGTCCACTCTGTGTTCGTTCGGACATCCAGTTCACCTCGCATGAATGTAACTGCACCTTGTGATCTTCTTCTCCTTTTTTCAGTGAAAAAACAAAACAAAACACCCCACTTTGTGTGGCGCTGGACACGAAATGTGACACAAACACACAGCCCCACCAAATAAAAGTGCAAGTGCGTGCGTGCGCGCGCGCGCACACACACACACACACAATGTCTCTTCCTGTAAATATGAAAGCTACTCAGTGCTGATATGAAAAGAATAATGTAATTATGTAAAATGTCGGGTGCATTTTGCAACTCTGTCCGTTAAAATGGATTACAGAGAGCAGCAACCATTGAACTATATGGATCGGTGTATTCCAATCAGCCGCTGATCTGCTGAGTTTGACAAGGGGCAGTAAAAGACCTGTAAAAATGCCACTGGCTCTCAACTAATCAGTAGCAGCCATCTTACAGGCTGACCAGTGCGTAACGTCAGCGATGTGAGGACATAAAACTCGATACACCAGAGAAATGCACTTTTGTCTGCTGGCGACCAGTCCCACATCTCCTTAAAGTTTGAAAAGGCCATGGAGGGTTATCGAGGTATTATGCTAATGGAACCTCTGCCCGCGGCTCACCAATTGTAGTTTGAAAGCGACTATGAATTTGTAACTTTCCTTGTAAAATTGTTTTCTTTTAAATTTTCATTTTTTCTTGTGAATTAGCATGTTTTTTCTTCTAAGTTTACATACTGTTCACTTAAATTTGCTGTTTTTTTCTTGTAAATTTGTTTTCCACCATGAATTTGCATATTTCTTTTTTCTGTTAAATCTGCAACGTTTTATACATAAAGTTGTGACCTTTGATGAAAATTTACTACTTTTAACATTTTTTAAGTTTTTCCTCAAAAGTTTGCATAATTTGAGACCTTTTCATGTAAATTTGTGTGTGTGGGGGGGGGTTCTCTAAGTCACAGGGAGCCATTGCTTATAGCCAAAAGAGCCACAGGTTGCAGACCTCTGACCCAGTTTATTTTGCTCCATATTTCATTTTTTAAATTATTTTTAACCTAGATGTTTTTGTTGTTTCTGTAGCTGGCAGCAGTCCTTCAGAAAGCCCCAGAAATGTCTCTGCCAGCTCTTCTGCCAACTTCCAGTTTGCCCGCAGGTAAGAATGAGATCAAATGGTTTATACAATGTATTTGATGTAAGCATTTATTGTATTATTTTAATTAAGAAAAAAAAAAACAAATGGACCTAATGGAAGGGAATTTTGTCATCTATCTTCAGTTTAAAATTTCTGAAGATGTAAGGTACAACTGTAAGAATTAAAATGGCGGTAGAATTATATTTCCTTTAAGCTTCTTTTGCAGTTTCCACAGCAGAAGAATGTTTGATCAGAACTCACATACAAATAATTCCATAATTCAGTGTAAAACACAATATCATCATTGTTCACATTTTTAGTGTTAGCATTCTGCAAAATACAACAAAAACAGCCTAAACCATCTGAATGGCAGAAACTGTATTTATTATGAGCATGTCCTGCCATGATCCCTTTTGCCCTGCAAATGAGGCAGCAGAGAAGTAAGGCCCAACCAAAGGCCCCTGGGCCACTTGCTGGATACAGGTCTTGGCATTTGTCAAGCCAATTAAGGCGGAGAGTTGGCGTGCACTCTCGTTACTCGGGGCTGCTGTGATTATTGGGAGGAACTGCAGAGCTTGCCCTCTCATCACGCTTTCTGTTACTGTTTATAGTACTCTGGGATTTGGAGGAACATTAGCTGAGACCAGCAGCATCCTCATCCACAAGCAGAAAATAGTACTCTGCTTCTGTCTCACTGAATTAACTCCAAATGCATATGCCGAGTATCTTAAATGCATCATATTGCAGTGCAGTATGGCGTATTGTAGCATGAGCTCAGGGAAGGAGAAGCCTTCCTTTAGAAGCCTTGTAATAGAACTTAAGTTTACTGACACTTTTTAAGCTGCAAGTATCAAGGTCAATGCTGTGACAGCACTTTTGACAGCTTCACAGGGCTTCTCCTTTATTCACATAAGCAGTGCAGCCCTGCTGTTGGCGCAGTTATTAGCTCATTCCGGTGAAGCTAAAAGGAATCAATGCATTGGCGCAGCGTCCGTCCATCTGTCCATCAACATTTCATGGGAACTGCTACTCCTCCTAGTGGGGGTGGGTGATATGACCCAAAAAAATTATATCACGATATTTCTGTGAATTTTCACAATAATGATATTCTTTGCAATATCACAAAATACAGGGTTTTTTTTTCTTTTTAATTTATAACGGAGAGTTTCATTGGCCAGCACTTATATACCTTAAACATAGTCTGTAAAACCAAAACAAAAACTTATTTCTTCAGATTATAAACAGAAGCTCAGATTAAGTTTCAATTTTTTTTAATTCTATGTCAAATATTATAAGAAAATAATGTAAGCCACCACATATTAAATGCAGACAGATATCGGGTTTAATGATGAATCAGTTTACCTGCATTAGAAGGCTCCGTTGCACAGGCATGTTCCCAAGCTTTTTAGCTCGCCACACTGAACTAATGTTTTTTAGTGGTTGAATAAGATTAAGCTGAAGCAGTCAAAACGGAACGAAAACAGAACTCCGGACATTTTGAATGTCAACACTGTCAGAAGTGAACATGTGTAACAGTACGGCTCCGGAGCGGTGTTGTTGACGTGCAGAGAAAAAAGCAGGCAGATCAATATTTTTTTTAAAAACATTGCAGCAGTCTGAAACAGCCTTAAAACTTAAAATTTCCACACAACTAGACACAGATGCTCCGACCACAGAGGAGCAGCTTCCCGTGCCATGTTTGTTTTGCTGTTTCTGTGGTAACACGTCAACAGCGTAAGGGCATGACATCACCATGCAGCAGACCCCAAATATTGCAATATTAATGTCATGGATGGCCCTCACGAGCCATCATAAGATGCCACAAATCACCAGTGAGTTTGCACAGTTTATTTACAGAACAGAAAAGGAACAAAATAACAAGCCACAGGGGGCTAAAACACACTACAATGAATACTCAAACAATGACGAGGAGGAACAGATTCGTAATGAAAACGCTTACACTCAAGGATGGAAAGTAGTTAGCGTCTGACCAGGAAAACAAGGCGAGGAACGCTCGACACTGTCAGACAGGGAATATCTGACGAAACTACCGCACATTTTGCTCTCAGCTGCCCTCTTAAGTAGCGAGCAGCTGATGAGGCGAAATGCGGCTCAGCTGTCAACTCTGACAGCCGGAAGCCCCTCCGAGCGCTGTCACAATAAAAGCTCGGAGAGCCAAAAGGGGCACACACATGTCAGAAGGGAGAAGATGGTACCTGGCCCGAGCGCGGACGAGATCGGCGCTCGAACCATGACAGTACCTCCCCCCCGAGGTGGCGAACTACGAGCGCCGTATGACACCCAAGCCCCCCCACACACCCGCCCCAGGGTGGGCGGATGGGGGAAAAAGGCCTGGAGGGCGAGAACCAGAAGGAGCAAAAAAAACCACCATGACGATGGCAGGGAACAAATGAAGCAATTGCAGAGTACGGTAAAAAGAAAAACACAATATTCCATAACGCACAGGTGATACATAGAACAGGGCAAAAAATGATAGTCAGAGACCTAGAACTGAACACACAGGCCTATCATACATAATGTGACAGATGCAAATCATCCCTCCGACAGGGGAGGGGAGAAGGAAAAAAAAGGAAACACGCTAAACAGCGGTGAACACAGTTCCGAGCAGAGCAACTAACACAGAATGACCTTTATATATCAGTGGAGCTACAAAACCACGAGGATGACGACAGGCAGAGACCAATGGGACAGGAACAGTTCTGGCGGTCTCCCTGCGTCCAATGTCCAAATGGTGAATAAGGGGAGAAGAAAACGTTTGGGCGGCCTACCCCAGTCCCAGGCCCGGAAAGACAGAATCTCCGGCGGCCGAACCAGGTCGCCCAATAGGAAGCACAGTACGTTGGGTGGCCGACCCAGAACGCCGATCCGGCGAAAAAGTTCACCAGGCGGCCGACCCGCATCACTCAGCCACCAGGCCCGTAGGGGAACAATTGAAGATGGCCTCCCTGGAGAGGGGGAAGATGAGGGAGAGCCGGACCGAATCTTGAGAACCCCAACGGCCCCCGGTGGGGATGAGCTGGGATGACGATGGTGATGATGAAGACGATGATGACGATGAGCCAGTACAGAGTCAGGCGGCAGAGGATCTGCAGCTCCCTCACCGACCTTGAACCACACCAGCACTGCGCCCCTGCTGGACCCCAATTGGGCCAGAGCAGCACCCGCGATGGACCCCGATTGGGTCTCGGCTGCACCCACGTTGGACCCCGATTGGATCTCGGCTGCACCCGCGATGGACCCCGACTGGGTCGCCGCAGCACCAGTAACGACCTCCAACCCCGAACCCGGAACCTCCAGCACAGTGACCGGGATTGGCTCCGCACCAGTGACCCTGGGAGAAGGCTCAAGAGAAGAAAAAGAACCGGGATCAGGATCACCGGTAGCGACAGAGCCCAGCGAGACGAGCTCGGGTGCAGCGGATGGCTACCCCTGGCTCGTCTCCCCGAGAGACAGGCACAAATGCTCCGAAACAGAGAGAAGGAAAATAAAGTAGAGCACTTGCCTGCACTCGAGTTCTGTCACTGTCCAGGCCTTCGATAATCCGGGCTCAGGACGAAGAAGGTCGTTGTCTGGCTCCCACTCGGCTACGGCGGGCTCCGCAGCCGGCATGATGGTCTCCGCAGCCTGAGGACCCTCCGGTGCTGACATCCACGCCGACGACCCGCACGGCATGGTGGCAGGGGACCCTCAACCCGCTGGATCGAACCGCTCATCTGTGGAGACCCAGGGACGCTTCATCGTCAGCACAGGTTCCACGCTGCAGTCCGCTCTCCTCCTCTGCCCATGACGTGGCTGCAGGACTGGAACCAGGCTCTCCAGAACCGCAGACCCCCTCCTCGTCCGGCCACATAGGCCTGGCGTCGTGGACCACTCAGTGGAGGGAGACGCAGAGGAAGCAGGTTTAATGTCAGAAGCTCCAGCAGGTGGTGGGAGCTCGGGGGACTGCGAACCCCGAACTCCATCCCCAGGAGTCAGATAAGGCAAATCATAACTACGAGGAGAAAAATGAACTTGCACTTGCCTGTGTCCCGGAGGATGGATGGTGCCTGCTGTAGCGGACGTTGTTCCTCCTTTTCCCTACTGGATGGTGACGGAGGTCCCGCTGGGAGGACGAGGAGGAGCCGCACGCAATGGTCCCATAACGGGCTTCGCCGGAGCAGGACTCAAAGCACTCACAGCTGCCGAGTAAGACGTTGAGGAGGAGGGGAGGACAGCCGAGGCGATCCGGGCCCGAGGAGCTGACGGAACAGCAGGAAGAGGTGACCCGGGGAGAGAGGCTGCGGGAATTCCCTCCTGGCGAGACGTAGGAGCAACAGCTGTCAGAGTGGGGGAGTCATTCCAACGACCCGGAACAGGATCCGGATGGGGTTCTCGCTGAGGTTTCCTGTTGGTGTGACGACGGTCACCGGCAGAGGGCGAGGCGAAGGAGAAGTTCGGGCTTCTTCGGGGATCACCCCTGGGCGGTGCGACCCCCTGGCCTGGAGCGGGGACAGGAACGGGTTTCCAAAGCGAGGAGCGAGGATGCCTCCTCTTTGGCTTTCTGCCAGAGTTTCCCTCCAGCCCACGGAGTATCTCCCGTTGTGCGGCGATGTCCGCCTTCCTCGCAACGACTTCGAGGTGGTCGGAGTAGCGAGGAAGGCGATTAAGGATGTCCTCAGCGAGGTCCAGGTGCCGGCGTACATCGCTGGGAGAGTCGTAGAGGGTAGCGGTGACGAGAGTTCCATCTACATAGTCCAGGGCCTCCGCCAGCTCGTAGCCCAGGCTCCGAACTTGGCCCCTGAATGATGACATAACCTCCCAGCGCACAGGCACCCAGACAGGGAGAAACAAGTCCAATTTTGGCAAAACTCACGGCGACAGTCGTCTCAGTCTGGCGGCAGTCTACTGTCATGGATGGCCCTCACGAGCCATCATAAGACGCCACAAATCACCAGTGAGTTTGCACAGTTTATTTACAGAACAGAAAAGGAACAAAATAACACGCCACGGGGGGCTAAAACACACTACAATGAATACTCAAACAATGACAAGGAGGAACAGATTCGTAATGAAAACACTTACACTCAAGGATGGAAAGTAGTTAGCGTCTGACCAGGAAAACATGGTGAGGAACGCTCGACACTGCCAGACAGGGAATATCTGACGAGACTGCCGCACATTTCGCTCTCAGCTGCCCTCTTAAGTAGCGAGTAGCTGATGAGGCAAAATGCAGCTCAGCTGTCAACTCTGACAGCCGGAAGCCCCTCCGAGCGCTGTCACAATAAAAGCTCGGGAGAGCCAAAAGGGGCACACACACGTCAGAAGGGAGAAGATAGTGCATGGCCCGAGCGCGGATGAGATCGGTGCTCGAACCATGACAGTTAATTTTTACACTGGTATCAGAAATCATACCAGTATTATCATGAATGATACGATATGACACACCCCTACCTCTTAGGCAATCACCCTGATGCTCACCAGACTCGTGTACAGTGATCCTCAGGTGGGTCTGCATCCACGTTATGCTTGAGGTCAGTGTCAAAGGTCAGGAGAGCCAGGCACTGTTGCAGTGGTTTCATCAGGTAGAAATGAACTTCTTTGTCACTGACAATCTGATATTGTCTCTAGACATGAGGAATAAAGAAGTCCAATCATCCCATGATTGCCTGCACTGAAAAAAATTAAATCTTAGAAAGATAAAATGGCTTAAATCAAGAATATAGTCCTTGTTTTTTTTAATCTGAGAAGATTTTTAATTTTACTGTCGTGCAGTTTTGTGTAAGAAAATTGTACTTGATATAAGAAATTTTTTTTTACATATTTTAAGCAGTTTAATTGTGTTTTAAGTACAATTTTCTGCCAGTGGAGCAAAAAAATTGTACTGATCAAATTGCTTAAAACAAGTCTTAATTTTTTTGTCAGGAAATTTGTACTCGTTTTAAGCAATTTGGTAAGTAAAATTTTCTTGCTCCATTGGCAGAAAATTTTACTTAAAACAAGAATAAATTGCTTAAAACAAGTAAAAATATCTTACAACAAGTAAAAATTTCTTACAAAAACTGCACAATAAGAAATATCTTCTGGAAATCTAGCTTTGATTTGATATTTTTTTCTTACTGAGATTTCATTTTTTTGCAGTGTGAGAAATACTTTTAATCAGGCTTTATAAGCCCTCTTGTGAAGACTGCCGACATTCTGTCTTTCTTTTCACTATTAAAGCTTTGATTTAAATAATTTTAGTCCTTTTGAAATATTTTTTTAAAATTTCTATTACAGGCCTTACAGTGGTGTGAAAAAGTGTTTCCCTCATTCCTGATTTCTCATTTTTTTGTATGTTTCCATCCATCCATCCATCTTCTACCACTTTTCCGGAGGTCCGGGTCGCGGAGGCAGCAGTTCAAGCAGAGAAGCCCAGACTTCCCTCTCCCCAGCCACCTGCTCCAGCTCTTTAGAGAGGATACCAAGGCGTTCCCAAACCAGCTGGGAGACATAGTCTCTCCACCGAGTCCTGGATTTGCCCTGGGGTCTCCTCCCAGTGGGACGTGCCCAAAACACCTCAAGTGGGAGGCGTCCAGGAGGCGTCCTGATCAGATGCCCATACCACCTCAACTGACAATGTGGAGGAGCAGCGGTTCTACTCTGAGCCTCTCCCGGATGACTGAGCTCCTCACCCTATCTCTGAGGGTGAGTCCAGCAATCCTACGGAGAAAGCTCATTTCAGCCGCTTGTATCCGCGATCTTGTTCTTTCGGTCATTACCCAAAGCTCGTGACCATAGGTGAGAGTAGGAACGTAGATTGACTGGTAAATCGACAGCTTTGCCTTAGAACTCAGCTCCCTCTTCACCACAACAGACTGGTACAACGTCCGCATCACTGCAGATGCTGCTCCAATCCATCTGTCAATCTCTCGCTCCATTTTCCCCTCACTCGTGAATAAGACCCCAAGATACTTAAACTCCTCCACTTGGGGTAGGAGCCTGTCCCCAACCCAGAGAGGACAATCCACCTTTTTCCGACTCAGAACCATGGACTCGGACTTGGAGGTGCTGATTCTCATCCCAGCCGCTTCACACTCAGCGGCAAACCATCCCAGCAAGAGCTGTAGGTCATTGCTGGATGAAGCCAACAGGACAACATCATCTGCAAACAACAGAGATGAGATCCTGTGGTCACCAAGCATGACACCCTCCATTCCCTGGCTGCACCTAGAAATCCTGTCCATAAAAATTATGAACAGGATTGGTGACAAAGGGCAGCCCTGGCGGAGTCCAACTCTCACTGGGAATGACTCCGACCGAGTGTTGGCAATATGAACCAAACTCTCACAACGGTCGTACAGAGACCGAATAGCTCGTAACAACAAGCCCGATACCCCATACTCCCGAAGCACCCCCCACAAAAAACCACGAGGGACGCGGTCAAATGCCTTCCAAGTCCACAAAACACATGTAAACTGGTTGGGCAAACTCCCACGAACCCTTGAGGATTCTTGAGAGGGTAAAGAGCTGGTCCGATGTGCCACGGCCAGGACGAAAACCACATTGCTCCTCCTGAATCCGAGGTTCGACCAACGGCTGGACTTTCCTCTCCAGTACCTTGGCATAGACCTTCCCAGGGAGGCTTTTGTATGTTTGTCACACTTAAATGTTTTAGATCATCAAACAAATTTAAATATTAGACGAAGATAACACAAGTAAACACAAAACGCAGTTTTTAAATGATGGTGTTTATTATTAAGGGAAAAAAGAGCCAAACCTACATGGCCCTGTGTGAAAAAGTGATTGCCCCGTGAACCTAATAACTGGTTGGGCCATCCTTAGCAGCAACAACTGCAATCAAGCATTTGCGATAACTGGCAATGAGTCTTTTACAGTGCTGTGGAGGAATTTTGGCCCACTCATCTTTGCAGAATTGTTGTAATTCAGCCAAATGAAGGGTTTTCAACCATGAACCGCCTTTTTAAGGTCATGCCACAGCATCTCAATCGGATTGAGGTCAGGACTTTAACTAGGCCACTGCAAAGTCTTCATTTTGTTTTTCTTAAGCCATTCAGAGGTGGACTTGCTGGTGTGTTTTGGATCATTGTTCTGCTGCAGAACCCAAGTGTGCTTCAGCTTGAGGTCATGAACAGATGGCCAGACATTCTCCTTCAGGATTTTTTGGTAGACGGCATAATTCATGGTTCCATTTACCACAGTAAGTCTTCCAGGTCCTGAAGCAGCAAAACAGCCCCAGACCATCACACTACCACCACTATATTTTACTGTTGGTATAATGGTCCTTTTCTGAAATGCTGTGTTACTTTTACATCGGATGTAATGGGACACACACCTTCCAAAAAGTTCAGCTTTTGTCTCGTTAGTCCGCAGAGTATTTTCCCAAAAGTCTCGGGGATCATCAAGATGTTTTCTGGCAAAATTGAGAGGACCCTTTGTTGTTTTTGCTCAGCAGTGGTTTTCGTCTTGGAACTCTGCCATGCAGGCCATTTTTGCCCAGTCTCTTTCTTATGGTGGAGTCATGAACACTGACCTTAAGTGAGGCAAGTGAGGTCTGCAGTTCTTTGGATGTTGTTGTGGGGTCTTTTGTGACCTCTTGGATGAGTCGTCACTGCACTCTTGGGGTAATTTGGTCGGCCGGCCACTCCTGGGAAGGTTCATCACTGTTCCATATTTTTGCCATTTGTGGATAATGGCTCTCACTGTGGTACGCTGGAGTCCCAAAGCTTTAGAAATGGCTTAATAACCTTTTCCAGACTGATAGATCTCAATTACTTTATTTTTCATTTTTTCTGAATTTCTTTGGATCACAGCATGATGTCTAACTTTTTAGGATCTTTTGGTCTACTTCACTTTGTCAGGCCATCCTATTTAAGTGATTTCTTGATTGAGAACAGGTGTGGCAGTAATTAGGCCTTGGTGTGGCTAGAGAAATTGAACTCAGCTTTCCAAAGATGTGATAAACCACAGTTAATTTATGATTTAACGGGGGTGGGAGGGGAATCACTTTTTCACACAGGGCCATGTAGGTTTGGATTTTGTAAATACAAAATAAAAGACTCATTGCCAATTATCGCAAACACTTGATTGCAGTTGTTGCTGCTCAGGGTGGCCCAACCAGTTATTTGGTTTAGGGGGCAATCACTTTTTCACACAGGGCCATGTAGGTTTGGATTTTTTTTTATCCTTAATAATAAACACCATTTAAAAACTGCATTTTGTGTTTACTTGTGTTTTCTTTGTCTAATATTTAAATTTGTTTGATGATCTAAAACAGTTAAGTGTGACAAACATACAAAAAAATGAGAAATCAGGAAGGGGCAAACACTTTTTCACACCACTGTATGTCTGGTTCTGACAACATACATTCAGTTGGATTATTTCCCTATGTCGTTGCAACTGACCATTGCATATCATCAGTTGCTATTATGAACCTTGCACACAATGAACAGCCATGTAGTGTAACATAATCCACCAATATACAATGTTTCATCTTACAGCTCAGCAAGACTCATGTGTCAGCATTTTAAGCTCATTTTGCCTGAAACTGAAAGGACCCAATGTGATGGCGCCAGAATCTGTTGTCCATTTGTCTGTCTGTCCATCCGTTCCTCCATTCACATTTTACAAAAATCGCTAATGATCCTCAAGGGGGTCTGTATCCAGGTTGTGGTCAAGGTTAACATTTAAAAGATCTGGGTAGTTATGTGGTTTGAAAAAAAATTCCTACTCCCCATAGCCAGTTGTGCTGATGCTTTCCAAATTCGAGAACAGTGATTCTTAGATGAGTCTGCATCCAGGTTGTGTAAACGTCAAAGGTCAAGAGATCTGAGCACTCTTGAGGTGCTTTCATCAGGTTGAAATGAGCAACTCAGTCATTGGCGGTTTGGTTTGTACTTTATCTCCCAGTTTGATGGACCCTGACACAGTCAGTGACATTTTCCTGGCACTGACTAATGGGGTGACAGATGCAGTAATATTTTCTTGGGGACCATCTGTTTATATACTTTGAAGCTAGCTAGCAAACGTTATAGCTAGCTAGCTAACATTATCACAACTTTTAGGCTACATTGAGGCTAATTTTGACCATGCACGCACACGCACACACACACACACACACACACACACACACACACAGAGCCATTCTGTAACCGTGAGATGGCTCTTCATTTACTGCGGTTGATGGACAATTTGTTGACCCTCCTTTCCACTACCCACGAGTCCTGACTGAGCTTGGTGACAGAGATGATGGCAGCACATGACTGGTCATGATTAAAGGTGTCATGGTCCCACTTTCCTGATCAACACACTCCCAAGAATTGATCTCATTAGTCTGACTGACACCAAGAAGACAAAGAACATTAGTGTCATCTGAACCCGCCCTAACAGAACCACAATACAGCACTGTACTAATAGTAGTAAGGTGTTTATTAACTCATAATGGATTTAATAGTCAATTATAAATTAATCAGATTGTAACATTCACATCTAACACAGTTAGAGGTTGCATTGACTGAAAATTGTCCTTCATTGACAGAATTTTTTTTTTCAGCAGTGACAGAAAAATCTGAAAGCTGTCTATCATTTTGACAGATTACACAGAGGATGATCAAATTAAAATCAATTAAGATAGATAGATAGATGTACTTTATTGATCCCAAACTGGGAAATTACAGTGTAACAGCAGCATGACAGTGGATGACCAAAACGACAGAAACGCACACAGCATAATAGACACAGGAATTACCCATGGAAAGTAAAACTGCCTAAATAGCTTATATACATCATAGATGAATAGATGCTGACCTGTATAGATACATGAATCGTCCCCACTGTACAATGCAGGGCTATCAGGTGCAGGGTGAAATGTGAGGCACCAATTAGACTGCAAGGTGCAATATGGCACCATAGTTATGACCAGAAATAAACATTAGAGTGATAACAGAACAGGCAATAACAGATTATGACACAATTTTTACAATCCTGTCTGTCAAAACGACTGTAACAAACAAGTCTAGCACAACCTCTGATTACAGCATACCTCACTAACTAGGGCTGTATTATTAAAGATTTCAAAAATTGATTCACAAGGTCCAGATTCAGTTTGATTTTTGATTTGAGTTTAGATATTGCCATTCTAATAACTATTTTTTCCTTTTATATGAAAACATTTCTCAAAGTGCTGTAAATCACACCAGGCAGGAACCCTCTAACTTGGTGAATTAAAGGGATCATTGACTGAAAAATGGTGTGTTTGTAGGTTTTAACTGTCTGAAATGTGTCTATTGGCCATGTAGTTATCAAAAAATATATCAAAACAGTCAATTCTCAAAAAACACACAGCCTTGATCTCATTTTTCTCTCCCAGAAATGCCAGAAATGTTTTTGACTCTTCCGGGTAAATCGTATCCACCGTATTCCTGAGGCCGCTGCTGTAGAAATGATTATGGGCACAACTTCCAGTTTTGGCTGAAGTGATGTTAAATCAGTCAGAAGAGTGAAGTAGTGGGGCATTTAAAATAGTGTTTTTTAAAAGTTTTTCAAATTCATTTTAATGTATAGTCCACATACATGCTTTGCACTCAAGTGTCAGCTAATTTCAGCACTTGTAGTTTTTGTATTATTTGAATGTTTTGGCATAGTTCTGGTACTTGTTGCTGGTGTTCGTGGTTGTGCCATAGACTGTATAAATGGAGGCCTCTCACCAGCAATGCATAGATCATGCACTGAAAACTAACAAGGACTCTTGGTGTGATCGGTGGTGCAGACGCAAGAGCACCAGGTATGTTTTTACTTGTATGAATGTCACACATCTGACGTTTATGCGTCATATGTCACCAGATGCAAGGCTGCATGAAGTGAAATAATAAAAAAAAATTGTAACAGTTTGCTTCTGAAGGCTTAATGATTTAAGAAAGATATCAAATAGTTTTTTTAAGTTTTTTTTTTTACATTTGTTGCACTGCCTTGGAACGATATAGACTTGATATTACTACCTTCAGCATGCATTAATTTTTAAATTATCACAAAATATAGATCAATAAAATTTTGAACAATTGTCAGAAAAGGTCTGTACGTGTTAAGTTAAATAACAAGCATTCATGTCATGACAGCAGCATGAGCATTTTAATTTTGGGGTAAAACAAACAGCCACAGCTGTCTGTATTTACTCTGACATTAAAACACCCGAGCACGGTGTTGTGGTTCTTTGTGGCTCTGACTAGAGCCTATGTCTGCTCTGAGGTAAATTTGATTATGTCCAACATCTTTTAACAAAATGCATCTGACTTTATTGTGGTGGAGACATTGGTATATCTCAGATCTTTTATTTGTTTACAGCGTTAGCATCTTAGCAGCGGCACTAACAAACAGAGCTACTGTCTGCAAGGCCACTTTTTAAGGTCATCTTCCCATCCCTCCATAGTCGTGGGAAGTGGTTTGATTATATTACTGTTATGAGGTGCAAAAGGCCGTGTGTTCCTGCATCTTTGATGCCGAAGTCATTGTTTTTTAAGGAAAAGTGTCTCGTTTCAGTGACAACCACACGTTCTAAACTAGTACCGGAAGTTGCGCCCATAATTCACACAAGGCATCGTGGGGACTAGGAATAAGGTGGATACGTTATAATTTGATAAAGCAACCCACTACTGTTATTAAGACCTGCCCACTGCTCTATTACTGGCACACCTACTGTAGCTGTCTGTCATGCAGATGGAAGGGGTGCTGAGGGTAGCCTGTTAACTCCTGAGTTGTTAGCCCCCCAGCTAACATTGTACCAGGAGGCTTGCACCAAGTGCTACTTATATTGTTATTTTCCTCAGATCTTAGTCAACCTAATAGCCATCACTGCTACCACCTGGTTCACCAGTCCACAGTCAACAATGTACCTTGCTTCACTCCGGTCCATCTCCCAATAATTTGGCCGTGATTTCAGCAAATCGCCAGCACCAGCATGCCGATTGCGGCAACTGAGGCTGCTGGCTGTCACGCCAGCTCTCCCACCATCCTCTGGGGTTCCACGTGACTCCGCTCTGCTCTCACAGGCAGCGTAGGGGAGCCACCTCGTGACGGGGCGTTCCCCAGCTGGCCGTGGGAGCGGAGTGGCATCCTGCAGAGCCAGACATGGCCCTTTGAGATCCCATGGTTTGGCAGCTTAGCCAGCAGCCTCGGGGTCCGGGCCAGATCAGTTGCGGCAATCGAGGGACTGCCCGGCCTGCGGTGCCAGCGATTTGTTGTGGAATCATGACAAAATTATTGGGAGATGGGCCAGGGTGACGCAAGATACACCATTAACTGTGGATCAGTGAACCAACATCACTCATCCAAGCTAGAAGGAAGGTAAAGGCTAGAAGCAGGAATGCAAGTTATTTATTAATTCATTAATCATTAGTTGATTCATGTTATCAATCGATTAATGATTAATTGATAAGTGGCAACTTTCCTGAGAATCTGAATTTCCCTCTGTACAATATGGTCTCTCTATCTTGAACACACAAAAGGTTAATTACTGTTTTTGATATACTGAATAAAACATGAACATCATATTCCTCAATGGTTTATTGTACCATTTCCATTATTTTTTTTACTACAGACAGTGGCATTTTTGTCCCCCATCGGTTGAAGCTCAAAGGGGTCGAAGCACCCTTTAGGCTGAGACCGAAGGGGGATTATGTTATGGGTCAGTCCGTCTGTCCCACTTTTGTGAAATCAACTCCCCCTACAGTTTTGGTCCGATTGTTTTGAAACTTGGTGCCATGGTATAAGATAAGATAAGATAAGATAAGCCTTTATTAGTCCCACAATGGGGAAATTCCAGGATTGCAACAGCACAGGGATAGCAACACTCAGAGCAACAATCAGAAGGCAAGAGAAAAAAACAAGAGCAGCAAGTATACATATGTACATATAAATATATATATATAGACACACAGTGTGGAGCATTGTAGCTAGATGGGATAGATATATAAATATATAAACACAGTGCGGAGCATTGTAGCTGGATGGAATAAATATATGAGTATATAAACACACAGTGCGGAGTATTGTAGCTAGATGGAATGAATAGTGTATGATATACTCTGAGGATGCACATGTTGCAATTTGGTTCTGATCGAATGATTTTTGCGGGAATTGTAACCCCTGGCCTATGACCTTCTGTTTCACCTCACTTCATAGACAGTCACTGTCTTGTGAAATCAATTTTTCCTACACTTTTGTTCCGATTGTTTTGAAACTTGGTACTATGGTTTGATATACAGTATTCTGATGATGCGCATATCATCGCATCAGTTGTGGCGCAGATGTAGTGTAGCCGACTACTGATTGAGGGTTTAATTCCTGCTCTGTCTGCAGTCTGCATGTCTCAAAGTGTCCTTGAGCAAGACACTGAACCCCCAGTTGCTCCTGGTGGGTCAGGCCAACGCCGGTGCATGGCAGCTCTGCTGCCATCAATGTGTGAATGTGTGTGTGAATGGGTGAACAGCAGGATCTGTAAAGCACTTTGGTCATCTAGAGATGAGAAAAAATGCTATTTAAGTGAATGCTAATTACCATATTGCAATTTCACTCTCATCAGATGACCTTGAGGTCAAGGTCAGGTCAGATTTTTCCCTAAATCTTCTAAACACAGTAACTACTGAAAGAAATGATGTAGGCTTTTCAAATCGATACAGTAGTTGTATCTAACACACATCTTGGACGACTTACATCCTCACCTAACTATGGTTTGGGGTCAAGGGGTCAAAGGTTCAAAGTTAACGTTGCAGTTGCACTATGGTCAGAATCAGAATCAGAATCAACTTTATTGCCAAGCATGCTTTTACACATACAAGGAATTTTACTTATCACTAAGGTGCGCTCGTGTTAAGCGCTCCCTAATGACGCGGCAGCCACTTACAGGCGCCTCATAATGCCTCATGGTGAATGCTACATTTACTATTACTATAAAACGAGTAAAGCTAGGGCTGCCAAACCTGGTATACAGGTTCACCATGGGATCCTGAACTCGATGGGTTTGGGTTCAAAAGGTCAAGGTTAACATTCCCTATGCTTTATTACTGTAAAATGAGTAAAGTTAGGGTCACCAAACTTGGAACACAGGTTCACCCTTTGACCCTGAAGTGTGACTATGGTTTTGGGATCACAAGATAAAAGGTCAACATCAAAATGGTTTATAAACTATCTCAACAACAAAGGAAGGTAGGGTCATCAAACTTGCTACATAGGTTCTTCTTGGGATCCTGAGCTCTAACTATGGGTTTGGAGTCAAAGGTCAAGGTTAGCATTTCTTATGCCTTACTACTGTACAACAAGTAAAGCCAGGGCCACCAAACCTGGTACACAGGTTCACCTTGGGGTCCTGACCTCTGACTTTGGGTTTGGGGTCAAAGGTCAAGGTTAACATTCCCTATGCCTTATTACTAACTAACTAACTAACCTGCACTTATATAGCGCTTTTCTAGTCACAAAGACCACTCAAAGCGCTTTCATTAACACTAACCCTCTATTCTAAGGGCCTATAGGAAACAGATATCTAGGGACAATTTAGAACAGCCAATTAACCTAACATGCATGTTTTTGGCATGTGGGAGGAAACCGGAGAAATCCCGGAGTAAACCCACGCAACACGGGGAGAACATGCAAACTCCACACAGATCACTGTTGGTCGGGGGCTGGGATCGAACCCACGATCCCACGATCCCCACAATCCCCCGGCCAAGGGTAAACTGTGCTGCCGCAGTGCTAACCACTGCGCCACCTGCACGGCTGCACCTTATTACTGCACAATAAGTAAAGTTAGGGTCAACAAACTTGGTACACAGATTCACCCTGTGACCCTGAAGTGTGACCATGGTTTTGTGATCGCAAGGTCAAAGGTCAGCATCAAAAGGGCTTATAAACTATATCTCAACAACAAAGAAAGCTAGGGCCACCAAACCTGGTACACAGGTTCACCTTGGGATCCTGACCGCTGACTTTGGGTTTGGGGTCAAAAGGTCAAAGGTCAAGGTTAACAAATTCCTTATGCCTTATTACTGTATGTAAAGCTAGGGTCACCAAACTTGGTACACAGGTTCACCCTGTGACCCTGAAGTGTGACTGTGGTTTTGGGATTGCAGGGTCAAAGGTCAACATCAAAATGCCTTATAAAGTTTATCTCAACAACAAAGAAAGCTAGGGTCACCAAACCTGGTACACAGGTTCACTCTGAAGCCATGACCTCTGAGTACAGGTTTGGTGTCAAAGGTCAAGGTTGGCACTCCCTATGACCTCTTACTATAGAATGTGTAAAGCTCTCTGGGGTCACCGTACTTGCTACACAGGTTCACCTTTGGATCCTGGCCTACAACTATGGGTTGTATACTTTGTTGTATATCCGTGGATGATGGGCTTATCGTAATTCAGTTCTGCCACAGTAATTATATTGAAATGTGGAAAATTGCTCTCCATCACTAAGTATTGGGATGTTTGAAGAAAATGGAGGCGGGGGATTTTGCACTCACCTCAGAGTGCTCTTGTTTTGTATTCAATAACAAACAAGAATTCATTAGCCAGTCTTGAACATTGCTTATGGTTGTTGTTAGAGTTACTGAAGACTCTTGAATACTTTTTGCAGGAGTAAAAATTGCTGCATCATCTGCATACATTTGAACATGGACATTCATACATACATCAGGTAGATCATTGATATATAGTGAAAATAGTAGTGGACCAAGGATAGAGCCTTGTGGGACAGTTACAGTACAGTCAAGATATGAAGATTTAACCCCATCAACAAACACATTGTCTTCTGTTTGACACGTATGCTTTTATCCAGATAAGAAAGTTTTCAGAAAAATTAAAATGTGTCAGCTTTGATAAAAGAATGAAGCAGGCGGGTGTCTCTTCAAGCTTGCATCCCACTGGAACTTGTTGTGGCTCTCTGATGTAACCCGGAAGGGCAAGGTTTTTCGCTCTGCACAGCGCATGTGCTCTGGGGGCGCTTGGTGTCTTCTGCTTTTTTTTTCTTTGGTTTCGGTTGAACGACAGCAGTGGGTGACCACGTGCGCCCCTGCCTGGATGGCAACGCCACTACATTTCATAGAATAAGCTCCCATTGAAAGGGACTGCTGAGTTATCAATTAATTGACAACTAATATAATTTAGTCAACTAATTTATTATTGACAATTAATCGAAAGTCAATTATTCATTAACATCCCTAGCTAGAAGCTAGTTAGCTAATGGATAACTGACATAAGAGGGAGGGCAGAGTTGAATAGGTGAAGGATGTTTCTTGAAGTGATAGGCTTTAAATCAGTGTGTTTCAAGAAAGCCAGGAAAAATACAAAAAAAATTGCTTCAATAATTAAGAAAAAATAAAGAAAATGTGAACAAAATGTCAAACACTTCATCATTAAGACATGTGGAAGCTGTTAAAATGTGGAAAAAGTACAGTCAGTGACCCCTTTAACTGAATGAATGTGTGAATGCAACAAGAGTTAAGCCACATGAGAGACCTTTTATAAAGCTCTTGAAAATTTCATACATGTGAAAAAGCATTATATCAAAAAATGATTTTAGGATTTTTTTTAAAAATCAATATCAGATCTTTTTAAATGAAAATTGATATAAAGCTCTTGAAAATTTCATACATGTGAAAAAGCATTATATCAAAAAATGATTTTAGGATTTTTTTTTTAAAAATCAATATCAGATCTTTTTAAATGAAAATTGATATGATTTGGAAAATCAATATTTTTATCCTGCCTTTCACTATAACAGTTTCATTGTGCCACCTCTGATGTGGCTGCACAGCCCCATGTGCTAGTTTGTGCAAGAAAGAATTTGATCATCTTTGTTGCTACCGATTGAATCAGTGAAGAAAACTGGGCCAGTTCTCAGCATGCATTGGATGGAAAACTAGAAGCACATGCAAGTGGAAATGATTCACATGAAGGCTGAGGTTTTCTGTTTGTTGCATTGTAACTTGTGTTTCGTCCAGTGTTTATGAGCATGCTTTGTATAAGTGTGTCTGTGTAGGCCTCAATACTGTAGTTTGATAGCAGCTTGGCAGGTGTTCAGCGGCAGCAGCAAGCTTTGAGAGACTAACAGCTGAGTGACTCTGACAGCCACACACACTCTGTCATTCTCATTAAATAGTGTTTATTTTTCCTCACTTTGTGTCTCCTCTCACCCCTCTGCCTTTCCGAATGTCTTGCCTCCATGTGCATCTTCCTCTTTGAATCTGTGTAGCCAACTGGCTCGCTCTGAAAGGTAAGAAAGCAGCTTCCTCCAACAGAATGTTTAACATACTTTGAGAAAAGCTATATTTAGATGAGATTTGAAAGTGAAGAGAACCTTTGAAGAATGAGTGTGAGAGTCAACAGGAAGCATAGGTTTCACAGAAACCTGTACCATTGAGCTGCCTGTTACTGTTGTGTTTCTGCAGAGGGGATGGGCGAAGATGGTCTGTCGCGTCTGTTCCTTCATCCGGATATTGCACCAATGCACCCAGTTCATCAGTGTCGGTAAGCCGAGAGTTCTCTTGTTATTGGGTGTCACCTCTTTCCTTCATCAGATATTCTTTCTGTCTCCAAACCACTATCATTTAACCCCAGTTTATAGCACTGTGTTGTGTTGTAAGCTAGTATCTGAGCTGAAAAACTCAGATGTAGATGTGTCTACAGATGATGATTGATGTACAATAGACCAATTTTTTCATACAAATATGCATTCTTTTGCATTGGTTTGCAATCTGCAGCTCCAGAATCTCAGGTGACTTCTTTTGTTCACATCCAGAGGCTACCTACTAAAAAAAAGCTAATTTATTTATAAGTATATTCAGTTATTTGGATATTAATCTATTTCACTGGTGAGTTTTACACTGTTGTAGTTTTCAAGTTTGTCATTCAAATAGTCAGCCTTTTTTGGTGATCTTATTGAAGGTAAATTCCCAATGTCAAATGTGCTATTTTTAATCGGTCTCCAAAATCTGAAATGTTTGTAACCCAGTAGCTGCTCCCATCTCATTAGCAACAAAGGTATTCTGCACTGGATGATATCCATCAAGATGTTGAGAATCCACAGAAGTTCAGAGCACCAAAGAAAAAAGTACTGGAATAAACTTGTGTATGATTTTATCTATAAATTACAAAGCCAAAAGGTAGGTAATGTGGAAGCATTGCATCAAAAAAATCACTACTTCTCCCAGGCGATTGCCCCGATTCTCATCATACTGGCACACAGTGATCCTCATGTGGGTCTTCATTCAGGCTGAACTCAAGCTCTGGGTGCACTGGTGGTGGTTTTATCATGCCACTGTCGCTGTCGTTGACGTTCTCGTTGAGAGAAGTTGCAGAGCTGAAAAAAACACAAATTTACAAGAAAAAAGTGCAAATTAGGGCTGTGTGATATGACCAAAATTTCATATCCCAGTATAAGTAATCTTATATCCCAATATACTTTTTCTGTAAATTTTAATAACCACATAAAAAGGACCATCTCTTTTTTAACATTTTAAATTACATACTGAAAAAAATCAATTCTATAAATTCATCTGTCATTAATTTTATGCAACTATTCCCCTCATAATTTTGCAGTGTTTTTATGAAATTGTATTTTTGATGTGCGTTTGGGACTTCATTCTCATAAATGAGGTTTTTCTTCTAAATCATATCACATGAATAAAAAGTAAACAGTAAGTTAAATATTTCCTGATCCAGAGAAGAATAGCAATAGCTTAAAAAAATGTCAGTCTGAAAATGAGAAAATTACTCGTCACTGCCATGGACAGATATAATTTAGCTGTTAGTTTAATGCAGTTATCCTTATTAAGCATCATGCCTGCAAAAACATCAATAAAAAATAATTGAAACAAATAAGGCAGTGGCTATGGATACGGAATTGTAGCCATAGAATTTTTGTTACAGATACAGCTCAAATCTGATTGGCCAGTACATTCTATTAATGCGTATCTTTAAAGCAGTAGGCTACATGTATGGAAATCTGAGGCATTTATTTGTTTCAAAATTTTAATTAATATCTATTTACTACCTTTTTAATCTTACCCAATCCCAAATCCTAAGGCTAGCCTCTTAATTTTAAGTTTCATCTCATATCAAGTAAAATGGTTTGGGCAAGGTGCCGATAGCAGGAGGTGAACCAGCAACCTTCTGATCACAGGCCCAATGTACTGTCTACCTAAGCCACAACAGCAGCTGGTTTGGAGTTGCTCTGAAAGGGCTTTGTCGGACTGTCAACTCTTCCGTACCAATAGAAATTTCATATAGGAATATAGCTTCTGTATCCATAGCCGCTGCAAACAAATAAATCAATAAGAATTTAAGTGTAGTTCTACAGCCTGAAGTTCTACAGCCTAACCGCATTCTGACCTGATTTAAACCTGTGGAGTTTGCTTCTTGTAAAAATATTTCAGATTAGTCATGATATGAAAATCAAAGGCACAAAAGGTAATATAAAAAATGCAAGAGATGACTTCAACTTTATTCATTATCACTACTTGACTAATTAAAATTATTAGAAATCACGTAAATTGCATTAAGAGCCAATTTGCTCCTCTAACACATTTTAATTTATTTGTTTTGTATTTTGTGTGTATGTTCCACTATCACTTTTTCAGTTTTAATATAATTTTTCAGACAAAACTAAGAAACTCAGCAGTAATTTAAACAAAGAAACGTTGGTCTGATACACTAATGATGTTTCCTGTTAGTGAGAACTTAGCATCATCATTTAGCATTTGCTGTTTTACAATGATGAGTGAAATGGTGTTAACCTTACTTACCTCCAATTAAAGATAAGATAAGATAAGATAAGATAAGATAAGCCTTTATTAGTCCCACAATGGGGAAATTCCAGGATTGCAACAGCACAGGGATAGCAACACTCATAGCGCCTAACGCTTAAAACGGGGTTAGCGGACTACCTCTCTGATGCAGCATGGTGGAAACAGTCCCACATCCCTGGCAAACAGAAGTAGCTGCGGCTATTTGACTAAACCATTAGTTCAAAAGTATCAGCTGCTGTGCTAACCACCGAAGAAAAGCCTAGCAACCAACACACCCGTGGGAGAGATGTGGGGCACTGACAAGTAGTGCATGAGTAGCTTTGCTGAAGAATTCATTTTGCAAAAATCTCGACATAAACGATAGTTTTATATGAAATGATAGAAGTTTTTATCTCCTCATCTCGATGTTTATCATCATATCACACAGCCCTAGTGCAAATTAATGTAAAAATAGATATAAATTTATGAGAAATTCTGTAAATTTGAGAGAAAAACCTCACAAATTTACAAGAAAAAGCTACAAATTTACAAGAAAATTAATAAGTAGTTCAACTTTCTAATTAAAAAGTCACGCATAAAAAAGTCAAGTTTTATCTAAAACATGGCCATAAATTTGCAGGAACAAAGTTCAGAACTTACTGAAAAAAAAACCAAAAAACATATCTATTACTAATACTGACTGACAAGTTTATACTAATAAATCACCTTCATTTAGAGGTATACTTTTTGTAGCTCTGTGCTGATTTTTTTTCTCTATAAGCATAACCTCTTGATGGAAATGTAAACAGGGTTTGGATTTGGTGTGGATAGCCATTTATACTCCCATTTTGAGATCCCAACTTCTTTAAAGTTAAGTTTGATTTATGAATGTAGAAAAAACACTGAAAATTCCAAGCATTTCACACCATTGGAGCACAGTTACTTGACATTTGGCCACCAGTTGGTTTCTCCAAAGCCTGTGATGTTGTATCATTTAATGACTCACGCATCCATAACAGGATATGCCCATCGATGATGAATCCCTCCATCACTGGACTTGTCATGCTTTCCACCTCACAGGGGAAATGGGGGGTTATTCTCTGACTTTTTTGTTGTGAAGTTTAAGTCCAATCAGTCCAGAAATAATAATAATAATAATAATAATAATAATAATAATAATAATAATAATAATAATAATAATAATAATTTCATACCTACAATTAAATTACACTAAACTCAAAGTAAAAGGTTTTTTTTTTTGTGTTGTTTTGTTTTGTTTTTACCAGCAAACCTGATTCTGTTGTGTTGGAACAAAGAGACCTGTTAATAAAGATGGTCATAAGTTCAGTCACAGCTTAACCATGTGTCTCTTGGTTCCAATGTAGTGATTCCTAGTTGCTTCCTTCCTTTCTGACAGAGGGAAAGTACAGGACTAATGGATGACATCAATAATGAGCACTCAGTTTCTGCTTTTGGGAAAAGTGAACTGATGCGGCACACCATGCTGCCCTGCTACACCCATTAGCCGCAGTATTTGCTGAAAGTTTCTGTGGTGATTATCTGAACTTTCTGTCAAGGAAACTACTGCTGAAAGTCGTTGGTTTCAAAGAAGAAAAGAATAATACTTGACTCTTCCGTCATGGCTGAAATTTTGTATGCCGGACACATGGCTTTGAGGTGGTGAAGTCAGCCCTCCCCACATACAATGGGCTTTTCAATCTGGCTGTCACTGAGGTCTTTATGCAGCTCTTAGTTGATTCTGACAGCTAGTTTCCTGCTCAGTGCACCAAAAAAAGCCGACTAAAACTGACAAATTTACAGGGAAAAATAGTTGCAAGTTGACAGAAGTGGCAGACATAAGGAAAAATAGCATATTTATAAGGAAAATATATAAAATGTATGAGAAAAAGTCACAAATTCACAATTAAAAAGTTGAAAATTTATGAACTCACTGATCTGTGTGTTAAAAAGGCACAAATTGTATGTTGGTTATTGTTTATATCGACAGTAATAAAAATATATTTGTATTAATATTTTATTTAAGAAATATAAATTATCCACTATGGGGCGGCGCGGTGGCGGAGTGGTTAGCGCTGCAGCAGCACAGTAACTCACCCTTGGCCAGGGGATCCTAGCTTTGATCCCAGCCCCCGACCAACAGTGATCTGTGTGGAGTTTGCATGTTCTCTCCATGTCTGCGTGGGTTTACTCCGGGATTTCTCGGGTTTCCTCCCACATGCCAAAAACATGCAAGTTAGGTTAATTGGCATCAAACTGGGGATTCCAAATTGTCCTTAGGTATGACTGTGAGAGTGAATGGTTGTCTGTCTCTGTGTTGGCCCTGCGATGGACTGGCGATCTGTCCAGGGTGTACCCTGCCTCTCGCCCAAAGATGCTGGGATAGGCTCCAGCCCCCCCGCGACCCGAAAAGGATTAAGCGGAAGAAGATGAATGAACGAATGAATGAAATTATCCACCATAGTATCAGTACGTGTCTACGGTTACCGTGGTAACACATGGAGGAGGGAGCTGGCTGTTACAGGGTGTTTCAAATGGAGAAATTTTGTGAAGGGCAGTTAACTTAATCAAATCAAATCAAATCGGCCTTTATTGTCATGTTGCTGTACATACAACTGTAGCGCAGGCAAGATGAAATTACGTTTCTCTAGGCATCCATATAAGTAAAAAGAACATAATTTAAGACACACTCACACACACCCTCACCCCCCACCCCAACACAGCCATTCACACATCCCTGAGACATACTTGAATCTAACTAGAACTATAATATAGAAATAATATACATAATGTCCATATGGTGCAGTAGTATGTATGAAAGATTCCAGATCAACTGTTCAGCATCCTAACAGCTTGTGGAAGGAAGCTGTTTATCAGTCTGGTGGTTCTGCCTCTGATGCACGGAATCGTTTTGCCAGATGGCAGCAGTACACAGTGTTTATGCAGAGGGTGAGAGTGGTCCTTGACAATGTTCAGTCCCCTGCTCCTACAACGGTTCTGAAAAAGTTCTTGGACAGAGGGGAGGGAAACTCCAATTACCCTCTCAGCTCCCTTAACTATCCCCTGCAGGGCTTTTTTTGTCTGACATACTGCAGCTGGAGTACCATGTTGCAATGCAGTACGTCAGAACACTCTCCACCACACCTCTGTAGAAGGTCCTGAGGATGCAGATGGGGAGAGAGGCCTGATTGAGTTTCCTCAAGAAGTGCAGTCTCTGCTGGGCCCACTTCCTGATCCCCAAGGAATTCTTGCTCCAGGTCAGGTCCTGCGAGATCTGCACTCTGCACTCCGAGGAACTTGATGTTCTCCACTCTCTCCACCAAACGGCCGCCGATGCTGAGAGGGGCGTGTTCAGGCCGTGACCGCCGGAAGTCGATAATCATCTCCTTCGTTTTGTCCACAGTGAGCACCAGATTGTTCTCCCAGCACCAGCCCTCCAGGTCTCTTAACTTCTTCCTTGTACATTGATTCCTCATCCCTCTGAATAAGTCCCACCACCGTGGTGTCGTCTGCAAACTTAATAATCTGGTTCCCCTCATGTCTGGATACACAGTCATGTGTTAGAAGTGTAAACAACAGTGGACTGAATACGCAGCCTTGAGGGGATCCGGTGCTCAGCGTGATAGAGTTGGAGATGTTGTTTCCAACACGGACAGACTGAGGTCTCTCAGTCAGGAAGTCCAGGATCCAGAGACATGTGGCGGTTTTCAGACCGAAAAGGAGTAATTTCTCCATCAGTCTCTGGGGAATAATGGTGTTGAATGCTGAACTGAAATCAATGTACAGGAGTCTGGCGCAGGTGTCTTTCTGATCCAGGTGGGTGATGACAGAGTGCAGGGTGGTGACTATAGTATCCTCCGTGGAGCGGTTTGAATGATGTGCAAACTGGAGTGGGTCATGTGATGCAGGGAGGCAGGCTGTGATGTGTGTTTGACAAGCCGTTCAAAACACTTCATCACAATTGGTGTCAGTGCAACAGGACGATAGTCATTCAGACAGGACACAACTGGTTTCTTTGCCACCGGTACTATGGTAGAGGTCTTAAAGCATCTGGGAACAATGGCCTGACTCAGGGAGATGTTATAAATGTCAGTCAGGACATCCACCAACTCGCTCGCGCAGACTCTGAGCACATGTCCCGGGATGTTGTCCGGACCTGCAGCTTTACGTGGGTTGACCCTGATTAGGGTCCTCCGTGTGTCCGCTGTGTTGATGATGATAGTTGGCCCAACAGATGGTGGAGATGGGCCAGCCCTCCCTCTGATTGTCGAGTTTGATGCTTCAAAACGTACAAAGAAGTTGTTGAGCCTGTCTGGAAGCGAAGCGTCATCATCATCAACCCCCTGCCTAGACTTATAATCCGTCAGCGCCCGAACTCCCTGCCACATCCGTTTGGTGTTCCTTGTGTCACAGAGGTGTCCCTGGATTTTCACCGCATAGGCGCGTTTCGCCGTCTTAATTCCCTTTGAGAGCGCAGACCTGGCTGAGCGGAGAGTGAGCCTGTCCTTCGCTCTGAAGGCTGCATCTCTGGCTGTGAGCAGCAAGCGCACCTCTGCAGTCATCCAGGTTTATAGTTGCCCCGTGCAGTGAAAGTCTTCACTATAGTGACATCCTCTGTGCACTTCGTGATGTAGCTGGTTACCATTTCAGCATACTCCTCCACATCTGTCCTGTCTCCCTGGGAGGCTGCTATTTTGAAGACCTCCCAGTCTGTGTGCAGAAAACAGTCCTGAAGTGCTGATGCTGCACCCTCTGGTCAAATCCTGATTTGTTTCTCTACTGGCCTGCTGCGCTTCAGTAAAGGTTTGTAGGTAGGCACCAGCATCACGGATAGGTGGTCAGAATGGCCGAGGTGGGGGCGAGGTGTTGCCTTATTTGCATCTGGGAGGTTTGTGTACACCAAGTCCAACATATTCTCTCCTCTGGTCTTAAAGTCCACACATTGTTTGAACTTGGGGAGCACAGTCTTAACTGATATACCCTGAGAACGGAGCAGGGAGTAGGGAATGCAGTTGAAGTACACTGTATTGGAATGTAGCTTATGGTTTTGGGATCGCAAGGTCAAAGATCAACATCAAAATGGCTTATAAACTATATCTCAACAACAAAGAAAGCTAGGGTCACCAAACCTGCTACACAGGTTCACCTTGGGATCATGACCGCAGAATATGGGTTTGGGGTCAGAAGATCAAAAGGTCAAGGTTAGCATTCCATTTGCACTATTACTATAAAGTGAGTACAGCTAGGGGCACCAAACCTGGTACACAGGTTCACCTTGGGATCCTGACCTCAGACTATGGGTTTGGGGTCAAAAGATCAAAGGTCAAAATTAACATTCCCTGTGTCTATTTACTGTACAACAAGTAAAGCTAGGGTCACCAAACTTGATACAGAGGTTCACTCTGAGCCCATGACCTCTGACTACAGGTTTGGGGTCAAAAGGTCACAGGTCAAGGTTTGCACTCCTTCTCTTACTATAGAATGTGTAAAGCTCTCTCGGGTTACCAAACTTGCTACACAGGTTCACCTCAGAATCCTGCCCTACAACTATGGGTTGTATACTTTGCTGTATATTCATGGATAAAGGGCTTATCAAAATGTGGCTCTGTCACAGTAATTATATTGAAAAGATGAACACTGCTCTCCGTCTGTAAGTATTGGGATGTTCAAAAAAAAAAAAAAAAACGGAGGCAGCAACATTACACTCACCTCAGAGTGCTCTTGTTTATGTTGCTTATGGAATAATGGCTTCTTTCTCACTGAGTGGCCATTCAACCAATGTTGGTAGTGTGTGTAGTTTGAACAGATGAATGTTGCACCTTCAGGACATGCTAGAAATTGTACTCAAGGATGAACCAGACTTGTGGAGGGCCACAATTCTCTTCCTGATATCTTGGCTGATTTCTTTGGATTTTCCCATGATATTACACAAGGAAAGCAGTGTGTTTGAGATGAGCCTTAAAACACATCCACAGGTGTACTTAAAAAGGTCTGTGAATATGATTATCACACCACAAAGAACTCATGATGGGTAGAAGCAAAGAGCTCTGTCTAGACCTTCGCAACCTTATTGTTGCAAAACATAATGATGGCATTGGTTACAGGCACATTTCTAAACTGCTGAATGTTACAGTGAGCACTGTCAGAGCCATCATTCGGAAGTGGAAAGAACATCATTTTACTATAAACCGGCCATGACCAGGAGCTCTTCCCAAGATTTCTGACAGAAGAGTCAAAAGAATTATCAGAAGAGTTATCCAAGAGCCAAAGACTACATATGAAGAGCTCCAGAAAGACCTGGAGTTAGCAGGTACTGCTGATTCAAAGAAAACAAGTAATGCACTCAACCGACATGGGCTCTATGCCTGCTCACCTCGCAAGACTCCATTGCTGAAGAAAAATCATGTTGAAGCTTGTTTAAAGTTTGCTGCACAACATTTGGGCAAGCCAGTAAAATACTTGAACTTTTTGGATGACACAACACACAGCATGTTTGGAGGAGAAAAGGCACTGCACATAAGCCCAAAAACACCATACCAACAGTGAAATTTGGAAGTGGAAGCATCATGGAGTGGTGGTGTTTTTCACCACATGGTACAGGCAGACTTCATATAATTGAAGGAAAGATGAATGGACAAATGTACAGAGACATCCTTGATAAGAACCTGTTGCCATCTGCCAAGATGCTGAAGATGAAACGAGGGTGGACATTTCAGCAAGACAATGATCCCAAACACACAGCCAAGGAAACTCTCAACTGGCTCCAGAGAAGGAAAATAAAGCTGCCAGAATGGCCCAGGCAGTCACCTGACCTGAATCCAATTGAAAATCTATGGAACAAACTGAAGATCAGAGTTCATAGAAGAAACCCACAGAACCTTCAAGATTTGAAGACAGTTTGTGTGGAACCTGAGCAATGTCTGCACCTAGTTTCTCCATACAGGAGGTGTCTGGAAGCTGTTATTACCAACAAAACTATTTTTATTACCAACAAAACTACTTTTCTACTATTTTTTATTAAATGAATTTCACCAAGGGTGTTCAGTACTTATTCCCTGTGTTATTCCACTTTATTAAATGTAACTTGTTTTGTGAACACAGTTGCCTTGATTTCTTTGTATGAATGTATGAATTACTTGGGTTGTTACTGATATCTAGTGAAAATTTCAGGCCAATGGCTCCATCAGAAATATGTTTAATGAGAAGAATGTTGATGTGTTCAATACTTATTTTCCCTGCTGTATATCTAAATCAGCTCTGTGGTGAAACTCCGTAGCCTCTAAGATTCTGTTTGAAAATGATAAGGCAAGGGTTAGCAATCTTTACTATGAAAAGAGCAATGTCGTAGACATTTTCCATCCATCCATCTTCTTCTGCTTTTCCGGAGGTCCGGGTCACTGAGGCAGCAGTCCAAGCAGAGAAGTCCAAACTTCCCTCTCCCTGGCCATCTGCTCCAGCTCTTCAGAGAGGATACCAAGGCGTTCCCAGGCCAGCTGGGAGACATAGTCTCTCCAGCGTGTCCTGGGTCTGCCCTGGGGTCTCCTCCCAGTGGGGCGTGCCTGAAACACCTCAAGCTGGGAGGCGTCCAGGAGGCATCCTCATTAGATGCCCATACCACCTCAGCTGGTTCCTTTCAATGTGGAGGAGCAGCGGCCCTACAACATTCAGGGCCTTGAGGAACTCAGGGCAACTCGGGGCATATCTCATCCACCCCTGGGGCCCTACCATCGAAGATTTTTTTTAACAACTTTGGCAACTTCAGCCCCTGTGATGGGCGAGTCATCCCCCTTGTCATACTCTTCCGCAATGGAAGATGTGTCCATGGGATTGAGGAGATCCTTGAACTATTCCTTCCACCACCCAACTATATCCTCAGTCAAAGTCAGCAGTGCCCCATCCACACCCTACCACATTGAGGTGGCGATCCATGAGGGGGCAGACATTTTGGCCCCCAAAAAATCTGTATGGAACCACACAACACATTTCAACTTTAAAATGAATGTGAAAACTGCCAAGCTGCAAGTATAGTCTGGCCTTTCAATGTGGTAGACAAGTTTTTTTTTCCTCTTAAAGAAAAAAAACGTGAATTTGCTTTTTCACTCTCATAAATTTGCAGCTTTTTCTCATAAAATTGCAGTTGTTTTCTGAAAATGTAAAGAAAAATTAGTGAATTCAGAAGTTTTGTTCTTTTAAGTTTACAACTTTTTTTTTTCCTCAAAAATGTCCTACTTTTCTCTTTATCTTTTATTGGCAAAGCCGCCATGAGCCACTAGCTATGGTCCAAACAGCCACATTTTGCTCCAGGGCTGCAGGTTGCAAACCTCTGGGATAAGGAGTGAGTCTCAAAAGGGAGTGATGGGGCTGTAATCACAAAAAGAAGCAAAAACATAAAAGCATTTATGTATATAACAATATGAAAAAAAAAATAGTATTAAATACATTTTGTGAAGTTGAATTACACTGATGTTGGTCTTTTTCCACTGCTGTCCTTTCTTTCTTGTTTCTCTCCCTATGTCTGTCTGTCCCTCCCTTATTTGTCTCTCCCAGTCATCTTCTTCCCAGGAGTTATTGCATCAGTTGCCCTTCCAGCCCACACAAGATGATCTCCACTTCCTCTTCAAACATTTCCGGAGCACGGAGAGTGTGGCTGATGAAGAAGGAGCCCACCCATCGCCCCCCGTCAGGCTCCGTTCACGCAGTCTCAGGTACGGTAGCTTGGATTTTAATCTTAGAATAAGTATACTGTGCAGATGTAGAAAGGCACAAACAATTTTGTAGCACACATCTACTAATGCTGCAAAATTTGCTGAAAAGTTTTCAGGATCCAGTCCAGGCTTTTGAAAAATTATGATGGTTTAAAAAGGCTTTTTAGAGGTGATACTAGCAGTGGGTAAAATCAAGCGCTAAGCCTAGGGGTCTGCAGCCCAAGGCTCTTTTGTTGAGCCAAATGAGCAAATTTATACCAAAGAGGTTAGAAAATTTTGGTGCAAAATCATGGAAAAGACCAGGGGGAAAAAAGTAAAAAATGTACAAGATAAAAGTTTTACATTTACAAGAGAAGTAAAAAATTCACAAGAAAAAAAAACTTGCATATTTAAGAAGTAACACCTGTTACTAGTGTTGATAGTCTGTGATGTAAAGTATATGAAACAAATTATGCACCTAAAATAGCTCTGTTCATATTAAAATGAATTCTTAGCCTTGTAGACATCTACAAAAGTTTCAAAAGTACTGTATAAACTTGTGAAGTAAACGTGTCGTGTTTGTTATGATTTGAGAAGATTTTCTGTGATGCAGCCTTTAACTGATTGGCTTATACCATCTTTCATAACGTGAGAAGAAAGAATTGAATTTGTGGGTTTAATTGTTTTGTGGCTCACAGAAATGCTGCTGCTGTGCTTAGCAGTAGAGCTTCATCATCATGTAGCCGAGCTGAAACCATCCCCCTAAATCTGTGCAGGGGTGAGGAGTTCTGAGTTCATTCTAGCCTTTTACGATGGTTTTTGGAGATTGTTGGCAGCATCTTGATGATTCTGTGTTTCTGTGGCATACCTGTGCCACATAATCACCACCTCATACAGTATCTCTCTTACATCAAACAACTCCCCAGAATTTACACCAAACAAGGAAGAAAAAATCTAAAAAAAATTATATGTATATCCTTTAATATTAGGATGTGTCAAATCCACAGAGCGTACCAAAGACTTCTTGCTCCCCACAAATAGTTTAGGGGCCAATGGTCGCTCTCTCCCTCATGGTACAAGAGCATCTGTTGTGGTTGTCCAAGAATAGTAAAGTCCATGTTACATCTTGATATTGTAATTTGTAGCATGCGGTGCACTGTAAAGCAGCACACTGGGTCACTATTTTTAAGGTTTGTGCTGACAGTGCATTGATCTGTGTGTGTGTGTGTGAGGGGGGGGGGGGGGGGGGTTCAAAGACCCACCCTGGTAACTGAAGCCCTCCGCACACACCACATGCTCACAGATGATGTACACAAGAATCTGATCTGCATCACATGTGATTTTCAAACATGATGTTTTAATGACCCCAAATGTGAATAAGCACTGACCAGTTAATTCATTAAAGGTATCTGTGAATTATGTGTAACTATAGATAATGTGGTATGTTGGTAATTGTTGCTCTAAAACTTCTGTATCACTCCTTAATCTCGTAATGACTTTGCAAACCAGTTCCAACTTTTTGGGGCAATTTAAATGCTGCATCCATTGTTGATTAACTTTATTTGTACAAAAAATAAAAGTTTTCACACCTGCTTTGTTTCTTTTTTTCTTTTTTCGCCTGATTCCTCTCCAGCCCTGGACGGACCTGTGGAGTTTTTGACAATGAGGTTGTCATGATGAATCATGTCTACAAAGAACGCTTTCCCAAAGTAAGTCATCTTGTTTGAGTTTTTTTTAATCAAAATTCCCCCTTTTTCTTAAATTTCTCCTTTTAATGTTCATAGAACCTACGGCAGATTTGTTTTTGCTGCCATATTTTGTAAAATGGTGTTTTTGTTGGTTTTAGCCTGATAAAATACAGTCATATGTCACATGCATACTGTTCAGATATTAAGACACTCACTTCGGAGTGGTGGCCTAGAGGTAGAGCATCCGCACCACAACTTGGAGGTTGGGGTTCAAGTCCCAGCCGGGTCATGCCAAAGACCATATAAAAATGGAACTTCCTGCCGTCCAGCTTGGTGCTCAGCAAAAAATGGAACAGAGGAGGGAAATGTGGGTGGCAGTGGCTCAGGAGGTAGAGTGGGTCATCCAATAACCAGAGAGTTGGCAGTTCAAATCCTGCTATCCCACCCATCCTGCCATTGTGTCTCTGGGCAAGACACTTTACCCACCTTGCCTCCAGTGTCCATGGCACTGGATATGAATGTGTATAAATGTAAATATGTAAATGTATATAAATATAAATATGCAGTAAGTGCCTGCATAAACTAGTTATCATCAAAAAACCGCAGCCGCTGACTGGACTGTGGTGCCGCCCACCGAATTAAGGGCGGCACCCCCATGACGTAAGCGACAGAACAGATGCCGGTGTTGTTGACTGGAATGGCAGCAGCTTTGTAGCTCACAGTTTCTCTGGTTTCTTGTTTTAATTTTACGGCTATGCCTTCGCGTTGTGTCGCAGGCTTAGATAAACAGCAGGCCGTGAAAGACCACATCACACGCTTCAGCTACAACTGTCATAAGCCTTCTTGTGCGCTCCTCATGCGCTTTTACGCAGGAGGAGCGCACGAGGAGGGGAAGGATTAATGGATTTACGTGCAGCTTTGACTTACTTTCTGTGATCGCATGCTGACTCTCGCCGGTCCAGCCACGTCCTCTCTCTCATTATCACCAGCTGATTCAAACTCCCACTGATCATGTTTCCCGGTCCTCACCCAGGTGCTTCTCATCACACCATCACCAGCAGTGCGTGTACTTAGCGGCCGTTTGCCAGTCACGCACTGCTGGTCCATAGTATTGTCATCTGTGCTGTTAGTCTGCCAGTATTTTCAGCACTCTCATGACATGTTAGTCACTCCATGTTCGCCGTGGTTCTCGTGCGTCCTTGAAGCGATGTCGGCTCTGGGGTGCACCTGTGGCTAACACGTCTCCTCTCATTCATTCGCTGGGCAATGCTGGCCCCCAAACGCCATCAGTAAGTGTGTTTATGTTTTTTGTACGTCTTCACCTTTTTGGGAATTGTCTGTCTGTCTGTATTAAATGTGCTGTGGTGAACCCTGCACATAAACCTCATTATTTCATCTTCCCTCTCCGTGCCCTGCATAAGAGTGCATGGAGGGTCATGATGAATGGATTTACGCGCAGAATTCACCACAGCACATGTACTGAACATAAGAATGATGACAACAGTTCCCGAAAAGGTGAAGACTTACAGAAATAAACAGAAACACTTACAGTTGGCATTCAGGGCTGACATCGCCCAGCGAACATGGAGAGGAGACGTGTTAACCATGGTTGCACCCCAGGGCCGACATCGCTTCAAGGGGCGCAACAGAACCATGGCTGTGTGGAGTGGCTAACACATCGTGATAGTGTTGGCAATATTGGCCGGCTGACAACATGGCAGATGATGCACACAAAACATGAACAGCTGACTGTCAAAGAGAGAGGGCGCGTGGTCGGACTGGCGAATCTTGGACAGTTCCCACCTGAAAGTGGCTCAAAACGCACATAAAACACATGTACAAAACAAAAACAACAAGAACTCAAATATAAATCCATAATAAACCTGATGCCTGAGCCACAGAGAATACACTGCTATGATTTTATTGAAAAATCGGGTTTAAATAAATTTATGAACAAATAATTTGTTGCAATATCTGTAACAAAAGCATAACACTCGGTGTTCCCCTGCCATGTGTTTGTCGCTGCTGCTGCAGCGGACCATGTGTGCCTCTCACTGTCACTCTGAGTCTGACTCGTTAGGCACGATGCCCGCTTGGCATGGCTCAAACCTATACAGTCTGATGCCCCCAGATTCTTCATTATCATCCCATTCTTCGGAACTATAATTGTCTGAAGACTGGACGACACAAACCAATTCCAGACTACATGTGCTGGAACCATCGTGGATGTTTTCAACCGCTTCCATCCTGTGTGTACAATGGGCAGCCAAGCGCTGTGTTCTGTCGATGACGTTACAACATGGCCGGGGGGGGGTTTCCAGCCACTGACGCAATTGGTGACGTGGCGCTCATGAAAACGTTGGATATTCGCGTGAAAAAAAGCCCGTTTGACTTAGAACTGCACAGACCAACTTATTTTGTCATATTGTATTATGTGTTGAAAAATCAGATGAAGTCAAAAGTGTGTCATCAGCATTTTAAGGTCATAAAGATATGAGTAGATTGCTCTTTTCTGGTTTGTCACAAAGCAGCAAGTCCTTCCTTGATTTCTTTGAGTCAGTGTTTTCAACCTTGGGTCTCTGGAACGTTCAGGTTTCCATGGGAAATTTTCTAATTTCTTTCTTAATTGGTTCAGAAAATTGCAAACTTGCTATTGTTGTGCGTGGGTGCCTACAGAACCCATGCACAACATTCATTCCAACATTCAACCGCTTAATCCTTTTTTTTGGGGGGGGGGGCAACTATCTTAGCATCTTTGCACGAGAAGCGGGTCACCCTTAACAGATCACCAGTATAAATTAAAGGGCCGACACTGTGAGACAGGCAACTATTCACTCTCACATTCATACCAGTTGAGGTTAGTTAACCTAACATGGACGTCTTTGCACTGTGGGAGGAAACTGGAATACCCAGGGAAAACCCCTGGAGACACATGGAGAACATGCAGACTCCTGCTGGCTAGGGGTTGGATCAAACTCATGACCTCCTAGCTGTGCTGCCACAGTGCTTACCACTAAGCTGCCCCCATGCACAACAATTAAGAACTGAAATTAGAAAATTTCCCATGAAAACCTGAACATTCCAGGGACCCCTGGCTGAAAAAGACTGCTCTAAGCTATCAATACTTACTCGAGAAACCTTTACCCAGTTAGATTAGGGACTCAACAATATTAAAGAGCATGCTGAAAGGCAGCTGTTTCAGACAGAGCTTTACAGCTTTTTTTGTGGAGACGTAAAACAAAACTGAAATGGTTTCTGGTCTTTAAAACTACACCTGTATGCCTTTGAGGAGGTCAAAATGTAAAACTAATCCCTGGAAAATGTGCAGTGTTAAAATCGGGGGTTATTTGCCCATATAGCTTACTAAGTTAATGTAATACTGCTGTTACTGAGGCCTTCCATTTTACTTTCCCAGGCAACAGCCCAGATGGAGGGCCGCCTGGTTGATATCATATCAGAGTGTTCCCCAGACACCGCTCTTCCCCTGGCTGATGGTGTGCTCGGATTCATTCAGCACCAGCTGGTGGAGCTTGCCAGAGACTGTCTGGATAAGTCCCAGAATGGCCTGGTAACGTCCAGGTACTTCATGGAGCTGCAAGAGAAACTGGAAAAGCTGCTGCATGAGGCAAGTGTTTCTCATCTTCACACAACCTAGTCTAGGAAATACAGATCTTTTGTTAATATTTTCTTCCCTTACTCAGCCTGTGTGAGATAGGCTCCAGCCTCTTCTGGAGATTAATCACAATGTTTTGTTGTTTTTTTTTTTCTCAGAAAGGTGCTTGATTATTATTGTTAAGTAATTACGTTGAATAATGGCATATTCATCACTGCATTGCTTTCGAGTGTTTATCCAGTTGTTTTTGCTTTTTTTAAGTCTGGTTTGGGCATTGCATTTCCACCAAAACTATCTTCTGCAACCTTATTTTATTCTTGGTTTTCAGAAATTGTTTCATGGTTTAGAACAGATTACTACTGTTGTGTTACTAGTGTTGCCAGTAAACAGTGATTATAGACACTGTTTTATAATACTGTTTACAATATTTAGAAGTCATTAGAAACAAGCAGGTTGGGGAGCGCCTGTTTGGAACTACCTGATGGCTAACCTTAATTCTGACTTCACTCTTTCACCTCATCTGTACACTTTGTAAGCCTGCTGGGTGGGACACTGTGTTCACTATACACTAACAGATAATCCAGGTGGGATTAAATCAGTGATAAAAATATGACCCAATCCAAAATGTGGACACCCCGTCTGCATAAGCTGTGCTGCCACATGGCCTGTGCCAGTTACATTACCCCCAATAATGTATCTCTAAATGCACCAAATCTCTGTGTGTGTGTGTGTGTGTGTGTGTGTGTGAGAGAGGGAGAGAGCAAGAGACAGAGAGAGAGAGAGAGTTTTTGAGTTTTAAAAAATCCCTTTATTGCACAATTCAAAAATCTAAGATCACCAATATCATTCCACCAAGTGTCTCACATTTCAAAAGTGCAAACATAACTCATCCCCCTCTCCTACAGAACACAAAATATTCCCTACAGTCCATCTATTGGTGAATACCTCCAAATTGTCCACCATTTTATAGGAAGAGTACTCCACCTGCAGTCTGACTTTTAACAAGGCCTTGAAAACCAACACAGGATCCACATTGCCAGTGTTAGTAGTCCGATTTTTCCTTGTCAGCCAGATGGCAAGTTTAGCAGTACCAGATAGCAAGTTCATCAAAGTGTGCACAGACCTCTTTGCCACTTTATATTTTGGCCCGTAAATAAACAAACCAAAAGAGAAACATTCACCCAAATCATGAAACCACACTTTCAGAAGATCAAAAAGGCCAGATAAACGAAAACATTGAGCAAACAAATGCTCCAGGGTCTCAACTTGGGAACAAAACAAACATTCCTCCCCCACGTTCGGATCTAGGTGTGCTCTGTATTTATTCGTAGCTATTGCCCCATGAACAATCTTCCACTGGAGATCTGCCATCCATTTCTCAATAGGGAGCTTGTACATGGACCGCCAGCTGCCTTTCAGGGAGAATACCGGCCCCAAAAACCCCGCCCACTTCGACTCTTTCACCTCCGTCAGAGAGCGCAGATTCAGAACTTTCACACAGATGTGATACACCGTCTTCGTCCCCACAAACTGGAACTTGCCCAGACGAGGATTTCTGAAGGACAGCAGGTGATCCTGTCCCTCCTGCCACTTTCCCACAGCTGGACTTATGGAAAGGGCAGGAAAGTTGGACACAGTGCCCTCATCCCATTCAGTAGAAAGAGTCCGGTTTTCCGCAAATGCTCTAAGCGGTCGTGGCAGGGCAGCACACAGTTCCTTCACCACCCTATGCACCAGTCTGACAGATGTAATGTTGGCACTCCGCCGCAGCGTTTCTATCGACGTGGTTGACATCTTCATAAGATGACCAAGCTTGGTACAGCGTGCTGCTCTGGGTCTATTGAGGCAAAATGCAGTACAAACACGAGTTTGTACTCACTGGACGAAATCAATGCTTTTCTGGATGAAACCTATAACAAAGCCATTAGGGTCACCGACTACTTCAGTGACACTGATAAATTCATTAAGTCTGTGGATGTGCTAAGAAGGCAGGTTGGTCTGGACCTCCTGGATGAAAGGAAACGTTATCGCCTCAAGAAACACCTGACGGCCCTGCGTAAAGCAGCAGGGGGAACTCCGGTCAAGCGCGCCCGACAGGAGGAATGAATGGCGGTCGTTCCTTTGCCTGTTTCACACATTTTTGGGATATTGTTTGAACAGACTTGTTTATGACATTTAATTGACTGTAATTGACTGTCACAGAACTGGATCTTTGACTGGGTGGGCTGCAAGAAATGCTCTGTGTGGTGTGGGGGGGGGGGGACATTTCAGTTTGCACTTTTTCCAATGTGACACACTTGGTGGAATGATGTTGGTGTGCTTACATTTTTTTGAAGTATGCAATAAAGGCTTATTTTAAAGGTCAAAGGTCTCTCTCTCTAGCAGTCCAGCACCTGGGTCTTCCTTTCTGCCCCGCAGGGGCCAATTCATGACACAGATATCTCCCAAACTATTCGACAGACTGACCTCAGATTTTTATAAGTGCTTTGCTGAGGTTACGAGGGTGTGCGTCCCCGAGTATGGAGTTGCTCAGTCAAAATATGTAATTTTTTATCAATAAAAGTTTAGCCACCGCTCTGTCATCATTCTATCTCTTCATGCCCTGGCTTCAGGAAGTGTGCATGGGGTTTCAGATTGACTCCATGCTGATTGGATAATACACAGCATCACAGCCATGCTGATTGGATAATATGCAGCATCATGATCAGTCAGGCACCACAGCACCTCGCAAACAAAGATTTTATAAGCGCTTTGCTGAGGGTACAAGGGTGTGCATCCCCGAGTATGGAGTCGCTCAGTCAAAATATGTAATTCTTATCAATAAAAGTTTAGCCACCGCTCTGTCTCATGCCCAGGCTTCTAGAAGTGTGGGCGGGGTTTAGGATTGACTCCGTACTGATTGGATAATACGTGGCATTACGGCATCAGTAACCACAGTGCTCCGTGAGCAAAACAAGGAAGCCAAAAGCGACAAATTTGACTAGAAAAAGATAATACTTAAGATTTAATACTTAAAAATTATACCATGAAGTTGCTGTGATTGCATAGGTCTAATGGATAATTCGGCATGGAGAACACGAGATGCACGGGTGTGCTGGGGGGGGGGGGGGCTGGTGGGGACCTGTGGTGCCACAAAGGACATCACTGCCACAAGGGTAAAGAAGCAGCCGAGTATCCCGTTAACCAGACAGTCTGGGCTTGGCTCCCTGCAAAGGACTGTGCTCTGCCGGTTCAGCTGCTGCTTCTCCAACACCGGTGTCCGACCGGGCATTCCACAACCGTTCACGGGAAGGGACGCCCAGCCTGCCCAGTCAGTGGTAGATGGCAGTCCCGACTGCTGCTTCATTGTGGAGCGGAATGGCCAGATCAGCTGCATATCATATGCGGACACATAGGCACGCTTTGACTAAAGAACAAGAAGACGCAAAAATGGCCAAATAACGAAATAAATCATTTTTATTTAAATATTTACAGACAAATGGGCAACACTGATGCAACAGTTGCAGCCAAACAAGTCATTCTGCTGTGTATAAAAAACATGCAAGTTAGGTTAATTGGAGACTCTAAAGTGGCCCTAGGTGTGAATGTGTGTGTGAATGGTGAAGGGATTGGCACCATACTGTGGCTGCCTCATCCATCCAGGTGGATGCCCTGAATTTCCCTCTGGGGATCAATAAAGTACACAAAATACAAATACAAAAAAATAATAATAATGTTCGGTGTTTTGTACTTATAATATTGCTAAAATATGAAAGGATGCACTACAATGGGTCTCAAATGTTTTTAAATGTGTCATGTTATAGTACTGCATGAGTTTATTGACGATAGACTATAAACTATACATATTAATTATACGACTAATTATACAAATTATAATGATGACTGAACAACTCTCATTCCCAAAAGTGCAAGATACACTATTATGAATATAACTGATAAAAGATCACACAAATAAGTGATCTGACAAATAAATAAACAAGCGGTTCTTAAACAGTGGCTAATATTGGATGTCCCATTCATTTTCAGTTATTCTGTAATTAATATTCACACAGTCAAATAAATCTCAGTTCAGTCCCTTTCATATTTGTCAAAGTCTTAACATGTGTGATTGCCCACATATAGGCTACACCTCTGTATTCCACTTTCAAACACAGCCTACATTTGGGCCTGTAAAGGCTGATTGGGATACCTGTTTCAGACAGGAATACTTGCATTCTACGAGCAATGCACTAGTAAACATTAATGATCCTTGTCCTTTTACTTATCAGGCATATGAACGCTCAGAGAGTGAGGAGGTTACTGTCATCACCAAACTGGTCAAGAAGCTTCTCATCATCATCTCCAGGCCTGCCAGGCTGCTGGAGTGTCTGGTAAGACTCAGCTGCCACTCGCTGTAATTATCACAGTGCACAAAGCATGTGGAAACACTGCTATGTTCACCATCTGAGAGCCTTCAACAAAATATTGAGTGAAGCACATATAACTTGTGACTCATAAGCAGATGATATGTTGCTGTAATGATGAGTTTCTGTTGTGGTAATAATAATGATAACAACCCATCTGCCTGCTGGAATACGTCACCAGCAGGTTTACCGCTCTGGACTGGTTTGTCCTTTAGGTTTAGTAACAGTTACTGCAACTGTGCTTTTTAGTTTTAATGATTAAGTAGTATCATTATTACCTCCGCCAAGGAGAGGAGGTCATGTTTTTAGTCGCGTTGGTTGGTTTGTCTGTCTGTTAGCAACATAACTCAAAAAGTTCTGAATGGATTTTGATGAAATTTTCAGGAAAGGTGTGTAATGGCCCAGGGAACAGGGGATTTTGGTGGTGATCCAGATCATGATGTGCATGCAGGAATTTTTTTTGGGGGGGAGATAATAATAATATGGAGCTTTCCTCTTTAAGACATTTCCACCCCTTTAAGACGTGTCCACGGAGTTACATTCACCTCCACACCCATACATAGCATGTGATGGTTGACATTATTTCATCTGAAGACGGCAACAGAAAGCAAGCAAACTGCCGTCTATGAACGGATTTTGATGACATTTTCAGGAAAGGTGTGTAATGGCATGAGGAACAGAGTGCCGGCAGACAGGCTAAGGCTGTCTTGCGAGGCACGCTACCCACACAGTATGTAAACACACAGCACTGGACAATGTTTCATTTTTATTACCTCCGGCCAAGAGGAGGAGGTAATGTGTTTGCCAGTGCCGTGCCAAAAAGTGCATTGTAATTGTCCATTGTTGACACAGAATATGTATTTATACAGTATCTACATGTATATATCAAGTAAACCTATACATTTTTCCATGTAACCTTGTGACTGCATTATTTTAATTGCTTTTAATCCTACATCAAGTTTGTTTCTGGTTCAAAAAGCATCATAAGTGTTAAATATATCTTATTATACCTAACTCAGTACTGTTTACCTGTTGAAATATATACAGTATTTTACAGCTAATATAACCCAATAACTACAATATGGCACCTGGTGATTAATTTTTGGCAGCTGATCACCTTTTGCCACAACACCAGCATTGCTTTGTCTGTCTGTCTCTTAGCAACATTACTCCAAAATTTATGAACGGATTTTGATTAAATTTTCAGGAAAGGTGTGTGTGTGCATGGGGAACAGATGATTACATTTGTGTGGTGATCCGGATCACCACCTGGATGCAGGAATTTTTAGGAAAAATCATTATCAACTTGGTGAAATTTTACTTTTGCTGGTACACCAGAATTTCTCCAGCTAAGCTACCTAATACTATTTATTTATTATTTCAATAAATCTTATAGAAGGAAACTTGAATTAGTATTTTTCATCAATATCAAATGCAGAAATGTTGCATTTAGAAAACTGCTGCATTTCTAACAATGTCATTTGGGGGAAATGAGCTGCTTGCTGGAGATCTGTGCTCTCCGAGTGCTTTTCTAGTTGTTTTTGCTGCCGTTTTTCTGTCTGTTGGCAGGATCACGCAAAAACTCACTGATGGATTTGGATGACATTTTCACCAGAGGTGGACCTTGGCCCAAGGATGAACTCATTACATGTTGGAGGTGGTCCGTGAATGCATACCTCCACCAAGGCCCTATCTCACAATGGACAGACAAAGGAATGGAAGGGAGGACAAAGGGAGGGAGCCTTGGCGGAGGCATGCGCTCTCTGGGTGCCCTCTAGTTGTTATTGTTAATATTATTATTATTATTTTTATTATTGTTTTGGTTTGTTTACATTAGGTAGAAAAAAATCATGTTATTGTTACTCTGATAACACCAGACTTTTAAAATACATGTAAGCATATTAATCCAACTGAAATTGTATTAAATGTAATTTCTCAAAGCCAGACTAACACAACTAGACAATGCAGTTTGGAGTTGAATGAATTGCTCCTTCATGTAAACACAGAATTGGACAAACTGGCTTAGGTACTGTGACAGTGCTCCCAAGTCAGACATCTAGCAGCAGTAGTAGGTGAAGATCAGTGCTTGAGTAGCTAGCATATTGCCACCTGTCTCAGTGGTTGGACATAATTCCATCAATAAATCAATTCTCCTCATGCACTTATATAGTGGAACAACAGTAGTTCAACTGGATAGCCTAGTAGAGCTGTCACCGTAACTCAACCTAACTGCATGGAAACACACTGAATCTTTACATTTCAGTCACTGTTTCCTGACAAGTCTGTAGTTTTTCTGAATATTATTCCAGCTACATAATGCATATATTGAAATGAAACCTAAGCATGTCTTTCCTTCCTCCTATCCAGGAGTTTGATCCCGAGGAGTTCTACCAGCGCTTGGAAGCTGCCGAAGGTCAAGCCAAAGTAGGCCAAGGCATTAAGACGGAGATTCCCAAATACATCATCAGCCAGCTAGGCCTCACCAGAGATCCTCTGGAAGGTGCAGCATTTCATATTCAATTTGTCTGCTTCCTTTTTTTAATCACACACACACACACACACACATACACACTTTTGGCTGCTCCCTGTTCGGGGTCGCCACAGTGGATCATGGGTCCCGCATATTGATTCGGCAAGGATTTTACACTGGATGTCCTTCCTGACGCGTCCTTTCCCATTTACCTGGACTTGGGACCAGCACAAGTACACTGTTTTTTGTTTTGTTTTTGTCAGAGCCATATAATATGGGAGTTGCGACACTCTTTGATCTCGCCGCTGCCCGGTCACGTGGTTCATGGAGCTCCAAATAGTTCCAAACAACGACCTTTCTATAATGGTGTGTGAATGGCAGCTGTGACCATCTGCGGTATTAACAGCATTTTTTAGCCATATTAGGTAAGTATTCAGAATACCTATCGGTAGGTACATTGTTTAAACTTATAATGAACAGATTTAAATGGATTATGATATAAAGAGCAGCTTTAAAAAGACTGTCAGAGCATGTTTTGGAGGGAAGGAGAACTGCTGGTTCACACTGATGAAAGCTGCAATGTAAATATCACTGCCTAGCTGTGTGCAGCCTTATCTTATATTTTGGCTTCAGTGAACTGATTCCTGAATTATCATCTTTTAAATACTTTGGGTTATTTTGTAAGATTAGGCAAAATTATCTGAATTGAAAATATGTAGTAAAAAGTGCTGTCAGTCAGTTTAATGTGATTTTAGCTAAGTTCCTCGGGGTTGTGCACTTTACTCCTAAACCTTTCAAATTAGGAAAGATTTTCTGTGTTTGAATATAATATAATATAATATAATATAATACATTAGTGCCTCTCAGTAAATTTGAATATTGTGAAAAATTTATTTTTTTATAATTCAAAAAAAACTTTGTTCCTTATTCATTACAGGCACAAGGAAGTATTCAGGCCTTTTTTAAATTCAATTTTGATTATAGTTTTTTAAATTAAAATACAAATCATGATATTCTGTTATATGATATTTTTTTTCCCACAGTATTTTTTATTGAACCTTTTTTTTTTACAAACATAACACAAACAATCAAATACTAACACTAAAGTAATTAAAAAAAATGTACTAAAAACATCGACAACCACTAACAAGAACAGGTCTTCAGCAATGCTCCTCTGTTTAGTCTAGGCAATCCATTACATAAGTATACATATTATACATTCACCAATTTGGAATTTACAAGGTCCACACACATCATTTACCTTCTTCTTCAAAAGTTATGTTTAAATTCTTTACATAATCAATGAAAGGTCTCCATATATTCTCAAACACAATTTCCTTTGATTTCAGTATGTATGTTATTCTTTCTAGTGGAAGGTTTGTTAACATTTGTCTTAACCACTGAGTCACATCTGGTCTATAAGTTTTTTTCCACAATAGTGCAATACATTTTTTGGCGTTAAGCAAACTGAGGTCTATGAATGCTCTTTCACTTTTATTAAAGTTATGCTTTTCTGGATGCAGACCCAACAAAAACAATTTAGGATTCAATATGATTTGTTTTGAAATTATTTTTTCAATTGTTACCCTCACCTCTTCCCAAAACATTCTGATTTTTCTACATTCCCATAAACAATGAAATAAGGTTCCTTTACTTTCCATACATTTTCTGCACGTATCTGGTATGTTTTTGTTATATCTTATTTAACTCCACCGGTGTAACATACATCCGCATTAACCATTTAAAATGTATCAATTTAAGACGTACATTTATTGATTTGGTTTGAGCTTCTGTACAAGCCAATTCCCATTGTTCCTCTGAAATTTCAGTTTGCAGATCTTCTTTCCAATAATTCAATCTTTTCTGTGAGTTTTCACTTGAGGATAGTGTCAATGAGTTATAAAACTCTGAAATAATACCCTTTCTCTTACTATCTTTTGTCAAAATTTTTTCCAAGGATGAATAAGTAGGTCGGGTGAGAGCATTATTTTGATTTGATTGAATAAAGTTCCTAAGCTGAAGATATTTAAAAAAATGTGTTCTATTAAGATTAAATTTGATCCTCAGTTCTTCAAAAGACATTATGTTATCTGAACATGACAGATATAAGTCTTGAATCTTTTGAATCCCTTTTAAATTCCGTACTTTAAATACAGCATCCGCTCTCCCTGGTTTAAAATATTGATTACCCCATATTGGGCTAAATTGTGACAATAAGTGTAGTTCTTTTAAATATTTTTTGGTTTCACACCATATTTTGATCATATGCTTTACAATTGGATTTTTAACTTGTTTCTGTAATTTTTTTGCCGAGTCTGAGTATATGAATATGGGAAGAGGTAAAGGTAAATTGTATGATTCCATTTCAGTCCAGTGAGGGAGATCATTTGATGAAAAATAATATGTCATAGACCTCAGTTGTGCTGACCAGTAATACAACATAAAGTTTGGACATTTCAGACCTCCACGATCAAATGGTAAATATAGTAAGGACACGCCTTCCTATTGTTCCATATAAATTCCACTAACTTTTTTTTAATTCTTGAGAATAGATCTGAAGGTGGTGGTAAAGGAATGTATTGAAATAAATAAAGTATTTTGGGTAAGATATTACTTTTAAGTATATTGATTCTCCCAATCATCGACATTGGTAGTGACATCCATCTCTGAAGTAACTCATTAATGTCTGTCATTAAGGCTTCATAGTTGGCACTGGCGACTAATTCTAGCTTAGGCACAATTTGAATTCCTAAATATTTAAACTGATTTACAACATTGAATTGATTTACCTCAGGAGCTGGGTGATTTCTCTGGGTCTCATTTAGCATTAATATTGAAGATTTAGTTTTATTTTTTTTATATCCTGATATTTCCCCCAAATTCTTTATTAAATTCAACAAGGTCGGAATTGATTTTTTAAGATTCGACATAAATAAAATTGTGTCATCGGCATACAGGGAGATTTTATGTTCTGTTGGTCCTACTTTAATTCCATATATTTGTGGATGTAAACGTACTGCCATCGCTAAAGGTTCAATTGCCATAGTAAACAGTAAAGGTGAAAGTGGACAGCCTTGTCGACATCCTCTATTGATATTTATTGATTTTGAAATATTGCTGTTTGTTAGGATTTCTGCTGTAGCATTATTGTATATTATCTGAACCCATTTTATGAAATTATTTCCAAGTCCAAACCTTTGCAAGACTTCAAAAAGAAAGGGCCATTCGACCCTATCAAAGGCCTTTTCGGCGTCCAATGATAGGAGAGCTGTATCCGGTGCTTCTTTATTAGAATAGATAATATTAAACAGTCTTCTTACATTATGGAAGCCTTGTCTTCCCTTTATAAAGCCATTCTCATCTCGGTTAATAATATTTGGTAATATTTCTTGTAGTCGTCTTGCTAAAATTTTACAGATTATCTTAAGGTCAGCATTTAATAGGCTTATTGGTCTCATATTTTCACATTTATTAGAGGGTTTACCTGGTTTTGGCAACAGTATAATTAAGGCATTATTCATGTATGGTGGTAAATTACTATTTTGAAATGCTTCTAAAACGATTTCCAAAAATGGTTTTATTAATTTATTCTTAAATTTTTTTATAGAGGTCAACTGGAAGACCATCTGGTCCTGCACTTTTTCCTGATTTCATATTATCAATGGCTAGCCCAACTTCTTCTTGACTAATTTTAGACTCCAGTATCTCCCTGTTTACATTTGGAATACACGGTATAGATAATCCGTCCAAAAACCCATTTAGTTTTGTTAAGTCAGTTTCCTTTTTTGTATCATATAATTTTTCATAGTAATCTCTAAAGGCACTATTAATTTCTAAAGGATCTACAACTGCCTGTCCGTTACTTATAATACTGGTAATTGGTGTTTTAAATTCTAATTGTTTAATCTGCCATGCCAATAATTTTCCTGATTTTTCACCTTGTTCATAAAAAGATTGCTTCAATCTTAGAAGACTCGAGGCATCTCTATTCGCTGATTTTTTGTCATATTCAGCTCTCAGAATCAGTAATTCGTTCTCTAACTTTGGGTCACTTCCTGCATACACTTTTTCTTGAAGAATTTTTAGTTTATGTTCCAATTGTACTCTCTCCTCTCGAGTCTTCTTAGATTTTGAACCTGTATAACTAATAATATGCCCCCTAATAAAAGCTTTGAAAGCCTCCCACTTTATATATGCTGATGTTTGTGTAGTATTGATATCAAAGAACTCATCAATCTGTTTTTCTATGTACTTAACAAATTCCTCATCCTGAAGCCATTTATGCTGAAATTGCCACCTACCTGGTTCTTCTGTCAATTTCTTATCAACATATATTAGACAGCAGGGTGCATGATCAGAGATCACAATATTATCATAAAAGCAGTTTTGAATCTTGGACCTTAATTCTGTGGAGATCAAAAAATAGTCAATACGTGAGAATGTCTTGTAGATATTAGAATAACAAGAGTAGGCTTTAACTTGTGGTTTCATTTCTCTCCATATATCTAGCAATCTCAGTTCTTTCATAAAATGATTAATGATCATCCTGCATCCATTGTGCGTACAGTCCAGTCCTGTTGATCTATCTATACTGGGATTCAATGTACAGTTAAAATCCCCTGCTATTATATGTTGCCCTGTAAGTGATGATAAAATAAGAAATAAATTAGCAAAGAACTTTTGATCATCTATATTGGGACCGTATAAGTTCACCAGATTTATATTTTCTAATAACAAAGATCCTTGAATGATTAGATATCTTCCAAATTTGTCTCCAATTACATTTTTCACTTGAAATGGGATTGATTTATGTATGAGAGTCATAACTCCCCTGGCTCGGGATGAAAATGATGAGGTGAATACACTTCCTTGCCATCTTCTCCTAATTCTTTTTACATCCTCCTCTATTAGATGAGTTTCTTGTAAAAACACAATTTTTGAACCTATGTCTTTTATTTTATTCATAACTTGTTTAAGTTTTTTTTAAATTTTGTAGACCTCTGCAATTCCATGAAGTTAAATTAAGATTAACGCTTTGGTCTATGATCAATAAGGAGTTTGAGATTACCTCGCAATGTAAACATGCTCATACAGAGAAGCAAAAACATGAGTGGTTGAACATTCATCCTACAAACTACACACAAACAAATTCCCTTCCCACATTCGTGGTAATCCCCCCCAAAATCAAAAAAAAATTCCGTCTCCCGCTATAGCCATTGACCGCTCCACACCCACGAGGACCAGCCAAAGCCACTCCTTCATCCTCCCAATCATCCTAACTCTACTGCTTTTAATGACATAATATTAACTCTCTTCTGTAGTTTTCCAACTTAACTCCAAAATTTTATAGCAACTTTGTACATCATAGGTTGTTTTTTTTTTAAATATATAATACAATCTATATTTTGTAAACTTGCTATATGCTTCAGATCAGTCAGATGCCTGTGCAAATGCTTAAATATTTTACCTTATATTTTGTTCATGCTTAGCTCCCACCAGTCTCTTCTTGGATCTGCTTGATGAGCTCCTGCGCCTCCTGAGGGGTCTTGAAGGTGTGGGTTCTGCCCTTATATGTGACCAGCAATCTTGCAGGATGAATCACTCCATGACGAATCCCAAGGTTGCGCAGCTCTTTACGGGCGGGGTCAAACTGTTTCCTTAATTGTTGGATTCCTGTGGCCAAATCTGGGTAAAACCGCACCTGTTGATCCTGGTATTTAATTTCTCCTTTGGCTCGCGCCGCGTTGGAGATCGTCATCTTGTCTCTGTAGCTGAGGAACTTCATAATCAGCGTCCTCGGTGGTGCCTTATTATCTCTCAGTGGGCCGATTCGGTGGGCGCTCTCTAAGACGACCGATGACTGCAGCTCCGCGTTGTTCAGCGCTTCTGGAATCCACTTTTCCAAAAAGGAACATGGGTCCCGACCCTCCGTTTCCTCCGGGAGGCCCACCAGCCTCAGGTTGTTCCGTCTCGACCGGGATTCTAAGTCCAGGACATTATCTTCCAGACGTTTATTTTTTAATTCCAAAGTGCGCACCTTTAATTGTAGGCTGGTGACGTCATCCTCAGCGCTGGAAATTCGGAGCTCCACCTGCGATACTCGTTCCATACAGTCGCTTATTTCCTTTCTCATTCCTTCTATCGCTGCTATAATCCCATCAAATTTAGTGGAAAAGTCTGCTCTCATTGAGCTAATGGCAGCGAGCACCGCACCTGTGCCGTCGCCAGCAGTCACCGCTCCACCGCTAGCTTGCTCCGCCATATCTGGAGATTTTTCTGCTTCGTCACGAACGTGAAAGTCCATTAACTTGGACTGTTTCGGCAGTTCAGTTTTTCCTCCACCTGATTTCCCAGCCTTAGGCTTTACCGGCATATCCTCGCCCAAACGCTGGGATAGGTTTTGTTCCAAATGAGACAGTTATTTGCCGACTTTTTATTTTTAGGAGCAGAGTAGAGTGAAACGCATCTTCCTACGTGGCCGCCATAACCGGAAGTCCCTTCTATTATATGATATTGATATTCTATTCTATTACAATAGAAAAAAATTAGAAAAGAAAGAAAACAGATATTCTTCCTCTGTGTTAATAGTTCCATTGCAGTTAGTTTTTTAAAATTAATTTCAGGTGAGCTATTTGATACAAGAGAATATTTTACATTTATAAATATGCCAGTTGTTTCCAGAATGTTTTTGATTGGTTTTAGCATTCAATTCTTGATTTACTGTTAAAATAAACACACATCATTAACATTACTCCTATTCCATTAAGTTGTGTAGATCTGAATTGTTTCCACTTGGTTTACAACTGTATTAAATAATTAAACCACTCTTCATCCTGAGTACCTTTCTTATCGTGTTTCTCACAACAGTTTGTTCAAATAAGTATAGAATATTTCAGCAGAATCATAAAATATTAATAGTGCTAATTTATGGATGTTAAAATAACATTGCCATTATCAGGGTTGACACTGATGAAGACTTTGGAGGATGTAAAGAACTGTATTTGGTCATTTCCTATCTTGTTCCACATTTCCTCCTTGTAGAAAGCAGCTTTGCTGGTAAACATGTCAGTCTCTCATGGGTTCATGTTTTCCTCTATAAAAAGTAGAACATTTTCACTTTTGTAAGCCATCTTTTAAATCCACCACCATAGTCCTGTTATGCTGCTAATGCTACGACAATACTATGAGCAAAATAATAAGTCACATCTGCTCTGTCACAGGTTTTAATGCCATGTCCCATCATGTAATGCTGCTACCAATCTCTAATGTGCCTTCACTCAATAACTGTACAACAGATTTTTGAAATAAGGGCTGACCCGGATACCTAGTTGAGCTAGCACAGGCTAATAACAATTGCAAGTTTATGAGCTTTTCCTGGACATAAACAAGAAAAAAAGCTGGCGAAATAAAACAAGACCACAGACTACAGAATCTACATGTTAACTTAAGTGGTAAAATGACCAAAACAACAGCCATTCATTAACTTACCCGGGATTATTAAGCAGACACTCCATGAAATGAATGGTGGTCTATGGGAAAAGTTCCATTGTTAGGAACTGTTCGCCACTCCATGACCCACGTGACTTCCACCTTTCACCGTTTCTATAGAAGTCTACCGGAGTGTCGCAACTCTCATATTATACGGCTCTGGCTTTTAGTTTTTTGCTTCCCCTTGTGGCTGTGGTTCCTTTTTTTATGACAGCATTTTAAAATATGTATTTTAATATTAATTTTAATTGCATGTCTGCATCAGCTATGCACAATATGAGTAACAATAATTTTAAGAATATTTTTAATTGCTTTAAATATTAATTCAGGATAAAATGATAATTTTATTTGTAGCTTTTGATAGTGTACCAAATGTAGTTGATATACTGTAAATTCCTCTGAATGAAATATATCCTTCAAGATTATTTAAAAACGGTTATGTATATGTCCTTTCCCTGAAAATACACATTGGTCTTCATTTGTCAAAGTTTGTAGAAACTGATGCACACACCAAGGTCCATGTGGTATTTCTGAAACCCCAGCACTTATGACACAGCAGGATGTAAGATGGCAAAAAGAGAAACTTCTCCGAAGTAGAAATTGACATTTTTATGAGAAGTGAAAATAGTGTTGTGTGGCTGTCACAAAAGTCACATTCAGCTCACCAGAACCACGTTTTGGCCAAGATCAGTGCTGCGCAGCAAGTTAGTTTGACCAGCTGATCTCCGGGTGAGGATTATAATTTAAATTTGTGCAGACATGATTTAATTGTGTATTTGGGTTGTGTTGCCTATATAATCACAATTATTTATATTGAGGTTAAAAAGTGGTCGGACTCAACAGATGAGGGAGTCTGCCCTCATCGGCTATATTACTGACAGAAGTGGAGATAAGTGTTTGAATAAATGTTCACCTGATCATTTTAAACTCATACTTGTCACACATAAGAATTTATTACTTACATTATAGAAGTGCAGAAAGAAGTCCCATCTCCCACACAGCTGTGCGTTCTGGGCTGTATGCATTACCTACCCCGCTGGGCAGTATTGCACATTTTCTCTGGTTTGCTGCAGAATTCCTGTTGGTGATCTGAAACATTCTAACCCGAATGCAGTGCATCACCTCGGCCCATGTGCTTCTGTGTGCACAAAGCTCTGTTGTGGTTTACACAGAAGAGTTAACAGAAAATCTGTGATGGAAAACCATGATCAAATATTAACACAAGACTGAGTCAAAGAAATACCTTTTTTACTTTGAATATTTAACACAGTTGTCACACAGATGACTCCCTACAGAGCAAATATATAAATAAAGTAAAATGATAAAAATAACTTCTTGAAACACCCTGAACTCAGTCACAACCATAAAAAATATTTCAGAAGCTAAAAGGTTAATTCAGTTTTCTCCAGTTCATCAAATAACTATAGTTTTTTTTAATCCCCCGTCAGTCTTCAATTAAAGGGGATTATGTTATGAGGCAGTTTGTCCATCTGTCCCACTTTGCAAAATCACTTCTCCTACAGTTTTTTACTAAATCTTGTAAACGCAGTAACTACCGAAAGAAATGATGTAGGCTTTTCAACTCGATACCATAATTATATCTAATACAAATCTCAGCTGGCTTGCACTCTGACTTGACTATGGGGTTGGAGTTAAAAGGTCAACGTTAGCATTGCATTTGCACTATTACTATAAAACAAGTAAAGCTAGGGCCACCAAACTTTGTACACAGGTTCCTGCTGTGACCCTGAACTGTGATTAAGGGTGGAGAAATACAGCACAAGACCGTCAGTGCTATGTAAACTATATCTCAATGACAAAGAATTATAGGTTCACCAAACTTGCTATCCAGGTTCACCTGGGACCCCAACCTACATCTATGGGTTTGGGTTCTAAAGGTCCAAGGTCAACATTAAGGGTGCTTTCACACCTAAATTTGTTTAATTTGGTCTGAATGAGTTGTTTTGTAAGTTTGTTACGTTGTATCATTTTCTCCTTGGTTCAGTCCCCTTTCACACAGGCAAAAATTCAAGCAGACCAAACTGCGCCACGTTAAATCCCACGAGACTTACGTCAGAACGTTCTCTGTTCTTATTGGTCAGATTTTTTTGTCGCGACAACAGTAAAGATAAATATAGGAAGTAGGATGACTACTGTGTACTTATGCATTTCTAGGGAGAAAATAATACAAATCGTAGCATAATCAACAGGGGGTTTTCATCACCCTGGTAATCGTTTATTACATACATGCATATACCACTTTAGGCAAATCGTACAGTTTGAAAATGAAGCGCCGCTACGGATGGAAAATAACATGTTCACGTTCATTAATCCTCCAGAGCCATGACATGCTCCGCCACAGATATTCAAAGATCCATCAGGTATGTACAGTGACATAAAATGTTTTACCGTTTACTGCTGGTCCTGTTTTAATACGGTCCCTATCTCACCTGCAGGACTGCACCAGAGTTTGCCGTTTGATTCAAATTGAGACCACCTCTTTCAGGTGGTCTCGGTTTGGTTCCTTTGGTGCGCACCTGAGTGCAATTACCATGTTCTCACCAGACAAAATGAACCACACTAACAGAGAAAAAGAACTCGAGTTCAATTGAAATAAACTAAAGCCTGTAGGTGTGAAAGCACCGTAACATTCCCTTTGCACTGTTATTATAGAGCAAGTAAAGCTAGGGTAACCAACCTTGCTACACAGGTTCACCTTGGGATCCTGACCTACAACTATGGGTTGTTGCAACTATTTTTGTTGTATATTCATGATGATAGATTTATCATAATTTGGTTCTGCCCCAATAATTATGTGGAAAAATTGAGGGGGGGGGATATTGTGCTCGCCTCAGAGTGCTCTTCTTTTAAATTTTCTGCTTAAATCCTTGATGCATTAACATGAATGTGTGAAGAACGTTCATAGAGGGTATAAGATAAGATAAGATAAGATAAGCCTTTATTAGTCCCACAACGGGGAAATTCCAGGATTGCAACAGCACAGGGATAGCAACACTCAGAGCAACAATCAGAAGGCAAGAAAAAAACAAGCAAGCAAGAGCAGCTAATATACATATGTACGTATTACTATAAAATATATATATATACACACACACACAGACACACAGTGCAGAGCATTGTAGCTAGATGGAATAAATATGTAAATATATAAACACCCACAGTACGGAGCATTGCAGCTAGGTGGAATAAATATGCAAGTATATAAACACACACAGTGCGGAGCAATGTAGCTAGATGGAATAATATGTAGATATATAAATATATAAACACACCCAGTGCTGAGCATTGTAGCTAGATGGAATAAATATGTAAATATATAAACACACACAGTGCAGAGCATTGTTGCTAGATGGAATGAAACAGCATAACCGTCTACTTAGTGTATGTGTATGATGTCACCGAATAGAACTCATGGCAGTTAGGCTGCGTGTCCACTCATTTTTGCCACTCAGTGTTTTGTAACTGCCATGAGTTCTGTTTGGTGACATCATACGCATACCCTCTATACTTACTAAAAGCAGCCTCTTTAATGGAAACCGTCAAAACACTCATCTAAATATAACACAAGGTAAACATAGTATCTGAAAGGTTGCACTGCTCAATAAGATCTGATATGATCAAATAATTCTGTTTTTCTGCTGCATGTGAGTCTACAGCAACTTGAAAATTTCCTCACCTATTTCTGGGATTTGAGCATACCGTACATTCATGACTAGATCGATAAATACCAATGTTTGTGTTGACATGATCGTATGACCACTTTTCTGTCTTACGCATAGTCGATAAATGTGTGTCACCCAGTGTGATGCTGTTTTAATTTAGCTTTTCCATACTTGTGTGTGGGGAATTAAAAACATTGTCATCAAATTAATTTAGTAAAATTTCTAAATGTGTGTCAGAAAACACTGTTTTTATTAGCCTTAAAATTGTAAATATTCTTCACTTTTTCAGTCACTCCTGTATGTTATCCATGCTCACCTGCAAGGGTTGTGTATGACATTAAAGATGAGTTGACTGTGGGTTTTTTGTATTCATTACATTTGTTTTTATTTTTCATTGTATACATTGACTAAATCCAATAATGTTCCAGCTGCATACCTAATTAAAAGGCATTCTGTAATGAGTTCTAGCACTAACTAATCATAAACTAAGTGCATAAGAAGCTCGAGCAAAAACTGTCATGAGATGTTAGACACAGAGGCCCATGTCGTTTCACCCGTTGTCCCTGTGGCTGAATAAGCACTCGTGTTCACATGAGTATATATTGATCTGATGGGTCTGTTGTTGCAGAGATGGTTCACCTGGAGCAGACGAGTCCAAACCACAGAGCAGCCACCCGAGAACTGGATGACCCTGGAGAGGCAACACCTCTTCAGGTATTTATCAGTTATAAAGTAGATGTAGAGAGGTAACTACTCCTGACTAGCTATTTGGGCTAATTTAGGGCTTATTTTTCTTTTAACTTTTTTTTTTTACTTTTTTCTCTGTGTCTTTCTTATCTTTCCCTGAGTGAAACTTTAGAGAAACATGGTCCAGTTTAGTTGAATTATAAAGAAGTTTTTTATAGGCACTGAGAAATGTACTAGAACTATCCAGTTTCTCGTTACTCACTGAGGGGTTTTTTGTAGATACAGGTAACGAGGTGAATAAGGCATTTTGTCTTTATTTAAAAAAGAAAAATCCAAATTAAGATAAGATAAGATAAGATAAGCCTTTATTAGTCCCACAACGGGGAAATTCCAGGATTGCAACAGCACAGGGATAGCAACACTCAGAGCAACAATCAGAAGGCAAGAAAAAAAACAAGCAAGCAAGAGCAGCTAATAAACATATGTACGTATTACTATAAAATATATATATATACACACACACACAGACACACAGTGCAGAGCATTGTAGCTGGATGGAATAAATATATGAATATATGAACACACAGTGCAGAGCATTGTAGCTAGATGGAATAAATATGTAAATATATAAACACCCACAGTACGGAGCATTGCAGCTAGGTGGAATAAATATGCAAGTATATAAACACACACAGTGCGGAGCAATGTAGCTAGATGGAATAATATGTAGATATATAAATATATAAACACCCACAGTACGGAGCATTGTAGCTAGATGGAATAAATATGCAAATATATAAACACACACAGTGCAGAGCATTGTTGCTAGATGGAATGAAACAGCATAACCGTCTACTTAGTTATCCTACATGGTATGATTATGTGCCCATACATATTCTCACCCTCCATAGCGACCGGTATGTTCCTAGTTGTATGCCGGAGAGGACCATTGTGTAAGTCTATTGCATCTTTTGCATTCAAAAAACTATTAGTTTGTTACGTCTTTTTGCTATCTCTGCGAGCAGCCCTGCTTAGGTTGTACAGTCTGACAGCCGTTGGTAGGAAGGACCTACGAAACCTCTCGGTTGTGCACCTGGGATGATGTAGTCTGCTGCTAAATGAGCTCCTCAGTGCATTCAGTATGTCCTGCATAGGGTGGAACTCGGACTCCAGCAGAGATGACAGTTTAGCCACCGTCCTTCTCTCTCCTATCTCCTCCATCGGATCAAGGCGCTGCCCCAGGACAGAGCTAGCTTTCTTAATCAGTTTGTTCAGTCTCTTCCTATCGGCTGCAGTAATGCCACTGCCCCAGCAGACCACTCCAAAAGTGATGGCTGATGCCACCACCGTGTCATAGAATGACTTCAGCAGCGCCCCTTGTACACCAAAAGACCTGAGTCTCCTCAGCAGGAACAGCCTGCGCTGTCCCTTCTTGTAGAGTGCATCAGTATTGTGTGACCAGTCTAGTTTATTGTTCAGATGAATACCCAGGTACTTATAGGATGTCACCATCTCGATGTCTGTTCCCTGTATATTTACTGGTACTGTGAGGGGCTGCCCATGCCTGCGGCAGTCCACCACCAGCTCCTTAGTTTTCCTCGCGTTGATCTGGAGGCAGTTCCGATGGCACCAGTCCACGAAGTCCTGGATAAGCCCTCTGTACTCAGCTTCATCTCCATTGGAGATGAGGCCAACGATCGCAGAGTCATCAGAGAACTTCTGTAGATGGCAGTGTGTTGTGTTGTGTGAGAAGTCCGCAGTATAAAGAGTGAACAGGAAGGGAGCCAGCACCGTTCCCTGGGGGGCCCCCGTGCTACTGATGATCGTGTCGGACACACAGTCCCGGGTTCTCACAAACTGAGGCCGGTTCGTGAGGTAGTCCAGGATCCATGATGACAGGTGCTGGTCCACCCCTGCGCGCAGCAGGGGTGGACTATCACAATTAACTCATAAAAAACATAGATTTGTGTGTTCCAGAATTATCCCAGCAGCTGCATTAATTCTGTTTTCCTTCTCCATTTTAATGATTGTGATTCAGAGCCGAGCAATGTGCACCCCTCCTCGCAGGAAACCACTGGAGAGTGACTTTCAGACTATAAAGCTCATTAGCAACGGTGCCTATGGGTGAGTAAAACAGACTTCTTTGTTTGCGTTTGACTGACTCAATCGCTCAGAGAGCCAAATAAAAGTAGACAAGGAACTGAAAGAAGGATGTTATTGCTTTTATTTCTGAGTTTACTCTGATGATTTGTCTGAGCTTATACAATTCAGCCCTGAACTGATGATCTTTAGTATATTGTGCTTGCAATTACTAATCGTTTTGCCTGCGTAAATTCCCTTCCTTCTTTATCAGACTTATTTTGTTGCATCTCATCTGCTGCAGGGCCGTTTATCTCGTGCGCCACAAGGAGACACGCCAGCGGTTTGCTATGAAGAAGATCAATAGGCACAACCTGATTCTCAGAAACCAGATCCAGCAGGTGTTTGTGGAGCGTGACATCCTCACCTTTGCTGAGAACCCATTTGTGGTCTCCATGTTCTGCTCCTTTGAGACACGCCGACACCTCTGCATGGTCATGGAGTATGTGGAAGGTAGATGTTTTGGATTGAAGGCACACAATTGCAATCTCTTGTTTCCCTCTCATCATTATTATTAAAACATCTGTCCTCATGCCATCCACCATCTCGGCCTTGTATTTTAAGGTGGGGATTGTGCCAACCTACTGAAAAATATTGGTCCTCTGCCTGTGGACATGGCTCGGATGTATTTTGCAGAGACCGTTCTCGCCTTAGAATACCTTCACAACTACGGCATCGTACACAGAGACCTCAAACCTGACAAGTGAGTTTTCAGCCAGCTGAACAAAATCTTACCAGCAAGCTTCCCAGCAGCACTAAATGACTTTAATCTTTCATCATCTTCAGACTTTTAATGATCTGTATGAGGCGTGCAATCTTTCTGAAGTCAGGGATTTTTTTAATGTTTTATCCTTTGATTTTTTTAAAATCCTGATACTTTCAGGTTCACATTTGATGTAACATCAAAGATTTCTCTGTTTTCTCCCCTTGTAGTTTGCTAATCACCTCCATGGGGCATATTAAGCTGACAGACTTTGGGCTTTCAAAGATCGGTCTGATGAACATGACAACTAACCTGTATGAAGGACACATTGAAAAAGATACCAGAGAATTCATTGACAAACAGGTTTGTCTCTTCTCACCCTGCCTTGTCTTCATCACATCTTTATGATATCCTTTCAGATCAGCCACCATTCCCTCTTATCTGCCCCCCTCCCCCCTTTTCCCCCGTGAAGGTGTGTGGTACTCCAGAGTACATAGCTCCAGAGGTGATCCTGAGGCAGGGCTATGGGAAGCCAGTGGACTGGTGGGCTATGGGAATCATTCTCTACGAGTTTCTAGTGGGTTGTGTTCCTTTCTTTGGAGATACACCAGAGCAGCTTTTTGGTCAAGTGGTTAATGGTAAGAAATGCTTGGAATGAATGTATCTTCATAATGTATGTTTATTTTTTACCTTGGGATATTCTCTTTAGCATAGAAATTATGCATTTTTAGTTTATTCTGGTGAAGGCAAAACTTAGTTAGGCTACAACATTGTGTCTGTTGTCGTTGCCCAGTCTGTGTGTCCGTCCACTATTTGGAAGAATCTCTTCTCCTCATAAGCAATTTCCTGGATGCTTGCCAAACTCACAAACAATGATCTTCAGATGGGTCTGCATCCATGTATGTGTTATTTTAAGTACAGAGGGAAGCAGAGGCTCTTGTTGACCTCCGGGTGCTTTCATCAGACATGAGCTACTCCATCACTGACAGTCTGGCTTTTTGTTTTGCAGCTCCACACATTGGGCATTATAAACGCAGTCGAACCCATTAATGGAACTCTGTGTATGTTCTGTATGTGCTTCTGTGTTTAGATGAGATAATCTGGCCAGACGGGGAAGATGCTCTGCCTGCTGATGCTCAGGACCTCATCACCAGACTACTGAGGCAGAACCCTTTGGAGCGCTTGGGGACAGGTTAGTGAGTAGAACAGGCTCTCAAGAATATTGCACGAGGTACTCTTGTAATGACCAAGAAGAGACAGGACAGATTTTATATTTATATTATTTAAATTGTAGTTCTAGTCGTGACATGTTGGTAACCTTCCGTTAAAGACAGAAAATCCCACAGTGGTCACTGGAATAACTTGAAACTAACATAATAATAAATAAAATATTTTCTGAAAATTAACTCTCAAAAAAATTGCTTTTGAATTTTATTTTAGGAGTGAAAAAAATTTAAAAAAAAAACCTAATGAAACTGACATGGATAAAAAGGATGATACCCCTAGAAAAGACTGAAAATAATTTGACCAAACTTGTAATCACTAATCAGTCAGTCTAAAGGGTGAAAAGTAGTCATTATGCTGTTCGGTATTATGGTTTGTAAAGGTACCACACTGAACATGGACCACAGAAAGCTAAGGAGAGTGTTGTCTCGGGAGACTAGAAAGAAAATATAGAAAACATGTTGGCTATAGGATCATCTCCAAGCAGCTTGATGTTCCTGGGAGACAAAGTTGCCAATATTATTAAAAAAAATATAAGGTCCATGGTACTGTAACCAACCTCCCAGGAAATGGACAAAGAGGAAATGAAACCCTAGGTTGATAAGAAGAATAGTGCATATTGTAGAAAAAAAAGCCTAGGAAACTATCCAAAATCTTTCAAGCTCAACTCGGGTACATCGCTTTCTAATCACACCATGGATCGCATTTTGTGCAATAATGGACTCCATGGAAGAAGAGCAGGAGGGCTCTGTGATTGACAGAAAAAAAAAAACAACATTAAAGCGCTAGCCAAAATGGATGCTGACAAGCCCCAAAATTTCTAGGAGGTTGTCCTTTGGACTGATGAGACAAAACTGGAGCTTTTGTGCCAGTCACATTAGGTCTTTGTTTACAGAAGAAAAAAATAGGCTGCGTGTCCACCAAACTTGTTTTTTCCACTCTGGGTGACTGTTTTCTATTTGTTCTCTATGTAGTATAGCATTTACAGCGCTGAGCTCCCTTGGCACTAAAACGCTTTGAGTGGTGGCCATTTTTTGTTGCAGCGCTCAGAGCGCTCAGCGTTAAAAAAAAGTTCAACTTTTCAGACTGCAGCTGAGCTCGTCAATGTCAGACCTTTCTAAGCAAGCAATTAAAATTAAGGAAGGGTGGGACACAGGACGCCGATACAGTCTCTACTCAGACTAGTGTTTTCCATGTCATCATATTTTACATCCAGAGCTGTTAGAATATGTTTCCTGTCCATTGTTATTTAGAGACTGCTATTAAAAAATAAGTAGAAAGTCTGACCATAGGAAAAGCGGAAGTGCTGAGCTGAGAGTGACAAGCTGTTGCTGGGGTACAGGGTACAGACTTTTTTTTTTACAGAGCACAGCGCACAAACACTGAAAAAAAAAAATGCTCAGGGCGGTCGGGCGACAAAAAATGCATTTGGTGGACGTGCAGCCTAAAGCTTACAAAGAAAAGAACACTGTACCTACTGTGAAACATGGAGGAGGCTTGGTTATGTTCTGGGGCTGTTTTGCTGCTTCTAGCACAGGGTGTCTTGAATTTGTGCAGGGTACAGTGAAATCTCAAGACTACTAAGGCATTCTGAAGAGAATTGTGCTGGTGAGTGTCAGAAAGCTTGGTCTCAGTCACAGATCATAGGTCCTCCAACAGGATAATGACCCAAAACACACAGCTAAAAACACCCGAGAATGGTTAAACATTGGACTATTCTGAAGTGGCCTTCTATGAGCCCTTATTTAAATCCTATTGAACATCTGTGGAAGGAGCTGAAACATGCAGTCTGGAGAGGGCACACTTCAAACCTGAGACAACTGGAGCAGTTTGCTCACAAGGAGTATGGCAAAATACCTGTCGACAGGTGCAGTGGTCTCATTGAGAGTTACAAATTGCTTGATTATCCCCCGCCAGTCGAAGCCCAGAGGGGTCAAAGACCAAAGGGGGATTATGATATGGGTCAGTCTGTCCGTCTGTCCCACTTTTGTGAAATCAACTCCTACAGTTTTGTTCCGATTGTTTTAAAACTTGGTACCATGGTTTGATATATTCTGATGATGCGCATATTGCAATTTGGTTGTGACTGGATGATTTTTGCAGGAGTTGTAGCCCCTGACGTTTGACCTCCTGTTTCACCTCACTTCACAGACGGTACTGTAACTGGCTTGTGAAATCAACTCCTCCTACAGTTTTGTTCTGATTGTTTTAAAACTTGGTACCATGGTTTGGTATACTCCGATGATGCGCATATTACAATTTGACTCTCATTGGATGACCTTGAAGTCAGAGGTCGTATTTTCCCTAAATGTTCTAAACACAATAACTACTGAAAGAAATGATGTAGGCTTTTCAAATCAATACAGTAGTTATATGTAATAAACATCTTGGACGATTTACACCTTGACCTACGGGGGGAGGGGGTGCTGCAAGGTCATAGGCTGAAAAGTTCATAGGGGTCAAATTTGACCAAATGTGGTTTATTTTTCAGCATACAATGTTTCTCAAAGTTAAAGATCCTTCCTTGGTAGTACATGTCCTTCCAAGTCAAATCCTTGTTAGAGTCCTTCCTTGAAGTCGGAGAATGGCAAGGAATGGATCAGCTCTTACAAGTGTATGTGCTGCATCACTTCCATTTTCAGGCGATTGGCAATTTTTGCCTGTGATGGACTGGCGATCTGTCCAGGGTGTACCCTGCCTCTTGCCCAAAGATACTGGGATAGGCTCCAGCCCCCCGCGACCCAAAACAGATTAAGCAGTAGAAGATGGATTGCTGGATGGATGGATGGCAGTTTTTGCTCTTTTTCAACTTTTTTCCCTCAACTTCATGAAAATAAAAACCAGATCACCATCACATACAGGCAGCAAGATATTTGGAGGAGGCAGCTGTACTGCCTGTACCTCTGCAGCCAATGTTGTCAGGTAAGTTGACTGTATCATATAAATGGCTAACTGGTCGTCGGCCTCCGTCGGTCTATGATGACCATGGAAGAGAATCCTAAACGTCTGCTCTGCTGGAACAGCACCGCCCGTGGCTGAACAGGCCGATGCGCGAATGGCAGTCTCTGTCACACAGGTCGCACTTGTGGGTGGTCTCCGTGCTGCTGGGTCTGTGACGGTTCTTCCTGCAGGTCCTTTTTTCATCTGCTGCAGCAGTCAGTCTCTCTTCACCCGCCTTGAGCTGTCTGGTCAGGATGCCTCTCCATTTGGAGCGGTCCATTGCAAGGTCCTCCCAGCGCTCTGTGTTGATCTCCAGGGCCTTTCAAGCCAAATGGCTAACTACCTCATTAGTTATTAGTGTACTGGGGGGCTGTTAAACATGACTACAGCACCTGAATGTTGCTTTAAACAATTATGAAACACCTTTGGTTTTTGTGAAAATCTGATAACCTCCAGTGTCATGTGTGCTTTTTAAAATTTCTAACAATTGCCATTGTTGTTAGAAAAAAAATATTCTGATATTAGCAGATCTGTAAGTTATATTTAATATATGGCAATACTGTATTACCACATCACATATTACACAATTGGCAAGATATAAATTATAGTAGATGAGATATGATAAAAGCACAAAAAATAAATTGTTACTGCATGAACTTTGTTTAAAAAGTGTGGAAAAACTCTTAGCCAGCACCCCCGTGTTGTTGAATTACTGCTTCATTTCACTTAAAAGGATTTCATATTCACAGTTTTCCTAGCATATTTTCCCAGAGAATATATTTAAAATGGAGTAAACAGTTAAAAGGGTAAGAAGAGTTAAACTGGGTAGTTAAATTTATAAATGAATCTATTATTTTTTTTTAAGTTGGCACATTTTCACATTTACAGTTTTGTAAAATCTGATTAAAACAACAAAATTGCCCACATTACTTATTCAAAATGTTTTTGGCTTACTTACAGTATCTCACAAAAGTGAGTACACCCCTAACATTTTTGTAAATATTTTATTATATGTTTTCATGTGACAACACTGAAGATATGACACTTTGATACAATGTAAAGTAGTCAGTGTACAGCTTGTATAACAGTGTAAATTTTCTGTCCCCTCAAAATAACTCAACACACAGCCATTAATGTCTAAACCGCTGGCAACAAAAGTGAGTACACCCCTAGTGAAAATGTCCAAATTGTACCCAAAGTGTCAATATTTTGTGTGGCCACCATTATTTTCCAGCATTGCTTTAACTCTCTTGGGCATGGAGTTCACTAGAGCTTCACAGGTTGCCACTGGAATCCTCTTCCACTTCTCCATGACAATATCACGGAGCTGGTGGATGTTAGAGACCTTGTGCTTCTCCACCTTCCATTTGAGGATGCCCCACAGATGCTCAATAGGGTTTAGGTCTAAAGACATGCTTGTCCAGTCCATCACATTTACCCTCAGTTTCTTTAGCAAGGCAGTGGTCGTCTTGGAGGTATGGTTGGGGTTGTTATCATGTTGGAATACTGCCCTGCGGCCCAGTTTCCGATCATGCTCTGCTTCAGTATGTCACAGTACATGTTGGCATTTATGGTTCCCTCAATGAAATGTAGCTCCCCAGTGCCGGCAGCACTCATGCAGCCCCAAACCATGACACTCCCACCACCATGCTTGACTGTAGGCAAGACACACTTGTCCTTGTACTTCTCACCTGGTTGCCACACACACACTGATGAGACAGCTCTCTCGTGCTTGTCTCAACTGTGGGTTTCACACCATACATCCAGTGCAGCATGGCCCATTCATTCCTGTGCAGGTGAGAAAGGTCACACTTTTTCAACGGCCAACACTCACAGGTGTACTGCATGGCTTCTCTCACACAACTGCCATACATACGACCCCGTGTGAGAGGAGAGAGACTCTGGAGAGGAGAGGGACTCCTGGAGAAAAGCAAGGGCAGAAGTTCACTAAACTTGCCCCAGGCAGCTCTTATTCTTGTGATAGTGTCAGTTTCACGGCCACCACCCGCCGAGATGTAGTCTCCAAGATAGCAAAAGGAGTCCATGACTGCAAGCTGGTGATCCTGCACCGAAACTGACTGTAAAGGTCTTCCATCAGTGGGACGGGCTTTACCAAGACACCTGTTACATCGAAACGAGGCGTCAGGAACTAGTCTGCCATGAATGCCACTACATCTCTTATGGATCCAGTGCGAGCAGCCAGTACAACGGATGGAATTGATGCCAACACCTTTCCTACAGACCCCACATGGGTGATCTCCTGAGTCTTTTAACGACTCTAAGTTGGAACCTGAGATCATAATCTTGGTCTTATCCATGTTCACGCAAAGTCCTCTCGACTCCAGACCAGATTTCCAAAGGTTTAGTTTTTCCAAAAGCCCCTCAAGAGAGTCTGATGAGAGTACCAGATAATCAGCGTAGAACATGGACATCCTGTACCAAAGTATTTATTTATTTATTTATTTATTTGTCAGGGACAGTGCAATAAACATAGACAAAAAAGAAAATCTGATGTGTTGCACAGAGAGTGTATAGCATTAAGCTAGTTTGCAACTCTTGTCCCTGGATGGACTTTAGAGAAAAGAAACAGAGAAAAAGAGAAAAAGATGAAGAAAAAAACAAAATGAAAACAGTATAAACAATATCCACATACATCAATGCAAACAAAATTATAAATACACAATATAAAAACCTGATTCACATTTGCCTGTTACAGTAAAATGCCTGTTACACATTTGCCTTCCCTTCTTCACTCACACCCTGCAGACAATCATTTCATACATGGGTACATTCTTGTTTACTTTTTAGCCAGTTTTTAACCTTTGTAGTAAATGTTTTAAAATCCGTTATTATTTTTGATTTCATTTGGCATTGTGTTCCAGATATGGCTGCCCTTTATAGAGAAAGCTGTTTGTCCAAATGTGGTTCTGTGGTGGGATATTTTATAGTTGTTGTTAACAGAACTCCTGGTGGCTCTGTTGCTGTCCTGTCTTTGGATGAATCCAACAAGTGGCTCTGGCGCTGATTTATGGAAACATTTGAAAATTAATTTCAGAAAATAGAGGTCAATGAAACTCTCAAAACTCAGTAGGTTATATTTTTTTAGAATATAACAATGATGCCACCTAATGGGCTTTTTATCCAAAATTTTTAGAGTTTGATTATATAATGAACCTATATGTTTTATTGTAGAAGGAGCTGCTTGAGCCCAAACTGTCAGACAGTATGATATATGCGAAAAAACCATAGAATGCATATACAGTACGGCTGCTTGGTGTGGTATGTAATGTCTAATTAATTTAAAGCAATTCAAAAAATTTTTTTACTGTTTTAGAAATCTTCTTTATGTGAAGATTAAATTTGAGTTGAGGATCTAGTACAATGCCAAGGTATTTGAATTCTGTAACTGAACTGATATCTTGATCATGTATATTAACTTTAAAATGTTGCAAGTTACATTTTTTGATTGAAAAGCACATTGAAACTGTTTTCTGAAGGTTCAGCAGTAGATGGTTCTGGATGAGCCACTCTTGGACATCAACCATGCTTGAAGACAGGACGTCTGCAGCCTGAGCTGGAGTCTTAGCAGTTGTGTAAATAACTGCATCATCTGCATAAAGTTGACATGTTGCAGCTGAGCAGTGTAATGGCAGGTCATTAATAAAAAAGCTGAAAAGTAAAGGACCAAGAATGGACCCTTGTGGGATACCCATACAATTATTTAAAAGGAAGGATTTATCCTGGTGAACTTTTACACACTGTTCTCTGTTCTGAAGATAAGATGCAAACCATTTTATTGCATTGGGAGAAAAGTTAAAAGATACCATTTTGGATAAAAGCAAGCTGTGGTTTACAGTGTCGAAAGCCTTTTTGAGATCCAGAAAAACAGCTCCCACCACATTACCCCTGTCCAAGGACTGTTTGACATTTTCAATAAGATAAGATAAGCCTTTATTAGTCCCACAATGGGGAAATTCCAGGATTGCAACAGCGCAGGGATAGCAACACTCAGAGCAACAATCAGAAGGCAAGAAAAAACAAGAGCAGCTAGTATACATATGTACATATTAATATAAATATATATATACACTACCATTCAAAAGTTTGGGGTCACTTAGAAATTTCCTTATTTTTGAAAGAAAAGCACTTTTTTTCAATGAAGATAACTTTAAACTAATCAGAAATACACTCTATACATTCCTAATGTGGTAAATGACTATTATAGCTGCAAATGTCTGGTATTTGGTGCGATATCTACATAGGTGTATAGAGGCCCATTTCCAGCAACTATCACTCCAGTGTTCTAATGGTACAATTTGTTTGCTCATTGTGTCAGAAGGCTAATGGATGATTAGAAAACCCTTGTGCAATCATGTTAGGTCTGCAATGCTGTAATTGCTGCAAATGGAGGATTCTTTGACAAAAGCAAAGTTTGAAGGAAAAAATTATTATTTCAAATACAAATCATTATTTCTAACCTTGTCAATGTCTTGACTATATTTTCTATTCATTTTACAACTCATGGTGGTAAATAAGTGTGACTTTTCATGGAAAACACAAAATAATTGTCTGGGTGACCCCAAACTTTTGAACGGTAGTGTATATATAGACACACAGTGTGGAGCATTGTGGTTGGTGGATGTGCAGCAGAAAGTCTAAGCTCTCTCTCCGCGGATGCGGCGGCCCAGCTGGATGTCTTTGGGCATGATGGTGACCCTCTTGGCGTGGATGGCGCACAGGTTGGTGTCCTCGAAGAGACCCACCAGGTAGGCCTCGCTGGCCTCCTGCAGAGCCATGACGGCGGAGCTCTGGAAGCGCAGGTCGGTCTTGGAGTCCTGAGCGAGCTCCCTCACCAGGTGCTGGAAGGGCAGCTTACGGATGCGCAGCTCCGTGGATTTCTAGTAGCGACGGATCTCTCTCAGAGCCACGGTACCAGGCCTGTAACGGTGAGGCTTCTTCACTCCGCTGGTGGCCGGAGCGCTTTTCCGAGCAGCCTTGGTGGCCAGCTGCTTTCTGGGGGCTTTTCTTCCAGTAGATTTACGGGCGTTCTGCTTGGTTCTTGCCATCGCTCTTTATTATTCTGTCTTATATTTCTTGCACGCCGTCTAAACTCCAGCCCGGCACCCGCGTCGTTTTAAGACCGTCTTGTAGATAGTCTATCAGCTGTGTAGCTACAACTTTTTCAAGAACCTTAGACAGGACTGGTAAAATAGAGATTGGGCGGTAATTACATATATCGTCTTTACTACCTGATTTAAAAACTGGTATGACGACAGTTTTTTTCCAGCCGGATGGAAATGTACAGGACCTAATGGAGAGATTAATGAGATGAGTCAGTGGTTTGATTAATATTTTGCTGTGCGTTTTGAGAAAGGAAGTGCTCATATTGTAGATATCATTAGTTTTTGAGTTTGACAGTGTTTTAACAATGCCAGCAATTAAATCTTCATTTACCTCATTAATGTGAAAAGAAACTGTTGAAAGTATTGGTTTAGTATTGTTGAGCACACTTGGCAGCACAAAGTTTTTTGTTAATTCTTCCACTGACTCCACAAAATGTGAATTAAATTTATTTGCCAATGTAGCATTATCACTGATGGTCTTGCCATTAATTCTAAGTTCCTTTACCCCTTCTGATCATTTTTTTTTATTGGTTAAGTTATTTAAATGCCTCCATAGGGAACTGTTGTTACCCTTTGCATGTTCTATCAATTTATTGTAATAAGATGCTTTTGATTTACGCAGCTCTTGTACCACTTTATTTCTTAAACTTTTGTAAACGAGGTGATCATTTTGTCTCGTGACAGTGCCTCCAAAATGATGATAAACAATAAAGGGCTCAAAACAGACCCTTGGTGAACGCCTACTTGAACACTGAAACTTTCACTGTAGAAGTTAGCAATCCTAACCCTGCTCATTGCGTTGATATACATTGCTTACATAGTGCTAACTAACCACTCAGGAAGACCCACACATCTCATGGCCCACCACAACACTTCACGGAGAACATGATCAAACGCCTTCTCAAGGTCAACAAAGGCAAGATACAGGTTCTTGCTCTTGGACAGATGCTTCTCCTGGAGCTGGCATACGATGAAGATTGCATCAGTCGTACCTTTTCCAGGTACAAAACGAAACTGCATTTCATCTATACTAACCAGTGGGCAGGCTGTTTTCTCAATCACCCTTTCAACCACTTTCAAACAGTGCTCAGTTAGTTTCAAGCCATGGTAGCTGCCTCTATCTAAAGCATCACCCTTACCCTTGTACAGGTTGATAATATAGCTCATACACCAGTCCTCTGGGATTTTCTTCTCTGCAATTATGGCATTTGCAAGGTCACACAGCAGAGGGCAGCTCACTACAGCAGATGCCTTTAACATTTCAGCCACAATGCCAAACGGACCCAGGGTTTTGCATTGCTTCATTTTGCTGACAGCCTCTTCAACCACGTCTGGTGCAATCTGAATGGGGGGGCCCATAGACTGGCTCCGCCATTGGAAGATCATCGACCGACCAAGGAAACTCAGCATTTAACAAATGCTCATAATGATCCTTCCAAGCTTCTTTCTTTGCTTCAACACTGAGAGATAGAGCATCTTGATCATCTCTTATACATGGATCATCTCCAACAACATTTTGATTCTCTTTCCTCATCTGTTTGGCAATACGGAAAGTATCTTCTTTCCTTTTACCTAAGTCCATAAACCGACTCAGCTCAGCTGCCTTTTTGTCTGTAAAAACCACCTTCTTAGCTACACGCTTGGCTTTAAGGTATTCCTCCTTGCTACTACCTCTCTTCCAGGCCTTCTACAACCTTCTCTTTTCCACGATAGCTGCATCTACAGAATCGTCCCACCACCAGGTTTGCTTTCTGCAATTGTGCAACAAAATATTAAGGGTATCGTCATTTTTGTCCAAGCTAGTTTAATTAGTTTGTTTTTAACCTTTTGAGTGTGAGATTTTGCGTGCCCCTTGTGGCAGAGCACGGCGCTGCACCTGTCATCTCATTCTGACATGATTGGCTCCATTGAGGATTGGTACTGATTTGTACTGATCTGCCAGTTTCAGAAGGTGGCAGACATCTGTTGGAGGACTCAATGGATGACACGTAATACACCAAAGAAGAAGAACTCCTCATTTCCTTTTCCTGTTTTTAGCATTTTAGCCCAGAAAGCTAATATGGCTGCCGTCCGTCATCGTGCACCGTCACTTAGTCGGCTTTGTATGCGGAAAATAGCCGTGGGATACAAGGGAAATTTATGTGGGATAATCATAAGACTTTGTAGATGTGGTAGAGAGCGTAAATGACCGACAGAATGCAAAATAACGACCACGATGGGTGAAAACGCAGCTACCACGGCAGCGAGCAAGTCCCCTTAGCCGCTGGTAAGTGAGGAATTTCTGTGTTTAATATTGTACTGATTTCTTGTTCATATGCTTTGAAGATAAAATGAGGTACCTCTGTACAAAAAACGGTGTTAAAAGACTGATCCATTCTTTGTGTAAATATGTCCAAAGTCCAGTTTTGACTGACTATGGAATTTAAAGAGCTGCCGTGACATTATGCAAATTAGATGCGTAAATTTATTCCTATCTGAAACTTTGGATCATATTGTACATCTTTCTAATTGACAGTAAGCCATTATCTCTTACCCCTTTCAAGTTATAGCCTTGGAAATCTGAACCATTTTATTGACAGAAAATATTTACCACTCTTGACCACTAGGGGTTATGTCGCAATTTGGCGACAGACACACTCATCCATTCATCCATCCATCCATTCATCTTCTTCCGCTTAATCCTTTTCGGGTCGCGGGGGGGCTGGAGCCTATCCCAGCATCTTTGGGCGAGAGGCAGGTACACCCTGGACAGATCGCCAGTCCATCACAGGGCCAACACAGAGAGACAGACAACCATTCACTCTCACAGTCATACCTAAGGACAATTTAGAATCCCCAGTTTGATGCCAATTAACCTAACGTGCATGTTTTTGGCATGTGGGAGGAAACTGGAGAAATCCCGGAGTAAACCCACGTAGACACGGGGAGAACATGCAAACTCCACACAGATCACTGTTGGTCAGGGGCTGGGATCAAACCCAGGATCCCCCAGCCAAGGGTGAGTTGCTGTGCTGCCGCAGTGCTAACCACTCTGCCACCGTGCTCAAAGAGTTAAAAATGATTCTGTTGTACAAAAATTTAAAAGTAATGTCTGATTTTCATTAGTTAATTTTCATAAAATTTTATTTAGATACTTTATTTTATTATTCTTTAGTTTTTATTTAGTTATTTCAATGACCATTGTGGGATTTTCTGTCTTCAACAGAAGGTTACCAACAAATTTATCCACATCTGTATGTGACGTGTATAGTTCAACTTTTACTCATGGTAAGTACAACAAAAGTGACCAATTCTTGAAAGAAAAGTTGCATATTTTAGAGACAAAAACCTATCTATTACTAATGTTAAGTCTTTCCATGGTAAAGTTGCAACCCCTGCACTCAATATTTGAGGAACAACTTTAGCCAGTCAAGGTTTTTAAAAAGATTATTCTGCATTTAGAGTATTTATGTTACATCAGACACTGAGAAAACAGGAAATGGGGAATAAGTGGAAATGTTTTGCAAAGAAAAGGTCCAACCAAGGAGCTTTTAAACTATGACAAGAGAGAGTATACCTTCCATCTATGTTTGCCACAAGTGTGAAAATTCACACCTGCATAGAGGAGCAAAGTATTTTGATCTGTATATACGTATCTCACAGAGGTGAGTACACCCCTCACATTTTGGTAAATATTTTTTTTTTCCACAATATCTTTATTGAACCTTTTTTTTTTTTTTAACAAACATGATACAAACAATCAAACACTAACGCTAAAGTACTACAAAAAAAAATAAATAAATAAAAAAATGCACTAAAAACACCAACAACCACCAACAAAATCAAGTCTTCAACAATGCTCCTCTGTTTAGTCTAGACAATCCAATACATAAGTATACATATTATGTTCACCAGTTTGGAATTTACAAGGTCCACACACATCATTCACCTTCTTCTTCAAGAGTTATGTTTAAATTTTTTACATAATCAATAAAAGGTCTCCATATATTCTCAAACACAATTTCCTTTGATTTCAGTATATATGTTATTCTTTCTAATGGAAGGTTTGTTAACATCTGTCTTAACCACTGAGTCACATCTGGTTTATGAGTCTTTTTCCATAATAGTGCAATACATTTTTTGGCATTAAGCAAACTGAGGTCTATGAATGTTCTTTCACTTTTATTAAAATTATGCTTTTCTGGGTACAGACCCAACAAAAACAGTTTAGGATTCAGTATGATTTGTTTTGAGATTATTTTTTCAATTGTTACCCTCACCTCTTCCCAAAACATTCTTATTAATCTACATTCCCATAAACAATGAAATAGGGTTCCTTTACTTTCCATGCATTTTGTGCATCTATCTGGTATATTTTTGTTATATCTATTTAACTCCTCCGGTGTAACATACATCCGCATTAACCATTTGAAATGTATCAATTTAAGGCGTGCATTTATTGATTTGGTTTGAGCTTCTGTACAAGCCAATTCCCATTGTTCCTCCGAAATTTCAATTTGCAGATCTTCTTTCCAGTAGTTTAATCTTTTCAGTGAATTTTCACTTGAAGATAGTGTCAATATTTTGGTAAATATTTTATTATATCTTTTCATGAGACAACACTGAAGATATGACACTTTGATACAATGTATAGTCAGTGTACAGCTTGTATAAGAGTGTAAATTTACTGTCCCCTCAAAATAACTCAACACACAGCCATTAATGTCTAAACCACTGGCAACAAAAGTAAGTACACCCCTAGTGAAAATGTACAAATTGTGCCCAAAGTGTCAATATTTTGTGTGGCCACCATTATTTTCCAGCACTGCCTTACCTCTCTTGGGCATGGAGTTCATTAGAGCTTCACAGGTTGCCACTGGAATCCTCTTCCATGATGACATCATGGAGCTGGTGGATGTTAGAGACCTTGTGCTCCTCCACCTTCCATTTGAGGATGCCCCACAGATGCTCAATAGGGTTTAGGTCGGGAGACATGCTTGGCCAGTCAATCACCTTTACCCTCAGTTTCTTTAGCAAGGCAGTGGTCGTCTTGGAGGTGTGTTTGGGATTGTTATCATGTTGGAATACTGCCCTGCGGCCCAGTTTCCAAAGGAGGGGATCATGCTCTGCTTCAATATGTCACAGTACATGTTGGCTTTTATGGCTCCCTCAATGAACTGTAGCTCCCCAGTGCCAGCAGCACTCATGCAGCCCCAAACCATGACACTCCCACCGCCATGCTTGACTGTAGGCAAGACACACTTTGTACTCCTCATTTGGTTGCCGCCACACACGCTTGACACCATCTGAGTCAAATAAGTTTATGTTGGTCTCATCAGACCACAGGACATGATTCCAGTAATCCATGTTCTTAGTCTGCTTGTCTTCAGCAAACTGTTTGTGGGCTTTCTTGTGCATCATCTTTAAAAGGGGATTCCTTCTGGGACGACAGCTATGCAGACCCATTTGATGGAGTGTGCGGCGTATGGTCCGAGCACTGACAGGCTAACCCCCAACCCCTTCAACCTCTGCAGCTATGCTGGCAGCACTCATATGTCTATTTTCAAAAGACAACTTGTGGATATGACGCTGAGCACGTGCACTCAACTTCTTTGGTCGACCATGGTGAGGCCTGTTCTGAGTGGAACCTGTCCTGTTAAATCCATGTTGGATGCACCCAAGATCCTTCACGAAGGTACTGAGCTCCTCATAAAAGGCTTCCTTCACTTCATCACTGCTAGTGAGAGTTGGGGCGTAGGCGCTGATGAGGGTAACATGCCGGTTATGGTTGAGGGGGAAATGGAGTTTCATCAGCCATTCATTAACTGACATTGGTAGGTCAGGAAGTTGCTTGAGAACCGATGTCTTGATGGCCAGTCCTACTCCATGGATCCTTTCTTCATCTTTGGCCTTGCCTTTCCAGAAGAAGGTGTAGCCGCCTTTTAGTTTGGCCACAGATCCTTCTTCGGCTAGCCTGGTCTCACTGAGGGACGCGATGTCAATGCGGTAGCGGGCCAGTTCCCTTGCAATGAGGGCCATTCTTCTCTCAAGCCTCGAGGAGGCCTCTCTGTCCATGAGCGTGTATACATTCCACGCACCAAGAATTATTTTCTTTCTTCTATGGTTTCGACTGCTTGGGGGGGGGGGGTAAAACTGCCAGCTGTGGTACGCTGGCCAGTTGAAAGGGACAAGCATTTTTTTGAGACTCATTTTCTAGTCCCCTCTCTCATGTGAGGGTGAGCAGTGCTGTCCTAAAGACGCTGCTCAGTCGCCTGGGGGAACACCGAACTCCACTGTTGTCCCGGGGTCAGAAGGAGAGCGACTATTGCCGCCAAGCCACCTGCATGCAGGGTTCAAGCTACAACTGCCAGTGGTCACCTCCACCTGTTGCTTCACTTGTTCCCCATTGCCGCAGGACTGTTGTAGGGTTGTGAGGACTAACACACATGAGGAAAACCTGTGCAGGAAAGTTTTTTTTAAAAGTGGGAAAGTCGATGCACAGGGGCAGTCTCACTCTCTCGGCCTCAAAAGCCAGGATCTGGTGGTATGAAAAAAGTCGTCACGACCAGGGACTTCCTCGGCTGCAGTGGATGAACACGACGTCTATAGTGCCTTGCCGTGCCCTTGCGTTCCACGCCTGCTGTCGCCGCCTTCATGACCGTTGGGACAAAAGATGACCTCATCCGCTCAATCCGCCGACTACAGTCTTCACATGCTTGGGTAGGCATACCCTGTTTAACTCACCGGAGGGTTTGAGGCCCGACCGGCTGCCCTCACCTGGTTCAGCTTGTCTGCCAAAGCAGTTTACCAAGGTGTGGCCACTGCACATGCTACAGCTTCGAGGAGCCACAGGTGAGAGTTGGGTGCCAGGTGGGAACCAATGTAGAATGAGCTGTCCTAAAAGGGCATGGCAAGCCCCCCTACAGAGCTACGATCCCTCCCCAGACACCCCATGACACCCTGATTGCACAGAAACAAACCAAATGCACATTAAAAAAACAATTTTAGAACAACACTGCAAAATTAAGAGGGAAAAAGGTGCATAAAATTAATGACAGATGAATTGTGTACAATTGATTTTTTTCAATGTTATTTAAAATGTAGAAAAAGAGACTGTCCTTTTTATTGGTTATTATAAACTATAGAATTTAGAGTAAATGTATATCATGATATATGTTATCTCCAAATAAGATTACTTATATCGTGATAGGAAATTTTGGTCATATCGCACAGCTCTAATAGCATGTAAATATATTTTGGCTGCACAACTGTTAAAGAATGGCCATATTTGTTTAAGATTCTGCAGATTAAATTTGACAGTGTTTGCCACTTTCTTCACATGATTTTTAAAAGTTAACATGGGGTCCAGGATAAGTCCAAGGTACTTGAATTCATTTACCATGTCCAGTTCCTCTCCTCCTATGAATATGTTGGAGTGAGATATTGTTGTTAGTTGCTTTGTAAACATCATGCAAACATTTTTTTTTGTATTCAGTAACAAACAAGAATTCATTAGCCAGTCTTGAACATTGCTCATGGTTGTTGTTAGAGTTACTGAAGCCTCTTGAATACTTTTTGCAGGAGTAAAAATTACTGCATCATCTGCATACATTTGAACATGGACACTCGTGCATACATCAGGTAGGTCATTGATATATAGTGAAAATGGTAGTGGACCAAGGGTAGAGCCTTGTAGGACACCCACAGTACAGTCAAGATATGAAGATTTAATCCCGTTAATACAAACACATTGTCTTCTGTTTGACAAGTATGATTTTATCCAAATAAGAGAGTTTTCAGAAAAATTAAAATGTGTTAGCTTCGAAAAAAGAATGAAGCAGGCGGGTGGATCTTCAAGCTCGTACGCCATTAGAACTTGTTGTGGCTTGCCGAAGTAACCTGGAAGGGCGAGGTTTTTCGCTCTGCACAGCGCATGCATTCTGGGGGGCTTGACGTCTTCTGCTTTTTTTCTTTAGCTTCAGTTGAAAGGCGGCAGTGGGTGCGCACCCCATTCCCCCCTCTCGGACGGCAACACCACTACATTTCAGACTAAGCTCCCATTGAAAAGGACTGCTGAGTTATTAATTAATTGACAACTAATTTTTTTAATTTAGTCGACTAAATTCTTATCGACAATTAATCGAAAGTCAATTAATCATTAACATCCCTACTTCCAACACACAAAAAATGAAAAAAAAACAACCCTCACTGGTTTTTGTGCACAAAGGAGTTTTACATACCTGTGTGGCCAGCTTGCTTCTTCGTGGCATCAGCATAACATGACTGTGCAGTCCAACAAGAAAATTAACTGGATGAACCTGCAAACACTCTTAGTGTAGTCAAGCAGAAGAAGGAAATAAACAGGATCCGATGTCATCAAGCAGAAGAAGGAGATAAACGGGATCCGATGTCATCACGGCGGCACGGTGGCGGAGTGGTTAGCAGTGCGGCAGCACAGCAACTCACCCTTGGCCGGGGGATCCTGGGTTCGATCCCAGCCCCCGACCAACAGTGATCTATGTGGAGTTTGTATGTTCTCCCCGTGTCTGCGTGGGTTTACTCCGGGAATTCTCCGGTTTCCTCCCACATGCCAAAAACATGCAAGTTAGGTTAATTGGCATCAAAACTGGGGATTCTAAATTGTCCTTATAGGTATGACTGTGAGAGTGAAAGGTTTTTTGTTTTTTGTTTTTTTGGGGGGTTTTTTTGTTACTTATTTGTACCCGTAGGTAGATTTGGTTTGCAGTCTGGTGACAAGCCACCGGCTGCTGGTCGTTGCGTGCGCGAGCGCCCTAAACCTACATGTTTTTGGTATGCGGGAGGAAACCGGAGAAATCCCGGAGTAAACCCACGCAACACGGGGAGAACATGCAAACTCCACACAGCTCACTGTTGGTCGGGGGCTGGGATCGAACCCACGACCTCATGATCCCCACGATCCCCCGGCCGAGGGTAAAACTGTGCTGTCACAGTGCTAAACCACTGCGCCACCGTGCAGCCCACGGTGTTGGTTGTCTGTCTCTCTGTGTTGGCCCCGCGATGCACTGGCGATCTGTCCAGGGTGTACCCTGCCTCTCACCCAAAGATGCTGGGATAGGCTCCAGCCCCCCCGTGACCTGAAAAGGATTAAGCGGAAGAAGATGAATGAATGAACGATGTCATCGCCAAACTGTTTTGCAGTGGATTTTATGGGAAAAGGTGAGGCGAACATCCAGATCAAAGGGCCTCAGAGACAATAGAACCCAGCAGAATTTGACAAGGCTAAAACAAAGGCCACAGCAGGGGTAGATGCCATCCACAGTCCTTCCATAAAAGGTTGTTGGTTCAACCAACCAGGAGCAGAGCTAGGCTGTTTCTGCACACAGCTGTTGAGTTACTCAGCCAAGCTAAAGTTGGACTAATGTCTTTCTCCAGGTGGAACCACTGAGGTGAAAATCCACACGTTCTTCCTGGGCCTGGACTGGAACGGACTTTTGAGGCAGAAAGCCGAATTCGTACCCCAGCTAGAGACTGAAGAGGACACCAGTTACTTTGACAGTAGGTGGACAGCTTGGTCCTTTGGATTAGTATGTAGAAATAACTTTAGTAGAGTCTGTTACCTAAATTACTTTGTCTGTATTCACCACAGCCCGATCAGACCGCTACTGTCATCTGGGGTCAGATGAAGATGATGAAACTAACGATGATGAATCCACTCTGGAGCTCCGCCAATTCTCCTCTGTAGCCCACCGCTTTAGCAAGGTATGCATTATTGCTTTGCTGTATTAGATATAATTAAAAACCATGTGTAGTTCTGTACAGTCATGTGAAAAACCTTGGACAATCTATGAAAACCAGGGTCTTCATTATCTTGGGGAAATGTGGATATTTGACAAAAAATGCAACTGAAGGTATATCTCTTTTAATGATTTGTAAAATGTAGTTGTCATAGAGGGAAATACCAGAGCATGGGGTGTCTGAACTTTTTCCAGTAGGAGTAGATAAACATTTGTTAAGTTTATTTCATTAAATAAATGAATTTGTTTGTTTCTTGCATTGGTCAATGACTTACATCTCCTTCATCTATAGATAAATAAATTAGAATAGTACTCTATAGATGGTTTGAAAGAAAATCAAATATTGTTATGTTAAATGAAGAACTGAATATTTGATAGAGTGTCCTAATTTTTTCACGTGATTGTATGTATGATTACTAACTCCAAACTAAATATCTAAAGCCGTCTGCACATGTAGAACTTCAGGAAACTTGATACGCTGGGAATCCTGAAAACCAGTTAAACCAGTATTTACCTCTATAATCCCTTGGCGCTGCTTCAGATTGCAGGACTCTTGACTCTTACTATAGCCGTGAGATTTGGGAATGTCTTGCAGACATTTTCTCAGTTGCATCTTAATGTCAGTATATATTCTTTCAAACACCTTAATGAGTCTGAATTGCCATCACCGTGTATGTTTATGTAGCCCTTTGCTCTCTTACTTTCAATGTTCTAATGTAGCCTCAGGAGTGATTCTATATGGCTTTGACAAACTAATGAGAAAAGCACACAAATTTTATGAAAAAGTAGCAAATTTAAATGAAATGTACATGAACATGATTTTAATAGAGAAAAACTAAGTAGGAAAACCTCACCTCTTGATAATGTTGACAGGCAAAATTATACTTATATCTCAGCTCTTTTACCTTCATCTTAAAGCTCACATAAGTTTTGTGGCTCATTGTAGATATTAGATACTGTATATTGGCTAAAAACTGCAGTACCCATTTACTCATCAGTTTCCGGTTTACCATATTCTGTATAAGTGGTGTGATTCTCCAGGATGTTCTATCTTCTGTTTTACAACCCCAGTTACTAAAAGGTTTGACTACTGTGTACAGTCTTTTAAAAAAAATAGAATGCAATGATTTGCAAATCTCATAAAACACTGTTTTATTCACAGTATGGATTTTATCTCTTTATTCAAATAATAAAAGTGAAATGAGCTCATCTTAAAGTGATGTCACATCTCCACAGAATTAGGACGAGGCCATGTTTACCACTATGTAGCATTACCACTTTTTTAACAGGAAACCAGTTGCTGGACTTTTGTGAGAGGAATGTTATACCTGTCTTATCTAATATAGAATTCAAGCTGGTCATCAGTCCTGGGTCTGAAGGCCAGTCTAGTAACAGGATTCTTTTACTACAAAGCCATGCTGTTGTGACAGATAGAGCATGTGGTCGAGCATTGTCTTGCTGAAATTTGCACGGCCTTCTCTGAAAAAGACATTGGCCCTCATTTATCAAACATGCTTAAGACAGAAAAGTGGTCTACAATCATTTCAACGTGAAGGTCGATATTTATCAATCTGAACGTGATCGTATGGTGCACTCAAATCCTACGACAGCTCTGAGTTTGGGTATGCAAATTTTCAAGTCACTGTAGACTTCCATGCAGCAGAGAAACCTGCTTTGTGGGAGAATTATTTCATCATATCAAATTATAATGAGCAGTGCAACCTTTCAGGTGATGTGTTTGCCTTGTGTTATATTTAGAGAATTTTGATGATTTACTTTAAAGACTGCAGAGGTGGCTGTTAGTAATTATATCTATATTTATGTTACTGCAGCCAATATTAAAACAGATTTTAGCAAAGTTTTTAAAAAAAAACTAGTTATTTGATGTAATGTATAAAACTGAATTTAGTTTCTGAAATATTTTTTGCCGTTGCAGTTGAGCTTTTTCCTGTCATCATTTTGTTACTGTATTTACAGTACATCTATACTATAAGGAGTCTCATGTGTGAGCTCTGTGTTAAAATAATATTCTAAAAAGTATTTCTTTGACTAAGTTTTCTGTTATGTAGTACAGTATCTCATAATAGTTATCCCTTACAAATGATCCATTAACTAGGCCACAATGGAGCTTTACACACAGAAGTGTCTGGCAGAGGTGATATGGTGCATAAGGGTTTAAAAAAAACTACTCCGGATTAGCAAGAGAACTTCAGATTAGCAGGGAAGATGGGGGGACATTATTTTATTTTGTCCTGTGCGTTTCTACACACTGTTGAGAGATGACACAGAGCCGTGGCTGAGCTGCAGCCAATTCGCACAGCTGCACATTAGACAGTTCTTCTGGAGAGGGGAGGTATTTCAGCACTTCTAAATGTAAGTAATAAATTCTCATGTTTGACAAGTATGCCTTAAAATGACAAAATGGACAACATTTAGTCAAACAGTCATCTAAGTCAAACAATAGGCTACAGATATACTGTATATTATAATCCTCAGTTGGAGATCAGTTGATTCAGCCAACAGTGTTGCGCAGCACCAGTCGCCTCCATAACTTTTTTCGTGACGTTTGAGATTAACAGACTATACTACTATATTATTTTACATTTCTCTTATAATAATGTCAATTTCTACTTCGAAAAGTTTCTCTTTTTTCCGTCTCATGTTCCGCTGTGTCGTAAATTCTGGGGCGAGACGTGGACGTGGAATCCAAATGACGCTCGGATGCATCTGTCAGATTTATCAGTGAGTGAGCGATCGTATGATGAAATTGACCAGATATGCACGGTTTCATAAATAAGATAAGATAAGCCTTCATTAGTCCCACAATGGGGAAATTCCAGGATTGCAACAGCACAGGGATAGCAACACTCAGAGCAATAATTTAGAAGATAAGAAAATAAGAGCAATGAATATACATATGTACACATAAATATATAAATATACAGTGGGGCAAAAAAGTATTTAGTCAGCCACCAATTGTGCAAGTTCTCCTACTTAGAAGATGAGAGAGGTCTCCATTTTTCATCATAGGTATACCTCAACTATGAGAGACAAAATGAGAAAAAAAAAATCCAGAAAATCACATTGAAGGATTTTTAATGAATTAATTGGTAAATTCCTCGGTAAAATAAGTATTTGGTCACCTACAAACAAGCAAGATTTCTGGCTCTCACAGACCTGTAACTTCTTCTTTGAGAGGCTCCTCTGTCCTCCACTCGTTACCTGTATTAATGGCACCTGTTTGAACTCGTTATCAGTATAAAAGACACCTGTCCACAACCTCAAACAGTCAGACTCCAAACTCCACTATGGCCAAGACCAAAGAGCTGTCAAAGGACACCAGAAACAAAATTGTAGACCTGCACCAGGCTGGGAAGACTGAATCTGCAATAGGTAAGCAGCTTGGTGTGAAGAAATCAACTGTGGGAGCAATTATTAGAAAATGGAAGACATACAAGACCACTGATAATCTCCCTCGATCTGGGGCTCCACGCAAGATCTCACCCCATGGGGTCAAAATGATCACGAGAACGGTGAGGAAAAATCTCAGAACCACATGGGGGGACCTAGTGAATGACCTGCAGAGAGCTGGGACCAAAGTAACAAAGGCTACATCAGTAACACACTACGCCGCCAGGGACTCAAATCCTGCAGTGCCAGACGTGTCCCCCTGCTTAAGCCAGTACATGTCCAAGCCTGTCTGAAGTTTGCTAGAGAGCATTTGGATGATCCAGAAGAGGACTGGGAGAATATCATATGGTCAGATGAAACCAAAATAGAACTTTTTGATGAAAACTCAACTTGTCATGTTTGGAGGAGAAAGAACACCATACCTACTATGAAACATGGGGGTGGAAACATCATACTTTGGGGCTGTTTTTCTGCAAAGGGACCAGGACGACTGATCCGTGTAAAGGAAAGGATGAATGGGGCCATGCATCGTGAGATTTTGAGTGAAAACCTCCTTCCATCAGCAAGAGCACTGAAGATGAAACGTGGCTGAGTCTTTCAGCATGACAATGATCCCAAACACACCGCCCGGGCAACGAAGGAGTGGCTTCGTAAGAAGCATTTCAAGGTCCTGGAGTGGCCTAGCCAGTCTCCAGATCTCAACCCCGTAGAAAATCTTTGGAGGGAGTTGAAAGTCTGTGTTGCCCAGTGACAGCTCCAAAACATCACTGCTCTAGAGGAGATCTGCATGGAGGAATGGGCCAAAATACCAGCAACAGTGTGTGAAAACCTTGTGAAGACTTACAGAAAATGTTTGACCTCTGTCATTGCCAACAAAGGGTATATAACAAAGTATTGAGATGAACTTTTGGGATTGACCAAATACTTATTTTTCAGAGGAATTTACCAATTAATTAATTAAAAATCCTTCAATGGGATTTTCTGGATTTTTTTTTTCTCATTTTGTCTCTCATAGTTGAGGTATACCTATGAGGAAAATTGGAGACCTCTCTCATCTTTTAAGTGGGAGAACTTGCACAATTGGTGGCTGACTGAATACTTTTTTGCCCCACTGTATATACACAGTGCGGAGCATTGTAGCTAGATGGAATAAACAGCATAACCGTCTATTTAGTTACCCTACATAGTATGAATATGTACCCATACATATTGTCACCCTCCATAGCGACTGATATTGTCCTAGTTGTATACTGGAGGGGACCATTGTGTAAGTCTGTTGCGTCTTTTGCATTCAATACTATTAGGTCATCACGTTTTATTTGCTATCTCTGCGAGCAGCCCTGCTTAGGTTATACAGTCTGACAGCCGTAGGTAGGAAGGACCTGCGAAACCTCTCGGTCGCGCACCTAGGATGATGTAGTCTACTGTTAAATGAGCTCCTCAGTGCGTTCAGTATATCCTGCATAGGGTGGCACTCGGACTCCAGAAGAGATGACAGTTTAGCCACCATCCTTCTCTCTCCTATCTTCTCCACTGGGTCAAGGCATTGCCCCAGGACAGAGCTAGCTTTCTTGATCAGTTTGTTCAGTCTCTTCCTATCGGCTGCTGTAATGCCGTTGCCCCAGCAGACCACTCCAAAAGTGACGGCTGATGCCACCACCGTGTCATAGAATATCTTCAAGAGCACCCCTTGTACACCAAAAGACCTGAGCCTCCTCAGTAGGAACAGCCTGCGCCGTCCCTTCTTGTAGAGTGCGTCGGTATTGTGTGACCAGTCTAGTTTATTGCTCAGATGAACACCCAGGTACTTGTAGGATGTCACCATCTCAATGTCTGTTCCCTGTATGTTTACTGGTGCTGTGAGGGGCTGTCCTTGCCTGCGGCAGTCCACCACCAGCTCCTTAGTTTTCCTCGCTTTGATCTGGAGGCAGTTCCGATGGCACCAGTCCACAAAGTCCTGGATAAGTCCTCTGTACTCAGCTTCATCTCCGTTGGAGATGAGGCCAATGATCGCAGAGTCGTCAGAGAACTTCTGTAGATGGCAGTGTGTTGTGTTGTGTGAGAAGTCCGCAGTATAAAGGGTGAACAGGAAGGGAGCCAAAAAATACCAGGTAGACCTTTTTGTACGATCATATTTACACCCAAATGTACATCGATTTCAACGCACTTTTAATAAATGAGGGCCACTGTGTGGATGAGAGCATATGTTGTTCTAAAACCTGTATATACCTTTCAGCATTGATGATGCCTTTCCAGATGTGCAGGTTGCTAGTTCCATAGGCACTAATGCATCCCCATGAGATGAAGGCTTTTGAATTGAGTAATGTTAACAAGCCAGATGGTCCCTCTCCTTTTTAGTGTGAATGATGTGACATCCCTAATTTCCAAAAAGAATTTCAAATTTTGATTCATCTGACTACACAACATTTTTCTAATTGAATCAGTGCACTTTAAATGAACTTTGGCCCAGAGAGGACAGCAGTGTTTCTGGGTCATACTCACATAGGGCTGCTTGCAAAGCACAGTTGGAGCTTTAACCTGCATTTGTGGTTAGGGTTATCATGGTCACAAGCGAGGGTGGCTAAATAGCTAAAAGGATGGGAATCACTGCTGTAGATAATGAAATATTCAGAATCTTAACAATTTTACACTGAAGAACATTATTCTGAAATTGTTCCAAAATTTGCAGACAGTTTTTTGCAGATTGCAGAACCTCTGCATATCTTTACATCTGAAAGTCGTACTCTCTAAGGTGCAATCATGTCACTGCTCTGTTAGTCTTTCATTTACTTTAGTTGCAACCTGTCACTCTAATTATTTTTGGTACCACTTCCTTTTTTAGCATCCCAACTCTTTTGAGATGTATTGCTCCCATCAAATTAAAGTTGAGATAATATTTTTCATGAAATAGTAAAACATCTCACTTTCAACATTTGATATGTTTCCTGTGTTCTATTATAAATAAAGTAGAGGTTTATGAAATTAGCAAATTATTGCCTTCCATTTTTATTTAGATTTTATACAGCATCCCAGCCTTTTTGCAACTAGAGTTGTATTGGATCGCAATACACGTCTTGAGTCTATTGTTCCTCCTTTTCAGTCTTCTTTGAATGTTTATCGTCTAAGTGATTAACATAAGCAAATATTCAATATTTGTTCATGGCCATTTTTCTCTCCAGGTGTACAGCAGCACAGAGCACCTGTCCACATCCACTCCATCCAACCAGAGTCTTTCATCATCGGAGCGAAGCCACAGCGAAGAGAAGGAAGAACGATGGGAGGGCAGGGGAGTCCTTTCCCCTGGAGATGGATATAAACACGTGACGGGTGGAGACAAGAGGCCAGATGGACACAGGGGGAGGTGAGAGTGTGAAAAAAGAGTGATGTCCTTATGATGAGAACAAGAAAATGATCGACAGCCCTTCACCCCATTCTACATGTGCGTCAAATACACGATGGCCAAATTAGCCCATGTGGGTGCTTTTTTTTTTACACACACCCCCTTCAAAATTTCATATTGCACAATTCAGACCAAATCTGTTTGTTTCTTCTTTTGACAGTAATTTATTTTACTGAGAGGAATGAAGTGTTGGTAATTTCACACACTGCTGTGATTTCTGATTTCTTATATTTTTGCATATTTGACACACTTAAATATTTCAGATCATCAAACAAATTTTAATATTAGACAAAGATAATCCGAGTAAATAGAAAATGCAGTTTTTAAATGAGAATTTTCATTAATTAAGGGGAAAAAAGGCTTTCCAAACCTATCTGGCCCTTTGTGGAAAAAGTAACCCCCCCCCCCCCCCCCCCGTGACATGTTGGATTAACTGTCATTAACCACATTTTTTGGAAAGCTGAGTTCAGTTTCACTAGCCACACCCAGGCCTGATTGCTGCCAGACCTGTTGAATCAAGAAATCACTTAAATAGAACCTGTCTGACAAAGTGAAGTAGGCTAAAAGATCTCAACTACCAACACATCATGCTGTGAGCTAAAGAAATCAAAGAACAGATGAGAAACAAAAACCCAGACCAACATCTAAAGAACTGCAGGCCTCACTTGCCACACTTTGGACACTGGTCCATGAAACTCGGCAAAAATGGCGTATATGGTAAAGTTCCAAGGTGAAAACCACTGCTGACCAAGAAAAACATAAAGGTTTGTTTCACATTTGCCAAAAAACATCTTGATGATCCCCAAGACTTTTGGGAAAATATTCTGTGGACTGACGAGACAAAAGTTGAACGTTTTGAAAGGTGTGCATCTCGTTACAGTTGGCGTAAAACTAACACAGCATTTCATAAAAGGAGTATTATGCCAACAGTCAAACATGGTGGTGGTAGTGTGATGGTCTGGGGCTGCTTTGTTGCTTCAGGATCTGGACAACTTGCTATGATTGAATGAACCATGAATTCTGCTCTCTACCAGAAAATCCTGAACGAGAATGTCCGGCCATCAGTTTGTCACCTCAAGCTCCGGCCCTCCAGTGTGGCTGAATTAAAACAACAAGAGTGGGCCAGAGTTCTCAACAGCAATGTAAAAGACTGATTGCCAGTTATTGCAAATGTTTGATTGCAGTTGTTGTCGCCAAGGGTGGCAGAACCATTTATTAAGTTTTGGAGACAATTACGTTTTCCACATAGGGTCAGGTAGGTTTGGATAGCTTTTTTCCCCATAATAAATGAAATCATCATTTAAAAACTCAATTTTTATCCCCCACCCGGTCGAAAACCAAAGAGGGATGATGTTATGGGATGGTCCGTCCATCTGTCTGTCCCACTGTTCAGCAGTTTTGTTCCGATTGTTTTGAAACTTGGTACCAGGGTTTGATATGCACTGATGATGTGCATATTGCAATTTGACTCCCATCAGATGATTTTTGTAGGAGCTATAGCCCCTGACTTATATCTTATTTCACGTCAGTTAATAGACAGTATCTGTTTTGTGAAATCAGCTCCTCCTACAGTTTTGCTCCAGTTGTTTTAAAACATGGTACCAAGGTTTGATATACATCGACAATGCGCATATTGCAATTTAATTCTGATCAGATGATCTTTGCAGGAATTATAGACCGTGAGGTCAAGGTCAGAGATAAGTTTTTCTCTAAATCCTGTAATAAGTGATAACTACTGAAAGAAATGCTGTAGTCTTTTCAAATCGATACCATAGTTGTCTCTAAGACAAATCTTGGACGGCTTACACCCTGACCTATCTGTTTGGAGACAACAGGTCAAAGGTCGCAGTTAACATTCCATTTGCACTATTACTATAAAACACATAATGCTAGGAGCCAGTTGAGGTGGTCTGGGCATCTGATCAGGATGCTTCCTGGACACCTCCCACTTGAGGTGTTTGGGACACGTCCCACTGGGAGGAGACCCCAGGGCAGACCCAGGACTCGCTGGAGAGACTGTGTCTCCCTGCTGGTCTGGAAACGCCTTGGTATCCTCTCTGAAGAGGTGGAGCAGGTGGCTGGGGAGAGGGAAGTCTGGGCTTCTCTGCTTGAACTGCTGCCTCCATGACCCAGACCTCCGGAAAAGCAGTAGAAGATGGATGGATGGATGGATGGATGGACATAAAGCTAGCATCACCAAACCTGGTACACAGGTTTACCCTGTGACCCTGAACGGTGACTGTGGGTTTGGGGAGAAAAGGTCAACGTTGCCATCACCTATGCCCGATTACTATACAATGAGTAAAGCTAGGGTCACCAAACTTGGTACACAGGTTTACCCTGTGACCCTCAAGTGTGACTACAGTTTTTTTATTGCAAGGTCAAAGGTCAACAGCAAAATGGCATGTGAACTATATCTCAACAACAAAAAAAGGTAGGGTCGCCAAACTTGTTACACAGGTTCACTCTGAGACCATGACCTCTGACTACAGGCATGGGATCAAAAGGTCAATGTTAACATTTCCTATGCCCTGTTATTATAGAATGCATAAACCTCTCTAGGGTCATCAAACTTGCTACACAGGTTCACCTTTGGATCCTCACCTACAACTATGGGTTGTATTCAGCTATTTTTGTTGCATAGTCATGTATGATATGCTTATCTTTATTTGGTTATGTCTGAGTAATTATTTGGAAAAGTTGAAAACTGATGTCTTTCCCAGGATCTACAGTGACTCTGGATGCAGTCCCGGTATCTACTGTATTTAATAGCTGTTTGTTCATTAAAAACTATTTAGGCATCATCTGTAATTTTCTGAGGTCTACTCCTCCACCACTGTGGCTGAGAAGGTAAAAACTTTGACATCACATACAAACTCTTCGTACAGTTGAAATTAACAGGCTACTTACGTATTATTAGAACACAAAAATCCAGGTGAAAAGCCAGTACATTACGCTTTCTTGCTGTTATCATGTCATCGCAATTGGTTCTCCTCAGTCTTTCTCGTGTCTTACTCGAGATCTTGTGTTATTTCGTATAATTCACTTTCAATTTTGTATTTTGAACCCTGTTCTTATCCATGCCACTTCAAAACACAAATGGAGCTGGGGACGTGAGGCTCCATCCACACTGTATCCGCAATGGACTGCATCCGGAGTTGGTATAAATCCTGGGTTACAGTGACATATAGGGATCAACAAAGAAAACAGAGGTGGAGGATATTGCACTCGCTGCAGAGTGCTCATGTGTATTTACTCAGGTTATCTTTGTCTAATATTCAAACTTATTTGATGATCTGAAACATTTAAGTGTGATATACAGTGGGGCAAAAAAGTATTTAGTCAGCCACCAATTGTGCAAGTTTTCCCTCCTAGTCGCTCCCAGTGAAAATCTTAGCATCTTTAGCTCTGCCACCTCCAGCTCCACCTCCTGTCTTTTTGTCAGTACCACCGTCTTCAAACCATACATCATAGCAGGTCTCACTACCGTCTTGTAAATCTTCCCTTTCACTCTCACTGCTACCTTTCTGTCACAAATCACCCCTCACACTTGTCTCCACCCATTCCACCTGCTGGTACTCTCTTCTTCACCTCTCTTGTGCATTTTCCATTGCTTTGGATGGTTGACGCCAGGTATTTAAACTCATCTACTTTCACTACCGCTACTCCTTTCATCTTCACCATTGCACCTGCCTCCCTCTCATTCGCACTCATGTATTCTGTCTTGCTTCTACTTGACTTTCATTCCTCTTCTCCGCAGAGCATACCTCCACCTCTCCAGGTTCTCTTCCACCTGCTTCCTACTCTCACTGCAGATCACAATCTCATCTGCAAACATCATGGTCCATGGAGACTCCTGCCTTACGTCATCTGTCAGCCTGTCCATCGCCATGGCAAGCAAGAATGGGCTTAGAGCCGATCCCTGATGTAGTACCACCCCCACCTTTTTTTTTTTTTGACTTATTTTGTACCCGTAGGTAGATTTGTTCTGCAGTCCGGTGACAAGCCACCAGCTGCCGGTCGCTGCGTGCGCAAGCGCCCCTTAACTCCCTAACCTGCATGTTTTTGGCATGTGGGAGGAAACCGGAGAAATCCTGGAGTAAACCCACGCAAACACGGGGAGAACATGCAAACTCCACACAGATCACTGTTGGCCGGGGGCAGGAATTGAACCCACGATCTCATGATCCCCGCGATCCCCCGGCCGAGGGTAAACTGTGCTGCCACGGTGCTAACCACTGCGCCACCGTGCAGCACCTTGAATCCATCTGTCACTCCTACAGTACACTTCACCACCGTCTCACTGTCCTCATACTGTACATGTCCTGCACCACCCTCACATACTTCTCTGCCACTCCTGACTTTCTCATACAGTACCACATTTCCTCTCTTGGCACCCTATCATATGCTTTATCTAGATCCACAAAGACACAGTGCAACTCCTTTTGACCTTCTCTATACTTCTCCATCAGCACTCATAGAGCAAACATTACATCTATAGTACTCTTTCTTGGCATGAAACTGTACTGCTGCTCACTGATTGCCACCTCTCCTCTTAACCTGGCTTCAACAACTCTTTCCCATATCTTCATAGTGTGGCTGATCAACTTTATGCCTCTGTAGTTACTACAGCTCTGAGCATCACCTTTGTTCTTGAAAATTTGTACCAAAACACTTCTTCTCCACTCCTTGGGCATCCTCGCACTCTCCAAGATTGTGCTAAACAAACTGGTTAAAAAGTCCACTGCCATCTCTCCTAAACATCTCCATACATCCATAGGTATGTCATCTGGGCCAGTTGCCTTTCCATTCTTCATCCTCTTCAAAGCTGCCCTCAAGTCCACCTTGCTAATCCTCGGGACTTCCTTGTTCACTAGCTTTCCTTCATTCATCCTCCGTTCTCTCTCATTTTCTTTATTCATCAGCTCTTTAAAGTACTCCTTCCACCTTCTCAACACACTTTTGTCATTTGTTAGTACATTACTATTTCTGTCCTTAATCATCCTAACCTGCTGTACATCCTTTCCAGCTCGAGCTCTCTGTTTAGCCAGTCGAGACAACTCCTTTTCTCCTTCCTTTGTGTCCAGCCTCTCATATAACTCACTATATGCCTTATCCTTTGCCTTTGCCACCTCTCTCTTTGCCATGCGCCTAGATTCCAAATACTCCTGTCTACTTTCTTCATCTCCCTGACTATCCCACTTTTTCTTTGCTAATCTCTTCCTTTGGGTACTTTCCTGTATCTTCTCATTCCACCACCAAGTCTCCTTGTCTTCCTTCCTCTGTCCACTGGATACACCACATACCTTTCTACCTGTTTCCCTCAATACTTTTGCTGTACTTTCCCAGTCATCAGGTAATTCTTCCCTACCAAGCAGAGCCTGTATCAACTCCTTCCTGAACTCTGTGCGACCTTCTTCCTTCTGTAACTTCCTCCACTTAATCTTTGGCTCTGCCTTCACTATTTTCTTCTTCTTGCTTTCCAAAATCATCCTACAGACTACCATCCACTACATTGTCCCCTGCCACCACCTTGCAGTCTCCTATCTCTTTCAGATTTCTCATTCTGCACAAGATGTAGTCCACCTGTGTGCACCTTCCTCTACTCTTGTAAGTCACCCTATGTTCCTCTCTCTTCTTGGAAGTATGTGTTCACCACAGCCATTTCCATCCTTTTAGCAAAATCCACAACCATCTGTCCTTCCACATTTCTCTCCTTAAGACCATACCTACCCAGGACCTCCTCATCACCTCTGTTCCCTTTACCTACATGTCCATTAAAGTCCGCTCCAATCACCACTCTCTCCCCCTGGGAACACTCTCTACCACATCATCCATCTTACTCCAGAATTCCTCTTTCTCTTCTCTCTGACATCCAGTTTGTGGGGGCATACGCACAGACAACATTCAACATCACACCTTTGACTTCTAGCTTCAAACTCATGATTCTGTCTGACTCCCTCTTTATCTCCTGAACACTCTTCACATACTCTTCCTTCAAGATTACGCCTACATCATTTCTCTTCCTATCAACACCATGGTTGAACTCCCTCTTTACCTCCTGAACACTCTTCACATACTCTTCCTTCAAGATTACTCCTACTTAGGGGTGTCGCTATAACCGCAATTATGTAGTACCGCGCTATGGACAAGCCTACTGCGGAGGATAACAAGCAGCCGCAACAACCAGTGTTCACTTTTTTTGTGTGTGTGGCTAAATCTTGTTGTTCAGTTATGCGCCTCTGTTGAATATTAAATGAACTGTTAAATATTAATTGTATTTTTATTGCCAGCAGCATGTTTGCGGGACATAAAGCGTGTTATTTGTACTACTTTTGGTGAGATCATATTGCTTGTGGCAGATGAAGGAAAAATGAGGTGAGAAAATATCCTAAATTTAATAAAATAATGGCTGGGTGGGCTCCTTCTGAGCGGAGTGTTTATGACCTTGACGATTAAGTTCTGAGAGCGAAACAGCTACTACCTACCTAGTCCATTTCTTGTTTGCTCTGTGAATGTGACTTTTCAAACGGCAGCATTGTCCAGCAATCACTATGGAGAGACACGGAGACAAGAGCCATGCGGGGTCCTGCATGGAGTCTGTGCTGTTTCAGTAAGCTGAATGTCGCAGCTGTTTCCAACCAGTTCACACACCCTGTAGTTGAAATGCTGGAGTTACCACCACTGCTTTATGAAAATGATCGAGGGTTGCTTTTTTTTTTTTTTTTTTTTTTTAACAGATTCAGCAGTTCATGACTGTAGGAAGACCTGAGCTCTGCACAATTGTCACACATGCACATAAGTTGAGAGCGGAGTTTGACAGCGAGTTTCTCAACACAGCTTCCATCATTTGCCACATAAGTTATGAACCCTGTCTCAATTACGATACCACAGAGTCCAAAAAACATTTGCAATAATACCACATATCACGCTGTTGAGCTATCCACCGTCACCACGGGGGAAATTCCTCCACCGTGATAGCTCTACTCCTACTCCATTTCTCTTCCTGTCTGCACCATGGTAGAACTGTTTAAATCCACCTCCAATGCTCCTAGCTTTGCTTCCCTTCCATCTGGTTTCTTGAACACACAGTATATCGACCTTTCTTCTCTCTATCGTATCAGCCAACTCTCTGCCTTTACCAGTCATAGTCCCTACATTTAACATCTCTACTCTCACCTCCACACTTCTACCTTTCCTTTTCTCTCCCTCCCTCCTAACATGTCTTCCCCCTCTCCTCCTCCTCGAACTTTGACCAACAGTAGCCCGATTTCCACCAGCACCCTGTCAGTTAACAGCACCGGTGGCGGTCGTTGTTAACTTGGGCCTCGACCAATCCGGTATGAAAGTCTCATTCATCATGATCCGCATGTTTGATTTGGCAAAGGTTTTACGTTGGATGCCCTTCCTGACACAATCCTCCTCATTTACCCGGGCTTGGGACCGGCACTAGGAGTACACTGGCTTGTGCACCCCCTGTGGCTGGGTTTTTTTACAGCACTGTACACTAAAAAAATTCTCAACTATGCTAACGAAATCCTGTGTCGTATTGCATTCACATGTCAACAGTATGCTGTAACATTCCACCACCCCTGAATGTCAGAGTAGCATACTGCATATCTAGGTGGAGCATGCTGTCAAAAGTTAAAAATTTTCAACTTTTTCATGTACTTTATTGGCAGTGCCAAACTGAACGCTGATATTATCAAACTGAAACTTATAAGGAGTAGAGATAGTGAAGGTCAATGAGTTTAAATACCTGGGGTGAACCATTCAAAGGAATGCGCAGTACACAAGAGAGGTGAAGACGAGAGTGCAGGCAGGGTGGAGTGAGTAGAAGATAACAGCTAGCGTGAAAGGGAAGATTTACAAGACTGTTGTGAGACCTGCTGTGATGTATGGTACAGAAAACATGGCACTGACAAAAATGGAGGTGGAGCTGGAAGTGGCACTGTTGAAGCTAAGATTCTCTTTAGAAATGACTAAGAGGGACAGGATTGAGCTCAGCTCAGGTTGAGTGGTTTGGAGACAAAGAGAATCAAGGCTGAGATGGTTTGGACACGTGTAGAAGAGGGATAGTGGATATATTGGACAAAGGATGTTTAAGATGGAGCCATCAGGCAGGAGGAAAAGAGGAAGACCACAGAGAAGATTCATGGATATAGTGTAGGACGACATGGAGAGGGCTGGCGTTACAGAGGAAGATGCAAGGGATAGGGTGAGATGGAGGCAGATGATCCACTGCGGCGTCCCTTAAAGGGAGCAGCCAAAGGAAGATCTTCTAAAACTTTGTTTATCCCCTCTTGTCAGTTAAATTAAGTGAAGAAATTTCCCCAGTAATTTGTGTTTTGTTTCATGAACTCTCACACACATCATGTCTGTCTTTTCAGTCAGAGCCAGAGCTTTCTTGTCATTTATCAAATATTGGAAAAATTACATGTTTTGGCATTTGTTTAACTTTAATAACCATGGCAACAGTACCCATCTACTGTTGCCATCTGCCGTTTGTCATGGTGGGTCACATTTCACTGCTGTTAGCGACGAGCATTGTTTTTTCTATCGTCAACATGTGAATGCATTATATTCATCCTGCCTTGCCCTTTTACAGTCTCCGTCCACGTGCATCATCCAGTTCATCACAGTCAGAGCGCAGTGCCAGCCCGCTGGTAATGAACAGCACCCAGAGTCTCGACATCATGCCTCGCTTTGCCATCTCTGCTGAGGAGGAGGGTATGACTGCTGAATGCCTTAGAAACTCCCTCCATTAGCTGTTTTACACTTGTGACTAAACTTTTGCTCACACCTTATATTTCTTGATACTAGATGAGATGGTTTCAAACCTGCAGCGAATCCGTCTCCGGAGCAACAGCACAGGGACTAGGCCGTCGTTCCGAAGAGGTGTTTCCCGACGCATCGCACACCAGCTGGAGACCCCAGAGAAACCTAAATCTCCATCTGGAAAAGTCCCCAAGTCTGCATCCATCTCTGGCCTTTCACTCATCATTACCCCAGGTATACACAAAGACAATAAGGAATATGTTGTGGACATTTTCATATTTTGTCATCTATTGAGTCATGCCTGCTCTGCTATATCAGTATTTGTGTGTTAACAGTTCCCCCTACAGGCGAATATTATGTTATTCACCACAACCAAACTAAACCTTTCTACTGTGAAGAAGATTACTGGGCCTCTTGCAAGAACCATGTGTATTTGTCTGTAAATTGTACGGCAGTTTAAGTGAACTTGTAACATTTACCATCCTTTTAGATTTGGAAACTTTTATGGTACTAAAAATTTACAAGTGTTGAGTTTATTGCTTAAATTTGCAACAAAAAAGTCTTTTAAATTGTTCTCTACTTTTTTCGCACATTTGCAACTTTTTCTCATTTTTTTTAAGCCATAACGAACCACTGATTTTAGAATTTCATCCTGATTTTTATTTTTTCTTCCAACCCAGATGACTCAGTCGGTCCTCCTACGAGCCCCAAATCGTCTCTGTCCCTGTCATCCAACCCCTCCTCCAGAGACTCGTCCCCCAATCGTGATCTGTCCATCAACATAAGCTGCCTCAGGCCTCCAGTGGTCATCCACAGCTCTGGGAAGAGGTTTGGTTTTGCGTTACGAGCCATTAGAGTCTACATGGGAGACACAGATGTCTACACCGTTCATCATATGGTCTGGGTATGTGTCTCTTATTCTTATTTCACTACAGAAAATCTCTCTTTCTCTCTCTCTCTCTCTCTCTCTCTCTCTCTCTATACATATATATATATATATATATATATATATATATATAAGTGGTGCTAGACGTTAAAATTTTTCATCACGATTAATCTTTTGGAATGTTGAACTAATCGTGATTAATAATGCGCTAATTGCGTGTTTTTCTATACATATACATTGTACCTTAAGTCGGTAATTTTTCAAGTTTGTCATACTGTCATGAACATGGGAGTGGACAAATATGCTTGCTGTCTTTACCTGCAGGTTTATTAAAGCTCTCAACATATCCAAAATGACGAAAACTATCCAGAATATTCTCCAGAAAATTCTCAAAAGTAGACTGCATGAATGTGGAAAATTTGTGAACGAAGCTAAAGGGAAGTTTACTCAGTACAAAATATTGTATAGGTATTACCATACTCCACTGAGATTGTACAGAATGAAGCTGGCAAAAAATAATTTATGTTGGAAATGGCAAATGACAGTGAGAACATTTTTGCACTGTCTCTGGGATTGTTCTCAGATAAGGCGATCTTGGGTTAGAATTTTATCAATACTGTCTGGATGGTATGGTTCAGAAATTCCTATGACTCCTGCTCTTTGTTTGCTGGGGGACAGATCACAGATGTCAAACATTTCAAAAATGGATTTTTCAGTTATCATGGTTGGTTTAATCACGGCGTCAAGGACTATATTGAAACATTGGAGGACAACGGAAGTTCCAACAGTGAGAGAATGGACAGATGTGATGGTGGAGGCAGCATCATATGAATGGAAGCTCAGTAGACTGAAGGGAGGGATGGGGGATAGACCCCCAGCGTGGGACCTTCTTTGGACACATATGAAAACAACCTCTGACTAGTGGTTTAGGTTAAATTTTAATGATCTGCCAAGAGATAGCCACGTCTTAGTTTATACATCAGTACTTTGGATATTCACCTTATGTACAACAAGCTGTCTGGCATTATGTTTTACACACGATGTACATGGCCTTCCAAAGAAAATCTAATAAAAACTTAAATTTTTAAAAACAAAAGTATTACTGTATGTGCAAACAACAGAATACCAGGGCTCAATAATGTCACTGAACAACAACCAGCCAGCAGCCACAAAAGGATCTTGCTCTTTCTCCCATAGCAAACATCCACCGCTTTTAAGAAGATCAACATAAAACCTCGTGTGTCACAACATACACAATTTCCCTTTTAGCAGAAAAATTGCAAACGTAAACAAACAACTGTCTCGCCCGTGATGACATCCCACCGTGCTGCAAAAATGGCGAGGGAGTGAATGGACATTATGAACAGAGCATGAGAATTTTTTTAGACTGGTACAAACAGTTGGACCCAAAGCTGTGAGGATGAAAACAGGCAAATTTCTGTCCGTGCCAGCTGCTGGAGGTCAGCTATTACCTAGCATGTAGCTAGTAGCTACTAGCTAGCTAGCTTCCACAGAAGAAGAAGAACCCAACATCCAGGCGAAGTTTTGGAGGAGGCTGTAACAGATATCCAGGTGAGAGCTCTGACAGATAACGTTGTAAACTTAAACATGACAGCACTTTGGGGACATCCATGGCTGTAATCCAGCTGGTTTGACTTTGCAATGTCTGCATGGCGCGCACAGCATCTGTGGCCAGAACAGCTTTGGTACGGAGAGCCGCTAGGCCTAAAAGTACTGTTTGCGCTTTCTGCTGTTAACTGCCATTAACTGTGATCACAAAATTTGTCGCCATTAACGGGGGCTAAGCATTAACGGGCAATTAACACGATAACGCCAACACCACTAATATGTATATATATGCACACACCTTACAGTTTATAAACAGTCTTAAAAAATCACATTAATGTGCATAAGAGTGTGTGTGTGTGTGTGTGTGTGTGTGTGTGTGCGCACACACACACACACACACACACACCCCTAGTGATCTCCCCTAGTGATTGCACCCCTAGTGCACCCCTAGTGATCTCCTCTGCAAGACCCCACAACACCCCACTCGCGAGTGGATGTCTACACCACCTTCACTACATGAGCTAAATAAAGCTGTAAAGCACATGAAGACAGGCAAAGCACCAGGACCAGATAACATCCCGCTGGAGTTCTATCTTCATGGAGGTCCCGAGGTGAAAAACTATTTAATGCAGCTTCTACTTAAAATATGGGAAACCAAGACGTTACCAAGTGACTTTAAAAATGCAAATATAGTCACCATTTTCAAGAAGGGAGATAGAGAGAACTGCAGTAACTACCGCGGCATCTCACTACTTACTGAGCATTGCAAGCAAAATCTTTGCTCGTATCCTTCTCAACCGTCTTCTTGTAGTAGCCGAGGATGTACTTCCTGAGTCCCAATGTGGCTTTAGACCCTCTCGTGGTACAGTAGATATGATATTCTGTGCTCGACAACTCCAGGAAAAGAGCCAAGAACAACAACAACCGCTTATGTTCATCTTCTGGGACCTCAAGAAGGCCTTTGATCGAGTTCCTCGCCCTGCTATGTGGGCTGTTCTTGTTCGTTTTGGATGTCCAGATGATTTCATCGCTCTCATTCACGCTCTCCACAATAGCATGGTTGGTAGGGTTTGCCACCAGAATACCCTCTCAGACCCTTTTCCCATCACTAGTGGTCTCAAGCAAGGATGTGTCCTTGCTCCAACCTGCTTTTCGTTGTATATGGCTGCAATGCTAAATGAAATGCCACCAACAACCCTTGGTATCAATCTGCGATACCGCTTGGATGGGGGGCTTTTTAATCTTGCTCACTTTCGCGTGAAATCCAAAACCTCAGTCACCAGTGTTCATGAATTGCAGTTTGCAGACGATAATGCCACACCAGCTCAGACTGTTGATGACCTCCAGAGGATAGCTACCATTTATAATGACTCTTATGAGCATTTTGGAATGGAAGTTAACACTGACAAAACCAAAATCCTCAACCAACCAGCACCTGGTCAAACTTCCTCAAGGATCAACCTCAAGATTAACGGAAATCCTGTCGATGAAGTGGAGCATTTCTCTTACCTTGGTAGCATCCTCTCAAAAATACCAATTTGTGACTTCCGGTTATGGCTGCCACGTAGGACGGACGTGTCTCGCTCTGCTCTGCTCCTGGAGAAAAAAAATCGGCAAATAACTCTCTCATTTGGGACAGAACGTATCCCAGCATTTGGGCGAGGATATGTCGGCGAAGCCTAAGGCTGGAAAACCAGGAAAAGGAAAAAGCGAGCCGCCGAAACAGTCCAAATTAACGGACTTTCAGGTCTGTGACGCAGCAAACAAAACTCCATATATGGCGGAGGAGGCTGGCAACGGTGCGATATCTGCGGGGAATGGCGCAGATGCGCTGATGGCTGCCATGAGTTCAATGAGAGCGGACTTTTCCTCTAGATTTGATGGGATTATGACAGCGTTGGAAGGAATAAGAAAGGAATTGGGTGACTGTGTAGAACGAACGGCGCAGATGGAGCTCCGTCTCGCTAGTGCTGAAGATGACGTCACCCGTCTTCAATTAAAGGTGCGCACTTTGGAAAAAAAAAATAAATCTCTGGAAGATAATATTTTGGATTTGGAATCTCGGTCGAGACAGAATAATTTGAGGCTGGTGGGTCTTCCAGAGGAATCAGAAGGTCGGGACGTATGTTCCTTTCTGGAAAAGTGGATTCCGGAGGTGCTGGGCAGCGAGGAGTTGCAATCAGCAGTGGTTCTGGAAAAAGCACATCGTATTGGCCCACGGAGAGATAAGGGACCGCCGAGGACCTTAATTATGAAGTTTCTTAGCAACAGAGACAGGATGAAGATCTTCAACGCTGCACGTGCTAAAGGAGAGATTAAACACCAGGACCAACAGGTGCGGTTCTACCCAGATTTGGCCACAGGAATCCAGCAATTGAGGAAGCAGTTTGATCCCGTACGTAAGGAGCTGCGCAACCTTGGGATTCGTCATGGTGTAATCTATCCTGCGAGACTGCTGACCACGTATGAGGGCAGAACCCACATCTTCAAGACCCCAGAGGAGGCGCAGGAGTTCATCAAGAAGATCAAAGAAGAAGAAGAGACTGGCGGGAGCTAAGCATGAACAAAATATAAGGTAGAATAATTAAGCATTTGCACAGGCATCTGACTGACTTGAAGTAAATAGTAAGTTTACAAAATATAGATTGTATTATATATTAAAAAAACAAAACAAAAACAAAACAAACAAAAAAAAAAAACTATGATGTACAAAGTTAAAAATTTTGGAGTTAAGTTGGAAAACTACAGAGGAGAGTTAATGTTACGTCATTAAAAGCAGTAGAGTTAGGGTGATTGGGAGGATGAAGAAGGAGTGGCTTAGGCTGTTCCCCGTGGGTGTGGAACGGTCGATGGCTATATCGGGAGACAGAATTTTTCTTTTGATTTTGGGGGGTTTGCCACAAGTGTGGGAAGGGGAAATTTGTTTGTGTGTAGTTTGTAGGATGAATGTTCAACCACTCATGTTTTTGCTTCTCTGTATGAGCATGTTTACACTGCAAGGTAATCCCAAACTCTCTATTGATCATGGACCAAAGTGTTAATCTTAATTTAACTTCATGGAATTGCAGAGGTCTACAAAATTTAAAAAAACTTAAACAAGTTATGAATAAAATAAAGGACATGGGTTCAAGAATTGTGTTTTTACAAGAAACTCATCTGATAGAGGAGGATGTTAAAAGAATTAGGAGTAGATGGCAGGGAAGTGTATTCACCTCTTCATTTTCATCCCGAGCCAGGGGAGTTATGACTCTCATACATAAATCAGTTCCTTTTCAAGTGAAAAATGTAATTGGAGACAAATTTGGAAGATATGTAATCATTCAAGGTTCTTTGCTATTAGAAAATATAAATCTTGTGAACTTATATGGTCCCAATATAGATGATCAGAAGTTCTTTGCTAATTTATTTCTCATCTTATCATCACTTACAGGGCAACATATAATAGCAGGGGATTTTAATTGTACATTGAATCCAGGTGTGGATAGATCAACAGGACTGGATTGTACGCACATTGGATGTAGGATGACTATTAATCATTTTATGAAAGAATTGAGATTGTTAGATATATGGAGAGAAATGAAACCACAAGTTAAAGCCTATTCTTGTTATTCCAGTACCTACAAGACATTCTCACGTATTGATTATTTTTTGATTTCCACAGAATTAAGGTCCAAGATCCAAAACTGCTTTTATGATAACATCGTGATCTCTGATCATGCACCCTGTTGTCTAATATATGTAGATAAAAAATTGACAAAGGAATCAGGTAGATGGCAATTTCAGCATAAATGGCTTCAGGATGAGGAATTTGTCAAGTATATAGAAAAACAGATAGACGAGTTCTTTGACATCAATACTACACAAACATCAGCATGTGTAAAGTGGGAGGCTTTCAAAGCTTTTATTAGGGGACATATTATTAGTTATACAGGATCAAAATCTAAGAAGACTCGAGAGGAGAGAGCTAAATTGGAACATAAAATAAAAAGTCTTCAGGAAAAAGTGTATGCAGGAAGTGACCCAAGGCTGGAGAATGAATTACTGATTTTGAGAGCTGAATACGACAAAAAATCAGCGAATAGAGCTGCCTCGAGTCTTCTAAGATTGAAACAATCTTTTTATGAACAAGGTGAAAAATCAGGAAAATTATTAGCATGGCAGATTAAACAATTGGAAATTAAAACACCAATTACCAGTATTATAAGTAATGGACAGGTAGTTATAGATCCTTTAGAAATTAATAGAGCCTTTAGAGATTACTATGAAAAATTATATGATACCAAAAATGAACCTGATTTAACAAAACTAAATGGGTTTTTGAACGAACTATCTATACCGTGTATTCCAAATGAAAACAGGGAGATATTGGAATCTAAAATTAGTCAAGAAGAAGTTGGGCTAGCCATTGATAATATGAAATCAGGAAAAAGTGCAGGACCAGATGGTCTTCCAGTTGACCTTTATAAAAAATTTAAGAATAAATTAATAAAACCTTTTTTGGAAATGGTTTTAGAAGCATTTCAAAATAATAATTTACCATCATACATAAATAATGCCTTAATTATACTGCTGCCAAAACCAGGTAAGCCCTCTAATAAATGTGAAAATATGAGACCAATAAGCCTATTAAACGCCGACCTTAAGATAATCTGTAAAATTTTAGCAAGACGAATACAAGAAATTTTACCAAATATTATTAATCGAGATCAGAATGGCTTTATAAAGGGTAGACAAGGCTTCCATAATGTAAGAAGACTATTTAATATTATTTATTTTAATAAAGAAGCACCGGATACAGCTCTCCTATCATTGGACGCCGAAAAGGCCTTTGATAGAGTTGAATGGCCCTTTCTTTTTGAAGTCCTACAAAGGTTTGGACTTGGAAATAATTTCATAAAATGGGTTCAAATAATATACAATAATGCTACAGCAGAAATCCTAACAAATAACAATATTTCAAAACCAATAAAAATCAATAGAGGATGTCGACAAGGCTGTCCACTTTCACCTTTACTGTTTACTATGGCAATTGAACCTTTAGCGATAGCGATACGTTTACATTCACAAATATATGGAATTAAAGTTGGACCAACAGAACATAAAATCTCCCTGTACGCCGATGATATAATTTTGTTTATGTCGAATCTAAAAAAATCAATTCCAACCTTGTTGAATTTAATAAAGAATTTTGGGGAAATATCAGGATATAAAATAAATAAAACTAAATCTTCAATATTAATGCTAAATGAGACCCAGAGAAATTACCCAGCCCCTGAGGTAAATAGTAGTAGTAGTAGATTAGTTTATTTGACAGGGACAGTGCAATAAACATAGACAATTAATCAAAGACAATCAATCTGATGTGTTGCACATAGAGTGTATAGCTATTAGCTAATTTGCAACTCTTGTCCCTGGATGGGCTTTAGAAAAAAGAATCAAGATAAAAAATATACACAATAACCACATACATCAATGCAGAAAAATTATAAACACACAATTATAAATATTATAAATATTATAAATACACAAATATAACAGCCTGACTCACATTTAACATAAATATTATAAATATTATAAATACACAAATATAACAGCCTGACTCACATTTAACACATATAACATAACTCACATTTGCCTATTTCAGGCCTTCCTCCCTCCGTCACTCACTATAAACAAACACATTTATTCCTTCCCTTCATTCACTCTCACTTTGCAGACAAATAATTCATACATGAGTACATTCTTGTTTATTTTTCAGCCAGTTTTTAACATTTTTAGTGAATGTTTTAAAGTCCGTTATTATTTTAATTTCATTTGGCATTGTGTTCCAGATGTGACTGCCCTTTATAGAGAAAGCTGTTTGTCCAAATGTGGTTCTGCGGTGGAATATTTTACAGTTATTGTTAACAGAACTCCTGGTGGCTCTGCTGCTGTCCTGTCTTTGGACGAAACCAGCAAGTGGCTCGGGTGCTGATTTATGGAAACATTTGAACGTTAATTTCAGAAGACAGAGGTCAATGAAGCTCTCAAAACTCAATAGGTTGTATTTTTTTAAAACATTACAGTGATGCCACCTAATGGGCTTTTTGTCCAAGATTTTTAGGGTTTGATTATATAATGAACCTATATGTCTTATTGTGGAAGGGGCTGCTTGAGCCCAGACTGTCAAACAGTATGATATATGAGAAAAAACCATAGAATGCATATACAGTGCAGCTGCTTCGTAAGGTATGTAATATCTAATTAATTTAAAGCAGTTCAGATTTTTTTTTACTGTTTTTGAAATTTTCTTTATATGAAGATTAAATTTGAGTTGAGGATCTAGTACAATGCCAAGGTATTTGAATTCTGTAGCTAAACTGATGTCATGATCATGTATATTAACTTTAAAATGTTGCAGGTTACATTTTTTGATTGAAAAGCACATTGAGACTGTTTTCTGAAGGTTCAGCAATAGATGGTTCTTGAGGAGCCACTCTTGGACATAAACCATACTTATAGACAGTACATCTGCAGCCTGTGCTGGAGTCTTGGCAGCTGTGTAAATAACTGCATCATCTGCATAAAGTTGGCATGTTGCAGCTGAGCAGTGTAACGGCAAGTCATTAATAAAAATGCTGAAAAGTAAAGGACCAAGAAATGGACCCTTGTGGGATACCCATGCGGTTGTTTAAAAATGAGGATTTATCCTGGTGAACTTTTACACACTGTTCTCTATTCTGGAGATAAGATGCAAACCATTCTAATGTATTTGGGGAGAAGTTAAAAGATACCATTTTGGATAAAAGCAAACTGTGGTTTACAGTATCGAAAGCCTTTTTGAGATCTAGAAAAACAGCTCCTACCACATTACCCCTGTCCAAGGACTGTTTGACGTTTTCAATAAGGCAACAATTTGCTGTTTCTGTTGAGTATCCTGGTCTAAAACCAAATTGATGTGGATGAAGAAGTTGACTGTCTTGTAAGTAGTCTATCAGCTGTGTAGCTACAACTTTTTCAAGAACCTTAGATAGGACTGGTAAGATAGAGATTGGGCGGTAATTGCATATATCGTCTTTACTGCCTGATTTATGAACTGGTATGACGACAGCTTTTTTCCAGCCAGATGGAAATGTACTAGACCTAATGGAGAGATTAATGAGATGAGTCAGTGGTTTGATTAATATTTTGCTGTGCATTTTGAGAAAGGAGGTGCTCATATTGTAGATATCATTAGTTTTTGAGTTTGACAGTGTTTTAACAATACCAGCAATTAACTTCTCATTTACCTCATCGATGTGAAAAGTATCTGTTGGAAATATGGAATTTGTGTTGTTGAGCACATTTGGCAGCACAAAATTTTTTGTTAAGTCTTCCACAGAGCCCACAAAGTGTGAATTAAATTCATTTGCCAAAGTAGCCTTGTCACTGACGGTCTTGCCATTGATTCTAAGTTCCTTTACCCCCTTCTGATCGTTTTTTTTATTAGTTAAGTTATTTAAATGCCTCCATAGGGAACTGTTGTTACCCTTTGCATGATCTATCAGTTTATTGTAATAAGATATTTTTGATTTTCGCAGCTCATGTACCACTTTATTTCTTAAACTTTTGTACACAAGGTGATCATTTTGTAGTTTGGAGGTTAGTGATGTTTTCAGTGCATAGTCTCGCCTCTTCATAAGTTTTCTTATTTCATTATTTAACCATGGTAGGCTAATCTTCTGTTGTCTACTTTTAATTTGCTTTGAAAATTTTTCTATAGACTTTGTGATTGTTGCAGTTATAAAATTACAACAATCATCTACTTCACATGTTGCCATGAGCTGCTCCCAATTTTGATTCTCTAAGTAATGTTCAAACTCCTCATTTTTTGATTTGGGGATAATAAAATTTGATTTGTCAATATCGACTCCCCCAAAATACTGTAGTCGCTTTTTAGTAAGTTTCCTGACAGCAAGAACCATGTTATGATCTGAGAGACCAGTTACAAGATTATAGGTTCTGGTTATTCGTTCTGGTTTATTAGTAAATACCATGTCAATAAGTGTTCTGGATTGTTTGGTTATCCTGGTGGGTCCTTTGATGATTTGCTGGTAATTAAATTTAGTCATGAGGCTTTTCAGTTTTTGTCTTTTTTATCAGACCAGTTGATATTAAAGTCACCATGAATTATTGTTTCTCTGTTCTTCTCAAGTTGTTTAACCAGATCACTTAATTCATTATAAAAGGAAGAGTTGTGTGACGGTGGGTTGTACACTACTGCAATGTTGAAATTCATTACCGGAGAGAGACATACATTAACAGCTAAACATTCAAGTGAAGTATTCAAATCAACCAGTTGACATTTATATTTCTCTTTGATGTAAATTAAAACACCTCCTCCCCTCCCTACCTGCCTGTCTTTTCTAAAACACTGGTAGCCCACAATATCGATCATATTAGTGTCTATGTTACTGTGTAGCCAGCTTTCTGAGAGACAAAGGTAGTCCAGATTTGAGTCCAACAGCAACACCGAAATCTCATCTCTTTTGGGGATTATGCTCCGTATGTTTAAATGACCGCCGAGGATCCCCTTTGGTTTAGCCTTGGTGTCCCAAAGAACTCGTGCATGATTAACAGTTTGGAAAAATAAATGTTGTTTTTGCTTTTGTACAGCTCAGTTTTGTGCTAACCCAGTGGTCTGCTGTTTAATAGTGGCAGGTCCAGGGTTAAGGTGAATATCTCCTGCCAGAAGTAGCAGAACTAACAGAACTTTAACTGTATATCCTCTGCCATATTGTGATTTTTGCTTAACAGCCATGTTTGCCTTAATTTGGAAGTTTTTGCTCAGGGCTTTTAAAGACCACATAGAGTGTAGGGTGAGATGTCCAAGCCCAAATCCATACAGATAAAACTTTTTAACTTCACCTTTGGTTGAGTTTGTCGGAAAATCCTTCTTGTTGCAGGTCCAGACACACAAAGACAAAACGAAGAGGAAGTAGAGAAGTAGAGAAGGCTTATTAGTGGTGCCCATCAGCCCACTTTTTAATCCGGTGGCAGCCATCTTCAGTCCTTCTTGGAAAGAAGGAAAAGGAAAATCTGTGGATAGTAAAATAAATTCTGCTTATATCGCCAGAATCTGATCCGATCGTCCTCAAATCCAGCTGGGCCTCAGCTAGCCAACTAGCCCCTTCCGTTGCTGGTCTCGTTGCTCATAGTCGCCGTAACTGGTCTCCCGTCCCGCTCCTCCAACCGAGTCTCGTCACACACCGCCGCTGCCACCGAGCTCCGCTGAGGTCACGGTAAATCCTCCGCTAGGCACCGCCACCTACCGTCGTCTGCCTGGGTGAAATCTCTGCTGAGCCCCGTCAACAAATAGCCGCTTGCCTGGTAGTATCTCCGCTGGGCCTCGCAGCTGGGCTTCGATTCAGGCTGGTGTAAGGTGGAATGACTGGCGCCAGCATTAAGCTAACTAGCGTTAGCTTAGCAATCGCTTCGGGTAGTCTCGTCGCACACCGCCGCTGCAGTCACGGTAAGTCCTCCGCTGGGCACCGCCGCCTACCGCCGTCTGCCTGGGTGAAATCTCTAGAGACCAGTCTGTGTGATTTTATAGTGGAAACTGAAGTCATGGTTTCTCTTCGTCCTCACACTTCCACGTCGGTGCTTTTTTCTCCAGCACTCAGCACAGACCATCAATGGCAGGTCTCCACGGAGCTACATCAGCTATTCATCCATGAGGAGCAGAACAGCAGCAGAACCACCCACACCGACCACATGGAAGCTAGATAGGTCCGTCTGTGCTGATTTTCTCCGCTTTGAATTTTGATAACAGCCACATGGAGTCATGATGTGAAGAAGTCAGAGAGACAGTCTGGATAATCCGGCATCACTTTCATACATGTGGAGGGATTCACCATGATGAAAACACATGTTCACCATGTTGCTGCTAGCAGCGTCTTCTCAATTCAATGTTGTAAATCAGTTTAAATATTTAGGAATCCAAATTATGCCTAAGCTAGAATCAGTCGCCAGTGTCAACTATGAAGCCTTAATGTCAGATATCAATGAGTTAACTCAGAGATGGATGTCACTACCAATGTCGATGATCGGGAGAATCAATATACTTAAAAGTAATATTTTACCTAAAATACTTTATTTATTTCAATACATTCCCTTATCACCACCTTTAGATCTATTCTCAAGAATAAAAAAAAAGTTAGTGGAATTTATATGGAACAACAGGAGGGCTAGATTACGTTTGTCTTTATTATATTTACCATTTGATCGTGGAGGTCTGAAATGTCCAAATTTTATGTTGTATTATTGGTCGGCACAACTGAGGTCTATGACATATTATTTTTCATCAAATGATCTCCCTCACTGGACTGAAATGGAATCATACAATTTACCTTTACCTCTTCCCATATTCATATACTCAGATTCGGCAAAAAAATTACAAAAACAAGTTAAAAATCCATTTGTAAAGCATATGATCAAAATATGGTGTGAAGCTAAAAACTATTTAAAAGAACCACAGTTATTGTCACAATTTAGTCCAATATGGGGTAATCAATATTTTAAACCAGGGAGAGCGGACGCTGTATTTAAAGTATGGAATTTAAAAGGGATACAAAAGATTCAGGATTTATATTTGCCATGTGCAGACAACATAATGTCTTTTGAAGAGCTGAGGATCAAATTTAATCTCAATAGAACACATTTTTTTAAATATCTTCAACTTAGAAACTTTATTCGATCAAATCAAAATAAAGCTCTCACTCGACCTATTTATTCATCCTTGGAAAAAATGATGATGAAAGATAGTAAAAGAAAGGGTATTATTTCAGAGTTTTATAACTCATTGACACTATCTTCAAGTGAAAATTCACTGAAAAGATTAAACTACTGGAAAGAAGATCTGCAAATTGAAATTTCAGAGGAACAATGGGAATTGGCTTGTACAGAAGCTCAAACCAAATCAATAAATGCACGCCTTAAATTGATACATTTCAAATGGTTAATGCGGATGTATGTTACACCGGAGGAGTTAAATAGATATAACAAAAATATACCAGATACATGCACAAAATGCATGGAAAGTAAAGGAACCCTATTTCATTGTTTATGGGAATGTAGATTAATAAGAATGTTTTGGGAAGAGGTGAGGGTAACAATTGAAAAAATAATCTCAAAACAAATCATATTGAATCCTAAACTGTTTTTGTTGGGTCTGTACCCAGAAAAGCATAATTTTAATAAAAGTGAAAGAACATTCATAGACCTCAGTTTGCTTAATGCCAAAAAATGTATTGCACTATTATGGAAAAAGACTCATAGACCAGATGTGACTCAGTGGTTAAGACAGATGTTAACAAACCTTCCATTAGAAAGAATAACATATATACTGAAATCAAAGGAAATTGTGTTTGAGAATATATGGAGACCTTTTATTGATTATGTAAAAAATTTAAACATAACTCTTGAAGAAGAAGGTGAATGATGTGTGTGGACCTTGTAAATTCCAAACTGGTGAACATAATATGTATACTTATGTATTGGATTGTCTAGACTAAACAGAGGAGCATTGTTGAAGACTTGATTTTGTTGGTGGTTGTTGGTGTTTTTAGTGCATTTTTTTTTTTGTAGTACTTTAGTGTTAGTGTTTGATTGTTTGTATCATGTTTGTTAAAAAAAAAAAAAGGTTCAATAAAGATATTGTGGAAAAAAAAAAAATACCAATTTGTGCAAAGGACATCGAAAACCGCATAAAAGCTGCACACTCCGCGTATGGACGCCTTTGTCATCGAGTCTTCAATAATCATGCAATAACCATCCGCACCAAAATCATGGTTTTTCGGGCCGTTGTTCTTTCCACCCTTCTTTACGCCTGTGAAGCCTGGACCTTGTATCGTTGCGATATCAAGCGCCTTGAGAACTTCCAACAGAGAAAGCTCAGACAAATACTTGGCATTCGTTGGGAGGATCGACTTTCAAGCAATGAGATTCTCAAGCGTGCTCTGCTGCCTAGTGTGGAAGCTACCACCTTGCAGCACCACCTTCGATGGACAGGACATGTCGTACGGATGGACCCCACCAGACTACCACGAATCATGCTCCAGGGTGAGCTTGAGACAGGAAAAAGACCACATGGTAGGCCAAAACTGCGCTACAAGGACCAGCTAAAATGTTCCCTGAAGCAAGCCAACATAGACAAAAGATCTTGGGAACAACCTGCCACCGACAGAGCAGCCTGGAGAAGAAGAACTTGGGAAGGCACAGACTCATTTGAGAGGCACAGAAAACAACAGGATGATGATAAACACAAAAGACAAGAAAAACAAAACGAACCACGTCCCCCACCCACAATAAAATGTGACTTCTGCCCACGACAGTTCTATCATAGGCTGGGCCTTCAGAGCCACATCCGCCATCAACATCGATCACAGATGGCAACGTCCTGAAAACTAAGACAAAACCAATGCTCGGACACGAGCTGGAGCCGCCGCCGCCGACACATACATACTAATAAAAAGTTAGGGATATTTAGCTTTTGGGTGAAATTTCAGGATGCACCTAAAATGCACTATAGCCTTTACAGGTGAATTTAATTAGACCTTCTCTATCCTTTTGAATGCACATTTCCAACTGTTCAATGTTTCAGTACTTTTTGCGTAACTTGCTGTTCTCTAACAAGGTGCTTAATGGCAAAATTCTTAACAGGTGTTTGAGCCATGAATCGACCAATAAATTTTCTGGTTCAATTAGAATTGGTATTTAAACAGTCCTCTTCATCATGCTGTTCACATTTTGACATCATGAGACCAAGACAAAACCTAACAATTGATCAACCGTACCTCGCCATTGCGAGGCTTCAACCAGAATGTTCTCAGAGGAAAGTGGCCACTGAGCTTAGAGTGTCACAGAGTGTCATCAACAGGTTACAACAGAGATACAGAGAGACTATAAGAGTCACAGAAAAGCGGACATCCTTTGACCACATCCCATGCTGATGATCGCTTCATTGTGAACAGTGCCATGCCATTCAACTCCAGGCACATTTAAGGGAGGTGAGAGACACCCAAGTGTCACGTCAGACCATTCGAAACCATTTTACATCAGCGAAATCTGCGTGCTAGAGGACCTGCAAGGGTACCTGACCACACCACCAGGCACTGGCATCATTGCCTTGCATGGGCCAGGGAGCATTTTTGCTGGACAAGGGTCCAGTGGGCCTCAGTGCTGTTCTCTGATGAAAGTCAATTCACGTTGAGCAGAAATGATGGCCACCAACGATGTTGGAGACGTCAAGGAGAGCGCTATGCATCAGCTACTGCTGTCACCAGACAAGCCTTTGGTAGTGGTGTTGTTACAGTCTGGGCAGGTGGGTCTAGTCCATACAGAACTGCCCTACATGTGAATGGTTACAGTGACAAGCTGATACTACCTGAATAACATTATTAATCCAGTCATTGTGCCCCTTCATGAACAACGCAGGCCTAATTTCATCTTCATGGATGACGATGCTCCAGCTCATTGAGGTTGCATCATTAGGGAACGGCTGCTGGAGTCTGGGGTACCTCAAATGGAGTGGCCTTCATTTTCTCCAGACCTGAATCCCATAGAAAACCTATGGGATCAGCTGAGTCGCCATTTAGAGGCTCGTAACCCTGCAGCCCACAACCTCAGTGACCTGAGGGCCCCCCTTCAAGAAGAGTGGAATGCCATGCCTCAGCAGACAATAAGTCGACTTGTGAACAGCATGAGATGTCGTTGTCAAGCTGTAATTGATGCTCAAGGGCACATGACAAGTTATTGAGACATTGACATTTTTTGTTGTGGTATATCCACCACAGTTGTTGGCTTTTGTTTCAATAAATTGTTTGAGATGAGGAAATCACCATTGTGTGCTTCTACTTAAATGCCCTATTTTCCTGATATAATATCACTGTAGCGTGAACTTTTTGCATTTTTCATAAATTTCACCCGAAAGCCAAATATCCCTACCTTTTTGTGAGTAGTATATATCAGTCAATATAGCCCAATTCAGTAAAAAGGAACAACTAAACATCTAAAGTTAAATGGCAAAAATGAATGCATTTGCTTGCCCTAGTTCTCAGTGTATTTTTTAACCGAATTTTATAAAAATGTTACTGTTGACTCTGAATATTTGTTGTCTGTCAGTGTGCTCTATAGCTGGTCTATTGGTCAGAAATGAGACTATACACTGCATCATAACTCGGTTTTATCAACTCCCAAATTAGCACCCTGTAGCTATGAGAAAAAAACTCATCGGTGAGCATTTTCTGATTTTTTTGTAACACAATTTATTGACCAACTTTTAAAGATTTAAATGCCTCTTGCTGATGTGACATATATAGATAATTTTACTTTTTACTTAAAGTACTCTGTATTTTGCTGTTACCTATGGGTTTTGCATCTGTAGTCAGTCAGTAATCCAAAAGCAGTGATTGTGCTAATTAAGGTGAATCATTTTAAAATGTCACATCATCTGATTAGATGGGGACTTAACTAGTAATTTTTTTGTTGTGTGTGTTTGTGTGTTTAGTGTGTTGAGGAGTGCAGTCCAGCACACGAGGCAGGATTGAGGGCAGGAGACCTCATCACTCATGTCAATGGAGAGTCAGTCCAGGGACTCGTACACACTGAGGTGGTACAGCTACTCCTCAAGGTATGCAATAAGATAAAAAAGGTAATGGGTTGATTAAAACCAGGGATACAATGTAGTTTAAGAGTGCTAAAGTTATATATAGTTTTTTTGTTTTTTTTTTGGTTGGGGGGGGGTGTTGTTGTTTTACTTGTCTGCTCTTTGGCTCCATGGAGTTTTATTAATTATGGTTTTTTTGTTTGTTTGTTTTTTTAACAGAGTGGCAACAGGGTGACCCTGCAAACCACTGCGCTGGAGAACACTTCTATCAAGGTGGGCCCTGCCAGAAAGGCGAGCTACAAGGCCAAGATGGCCCGTCGCAGCAAAAAGAGCAAGAGGAAGGATGGACAGGACAGGTAGGCCAAAGGAAAATGAGATCAGGAATAAGCAGTGTGCTTTGACGTTTTGAATGTTCTGTTAGACCAGGGATGGGCATCAATGTGCCATGGAGGACCAAGACCCTGCAGGTTTTCTTTCTAGTCAGTCACTAAATAATAATAATAATAATACATTTTATTTGTATAGCGCTTTCCAAGGCACTCAAAGACGCTTTACATTAGAGAAGAAAACACACAATTAAAATTAAAGATTAAAAGCAGGTCTGAACAGGTGGGTTTTGCGTAATGATTTGAACGAGTTTAAGTCTGTGCAGTCACGAATGTGTTGGGGGAGAGAATTCTAGAGGGAGGGGGTGGCAATGTTGGCAGATGATGTTACCAAGCCAGAGTATATAGAGGATGAAGAGGAGAGGACCAAGCACAGAACCCTAGGAAACACCATGGGAGAGGGGGGCTGTAAGGGAGGTGCAGTTGTTGACGTGGATGATTTGTTGTCTGTTGGTGAGATATGAGTGGAACCAGGAGAGAGCCATACTAATGATGTTGAGGCAGGTTTCCAGATGGGAGAGGAAAATGGAGTGGGTGACTGTATCAAAGGCGGCTGTGAGGTCAAGCATGATGACAATGTTCAGGAGTCCAGAGTCGGCTGAGAAGAGGAGGTCATTTGTCACTTTGAGCTGGGCTGTTTCGGTGCTATGTTGCGAACGGAATCTAGACTGGAATGTTTAAAAGAGGTCATTGGAGGTCAGGTGGGTTTTGAGATGGGTGGCAACAACACGTTCTAGGATTTTGGACAGGAAGGGCAGGTTGGAGATGGGACGGAAGTTATTCATGATGTCAGGGTTAGTCCAGATTTTTTGAGGATTGGGGTGACGGCGGCAAGTTTCAGAGGGTCAAGGACTGAGCCGGAGCTGAGGGAGGCATTGATGATGCTGCAGATGAGTGGGGCGAGAGATGGGAGGCAGAACTTGATAAGTGCGGAGGGCATGGGGTCTAGTACGGATGTGGGGCTTCTCATGCCTGTGGTAATTTTAGTGAGTTCTAGAGGGGTCAGTGGGGGGAAATGAGACAGTGACTGAATAGAGGTGGGGGAAGGAGCTGATGGAGGGGTCAGGATCTGAGGGGAGGTGGTCATGTTGCTGTGGATGGTCGTGATCTTTGTTTGGAAAAAGGACAGGAATGAGTTGCACTTTTCAGCAGTGAACGATGGGGAGGTGGTTTTGATGGGTTTGAGAAGTTCGTTTATTGTGGAGAAGAGTGTTTTGGGGTCATTGGAGCCAGTGTGTACTGTATTAGGTGAGAGTAGAAGTTGAACCGGGCTTTGTTGAGGGTAGTCTTGTATTGTTGGAGGTGGTCTGTGTAGGCTTGGAGGTGAACGGTTAGGTTTGTTTTCTTGTAAAGTCTTTTCAGCTGTTGCTTACAGGAATTTCATGGCGTGGAGGTCAGGAGTGTACCAGGGAGCAGAGTGAGTGAAGGAGACTGTTTTAGTTACCTCTGCCAGGCCGAAGGCCAGGAGGAGGTTATGTTTTTGCCAGCGTTTGTCTGTCTGTCTGTTTGTTTGTCTGTTGGTTAGCAAGATAACTCAAAAAGTTTTGGACGGATTTCGATGAAACTTTCAGGCGTTGTTGGAAATGGTACAAGGAAGAACTGATTAAATTTTGGGGATGATCCGGATCACCGTCTGGATACAGGAATTTTTTAAAGGATTATTTAACATTGTGAGATACGGCCATTTTCAACATGTGTGCAGGGGCAATAGAGGGCGCTGGTCGTCGTGTCTGACGAACACAAACTCCGCCTTCTTCAAAGTTTTAGGCACAAAAGCACGCGGAAAACTGTGGTGGGCAGGGCCCGCTAGCGTGCCTGTGTTTGTGCGACGCTGCAAAAGCTGAGATGGGCAGCTGTCCGCCGCCGGATTATTTGGCAGAAATTCCCCGGCCAGCCATAGGGGCTGCGCAAAAACCAGCTCTCTGCCGGGGAAGCTTCCAAATCCTCTTTTTTTCCGCGGAGCGCAAACCCAATAAAACCCACGCCAACCTGTCTACCCAATTTGCATCCGTCAAAACAGTGGTGGGCCGGGCCCGCCAGCGTGCCTGTGTTTGTGCTACGCTGCAAAAACTGAGACGGGCAGCTGTCCGGTGCGGGATTATTTGGCAGAAATTCCCCGGCCAGCCATAGGGGCTGCGCAAAAACCAGCTCTCTGCCGGGGAAGCTTCCAAATCCTCTTTTTTTCCGCGGCGCGCAAACCCAATAAAACCCACGGCAACCTGTCTACCCAATTTGCATCTGTCAGTGAAGCCCTGAGTGCTGCTTTCAGTGATCTATGAAAACGCTCGCAGCCTGGGACTTTGCACATGAAGGAGATGGACACAACACCAACACTTTAGTTTATTACCTCCGCCAAGGAGGTAATGCTTTTACTACTGAACCACTAATCCTATCATTGTCACATCCAAGATGGCGCCCACAGCGGTCGACATGGTGCTTCGCTGCGCTCTTTGTTTGTTTTTGTTTGTCAATTGTGTGTCTGCTTGCACTTATACCCGTGAAGAACTTTTAAATATCAGGACTTTGACCCCCACGGACCTCCTCCCAGTTTTTCTAGCCCCTGCCGCCGATCTGGTTTATTGTTTGGCTCGGAAAGTGAGACGGCGGAAGAGAGGAAGACGAGCGGGCGCTCTCGTACGACTTCGCAGGAGAGGCTCGCGAACGGCGCTGCCTGGCATATTTCTGTCCAATACCAACTCTCTCTCTAACAAGGTGGATGAACTGAGACTGCTGATGCGTTTTAAGGACCTCGCCTCCTCAGCTGTCCTCTGCTTTACTGAGACCTGGCTCCGGGAAAATATACCGGACAGCGCGCTGCGCCTCGACGGCTTCCAGCTCTTCCGTGCTGATCGTGACACAGAGCTTTCCGGCAAGACCACAGGAGGCGGTGTCTGCTTCTACATCAACTGTAGCTGGTGCTCTGATGTAACGGAAATTTCCAAACACTGTTCTCCTGCCTTGGAATTTCTTGTTATCAACTGCAAGCCTTTTTATTCCCCACGGGAGTTTGCTTCTTTTATACTGATCGCTGTGTACGCCCCTCCCGACGCGGACACGCGCGAAGCTCAGCGCGTGCTCGCGGATCACATTCAACACACAGAGCGGAGTTTTCCAGACTCGCTGATTATTGTGGCTGGCGACTTTAATCAGTGCAATCTGAGCCACGATCTCCCCCGCTACAAACAGTTTATTAAATGCCCCACCAGAGGATTAAACACACTGGATCACTGTTACACCACAGTGAAAGACGCATATCGCGCTGTCCCTCGAGCTGCGCTGGGATTATCTGATCACGTGATGGTTCACCTCATTCCCACATACAGACAGAGATTGAAGCTCACTAAACCTGTTGTGAGCACTACGAAGATACGGACCAGTGATGCTGAGGAGAAGCTGGAAACGTGCATGGAAATATCTGACTGGGGCATGCTTAAAGGAGCCACGCATGATCTGGATGAGTACACGGACACTGTGAACTCATATATCCACTTTTGTGAAGAGAACATTCTTCCATCACGCACCAGGGTGAGTTACTCTAATGACAAACCCTGGTTCACAGCTAAGCTCAGACAGATCAGGAAGGAGAAGGAAGCAGCGCTGAAAAGTGGAGACAGGGACTGCTACAGGGAGGTTAAATACCGGTTTAACAGAGAGCTGAAGAGGGCTAAATCTGTGTACTCAGAGAGACTCCAGCAGCAGTTCACTGCTAATGATTCGGCTTCCGTGTGGAGAGGACTGAGGCAGATCACCAACTATCGGCCTCAGGCTCCTAAAGGTCAGGATGACAAAGCCCTTTGTCAGAGACTGTCCCAACACTATGCCCGTTTTGACACCTCGTCATCTGTGTCCAACTCCCCCCCTCCCTCCAGCTCCACAGCCTCCACATTCCCTACTTCATTTAAGGCACCCCCCCCCACCTCCCCCCCTCCCCTTATCATCAGTGAGCAGGATGTGCTCAAACAGTTCTCCAGACTGAACCCGCGCAAGGCCCCCGGCCCAGACGGCGTGTCTCCCTCCACCCTGAGACTCTGTGCGAAACAGCTGGCTCCTGTATTCACAGACATTTTTAACACCTCCCTTAAGTTATGCCACGTGCCGTCCTGCCTCAAATCCTCCACCATCATCCCTGTCCCCAAGAAGCCACGGATCACTGGACTTAATGACTACAGACCTGTAGCGCTCACCTCTGTAGTCATGAAGTCCTTTGAGCGCCTGGTCCTGTCCCACCTCAAGTCCATCACCACCCCTCTCCTGGACCCGCTGCAGTTTGCCTACCGAGCCAACAGGTCTGTAGACGATGCAGTCAACCTGGCCCTCCACTCCATCCTGCAGCACCTGGACTCCCCGGGAACCTACGCCAGGATCCTGTTTGTGGACTTCAGCTCCGCATTCAACACCATCCGCCCCGCTCTGCTCCGGGACAAGCTGTCCCTGCTCAACGTGCCTGACTCCCTCTGCAGGTGGATCATCGACTTCCTGACGGACCGGAGGCAGCATGTGCGGCTGGGAAAGACTGTCTCAGACTATACTAGCATCAGCACCGGATCACCCCAGGGCTGTGTACTTTCCCCCCTACTCTTCTCCCTTTACACCAACTCCTGCACCTCCAGCCACCAGTCTGTCAAGTTGATCAAGTTTGCGGACGACACCACCCTCATCGGGCTCATCTCCAACGGCGACGAGTCCGCCTACAGGAGAGAGGTGGCCCAGCTGGCGTCCTGGTGCAGCAATAACAACCTGCAGCTGAACGCTCTGAAGACAGTGGAGATGATTGTAGACTTCAGGAAAGTCACTACTCCTCTGCCCCCCCTCACCCTCTCAGGCTCTCCCATCACCACTGCTGATTCCTTCCGCTTCCTAGGCACTACCATCACCAGGGACCTCAAATGGGAGCTGACCATCAGCTCACTCATCAAAAAAGCCCAGCAGAGGATGTTCTTCCTGCGGCAGCTGAGGAAGCTCAAGCTACCCACCAAGATGTTAGTGCAGTTCTACACAGCCATCATCGAGTCCATCCTCACCACCTCCATAACCGTGTGGTACGCAGGAGCCACTGCCAGGGACAGACTAAGGCTGCAGCGCGTCGTGCGCACTGCTGAGAAGGTGATCGGCTGCAAGCTCCCATCTCTCCAGGATCTGTACATCTCCAGGACCCGGAGGCGTGCTGGCCGGATCATAGCCGATCCCTCACACCCTGGTCATGTACTGTTTGCCCCCCTCCCCTCTGGTAGAAGACTTCGGTCCATCCAGACTAAAACCTCCCGTCACATGAACAGCTTCTTCCCCTCTGCCATTAGACTGCTGAACACTAAGTGACTCTCGTGCACCATGTACAGCAGCTCAACCAGACTCATGTCAATCATCACTGTTTTCTTCCTGCATTACCGACTGCACTATATAGTTCTCCACAGTATCTGCTGCTGGCTAATATATATTTTAACTGTTGACCAGTATCACTTAATCTTATCCTACACTTTATTACATGTATAGTTTATTTCTCTTATCTTATCATGTTTAATGTTGCAGCATTGTACCGAGACAAATTCCTAGTTTGTGTACTACATGAACAATGGCAATAAACCTGATTCTGATTCTGATTCTGATTCTGATTCTGATTGTGAATCCAGTTGCTAGTCATATGTTGTCATGGTCAAGGAATCTGAAAACGTACACACAAACACTGTATGGGGGGAACTGTGGCGCTTGGCGGAGGTCTGCGCTCTCCGAGTGCTTTTCTAATTTTGATGGGGGCTAACTGGTTCAGACAGGAGGAGAGGGTGGTGTTGTAATAGCACGCAAGATCCGAGACCGGGGGGTGGAAGGGGCAGACATCATGCTGGTGAGTGAGGCTGAGAGGACTGGGGGAGTGATAATTTTGATTTTTCTGAAGGATATTGTGCACTTTTCTTTAGGGGAGGGGATGGGACCATTGATGTCCATGGTGATTGCCAGGTGGTCAGAGATATGGAGGTTGATGCTGCTCACTTGGTGTATTGTTAGTCCACTTGAGCAGACCAGATCCAGAATGTGTCCATGTGAGTGAGTTGGGAAGTCAACATGTTGAGTGAAGATGAAGCACTGTAGAAGTTCCAGGAAGTCGGTGGCAGGTTTGCAGTCGATGGCATTGATGTGGAGATTAAGGTCAGAACAGAAGGTGAGATGGCAGACAGATGGGTTAACAGATCCGAGACTTCAGATAGAAAGGAGGGGTTTGGCTTGGGGGAAGTGGGGTAGATAACGGCGGTGATCAGGGGAGTGGGACCAGAGAGTTTGAAGGCCAGATGTTCAAATGAGTGGACTGCAGGGGTGGGAATGTTGGATATTTTGATGTTTTTTCAGTGAATGACAGCAACACCACCTCCCCAGCCATCAGGATGGGGTTTTTATCGATGTACGTAGGTGAATCTGGAAGGTGTGGTTTCATTGAGTGAAAAATAGTCCAGGGGTTTGTGCCATATTTCAGTGATGCAAAGAAAATCCAGGTTATTGCCAATGATGAATTTGTTCAGGATGAGGCTTTTATTGTTCAGTGAGTGTGTGTTGAGTAGAGCCAGTTTCAGGTGGCATTGCTTTGGGACAGTTTGAGAGGACTGAGGAATGGGGCAGAGATTGGACGGGTTTTCCTGTGATTTACTGCGATGATGTGATGAGGATCTGACTGTGATTATGGGGTGAATGGGGAAAGCAGTGGCAAGAGGGAGCAGTGGTGGCTGGGGCCTGTAGGGGGAGCTGTGGCAGGAGGTGGAACACTAAGTTGGTGCTTTGACTGATCAGCAATGGACCTCTTGAACAACGTAGGGTAACGTACTTCCGCATTCCAGTCTACCCACATTTCCGGTTCCGCTTCCATTATATTTGCCCATTTCTCTGTGCTTTCTCGTCAATAAATCAATTTAATCACTTTCACTTATCATTGTACATACTGGAAATGGTGTGCGTGCAGATCATTTTTTCTTTATAAAGTTCGTTTTTCACATTTTGACCATTTTTGTAACCATACTGAGCCTTTTAATAGTTCCCCAGTTAGCTTTGTGGCTAGCAGCTATCGTATTTGTTTGTCTTTGCCATGCAAATACCATTGTATGGGCTGGAATAGAGCTGTGTAATGGACATGTATTGTGCACAGTCTTTACACAAGCTCATTCATGTTCATTTGAGTCCATGCATTGTTACTAGAAGTGAATCAAAGTTTATTACGAGAATAAATATCACATTAGTAACTAGAATATAACTAAGCTAATATCAATAACAGTAATGGTAACATCAATAACCAAGGGATTCTGCATACACAAAGTGATATTAAAAGAAGTCAGGTAACAAGTGGGAGTTGGATATATGTTTCAGTGAGCTTCACAGGTCTATTACAGCCCATGCAGTGGTATTTGGGTTGGCACAGACATGAACAAACACGATAACTGCTAGCTGCTAAGCTAACTGGGGAACTATTAAATGGCTCTGTATGGTTACAGAAATTATAAAAATGTGAAACACGGATGTTATAAAGAAAAAATGATCTGCGTGCACACCATTTCCAGTATGTACAACAATAAATAAAAGTGATCGAATTGATTTATTGATGAGAAAGCACCAGGGAATGGGCAAATATAATGGAAGTGGAACCAGAAATGTGGGAAGACTGGAATGCAGAAGTATGTTACTCTACATTGTGCAAGAGTGTCATGATCCTGGGCATGGATGGGCACCTTGCCCAGTCTCCAGTTTAAGTTTAGTCTTCTCTGTTTGTTTCCTTGTTTACCCTGTTTTATTGTTGTAATTCTGTTCTTGTGGTATTATTTACATTTTGGGGTTTGTGTTTTATTTTGACAGCGCTGCGCAGCTCCCGACTGTCAAACTTGTCCGCGAGCTGCACAGCTGTCATTGATTGTATTATTTTCTCCACTCATGTATCCACACTTGTCACGCATTAGGAAACGGCATATAAGGGCACGACAATCTTTGCCGGTTGTCATGTCTTTCTATCACAGTACGTTCTCAGATGAAGAGTCCAGCTCTGAGTGTGTTTATGCTTCGCTGTTGAGGAGAGAGGAGAGCTCCGTCCAGGTTAGTTTTTCCCTTTTTGTTTCCAACCATGAGCCCCTCTGCCTTCGGGACTGCTCCGGCTGGATTCTGCCCTTTGCCCGGCATTCCCTGGCTTCCGCTCCCCCGTGACGTTGAGACCCACTCTCCTCCAGTGCTTTATTTTTTTTTTCCCACAATATTTTTTATTGAACCTTTTTTTTTTTTTTAACAAACATAGCACACACAGTCAGACACTAACACAAAAGTAATTTAAAAATTAAAAAGAACAATAACAAAATAAAAAAAGTGTAATAAAAACAACAACAGCCATTAACAAAAACAAGTCAACAACAATGCTCCTCTGTTTAGTCTAGGTAATCTATTACATAAGAATACATAATATACATTCACCAGCTTGGAATTTGCAAGGTCCACACTTATCATTCACCTTCTTCTTCAGAAGTTATGTTTAATTTCTTTACATAATCAATGAAAGGTCTCCATATATTCTCAAACACAGTTTCCTTTGATTTCAGTATATATGTTATTCTTTCTAGTGGAAGGTTTGTTAACATCTGTCTTAACCACTGAGTCACATCTGGTCTATGAGTCTTTTTCCACAATAGTGCAATACATTTTTTGGCATTAAGCAAACTGAGGTCTATGAATGCTCTTTCACTCTTATTAAAGTTATGTTTTTCTGGATACAGACCCAACAAAAACAGTTTAGGGTTCAATGTGATTTGTTTAGAAATTATTTTTTCAATTGTTACCCTCACCTCTTCCCAAAACATTCTGATTTTTCTACATTCCCATGAACATTGAAATAGGGTTCCTTTACTTTCCATACATTTTGTGCATGTATCTGGTATGTTTTTGTAATATCTATTTAATTCCACTGGTGTAACATACATCCGCATTAACCATTTAAAATGTATCAGTTTAAGACGTACATTTATTGATTTGGTTTGAGCTCCTGCACAAGCCATTTCCCAATGTTCCTCTGAAATTTCAATTTGCAGGTCTTCTTTCCAGTCATTCAGTCTTTTCTGTGAGTTTTCACTTGAGTATAGTGTCAATGAGTTGTAAAACTCTGAAATAATACCCTTTCTCTTACTATCTTTCATCAAAATGTTTTCCAAAGTTGAATAAGTAGGTCGGGTGAGAGCATTATTTTGATTTGAACGAATAAAATTTCTAAGCTCAAGATATTTAAAAAAGTGTGTTCTATTAAGATTGAATTTAATCCTCAGTTCTTCAAAAGACATTATGTTATCTGAGCGTGACAAATATAAGTCTTGAATCTTTTGAATCCCTTTTAAATTCCATACTTTAAATACAGCATCCGCTCTCCCTGGTTTAAAATATTGATTACCCCATATTGGGCTGAATTGTGACAATAAGTGTGGTTCTTTTAAATATTTTTTGGTTTCACACCATATTTTGATCATATGCTTTACAAATGGATTTTTAACTTGTTTCTGTAATTTTTTTGCCGAGTCTGAGTATATGAATATGAGAAGAGGTAAAGGTAAATTGTATGATTCCATTTCAGTCCAGTGAGGGAGATCATTTGATGAAAAATAATATGTCATAGACCTCAGTTGTGCTGACCAGTAATACAACATAAAGTTTGGACATTTCAGACCTCCACGATCAAATGGTAAATATAGTAAGGACAGACATAATCTAGCCTTCCTATTGTTCCATATAAATTCCACTAACTTTTTTTTAATTCTTGAGAATAGATCTGAAGGTGGTGGTAAAGGAATGTATTGAAATAAATAAAGTATCTTGGGTAAGATATTACTTTTAAGTATGTTAATTCTCCCAATCATCGACATTGGTAGTGACATCCATCTCTGAAGTAACTCATTAATGTCTGTCATTAAGGCTTCATAGTTGGCACTGGCGACTGATTCTAGCTTAGGCACAATTTGAATTCCTAAATATTTAAACTGATTTACAACTTTGAATTGATTTACCTCAGGAGCTGGGTGATTTCTCTGGGTCTCATTTAGCATTAATATTGAAGATTTAGTTTTATTTATTTTATATCCTGATATTTCCCCAAAATTCTTTATTAAATTCAACAAGGTCGGAATTGATTTTTTAAGATTCGACATAAACAAAATTATGTCATCGGCATACAGGGAGATTTTATGTTCTGTTGGTCCTACTCTAATTCCATTTATTTGTGGATGTAAACGTACTGCCATCACTAAAGGTTCAATTGCCATAGTAAACAGTAAAGGTGAAAGTGGACAGCCTTGTCCACATCCTCTATTGATATTTATTGATTTTGAGATATTGCTGTTTGTTAGGATTTCTGCTGTAGCATTATTGTATATTATCTGAACCAATTTTATGAAATTATTTCCAAGTCCAAACCTTTGTAGGACTTCAAAAAGAAAGGGCCATTCGACCCTATCAAAGGCCTTTTCGGCGTCCAATGATAGGAGAGCTGTATCCGGTGCTTCTTTATTAGAATAGAATATTAAATAGTCTTCTTACATTATGGAAGCCTTGTCTTCCCTTTATAAAGCCATTCTGATCTCGGTTAATAATATTTGGTAATATTTCTTGTAGTTGTCTTGCTAAAATTTTACAGATTATCTTAAGGTCAGCATTTAATAGGCTTATTGGTCTCATATTTTCACATTTATTAGAGGGTTTACCTGGTTTTGGCAACAGTATAATTAAGGCATTATTCATATATAGTGGTAAATTACTATTTTGAAATGCTTCTAAAACCATTTCCAAAAATGGCTTTATTAATTTATTCTTAAATTTTTTATAGAGGTCAACTGGAAGACCATCTGGTCCCGCACTTTTTCCTGATTTCATATTATCAATGGCTAGCCCAACTTCTTCTTGACTAATTTTAGACTCCAGTATCTCCCTGTTTTCATTTGGAATACACGGTATAGATAATCCGTCCAAAAACCCATTTAGTTTTGTTAAATCAGTTTCATTTTTTGTATCATATAGTTTTTCATAATAATCTCTAAAGGCACTGTTAATTTCTAAAGGGTCTACAACTGGCTGTCCGTTACTTATAATACTGGTAATTGGTGTTTTAAATTCTAATTGTTTAATCTGCCATGCCAATAATTTCCCTGATTTTTCACCTTGTTCATAAAAAGATTGCTTCAATCTTAGAAGACTCGAGGCAGCTCTATTCGCTGATTTTTTGTCATATTCAGCTCTCAGAATCAGTAATTCGTTCTCTAATTTTGGGTCACTTCCTGCATACACTTTTTCTTGGAGAATTTTTATTTTATGTTCCAATTGGGCTCTCTCCTCTCGAGTCTTCTTAGATTTTGAACCTGTATAACTAATAATATGCCCCCTAATAAAAGCTTTGAAAGCCTCCCACTTTATACATGCTGATGTTTGTGTAGTATTGATATCAAAGAACTCATCTATCTGTTTTTCTATGTACTTAACAAATTCCGCATCCTGAAGCCATTTATGCTGAAATTGCCACCTACCTGGTTCCTTTGTCAATTTCTTATCTACATATATTAAACAGCAGGGTGCATGATCAGAGATCACAATGTTATCATAGAAACAGTTTTGAATCTTGGACCTTAATTCTGTGGAGATCAAAAAAATAGTCAATACGTGAGAATGTCTTGTAGGTATTAGAATAGCAAGAGTAGGCTTTAACTTGTGATTTCATTTCTCTCCATATATCTAGCAATCTCAATTCTTTCATAGAATGATTAATGATCATCCTGCATCCATTGTGCGTACAGTCCAGTCCTGTTGATCTGTCTATACCGGGATTCAATGTACAATTAAAATCCCCTGCTATTATATGTTGCCCTGTAAGTGATGATAAAATAAGAAATAAATTAGCAAAGAACTTTTGATCATCTACAGTGGGGCAAAAAAGTATTTAGTCAGCCACCAATTGTGCAAGTTCTCCCACTTAAAAGATGAGAGAGGTCTCCAATTTTCATCATAGGTATACCTCAACTATGAGAGACAAAATGAGGAAAAAAAATCCAGAAAATCACATTGAAGGATTTTTAATGAATTAATTGGTAAATTCCTTGGTAAAATAAGTATTTGGTCACCTACAAACAAGCAAGATTTCTGGCTCTCACAGACATGTAACTTCTTCTTTAAGAGGCTCCTCTGTCCTCCACTCGTTACCTGTATTAATGGCACCTGTTTGAACTCATTATCAGTATAAAAGACACCTGTCCACAACCTTAAATAGTCAGACTCCAAACTTCACTATGGCCAAGACCAAAGAGCTGTCAAAGGACACCAGAAACAAAATTGTAGACCTGCACCAGGCTGGGAAGACTGAATCTGCAATAGGTAAGCAGCTTGGTGTGAAGAAATCAACTGTGGGAGCAATTATTAGAAAATGGAAGACATACAAGACCAGTGATAATCTCCCTCGATCTGGGGCTCCACGCAAGATCTCACCCCGTGAGGTCAAAATGATCACGAGAACGGTGAGCAAAAATCCCAGAACCACAGGGGGGGACCTAGTGAATGACCTGCAGAGAGCTGGGACCAAAGTAACAAAGGCTACATCAGAAACACACTACGCTGCCAGGGACTCAAATCCTGCAGTGCCAGACGTGTCCCCCTGTTTAAGCCAGTACATGTCCAGGCCCGTCTGAAGTTTGCTAGAGAGCATTTGGATGATCCAGAAGAGGATTGGGAGAATGTCATATGGTCAGATGAAACCAAAATAGAACTTTTAGGTAAAAACTCAACTTGTCGTGTTTGGAGGAGAAAGAACACCATACCTACTGTGAAGCATGGGGGTGAAAACATTATACTTTGGGGCTGTTTTTCTGCAAAGGGACCAGGACGACTGATCCGTGTAAAGGAAAGAATGAATGGGGCCATGTATCGTGAGATTTTGAGTGAAAACCTCCTTCCATCACCAAGGGCATTGAAGATGAAACGTGGCTGGGTCTTTCAGCATGACAATGATCCCAAACACACCGCCCGGGCAACGAAGGAGTGGCTTCATAAGAAGCATTTCAAGGTCCTGGAGTGGCCTAGCCAGTCTCTAGATCTCAACCCCATAGAAAATCTTTGGAGGGAGTTGAAAGTCCATGTTGCCCAGCGACAGCCCCAAAACATCACTGCTCTAGAGGAGATCTGCATGGAGGAATGGGCCAAAATACCAGCAACAGTGTGTGAAAACCTTGTGAAGACTTACAGAAAACATTTGACCTCTGTCATTGCCAACAAAGGGTATATAACAAAGTATTGAGATGAACTTTTGTTATTGACCAAATACTTATTTTACCGAGGAATTTACCAATTAATTCATTAAAAATCCTTCAATGTGATTTTCTGGATTTTTTTTTCTCATTTTGTCTCTCATAGTTGATGTATACCTATGATGAAAATTGGAGACCTCTCTCATCTTTTAAGTGGGAGAACTTGCACAATTGGTGGCTGACTAAATACTTTTTTCCCCCACTGTATATTGGGACCGTATAAGTTCACCAAATTTATATTTTCTAATAACAAAGATCCTTGGATGATTAGATGTCTTCCTAATTTGTCTCCAATTACATTTTTCACTTGAAATGGGACTGATTTATGTATGAGAGTCATAACTCCCCTGGCTCGAGATGAAAATGATGAGGTGAACACACTTCCCTGCCATCTTCTCCTAATTCTTTTTACATCCTCCTCTATTAGATGAGTTTCTTGTAAAAACACAATTTTTGGACCTATGTCTTTTATTTTATTCATAACTTGTTTAAGTTTTTTTAAATTTTGTAGACCTCTGCAATTCCATGAAGTTAAATTAAGATTAACGCTTTGGTCTATGATCAATAAGGAGTTTGAGATTACCTCGCAATATAAACATGCTCATACAGGGAAGCAAAAACATGAGTGGTTGAACATTCATCCTACAAACTACACACAAACAAATTCCCCCTTCCCACATTCGTGGTAATCCCCCCAAAATCAAAAAAAAAATTCCGTCTCCCGCTATAGCCATTTACTGTCCACACCCGCGAGGATCAGTCAAAACCACTCTTTCTCCTCTCAATCACCCTGACTCTACTGCTTTTAATGACATAACATTAACTCTCTTCTGTAGTTTTCCAACTTAACTCCAAAATTTTACAGCAACTTTGTACATCATAGGTTTTTTTTGTTTTGTTTTGTTTTGTTTTATATAATACAATCTATATTTTGTAAACTTGCTATATGCTTCAGATCAGTCAGATGCCTGTGCAAATACTTAAATATTCTACCCTTATATTTTGTTCATGCTTCATGCTTAGCTCCCACCAGTCTCTTCTTGGATCTGCTTGATAAGCACCTGCGCCTCCTCAGGGGTCTTGAAGGTGTGGGTTCTCCCTTTATATGTGACCAGCAGTCTTGCCGGATAAATCACTCTATGACGAATCCCGAGGTTGCGCAGCTCTCTACGGGCGGGGTCAAACTGTTTCCTTAATTGTTGGATTCCTGTGGCCAGATCTGGGTAAAACCACACCTGTTGATCCTGGTATTTAATTTCTCCTTTAGCTCGCGCCGCGTTGGAGATCGTCATCTTGTCTCTGTAGCTGAGGAACTTCATAATCAGCGTCCTCGGTGGTGCCTTATTATCTCTCAGTGGGCCGATTCGGTGGGCGCTCTCTAAGACGACTGATGACTGCAGCTCCACGTTGTTCAGCGCTTCTGGAATCCACTTTTCCAAAAAGGAACATGGGTCCCGTCCCTCTGTTCCCTCCGGGAGGCCCACGAGCCTCAGATTGTTCCGTCTCGACCGGGATTCTAAGTCCAGGGCACTACCTTGCAGACGTTTATTTTTTAATTCCAATGTGCGCACCTTTAATTGTAGGCTGGTGACGTCATCCTCAGCGCTGGAAATTCGGAGCTCCACCTGCGATACTCGCTCCATACAGTCACTTATTTCCTTCCTCATTCCTTCTATCGCTGCAATAATCCCATCAAATTTAGCGGAAAAGTCTGCTCTCATTGCGCTAATGGCAGCGAGCACCGCACCTGTGCCCTCGCCAGCAGTCACCGCTCCGCTGCTAGCTTGCTCCGCCATATCTGGAGATTTTTCTGCTTCATCACGAACATGAAAGTCCGTTAACTTGGACTGTTTCGGCGGTTCAGTTTTTCCTCCACCTAATTTCCCAGCCTTAGACTTTACCGGCATATCCGCGCCCAAACACTGGGATAGATTTTGTTCCAATTGGGAGAGTTATTTGCCAACTTTTTATTTTTAGGAGCAGAGCAGAGTGAACCACGTGTTCCTACGTGGCCGCCATAACCGGAAGAGGGATGTTAATAGTTAATTGACTTTTGATTAATTGTTGATAAGAATTAAGTCGACTAAATTAAATTAGTTGTCAGTTAATTGATAACTCAGCAGGTCTTTTCAATGGGAGCTTATTCTATGAAATGTAGTGGTGTCACCATCCAGGCGGGGGCACACCCAGTAACCCACTGCCACATTTTAACCGAAAAAGCAGAAGAAGACGCTAAGCCCCTCAGAGTGCATGTGCTGTGCAGAGCGAAAAAAAGTCACCCTTCCGGGTTACATTGGACAATCTTAACAAGTCCCAATGGCACCTTCCAATGTCCACCTGCCTACTTGAAATCAACAGGGTGGAGAAATGGACTGCAGGGAGGAAAAAGACTACATGAGCGCAAAAACATCCCCGCTGCCTTCAATCCACTGCTAGACAGGAAAGAGGAAGAAGAAGAAGAAGCCAGCTCTATTGTCATTCAGTCCATACAGCCAATCATGTACAGTAGAACGAAATTATGTTTCTTCTATCTAGAATGTTGATCACATGTAGAATCAGAGGGGTCGTTGCCATGCAAGGCACCAACACAAACAACTTCTCCTTCCCCCATTCTATTACACTGAGCACCAAGCTAAAAGGCAGGAAGTACCATTTTTATATGGTCTTTGGTATGACCCCCAATCTCCCAGTTGTGGGGCAGATGCTCTATCAACTACACCACTCCAGACCAGACTCAAGTTCCCACTGAGGTAACAGACAACAGAGGGAGCCCAGATCGTACTGGGTTTGCCTAGATTGCTGGGGTACTGTGATAATGTTTAACAGGCAACAGATGAAGCAGCTCACAATTTATTTTCCTGTTAAGTCTACCAGTGCATCTCAGTAAATTAGAACGTGATGTGGGGGCATGGTGTGGAGGTTCTCCACCCACAGAAGGCAGCTGGGGAAGGGGGGGTGGGGTGGACAATGGACCGAAAGAGGAGGTGTCACTGAGGGGGTATCAGACGGGACAGTAAGGACTATGCGCCCCCCGGGGAGAGGAGTAAATGTCAGAGCCGCTGGAAGAGGAGAGGGTGTGAGAGTGGCGCCGGCGTTATGTCATGTTAATGTGCCACACAGGTCTTTGTTCCAAACAACAATGTATTATGTTCGGAAGTTCCAGGTCTCAATGCATGGTATTAAAGATATAAAAGAGGAATGCACAGAGACCCTGGAGGCTCTTTTACTGTACTGTATGTTGGAGAAGGAATAAAGTTCATGTGTCGTTCAGCTCACTGCCTCGCCTGTTTCCTTTCTCCACAGTGAAAGTTTAATATAACTAAAAAAGATTAATTTTATAATATTGGTAATAGTTTTTAAAATAAATTAAAAAATCATGACATTTGCAATTTACTGAGCTGTAGCAGCACATAGTACACACTGTACAGTGCAAAATTTGTTAAACTACAAAAAACGTCTTTGTAGTAAAGAAAATGCAAATGGTACAATAAATCATTGAGGAATAGGATGTTCATGTTTTATTCAGTATATGAAAAAACAGCAACTTTTTATGTGTTAAAGATACCATATTGTATTGAGGGAAATTCTCAGGAAAAACGTTGATAATCAATTAATTGTTAATCAGTTGATAAGTTGAATCAATTGTCAATTAATGAATGAATCAGTAACTTGCATCCATAACTCCAGCACATTAAGTTTCTTAGTATGTCTCACTGTAGTGTAACAGATGCTTTTTAGTGGCAGTAATGTTGTAATATATAGCATTACTTTTAAAAAGTAACCTTACCCAGCATTGGTCCTCAATCTGTGTGCTGTTTCAGTCCTATACTTTGTGTTGACAATTGAATCTCATATATTTGAAGGGATGAACTAAAGAACACCTTGGACACATCTGACACCTTTTTGTTTTGTTTTGCAGCAGGCGACGCACCATCCTAAAGAAGCTGTCTAAGCATACACCTCCACCCATGCAGAGCAGTCGCAGCTTCTCTTCAGGGTTTCACCAGTCATCCAGCGACAGTCTGTCTGGTTCCCCCACACAGAGTCTCTCTCCTGGGCCTTCCACTCCATGTCGCTCCCCTGCTCCTGACCACTCTGGAGGTGAGATGTGAAGCCTTGCAGTTGCCTGTAGTTTGTCCTTTTCTGGAGGAAATGTGTCCGGTGTCTAAACTGGTTCATCTTTTTCCTGTTTTCAGACTCAAGTTCTTCTCCTTGTTCCAGCTCTCCAAACTCACCAGTACCACAGGCACGTCCCAGTTCTCTCCACGTTTTGGGCCGCTACACCAAAGCTGGTCGCTGCAAGTCCACTAGTAGTATCCCACCATCTCCTCTGGCCTGCATCCCACCACCTCAGCCTCTCTCCCCTCAATGCTCTCCATCCTGTCTCCCAACTCACCCCAAGTCCCTACAGGGCTTCCATGGAAAGACTTTGTCCCCTCCCACTATAGCCCGCCATTCTGTGCGTCCCCGCAGCGCTGAACCACCACGTTCACCACTGCTCAAGAGAGTTCAGTCAGCTGAGAAGCTGACGGGAGACAAGTTGACAGGGGGATACCACACAGATAGGAAGGCCTACAGCACCCGGCGCCATACCATGGAGGTGCCTCTGTCAGAGGGGGAGGGGCTGGAGGACTTGGAGGCTGACACCGCCACAGGCTTCGTCTGTGTAGGTGAGCATGGGCGCCAGGGGCTCTACATCGGATTGCAGAGAGGCCACCAGGACACGGCCAGTGGAGGTAGCGATCACCCCCGCTCCGCCGCCTCGCCACAACATCGCAGCAGCAACAACAACCATTCAAAGGAGGTGGTGGTCATGAGGAAGCTGGCTCTGTCAGAGCGCAGGGACTCCTTCAAGAAGCAGGAGGCCGTACAGGAAGTGAGCTTTGACGACCTGGATGAGAGAGAGGCAACACCGAGCTCCACACTTCCTGTGACACCACCAAGTGTGTTCAAAGCATCCTGGATCGACTCGTCCCAATCAGAATCGAGCACAACGCAGGGAGGGAAAAGATCACAGGGTAGCACTCCACAGAAAGCCAAGTCTAAAGACAAAGAAGGGTTTTAGTTTTCCTCCTGATGAGGAATCACAAGTCAGCAGAGGGAAGTCTGTTCTGCTGCTGTACTTTGATGTGAGGGGCTCACATGTCCAGAAAACTGTTACCAAGTCCCAAATCAACACAATTAACAGCTCAGCAATGCAAAGACACGTTAAAAATAACGTTTTCAGTTATCCATGCATCCTCCAACACTGTTAACACAATAACGACTGGCAAAACTGTGTTTACTCATGAATTGCTTTTCTCTCCGTTCTCAAATCACTGTGGCTCCTATAACTGATGTATGTGTAAATATTTTTAGTTTTAAATGGAAAAAAACTTATTTATCACTTGTTTTTGGTTGTTGAAAATTCTCTGGAAGCTTCAGCTGTTCTTATTTAAGAAATTGCACAGGAGAAAAAGCCTGGCGACAAGTTCTCAGTATGGTCTTATAGTTGGAGCAGAAAAGGAACATCTTACTCCTCAATAACATGTTTCCCTTTTTACATATGACTGTGCGTGTGTGTTCTTGTAGAGCAGGGTGTCGTTTTGTGTAGCGATTGATGTGTGTCCTGCTCCATATGGACCTACAAGTTTCACAACTTATTCTATGCTGCCTCTGAACAAATCTGTCGTGTGGGTTGAGCCCGTCCTTAAAAAATAGGGCAAATGCAAATGGTTCAAAGGACAAACTTATCAATATCACATCGGTTTGAAGCCAAGCTGTGGTGCCAAAGCATGGCTCAACTCGGTGGTCTGCAACCTGCGGCTACGGCGCCACATGCAGCTATTTTGCTCATAACCTGTGACTCCATGTAGTTTTGACACACAGAGGAAAAACTATAAATCACAGATTTCCATGAAAGAAGCTGCAAATTTTGAAGAAAAATGTCTTTTTAAATACATTTACAAGGAAAAATAATGTGTTCAAAAAAAGGCTCAAAATTCTAAGGAAAACTTAGAAGAAATTTTTCACATAGAAAGAAGTGAATTAATAAAAAAAACAATAGGAGTCAAAAAAAAATCCTTAAGTAAAAAGTCACTTTTACTAGAAAGCCACAAATTTAAGAGAGAAAAAGCTGCATGTTTAAAAGGAAAAATACAATTTTTTTTTCTTATAATGACAAGGAAGTTTATTCTTGTAACTCACCTGTTTTACCTTCATTTCAAAGCTCAGATATGTTTTGTGGCTCCATGCAGATTTTTTGGGACATAACTGTGGCATAAAGTGGATTCTTCCGTAGTCGAGTTTGCTGACCCCTGGTTCAGCTGTAGAAACCATTGCAGAGGTACTGTAGTTGTACATAGAAGCCTTGTGCATGCATGAGCTCTGCGGCCACTCTGTCCTGTACAAAGTACATCATCACCTCACAGCCATCCAGCAGTTGTCGAGACCCATACCTGGTCTGCATACAGGTGTGTACATAAAGCTTTGTGACTACCCTTCAGAAAAACATTTGGTCTGTGGTCTGATACCTCCTGGATCTGAGCCTCCGTCCAGCTCCTAACAGTCGGTTGATGTGTCTGTAGAGGTTGTAGTTGCTGTGTTCTAGTAAAGACATGTTTCAATTGCAGGAACCTTTTGGGTACCAGGAACTATCAGCAGTAGTTCCTCTTTTTTTGTGCAGGGAACCATTTTTTGCTCCTGAAAGTCCTGTCTGCAGGTATGATGAAGGCTGATCAAAATTTAGAGCTTACATTTGCAAAATGGCAAAAAGTAGTACCTGATCACAGATAGTTTTGTCCAAATATTTGTTGGAATTGAAATCAGTTTAAAATGGAAAACTGTATAAAACTACAGATTCACTAAATTGAATATAAAGAGTTCAATAACAAATGGAAAAGCAATCATCTTTATTCTATGACATTTTTAAGACACCTGGAAGATGTACTTAAAGGCCAAATGTCACGTAACAGGGTACTTTAAATATCTTGAAACTAGATATAAAAGGGAACCGATCCGTTCGGGTCTTGGTGCATATGCTTCAGTAACAACGGAATATTCGTTCATTTAAAACTGCCGCGCTTGGCCTGACACGGCCCCTGGAATCGCCTGGGGAAGAAGGCGGAAGTGACGAAATCGATTGTACCCTAGTTTGATGCTTGGGGTATTTCAATTGATTGTTTATATGGAGACTGGAAGGTTGAAGTGAGCAACAAGAAAGAAAAAATTGGATATTTCACCCATACCTTAAAACGGGACTATCAGGGACAGCTGGGTAATAAGGGACACTTCTCTGGGAAATGTTTTCATACCTGTCAAGTGAGACGTTTTCGCCGTACTTCAACACCGTAAAAAGCGGCTATAAGGAACGGCGGAGCAACAAGGCACACCTCTCTGGGATCTCTGTCTGTTCCGCAACCGCTGCACAGCTCAACGTGTTAAACCATTGTCCTAATGACTTCTCATTGTAGTGAGAACAGCTCAAGCTGAGCGATCAGCCCGCCCCGACAATTAAACTAATGAGTGACTCCACACTTCTCATGGTAGTGCGAATAGCTGACGCTGAGCGATCTGCCAGCACCAGCTGTGGCTGATCACACACAGGAGTGCTCCGCAAAACACTCATTTTTTTTTCCAGTATGTTTTTCCTTTTGGGCGTACAGAAATGGCAATACGCCCGTTTTTGCTAAAATTGCATTTTCCCCGTATTTTCCTTAAAATATTTGACAATAACAGCACGAACTACATTTAAAACATTTCCCAGAAGTGTCCACCACCACTCCGCCCACCAAAATACGGCAAAAACGTCTCCCTTGACAGGTATGCGCCTCCATTTTCATATTGATCTGGTCAATTTCTTGACAGCAGCGGCTCTCCTCCACTGTAATAATAATGGCTTCCGAAAAATCAATATTTATGGGGCGCCCTCGACAGACCCCCTTCGGCTTCGCAATTCTGGAGGCGATTAATGTCCAGTTCAATGACATTTTCCACTGGTTCTGCTCTCTGGTCATCGGTGGAACTGTTGTCATCAAACAAAGCATCTGATTCCGTCTCGGATGGCTCGAACCTGTAAGGTTCTATGCCTCTGTCACTGTCTGAACCACTGACAAAAAAAAAGACAAAAAAAAAAAGACAAAACTAAACTAATTTGTTCACAATCGCTGTCACTTTCCGTCATGATTGTCCAATGTTGATAAGTGTGAATGTGGATAGGCAGGGCAGCCAGGGTACAACTGGTGATGTCAAAAACATGGGCGTGGTCTGGACTGGCTGTCACAAGCCAGCAAGCAAGGTGGGGCCTTCGCCTGGTGTATTTTGTGCAATTATGTAAATACAGGTGGGTGATATGGTCTCCGGTATGAATATTTGGTTTAAGCTATGTGTATTTTATCTAAATTCGTTGTCATTTAGAAAAAAAAATTACGTGACATTTGGCCTTTAATTATTGATTTCCATTTTCAAGGATAATTAAGGCCCCAATTTTGGATTAACAAATTAAAACTTTTTAAGGACACCCTGACAGCATTTTCAGTTCCTACTGCAGAGCAGGGACTCGCAAAAATACTAGAACCTCTCTGACAGCAGTGCGTGTCAGCGGTCTGCAACCTGCCATGTGCACCTCATTTGCTCATAAACACTGACTCCCTGTGACTTTGACAAGAAACCTCACAAATCTAAGAAAATTTGCAAATGTACATAGGAAAAAGTCTCAAATTTTGGACAAAAAAAATCAAAAACTTTTGGCCAAAAAAAAAAATGTGTACAAGTCTGCGAAAATGATAGCTGTCGTTTGTGTCACCTGAGCTCAGACATCAAATGGCTCTTCATCTTGGTCGGAATGCGACAAAAAAATGTAGTTGCTAGTAGAGTTCTTCTGCTGATAGTTGTAAAAGGTTCCATTACTTTGCAATGGCAACAGTTTTTAAGTACCTTAAGCTAGTATCTCACGGTGCAGTGAATGCTAACAGCCACTGCAATTTTAGAGCTTCATCAGAGTTCGTAAAAGGTTGCAAAACAGTTTGCAGTTTTTAAGGTTAAAAAAAGTATAAAACAATATTTTTCCGCAAACAGCTGCAGACGTTTGCAAAATAGTTCTAAGCGTTTGTAAATGGTTGCAACATGTGTCGCTAACCCCCGTATCTTACAGAGCAGCAAAGGCTGGTGAATGTGATGATTTGGGGTTTTCATCAGAGTTTGTAAAAGGTTGCCAAACAGTTTTTCTTGTCAGCAAAAAAAATTTGAAAACGGTCGAGTTTTTCTGCCAAATGTATTTTTCCTTAGACGTTTGCAAAGTAGTTGTGTTTGCAAATGGTTGCAACATATTTGCAAATGTTGCAGCATATGTTGCTACAGTTCTATTTGGCTCACCAAGTAGTGAATGCTAGCAACCTTTACGACTAAATTTTTTACCCCCATATCTCATGGACCGGCGAATGCTGTTGAAAGTGGAGATTTGGGGGTTTTGCCAGGGTTTGCAAAAGGTTGTCAAACAGTTCACAGTTTTTAAGGCCCCGAACAGTTTTTCTTGTTGGAAAAAATATTTGAAAACTGTCAAATTTTTTTTGCCGAATGTATTTGTCCGCAAACAGTTGCAAAATAATTGTAAGCGTTTGCAAAGAGTTCTAACACATGTCGCTACAGTTCTTTTTGGTTCGCCAAGTAGTGAACACTAGCAGCTGATTAGAACCTTTACAAACCCTTGAAATCTGAATGGTGGGGAGGGTTGTTCACCCTTTTTATAGGGTTGGGTCCAAGATTCCCCTGACATTTGCCTATTTTGCCTGGAGTTGGCAAATGGTCCCAAACGTTCCCAAACAGTGGCAAAAGAATGGCAAATCGTTGCTAATCTTTTTCAAACACTGTCACTAACATTTGCTAACAGTCGCTAATGTTCGCCAACTGTCTTTTGCAAACATTCACACGAATGTTGCCAAACATTGCTAATGAAGGAGACAAACCCTAATTTTTGTGAACATTCGTCAAAAAAGTTGGTAAATCAAAAAATCACACCATTTGTCAGCATTCAGTGCTCAGTGAGATACTAGCTTAAGACATTCAGGGTGACAAGCTTCTCTGTGGGTGCAACTCCTGACTCGCTTGGCTGTTTTTTTCCCCAATATGCATTATGACTGAATGTTTACATTTTTCTGCAGATGTGTGTGTTTGTTAAGTTATGATGGAACTAAAAGACTGACCAGCAGTGGCAGAGGTTGAGCCACAAGCCCAGAGCAGATGAAGAAATGAGGAAAAACAGTGGTCTGACTTTTGTACATTTTGATATGGTAACAGTCTTGTTGCAGTACTAATAATGACATATACTGTTGATGTATGTTGTATTAACAATGGTGCACCCTTTTCTGAAGTTTTTTTTTCAAAGGTGGAAAGTGCAAATTCACATAAAAAGTCACTCAAGTGTCATTGTTTAACTCATTGCTGCAGTCAGTTTAACACGACTGTGCATGCCTCTTAGCCACGTTTATTTCCACAGTTTTGTTTCCCCAACATATTTTTGGATTTTGAAGGTCATTTGTTTTGTATCAATTTATTCATGTTGGGTCAGTGATTTCAGCTTTAAGGTGAGATTTGTGATGAGATGTGAACAAATGGGATTTGGATTTTCAATAATGTATACTGTTAATTTGTATTTTTGTGTAAAATGTTTTCTTTTTTAAATTTTGAAATACAACTTGAGAACTCTTCCAAGTTTTATTTCAGATGAATTTGTACCACAAGGAACAAAATGAAGGCTGATTTTTGTGTTCTTGCTGAGTTAAGGGATCTTTTTTCTTTTTTGTGGAAATTCACATACTGAACCTTGATTAAAGGTTATGTATTGTGTCAGTTCAACTGAGAACTTTTTTACTTCAATAATTTTCACTGTATTTTAGGAAGATAAGTTGTGTGTGGGAATTGTCACCACATTTCTGATGCAATACATTTTGATATGCTCTAAGGGTTTGAATTTTTATTTTACAGCCTACCAAAGTATCATATTGAAGTTGTGTTGTATTATCCTTTATTTTTTTTTAACAACACCCCTTATTCTGTTTGCCATCTCCCAGGAAGTGTGTGAGTTGGTGACAGATTCCCTGTCTTCTCATGCTGCTCAGCTGCCATTCTCCGTGTTCTTCACATTGTTTTGTAGTAAATTTGTTCCTCTACACTCCAACCCCCTGAATGACAAACTGGCCTTTGTGAACTGCCTACCATGTTGGTATCTGGTGCAGACTGGTGTGACATTGTCTGTTATGCTCTTGTCTCAAATGTGCTTGAAATAAATGAATTGCAGGAGACTGGCAAGTGCAGGACTGAGATGTTTTTATCTCAAAGAGCAAGTTTATGATAGATAGCAATATTTCTAAGGTGTGGCTATGGTCAAGTATGATACTGTACACACAGTACCACAATGATATTTCTGAGAAATGATGCATATCAGACGAAACATACGACATCCCAATGCATCTAATGATAAAACACTGATTCTTAAGTTCACTTTGATTTGTATTTCATTGGCAGGAATTATGAACCCAAAATAGTTCACGCTTTGGTCAACATCATTTAATTTATTATTATCTGTATTCCTGCTTTTCAGGCCTGCATCATATTCCCAAAAAGAAGTTGGGGACAGGCAAAATCAAGGGCTTGTAATAAAGTGGAAAAAAATGAGATGATTTCAAACAGATGATTATAATCATGATTTAGTACAAAAGCAGTATCCATGAAAGGCTGAGTGTTTGAGGAGCAAAGGCATGGAGAGGATATCCAGTTTGTCAATAAATGCATGAGAAAATTGTTCAAAAATTTTAAAACAATGTTCCTCAAAGAAACATGGGATTTTCACACTTCTCCTCTATATGATTAAAAGAGTACAAGAAGTTCAGAGGATTAAAGGGCATGGATACAAGCCTAAGCTGAGCACCCATGATCTCCAGTTCCTCAGATGACACTGCATTAAGAGTCATTTATCAATAGCCAATATAACCAGATGGACAAGGGATTACTTTGACAAGCCTACAATTTAGAGTTCCATTTACAAAGGCCATTTAAAACTTCACAGCGCAAAAAAAGAAACCATAAATTAACCATATCCAGAAGAGCATTCTTCTCTGGGCTTGGAGGCATCTGGGATGGACCATCATACAGGGGAAACATGTACTGTGGTCAGACAAATCAGTATTCCAAATATTCCTTTTTTTTTTAAAAAATAAATTGATACTGTGCTCTGGATCAAACTGTTATCTACACTGTTACCAGCAACAGGTTCAAAAATCAGGATCTGTCATAATATGGGGTTATGTCAGTGCCCATGGCAAGGGTCACATACCTTAGAGCAATGCATGCTGCCTTCAAAGTGGCATCTTTTGCATGAATGTCTGTGCATTTTTCAACAAAACAATGCCAAAGCCACATTCTACAAACCTGCCAAAGACATGGCTGCAGAAGAAGAAGGTATGGGAACTGACCTGTCTGCAATCTTGGCTTGTCCCCAAGAGAGAATATGTGGAGAATTTTGAAACGGAAAAGACCACAGAAGTTTTCAGCATACCCTGTTTATATACACACTGTATATATACAGTGGGGCCAAAAAGTATTTAGTCAGCCACTAATTGTGCAAGTTCTCCCACTTAAAAGATGAGAGAGGGCTCCAATTTTCATCATAGGTATACCTCAACTATGAGAGACAAAATGAGAAAAAGAAAATCACATTGAAGGATTTTTAATGAATTAATTGGTAAATTCTTCGGTAAAATAAGTATTTGGTCAATAACAAAAGTTCATCTCAGTACTTTGTTATATACCCTTTGTTGGCAATGACAGAGGTCAAACGTTTTCTGTAAGTCTTCACAAGGTTTTCACACACTGTTGCTGGTATTTTGGCCCATTCCTCCATGCAGATCTCCTCTAGAGCGGTGATGTTTTGGGGCTGTCGCTGGGCAACACGGACTTTCAACTCCCTCCAAAGATTTTCTATGGGGTTGAGATCTGGAGACTGGCTAGGCTACTCCAGGAACTTGAAATGCTTCTTACGAAGCCACTCCTTCGTTGCCCGGGCGGTGTGTTTGGGATCATTGTCATGCTGAAAGACCCAGCCACGTTTCATCTTCAATGCCCTTGCTGATGGAAGGAGGATTTCACTCAAAATCTCACGATACATGGCCCCATTCCATTCATTCTTTCCTTTACACGGATCAGTCGTCCTGGTCCCTTTGCAGAAAAACAGCCCCAAAGTATGATGTTTCCACCCCCATGCTTCACAGTAGGTATGGTGTTCTTTTTCCTCCAAACACGACAAGTTGAGTTTTTACCAAAAAGTTCTATTTTGATTTCATCTGACCATATGACATTCTCCCAATCCTCTTCTGGATCATCCAAATGCTCTCTAGCAAACTTCAGGCAGGCCTGGACATGTACTGGCTTAAGCATGGGGACACGTCTGGATTTGCAGGATTTGAGTCCCTGGCGGCGTAGTGTGTTTCTGATGTAGCCTTTGTTACTTTGGTCCCAGCTCTCTGCAGGTCATTCATTCGGTCCCCCCGTGTGGTTGTGGGATTTTTGTTCATCGTTCTCGTGACCATTTTGACCCCACGGGGTGAGATCTTGCGTGGAGCCCCAGATCGAGGGAAATTATCAGTGGTTTTGTATGTCTTCCATTTTCTAATAATTGCTCCCGCAGTTGATTTCTTCACACCAAGCTGCTTACCTATTGCAGATTCAGTCTTCCCAGCCTGGTGCAGGTCTACAATTTTGTTTCTGGTGTCCATTGACAGCTCTTTGGTCTTGGCCATAGTGGAGTTTGGAGTCTGACTGTTTGAGGTTGTGGACAGGTGTCTTTTATACTGATAACGAGTTCAAACAGGTGTCATTAATACAGGTAACGAGTGGAGGACAGAGGACCCCCTTAAAGAAGAAGTTACAGGTCTGTGAGAGCCAGAAATCTTGTTTGTTTGTAGGTGACCAAATACTTATTTTACTGAGGAATTTACCAATTAATTCATTAAAAATCCTTCACTGTGATTTTCTGGATTTTTTTTTTTCCTCATTTTGTCTCTCATAGTTGAGGTATACCTATGATGAAAATTGGAGACCTCTCTCATCTTTTAAGTGGGAGAACTTGCACAATTGGTGGCTGACTAAATACTTTTTTGCTCCACTGTATATATATATATATATATATATATATATATATATATATATATATATATATATATATATATATATATATATATACAGTATATACTGTATATACGTATATAGTTTCAAAGAGGCCAGATTTTCAATAGTTCTCCAAGCTTTCTGAAGGTCTTTCAAAGTCTCTCTTTGGACATCGGACACTTTTTCACTTTATTTTCAGTCTTGTCCTTGTACCTGAACATTGTCCAATTTCCTTGACTTTTTTTTTTTTTTTAACTGCACATATGGAGGGGAAAAGAACAACTGTCAGGCCTAACAAAACCAGGTACAGCAAATGAACAAGATCTGAAAGTCATGTCCTTTAGAAACAAAGAAAAAATCAGGTAAAGATGTAACACAGGAAATGGGAGTTGAATCTGGGCCTTCAGCTGATCCTTATACAGTACCTCTGTCCGAAACCTAATCAGAATGTCTCAGTAGAAGGGTGGTTGTCAAGAAGTCATTCTTTAAGCCCATATCTCACAGAGCGGCAAATGCTGAGGAACGTTCATGAACCTTGCGATTGTTGGGGTTCCGTCAGGGTTTGTAAAAGGTTTGCCAACAGTTTTTATCCCCCGCCGGTCGAGCAAAGGGGTCAAAGAGTCCTTTTGTGGAGAGTGTGAAATGAGGAGGCAAGGTTACGAGCAGACGAAGTTTATTACACTCTCCCTTCAGTCATACACAAAAAGCATAAACAGCTAAGCACAGCTTCTCCTTTTATATCCACAGCTCGTCTCACATCTCCACGACACTTCACATCACAAAGCATGACATTTCACATCACAATACATTCACCCTTGACCCCCCACAGCTCCTTCTTCCTGCCAAACTCCCCATGATCTCCTTGCTATTGTCCACCTCCCTTTATTCTCTGCATCCTGACTGGGACGCTGTCTGCCGACTCACCCAAGGTCCTACACCACCACCCCAGACAGAGTTTCAGTCCACATGCCTTTTGGGCTTCAGTCTCTTCCCATATCTGCTGTAACCGGGGTTTCTGTGCCGGCGGGGGGCTGCTGGAGGTGTCTCTGACTGCGGGTGGGCCGTGGCGAGGGGAGGAGAAACTCCACTTTGCCCGTGTGGCTGTCCTGGTGAATCATTTGCCTGGGGAGCTCTCCGTGGGGGTCTTCCACACCGAGGGGCCTGAGCCAGCAGCACTTGCTCGTCCGCCACCACAAAGGCGGGCTTAAGTCTGTCTATGCATATTTTCTCCCGACGCCCTCCAAAATCTAACAAAAAATACTTGTCCCCTGTTTCCAGCACTCTGAACGGGCCATCATAGGGTGGGCGTAATGGAGAGCGATGGGTATCGTGCCTGACGAATACGAACCCCGCGTTCTTCAAAGTTTTCGGCACGAAAGCGCGTGGAAAACAGTGATGGGCCGGGCCGGGCAGCGTGCCTGTGTCTGCACTCTGCTGCAAACGCTGAGACGGGCAGTTGTCTGGCACGGGATTATCTGGCAAAAATTGCACCTGTGCCACTGCGCCACTGCACCCCAGCCACTGCGCCCCGGGCAGGCGCAGTGGCTGAGAAAAAACAAGCTCTGCCGGGGAAGCCTCCAAATCCTCTTTTGGTGCGGAACGCAACCCCAATAAAACCCACGGCAACCGGTCTACCCAATTTGCATCCGTAAGCGAAGCCCTGAGCGCCGCTTTCAGTGACCTATGAAAACGCTTACATAACCCATTGGCCTGTGGGTTGTACGCGGTTGTGCGATGAATTGTGACACCCAGGCTGCGGGCCATCATGGACCACAGGTTGGAAACAAACTGAGGGCCCCTATCGGACGTGATGTCCGAGGGGATTCCAAAACACGCCACCCATGTTGTCAAAAAAGCACGCGCCACATCCGTGGACGTGGTTGCCGCCAGTGGGACTGCTTCTGGCCAGCATGTGGTGCGGTCCACCACTGTCAGGAGGTACGTGCATCCCGCGACGGCGGGAGGGGGCCCATGAGGGCCACGCGAACGTGGTCAAATCTTTTAGCCGGTATACTAAACGGCTCCAAAGGAGCCTTCGTGTGTCTGTGTACTTTGGCTCGTTGGCACGCTACACAGGCTGCAGCCCACTCTTTCACTTGTTTGCGCAGGCCTCGCCACACGAATTTCGCTCCCACCATTTTGAATGACGCGCGTACTCCTGGGTGTGCCAGATCGTGAACTGACTCGAACGTGCGGCGGCGCCACACGACCGGGACCACCGGGCACGGGCGTCCCGTGGAGACGTCGCAGATTAGGGGGGGCTGCCGTCTTGCAGTACTCTGCTCTCCAGCCTTAACCCTGTTGGTCCAGACTGGAGCGCGCGCACGTCTGTATCGCCAACCTGCTCTGTGGCCATGGCTGTATAATCTATCCCTACACAGACCGGGGCCACCGCCGCGTGCGAGAGGCAGTCCGCCACCACATTCAGTTTACCCGACACATGCTGAATATCGGTCGTAAACTCCGAGATCGCGGCCAGCTGCCTCCGCTGCTGGCCCGACCAAGGTTCCGAAACCTTGGCCATCGCGAACGTCAGCGGCTTGTGGTCCACAAACGCGGTGAAGTTGCGCCCTTCCAGCCAAAACTGGAAGTGGCATATGGCCAGGTGGAGAGCCAGCAACTCTCTGTCGAACGCACTGTATTTACGCTCACTGTCACACAAAGCCCTGCTGAAAAAAGCGAGCGGCTGCCAAGAACCAGCGACACGTTGCTCCACGACGGCCCCTATGGCCACGTCCGAGGCATCGGTGGTAAGCGCTATCCGGGCCGCCGGGTCTGGGTGCACCAACAGTGTGGCGTTTGCCAGGGCTGGTTTAACCTTAGAGAATGCCTGCTCCTGCTCCAGAGTCCATTCGACTCCCTCTGTGGGTTTCCGTCTCTTGAGTGCGGCGAACAATGGCTGCATGAGCTGAGCTGTGCGGGGGAGGAAACGGTTATAAAAGTTAACCATCCCCAAAAATTCTTGCAGTGCCCTGACCGTCTGAGGCTGGGGAAAATTCGCCACAGCGCGCAACTTATCGGGCAAGGGTATCGCTCCCTCCAGTGAGACGCGGTGCCCCAGAAAATCAATCTGTGTCACGCCGAACTGGCACTTCGCCGGGTTGATTATTAACCCGTGCTCCTCCAACCTCTGGAAAACCATCCTGAGGTGGGTTACGTGTTCGTCCTCAGATGCACTGGCCACCAGGATATCATCCAGGTAGACGAACACAAACGGGAGATCACGCAGCACCGCGTCCATCATGCGCTGGAACGTCTGTGCCGCTCCTTTTAACCCAAATGGCATGCGCAGGAACTCGAACAAGCCGAACAGCGTTATTACCGCTGTTTTGGGTACGTCCTCTGCGCACACTGGGACCTGGTGGCAACCGCGGACCAGGTCTATTTTAGAAAAAATGCGTGCTCCGGCGAGGTGAACGGAAAAATCCTGAATGTGGGGAATCGGGTAGCGGTCGCGTGCTGTGGCGTTATTCAACCTGCGGAAATCTCCCCACAGTCACCACGACCCCTCAGCCTTAGGGACCATGTGTAGCGGGGATGCCCATGGGCTGTTCGATCGCCTGATGATGCCCAACCTTTCCAGGTTGGCAAACTCCTCGCGCGCTATAGCCAGTTTAGCTGCGTCCAAGCGCCGAGGTCGTGCAAAAACGGGCGGCCCGGTGGTGGTTATAAAGTGCTCCACCCCGTGTTTAGCGATGGCCGCCGAAAACGTTGGGACCGTGAGTGCTAGAAACTGAGTGAGCAGTGTGTGGAACTTACCGCCTGGAGCTGTGACGTTGGCTTGTGTTACTAGCCCGGCTCCTCAGAATCAGAATCAGAATCAGAATCAGAATAAACTTTATTGCCAAGCATGTAAAAAAACACACGAGGAACTTGACTTGACATTGGTGCGCATGCGCGCGACACAACGACACGGCAGCCATAAAGGCGCCTCATCAAACAGAGATAGATAAGAAAGGGAGGGGAAGGGAGGGAACGACACAAGGGGGGAGGAGAAAAAAAACTTCGTTATCAAAATACAGCTTATTTTTAAGCAGATTGTGATTACAATGAAAAAAAATCTCTCAATAGCACAGAGCAACAACTCAGAATTCACGAGACACAAGAGAGCAGTGTACAGTATATCTTTAATCAGTTCATGAATCAATGTGTGTGCCGTGTTGAGCAGTGTTGATGATAATAAGAGAGACCCAAGGACCCTTGGCAGAAGATGTTTTGTCTGTCTGGCGCCCAGTCTTATCTGGCGCTGCAGCTGGCTGTCCAAGGCCTTGTGCTCATGATTTTGAAAAAAAACACAGTCTGCAGACAGCCAGGAGGAATTTTCATGGGGAATAATAATGCCAAATAGGACTGATCACCGAGAAGACTTGTATTTCTTCTGTAGATTCAGTACATTAATCCTTCATTGCGCAGCTTTGAACTCGTCGTGGAAAGACCTGAGCGAACCCATGATGTAATCCACCTTACGAGACAGTTCTCCAGTAGTCGCTATCAGGGTCTTCTCCAGTTTCTCAATTTGTTGGATGCACCTCGCCTGGCCAGCATTTTGATAGGTTGAATCCATCTTCAGCAATTTGCGGTAAACCAAGACAATTCCCGTCCCAATCAGAATTATCCCAATCACCAAGATTACGAAGATAAACAAATCTTCAATATCTTCGATAGAGAGATTAGAGAGACACAGCATTTTCCAAATACCTGTGTCACATAGATAGCCCACTGGAGCCGTTCCAGCGGGGCAAACAGCTTCCCCCGGAGCACTTTTCCTTGTTGAAAAAATAGTGTCAATTGTGTTCAAAGCCCAGCTTATTAACTCCATAATTTCTTTTCGGCGGTCGCAGTCAGACGCAGACAGACAACAGCAAGCTGGGATCCAGTAGGAGGGGAGGAAAAAATCAGCAGGAGAGAAGAAAAAAGCGTCTGCTCTCTTGGGAGAGCCCCCCTCTCCCCTGTACAGCTCCTCGAGCTGTACAGGGGAGAGAGTCAAAGGACAGTGCATTAACCAGGCGCCTGTTAGCAACATCAACCAGTAAACCATGTGCACAAAGAAAATCAGCCCCCAGGTTATGGTAATTCAGTGTTGCTATGACAAAAGTCCACTCGTATGTACGGCCGTGTAGCGATAAGATCAGTGTTCTCTCACCAAAGGTCTTAATTTCCGAGCCGTTTGCTGCCAACAGCCCGGGGCTGCTAGGTCCTGCCAGCCAGTCGGCGTAGGTCGGCAGAATGATGCTCTTCTGGGCTCCGGTGTCCACGAGGAAACGCCTCCCTGAGCACGCGTCCGTCATGTAGAGCAGCTTGTTCTCTTCACCGGCGGTTGCAGCTGCTACCGACTGCCAGCCTTGGCGTTTCCCGAGCGCTTGAACTGGCACGGTGGCGCACATTCTCTCCGAAGCGGCGGTGGTAGAAACAGAGCGTGTCTCTCTGGCGCCCCTTGGCCCCCGCTGCCGCTACCGTCGGTGGCTCCTCGCCTCCGCTGGTCGTCTCGCTGGGGTCTGACGCAGCCGCGTTGACTGTGAGGGCTCTGGTGGTGAGGATGATCCGGTCTGCCTCCTGGGCTAGCGCACGGTAGTCATGCACGGCCAGCAAGGGCGAATTAGCCAGAACCGCTCTCGCCTCTGTTGGGAGATTCCGGAGGAAAAGGTGGGCAAACAGGAAATGCCCGTCATCCGTGCCCATTAACGCCAACATCTTCTCCATCAGATCGACAGCCGAACCATCTCCCAACTCGGAACGCCTCAGGAGCCTCTCTGCTCTCTCGCAGTCCGAGAGCGTGTAGCGTCGGGTCAGCGCAGTCTTGAGAGCTTCATATCTGTTGTGGGCTGGGGGCTGGTTGAGCAGGCTCGCTACCTGTTGGGCTGTGCAAGCATCCAGCGCTGCAACCACGTAGTAAAACTTGGTTTCCTCTGCCATTATTCCCCGGAGGGCGAACTGAGCCTCGGTGTGGTGGAACCAAGAGCACGGGTTGTGCTGCCAAAAGTCCAGTAACTTGACTGAAACAGCGCACGCGTTGCTGGGGGTTCCCGTCCGGGCCGACTCCAGGGTTCCTGCCTTGTGTTCCATCATACGTCCAGGGTCACCAGTGTGGAGAGTGTGAAATGAGGAGGCAAGGTTACGAGCAGACGAAGTTTATTACAGTCTCCCATCAGTCATACACAAAAAGCATAAACAGCTAAGCACAGCTTCTCCTTTTATATCCACAGCTCGTCTTACATCTCCACGACACTTCACATCACAAAGCATGACATTTCACATCACAGTACATTCACCCTTGACCCCCCACAGCTCCTTCTTCCTGCCAAACTCCCCATGATCTCCTTGCTATTGTCCACCTCCCTTTATTGTCTGCATCCTGACTGGGACGCTGTCTGCCGACTCACCCAAGGTCCTACGCCTTGACCAAAGAATGAAGGGGGATTACATTATGGGTCAATCTGTCCGTCTGTCTTTCCCACTTTTGTGAAATCAGCCCCTCCTACAATTTTGTACCGATTGTTTTGAAACTTGGTACCATGGTTTGATGTATACTGATGATGTGCATATTACAATTTAGTTTTGATTGGATGATTTTTGCAGAAGTTGTAGCCCCTGATCTTTGACCTCCTGTTTCACCTCACTTCATAGACAGTAACTATCTTCTGAAATCAACTCCTCCTGCAGTTATAGTCCGATTGTTTTGAAACTTGGTACAATGATTTGAAATACTCTGATGATGCACATATTGTGATTTCACTCTCATCGGATGACCTTGAGGTCAAAGGTCAGAGGTCAGATTTTCCATAAACGTTCTAAACACAATAACTACTGAAAGAAATGATAGATAGATAGATAGATAGATAGATAGATAGATAGATAGATAGATAGATAGATGTACTTTATTGATCCCAAACTGGGAAATTACAGTGTAACAGCAGCATGACAGTAGACAACCAAACAACAGAAACACATGACAGGCAAACAGATTACCCATGGAAAGTAAAACTAACACAACTATAGAAAACCTACAGTATATACATCATAGCTTAATATATGATGACCCGTATAAACACATGAATCATCCCATTGCACAAAGAAGGACTATCAGGAGCAGAGTGAAAATGTGAGGTACCAGTTAGTCTGTAAGGTGCAGTGTGGCAGCATAGCTATGACCAGAATACAACATCATAGTGAGTTATTGTACAGTGAAATTGCATGTGGCAGGAAAGATTTCCTGTACCTTGCCGTTCGAAAACAAAGCTGTAGTAGTCTACTGGAGAAAGTGCTTCGCTGTCTATCTAGCGTGTGGTGGGGGGGTGATCAGGATTGTCCATGATGGATCGCAGTTTATTTAGTGTTCTCTCCACTACTGTCTCAAAGGTCTCCAGTCTGAGACCAATTACAGAGCCAGCCCTCTTGATAATCTTGTCAAGTCTGTTGGTATCTCTGGCCCTAATACTGCTACCCCAACAGACAGCAACAAAGAAGATGGCGCTGGCAACAGCGGTCTGGTAGAAAAGCTCCAGCATCCTGCTGCACACATTGAACGATCTCCGCTTTCTCAGGAAGTAGAGTCTGCTCATCCCCTTCTTGTGCGCAGCATCGGTGTTGGATCTCCAGTCCAACCCACTGCTGATCTTGACACCCAGATATTTGTAGTCCTCAACCACTCCCACATCCTCCCCCCTAATCTGCAGTGGCTGAGAAGGCGTCTTCCTCTTCCTGAAGTCAATCACCATCTCTCTGGTCTTGCTGACATTCAACCTCAGAATCAGAATCAGAATCAGAATCAGAATCAGCTTTATTGCCAAGTATATTTACAAGTAAACACACGAGGAATTTGACTTGACATTGGACGCGCACGTTAGGCGCATCCAATGACGCGTCGCCATACAAGGCGCCTGTCAACAGTGGAGGTAAAGAGGGGAGGGGAGGGGGAGGAAAACACAATAGGAGAGAGAAAAAACATAGTAATCAGAATAAACGCTCGTATATGAGCCAAATTTTGACTACACAGAAAAAAACCCTCATGCATTAGCAGACGATAGATACAATCACACAGCAGAGGGAGAGAGAGCAGCGTGTGTATATATGCATGTCATTGTGTAGTGTGAGTGTAACAGTTGTTAGTGGGCAGCAGAGGGCGCCTCCAGGCAGTGGATAGATGTTATAATCATGTGACTTATAAACAAGACCAGAGATCAGAGTCTATCTCTCTTTTCCTCTTCCTTGCAGAAGGCACATGGGCAATGTCCTTGAGAGACCAATCCGCTGACGACAACAACCGATTGTTGATGTATGGGTAGACATAAGCCACTTCTCCGGCGTTATCTTATCGAGGAGGAATGTAAACAAGAGTACCAAAACACAAGGTCAAATCTGCACAGTGCACTCAGAGAATAAAAAAATTTCTCTCTCTTCGATTCTGTGCTTCAATTTCATACAGGCTTGAATCATACTTTAGATCATTCTCTGGAGAGCACTCAGCGATCCACAGATGATATCCACCTACCGAAACATAGGTAAAACATGTCCAGAGAGTTCGTTCTCTCTTCAATGCATGCCAGGTAGTAAATTCCATGTTAATCCTGCCGCTGACAGTCAGTGCTCCCCCCAGCTGGACGAATTGTTGAATTTGTTAAGGGAGCTACGCCGGGGTCCGCATTTGATTAGCTCACCCAGATAATTTCGATACACTAGGAAAACTCCAGGGGCCAAAACAGAAGATCCTGTGATCAGTTCAATCTCAGTCGAATCACACAGACACATGAATTCCAATGCCATGAGTCTCCCTTGGGTTCCCCCTGACCCGCTTCTTCTTTTAAAGGTGACAATCGCATATAAGCCGCTTTCCAGATCCATAATTTCCATTTGGATTAAGATTCAGCCAGGAGAAGAGTGACATTGCAAGCTGGGATCAGAAGGGAGAGGATTAGGAGGGAGAGGGAAGAAAAGCGTCTGCTCTCTCTCAGAAGCGGAAGTAGAGAGGTGATTCTGCTCTGTCCACTCCACAAATCTGTCTACCAGTGCCCTGTACTCCCCCTCCTCTCCTCCTCTTATACACCTCACAACAGCTGAGTCATCAGAGAATTTCTGCAAGTGGCATGATTCAGTGTTGTACTGAAAGTCAGTGGTGTATAAGGTAAAAAGAAAAGGAGAGAGCACAGTCCCCTGTGGAGCTCCTGTATCACTAACCACCACAAGACATTGCCCAGCCAGACAAACTGTGGTCTGCCTGTCAGGTAGTCAGTAATCCAGGAGATCACAGAGCTGTCAACCCCCATCACCCGCAGCTTCTCACCCAGCAGCAGTGGCTGGATGGTGTTAAAGGCACTGGAGAAATCAAAAAAAATGATTCTCACAGTATCTCCTCCACCATCCAGGTGCAGATGGGCTCGTTGCAGCAGGTAGATGACAGCATCTTCAACTCCTAAATGGGGCTGATATGCAAACTGCAGAGGGTCCAGCCACGTCTTCACCTGCGGCCTCAGGTGCGCTAAGACCAGTCTCTGATGTAGGCTTTTCAAATCGATACAGTAGTTGTACATAACATACATCCTGGACAATTTACACCCTGACCTGACTATGGGTTTGGGGTCAAGGGGTCAAAGTTCAAAGTTAACATTGCAGTTGCGCTATGGTAAATGGTACATGCTACATTTACTATTACTAAATTATCGTATTATATTTCGTATTAAAACAAATTAAGCCAGGGCCACCAAACCTGGTATACAGGTTCACCTTGGGATCCTGACCTCTGATTATGGGCTTGGGGTCAAAATGTTAAAGGTCAATGTTAACATTACCTATGCCTTATTACTGTACAACAAGTCAAGCTAGGGTCACCAAACTTGGTACACAGGTTCACCCTGTGACCCTTGTCACGCACCACCAGCCTGTGAATACTTTTCAGTCTAGGGCAGGGGTGTCCAATCATGTGCCATGGAGGGCCAAGACCCTGCAGGCTTTACCTCCAACTAGTGTTTTCAACAGCAGATTTCACTGAACTTCTTCCCACTGATTGCTGATCAGTGAAAACACCTGCTGAAGAGACTGGGTAGAAGAGAAAACCTGCAGGGTTTTGGCCCTCCATGGCTCATGATTGGACACCCCTGGTCTAGGGGCTTCCAAGCCTGGTGGCCCATGCATATATTCCATCTATCCATCTTCTTCCATTTTATCCTTTTTGGGTCGTGAGGGGGTGGAGCCTATCCCAGCATCTTTGGGCGAGAGGCAGGGTACACCCTGGACAGATCGTCAGTCCATCGCGGGGCCAACACAGGGAGACAGACAACCATTCACTCTCACAGTCATACCTAAGGACAATTTAGAATCCCCAGTTTGATGCCAATTAACCTAACTTGCATGTTTTTGGCATGTGGGAAGAAACCGGAGGAATCCCGGAGTAAACCCATGCAAACACGGGGAGAACATGCAAACTCCACACAGATCACTGTTGGTCGGGGGCTGGGATCGAACCCAGGATCCCCCGGCCAAGGATGAGTTGTTGTGCCGCCGCAGTGCTAACCACTTCACCACAGCGCTGCCCATGCATATATTTGTATAAGAAAATGTTTAGCAGCCAGATTCTTTCACTGGGACGACACAGAAACTTTATCCCATCTCCAACATACAGTACAGTAAAAGAGCTCACAGGTCTCTGTGCATTCCTCTTTTATATCTTTAATACCATGCATTGAGACCTGGAACTTCTGACCATCATACATTGTGTTTAGAACAAAGCCCATGTGGCACATTAACATGACATAACGCCGGCGCTGCTCACACACCCTTCTTCTTCCAGCGGCTCCGACATTTACTCCTCTCCCCGGGGGGCACATAGTCCTTACTGTCCCATCTGATGCCCCCCGGTGACACCTCCTCATTCGGTCCATTGTTCCCCCCTTCCCCAATTGCCTTTTTCTCTGGGTGGAGAATTCCCACACCATGCCCCCACAATAGCATCCATTCCAGGTTGGCGTCCTGCTCTCTCGGCTCTCTTACGATCGTGTTCCATAGCGTTATTCAAGCGCTGGAAATCGCTGCATGGTCGCCACAACCCGTTGGCTTTAGGCACCATGTGTAGCGGAGATGCCCACGGGCTGTTGGAGCAGCTGACGATGCCCAACTGCTCTAAGTTGGCAAACTCCTCTTGCACACTGGCCAGTTTAGCTGCGTCCAAACTCCGAGGTTGCATGAACACCGGTGGGCCTTTTATCATTATAAAGTGTTCAACCCCATGTCTCATTACGGTAGCCGAAAAAGTCAGGACCGTGAGTGCTGGGAACTGTGTGAGCAAATGTTGGTACTTACCCCCTGGAGCTATAACGTTAGCCAGTGTTGTTGACCCAGCTGTACAGGGCAGTGAAGTAAAAGAGACAGCATCCACTAATCTCCTATTAGTAACATCTACTACCCATAAGCACATAAAACATCTGTGCCTAAAATGGGTCTGGAACATGCAGCTATCACAAAGTCCCACTGAAAGTTGCATCCGTTTAAGCATATCGACAGTGTCCGCTCGACAAATGTCCTGATGGTGGATCCGTTGGCAGCCATGAGCTCGGGACCACTGCATCCTGCCACCCCATCTGCATTGACCAGCAGGATGAGGTTCTTCTGGGAGCCAGAGTCCACCAAAAACCACCTCCCCAAACGTGTGTCCATGACATAAAGCGGTCTGTTCCTGTCACCATCGGTTGCAGCTGCCACTGAATTTCGAACGTGCCGTCTTCCCGGCTTCTTGAATTGGCATGGCGACAGGGCACACATTGGGCATTCAAGCCAAAATGGCGATGATAAAAATGGATCACCCTGTTCTTTCGTCTCCTGGTGTCCGTCCCAGCTACCACGAATGGCTCCTCGACCTCATTGGAGTCCCTCATGGATGCCGGTGCCACTGTCTGCACGCTGAGAGTTCTGGTCGCCAAAATGATGTGGTCTGCTTCCTGCGCCAGGGCGCAGTGGTCCTTAGCAACCAGCCGCAGTGAGTTGGCCAGATCACCCTTGCTGTAGCCGGTAGGTTCTTGAGGAACAAGTGGGTGAACAGGAAAGATTCGTCGTCCTTCCCCCTCAGCGCCAACCTGCTCTCCATGAGCTCCGCTGCTGATCTGCCCCCTAACTCCGAATGCATTAGGAGTCTCTCTGCCCCTCTCACTGTCAGAAAGGGTATAGCACTGGAGAAGCATCCTCTTGAGCGCTTCATATTTTCCTTGGGCCGGCGGCTCCTGGAGGAGGCTCATTACCTGTTGCGTGGCATGTGCATCCAGTGCAGCGATCACGAAGCAGTACTTGGTATCGTCCGTTGTTATCCCGTGGAGTCTGAACTGGGCTTCTGTGTGCAAGAACCACGCAGTCGAATTGTGAAGCCAGAAGTCTGGGAGCTGGACTGAGACTACGCATGCGGTGCTGGTGCTCTCCCTCGAGGCAGTCTCCGGGGCAGTGCTCGGCTCGCTTTCCACGGCACGTCTTAGGGTCACCAATGTGGAGAAAGGAGGCACGCGAGGCAATGAGCTGGACAACACAGAAACTTTACTCCTTCTCCAACATACAGTACAGTAAAAGAGCTCACGGCTCTCTGTGTATTCCTCTTTTATATCTTTAATACCATGCATTGAGACCCAAAACTTCCGACCATCATACATTGTGTTTAGAACAAAGCCTGTATGGAACATTAACATGATATAACGCCGGCGCCGCTCTCACACCCTTCTTCTTCCAGCGGCTCTGGCGTTTACACCTCTCCCCGGGGGATGCATAGTCCTTACTGTCCTGTCTGACACCCCCATGACACCACGCCTTTTGGTCCATTGTTCCCCCCTTCCCCAGTTGCCTTCTTCTCTGGGTGGAGAAGTCCCACACCATGCCCCCACAATAGCATCCATTCCAGGTTGGCGTCCTGCTCTCTCGGCTCTCTTCGCTAATTGAGTGATTGACTAGCTTAACTCTTTTCAGCCAGGTTCAAGAAGCCCCCGCTCACTGAAACCTGACAGCCATTTAAGCCAATCAAAACTGTACGGTGTAGAGACTGGGTGTAGAGACTGGGTTAATCATCTCAGACTGGATGCAGAGGGTAAACAGAGAAGGACAATAGCTATGGAGATTATGGTGAGGTAGCAGGAAGAAGGAGTTAGGGGGAGAAGGGATGAATGTATTGTGATGTGAGATGTCATGTAGATGTGAGATGGGCGGTTGGTATAAAAGGAGAACCCATGGTGTATTGAGACATGCTTTTCTGTGTATGACTGTTGTGAGAGTGAATAAAATCGTCTGCTGCATAAATCAGTCTCGTTATTTACACTTTCCACACTGGCGACCCCTTGACGAATTATGGAACATGAGGCAAGAACCCCAGAGTCGGCCCGGACAGGAAGCCCCAGCGACGAGGAAAGCATCCCAGAGACGGCCCGGACGGGAACCCCCAGCAACACGTGCGCTGTTTCGGTCAAACTACCGGACTTTTGGCTGCACGACCCGCGGTCTTGGTTCCACCACACCGAGGCTCAGTTCGCCCTCCGAGGAATAACGGCAGACGACACCAAATATTACTATGTGGTCGCAGCGCTGGACGCTCGCACATCTCAGCAAGTAGCGAGCCTGCTCCAACAGCCTCCAGCCCACAACAAATACGGGACTCTCAAGGCCTTGCTGACCTGGCGCTACATGCTCTCAGACTGTGAGAGAGCAGAGAGGCTCCTGAGGCGCTCCAAGTTAGGAGATGGTTCGGCGGTCGAACTGATGGAGAAGATGTTGGCGTTGATGGGCACGGATGACGGGCATTTTCTGTTTGCCCACCTTTTCCTCCGGAACCTCCCAACAGAGGGGAGAGCGGTTCTTGCCAATTCACCGTTGCTGGCCGCGTGTGACTACCGTACACTAGCCCAGGAGGCAGATCGGATCATCCTCACCACCAGAGCCCTCACAGTGAACACGGTGGCGTCGGAACCCAGTGAGACGACCAGCGGAGGCGAGGAGCCGCTGACGGTAGCGGCAGCGGAGGCCAGGAAGCGCCAGAGAGACATGCTCTGCTTCTACCACCACCATTTTGGAGAGAACGCACGCAGATATGCGCCACCATGCCAATTCAAGCGCACAGGAAACACCAAGGCCGGCAGTCAGTAGCAGCTGCGACCACCGGTGAAGAGAACAAGCTGCTCTACGTGACAGACTCGCGCTCGGGGAGACGTTCCTCATAGACACCGGAGCCCAGAAGAGCCTCATCCTGCCGTCCTACACCGACCAGCTAGCAGGACCTAGCGGCCCCGGGCTGGTAGCAGTAAACGACTCTGGCATTAAGACTTTTGGTGAGAGAACACTGACTTTATCCCTACACAGCCGTATGTACGAGTGGACTTTTGTCATAGCGGCACTGAGTTTCCCAATCCTGGGAGCTGATTTTCTGTGTGCACATGGGTTACTAGTTAATGTTGCTAACAGGCGCCTGGTTAATGCACTTGTCTTTTGATTCTCTCCCATGTACAGCTCGAGGGGCCGGGCCAATAACACAAGCCAATGTCACAGCTCCAGGTGGTAAGTTCCACACACTGCTCACTCAGTTCCCAGCACTCACGGTCCCGATGTTTTCGGCGGCCATCGCTAAACACGGGGTGGAACACATTATCACCACCACCGGGCCGCCCGTTTTCGCATGACCTCAGCGCTTGGATGCAGCTAAACTGGCCATAGCATGCGAGGAGTTTGCCAACCTGGAAAGGTTGGGCATCATCAGGCGATCGAACAGCCCATGGGCATCCCCACTACCCATGGTCCCTAAGGCCGAGGGATCGTGGCGACCGTACGGAGATTTCTGCAGATTGAATAACGCCACAGCGCATGACCGCTACCCGATTCCCCATATTCAGGATTTTTCCGTTCACCTCACCGGGGCACACATTTTTTCTAAAATAGACCTGGTCCGCGGTTACCACCAGGTCCCAGTGCGCGCGGAGGACATACCCAAAACAGCGGTAATAACTCTGTTTGGCTTGTTTGAGTTTTTACCCATGCCCTTCGGATTAAAAGGAGCGGCACAGACATTCCAACGCATGATGGATGCGGTGTTGCGCGATCTCCTGTTTGTGTTCGTCTACCTGGATGATATCCTGGTGGCCAGTGCGTCCGAGGACGAACACGTAACCCACCTCAGGACGGTTTTCCCAAGGTTGGAGGAGCACGGGTTAATAATCAACCCGGCGAAATGCCAGTTTGGCGTGACGGGGATTGATTTTTTGGGGCACCACGTCTCACCGGAGGGAGCGATACCCTTGCGCCGTGTGCGCAGTGGTGAATTTTCCCCGGCCTCAGACGGTCAGGGCGCTGCAAGAATTTTTGGGGATGGTCAACTTTTATAACCGGTTCCTCCCCCGTGCAGCTCAACTCATGCAGTCATTGTACGCCGCGCTCAAGAAACGGAAACCCGCAGACAGTCGAATGGACTCCGGAGCGAGAACAGGCGTTCTCTGAGGTTAAAACAGTCCTGGCAAATGCCACACTGTTGGCGCACCCGGACCCGGCGGCCCGGATAGCGCTCACTACCAACGCCTCGGACGTGGCCATAGGGGCTGTCGTGGAGCAACGTGTCGCCGGTTCCTGGTAGCCGCTTGCTTTTTTCGGCAGGGCTTCGCGTGACAGTGAGCGTAAATACAACGCGTTTGACAGAGAGTTGCTGGCTCTCCACCTGGCCATACGCCACTTCCAGTTTTGGCTGGAAGGGCGCAGCTTCACCGTGTTTGTGGACCACAAGCCACTAACGTTCACAATGGCCAAGGTTTCGGAACCATGGTCGGGCCGGCAGCAGAGACAGCTGGCCGCGATCTCGGAGTTTACGACCGATATTCAGCATGTGTTGGATAAACTGAATGTGGTAGCGGACTGCCTTTCGCGCGCAGTAGTGGCCCCGGTCTATGTGGGGATAGATTATACAGCCATGGCCGCAGAGCAGATTGGCGATATGGACGTGTGCGCGCTCCAGTCTGGACCAACAGGGTTAAGGCTGGAGAGCAGAGTACTGCAAGATGGCAAGCCCCCCCTAATCTGCGACATCTCCACGGGACGCCCGTGCCCGGTGGTCCCAGTCGCTTGGTGCCGCCGCGTGTTTGAGTCAGTTCACGCTCTGGCACACCCAGGGGTGCACATGTCAGTCAAAATGGTGGGAGCGAAGTTCATGTGGCCAGGCCTGCGCAAACAAGTGAAAGAGTGGGCTGCAGCCTGCGTAGCGTGCCAACGAGCCAAAGTACACAGACACACGAAGGCTCCTTTGGAGCAGTTCCATATACCGGCCAAGAGGTTCGACCATGTTCACGTGGACCTCGTGGGCCCCCTCCCACCATCGCAGGGGTGCACACACCTTCTGACAGTGGTGGACCGCACCACACGCTGGCCAGAAACAGTCCCACTGGCAGCAACCACGTCTGCGGACGTGGCGCGTGCTTTTTTGATGACATGGGTGGCACATTTTGGAATCCTGTCGGACATCACGTCCGATAGGGGCCCTCAGTTTGTTTCCGATCTCTGGTCCGCGATGGCCCGTAGCCTGGGTGTTGCAATTCATCGCACAACTGCGTACAACCCACAGGCCAATGGGTTATGCGAGCGTTTTCATAGGTCACTGAAAGCAGCGCTCAGGGCTTCGCTGACGGATGCAAATTGGGTAGACTGGTTGCCGTGGGTTTTATTGGGGTTGCGTTCCGCACCAAAAGAGGATTTGGAGGCTTGCCCAGCGGAGCTTGTTTTTTTTCAGCCACTGCGGCTCCCCGGGGAATTTTTGCCAGATAATCCTGCGCCGGACAACTGCCCGTCTCAACGTTTGCAGCATAGTGCAGACACAGGCACGCTGCCGGGCCTGGCCCACCACTGTTTTCCACGCGCTTTTGTGCCAAAAACTTTGAAGAATGCGGCGTTCGTGTTCGTCAGGCACGATGCCCACCACCCTCCATTGCGCCCACCCTACGATGGCCCGTTCAGAGTGCTGGAAACAGGGGACAAACATTTTTTGTTAGACTTGGGGGGTCGTCGGGAGAAAATATGCATAGACAGACTTAAGCCCACCTTTGTGGCGGCGGACGAGCAAGTGCTGTTGGCTCGGGCCCCTCGGTGCGGAAGACCCGCACTGAGAACTCCCCAGGTAAACAATTCATCACAGCAGCCACACGGGCAAGTCGAAGGTTTCACCCCCCTCGCCATGGCCCACCCGCAGACAGACACACCCCCAGGAGCCCCCCGCCGGCACAGCAGCGCCGCGAAGATGGTAAACCCCCATTACAGCAGATATGGGAGGAGACTGAAGCCAAAAGGACGTGAGGACTGAAACTCGGTCTGAGATTCTGGGGGGAGGGGACAGTGTAGAGACTGGGTGTAGAGACTGGGTAAATCATCTCAGACTGGATGCAGAGAGTAAACAGAGAAGGACAATAGCTATGGAGATTATGGTGAGGTAGCAGGAAGAAGGAGTTGGGGGGGAGAAGGGATGAATGTATTGTGATGTGAAATGTCATGTAGATGTGAGATGGGCGGTTGGTATAAAAGGAGAACCCATGGTGTATTGAGACATGCTTTTCTGTGTATGACTGTTGTGAGAGTGAATAAAATCGTCTGCTGCATATATCAGTCTCGTTATTTACACTCTCCACAACGGTAACATTCCCTTCCCCATAAACAAAAAACAAAAAAAAAACCAACATGTAAACTTACTAGTTTTTTTCTACCAATTCTACTTTCTAAAGTTTATTATTTCATCACATTTTCATTTTCTAAAGGACTTTTCAGCTTTACTTGGGTCTTAGCAGATAACCTACAAGTTGATCTCACCAATTACCCTTCAATAAAAGCATCCCATTCAAACATTTCTCATACACTCAACTTCTAGACAAAGAGTCGGCTATCACATTGTTCCTGCCTGATATGTGTCTGATCTCAAGGTTATAAGGCTGTAAGACCAAACTCCAGCGGAACACCCTTGCATTTGCAGTATTGAATTTGGCCAAGAAAGCCAATGGATTGTGGTCAGAATATACAACAACCTTCTCACTACTGGTAACATAAACTTCAAAATGCTTGATTGGCCATACCAGAGCTAAAGCTTCCTTTTTGATTGTAGAATATGCCTGCTGATGTTTGTTCAGTTTCTTTGAGAAGTAAGCAACCAGCCTCTCACATTCATCCTCATCTGATTGAAGCAAGACAGCTCCAACACCCACATCACTGGCATCAAATTTAAGCAAAAAGGGTAGATTGAAATCTGGAGCTTGGAGAACAGGAACACTAGATAAGACAGCCCTCATATGGGCAAAAGCCTCCTGACAACTCTGAGACCGGCCAGCACCATTTCATGCTTTTCTTTAGATTTGTCAGAGGAGCTGTGACCGTTGCAAAGTTTGGCACAAACCAATGATAGAAACCACACATTCCCAAAAGTCTCATTAGATGGGTTTGGGTGCATGGACCAGGGAAATCAGGGCCTGAACCCTCGCCATTCTCGGTAGCACTTCTCCACAACCAACTAGATGGCCTAGGTAGGTCACTCGACCTTTTCCAAATTCTCATTTGGCCAGATTGATCACCAGGCCAGCCTGCTGAAGAGATTCAAACAAGTCTTTTAGTTGTCCCACATGCTCCTCCCATGTGTCAATAATCAGTAATCTGACGGTAACGACATCATCAATGTAAGTGACGGTATTTCTTAGCTCTTTGTAGCATCATCTCACTTTGGCTCATCAATAGGATTATTCTTCTGCTTAAAGACATTGTTTCACCCAGGAAAAGGACAGTCAAGAATTACTCTGTCATTCCCCCAGGCCATGGCTCAACTCACATTCCTTTGTTAAAACCAGTCTAAGGAATTCACCCTAATGCATTTCCTGTTTTGACTTTTATAGCCCCATAAACATGGAGACATGGAACAGAACCCTTGGGACCAGGAAAAGTAAATGGACTCTGATGTTTAAATGTGAAAATCAATAATAAGTGTGAAACATATTAATCCGTGATTATATATATATATATATATATATATATATATATATATATGCATGTTAAAATGCTTAAATGAATGTTTATTCCTGCATGTTGATTTATAAGTTGCATGAACACTGAAATAGGTTAGAGTTATACATAAATGTATAGAGGAATATTGCAGTATTGAAACTTGTGTATTAGAATTTGCAAAGCGTGTATCAAATCATGTGACTGCCAGCAGCCAATCTCTGCTTGACAACAGCTCTCAGTGTTGTTTGTTCTAGACAAAAGACTGTTTGCTCATTGGACTAAAGTTCATAAAGCCTGCCCACGAAGGAAGCCTATTGGCTGGAGGCTCCTGTCAATCACGGAGGCCGGCGAAAATTCTCCACAGATAAAAGGGAACTGTGTCTGCTTTTCGCCATTTTCTTTTTTTCGGCTTTTCACTTCTATTGTCTTCATGTCTACAGTAGAGAACTACCGGAGAACAAAGGAACTTATCCCACGTGTTTTCTTTTCTACGATCACAAAGCCTGAAGTATCCTGTTCTTTTTTTGTAATCTCTTTGTATCTTAATGTTTCTTTAAATGCCTAGGAATTCTTTCTCTCTGAGCTCAAATTCTAATTAGGAGTTAAACTCCAATCCTAGACATATATATTTTTATCACTTTTTCCTGTTAAACTGTCTGTAAAACCACCGTTTTTAATTTTAATTTAAATTTTATTCTTGACTTTATTTTTTATAATATTTTTATTGGCCAATCCCACACCAGAAGCTCTTTAATCTAAAGTTCAAAACTCTTTGACTTGAGATCAGATTAGATATATTTAATTATTATCGAATTCCTCTGGGAAGCCGCTTGCAAACGAAGAGGAAAGGAGACGCATTTCGCCACGATCACACACCGCTGAAGGAATCAGCACACCATGAAGATTAGACGCTTCGGCTGGATTTCAACCATTGGGCTCAAACATACAAATCTCATCCTTCGTCAAAGAATATTTGCTGGTCAAATATTCTGACCTTTGGAGCCATCTAAGAACTACAGGACAACACAGAAGGATTTTCATTTTCAACTGCCACGCAAGGAATCACGTGAGCGACATTCTTGTTCATCTGCTAAGTTGAATGTCCGAGGTTCGATAATAATTTAATATCTGATCAGATGCAAAATTAAGGAGCCATTAACATAACTCCTCTTTTCATTAAAATTCTGTTTTTATTTTCTTAAGAGTAACCCAGAACTTTTCACATAATTAGTAAAACTTTCCCCATAAATTTGCGTTGTCTTCCACAATCTGTTAACTCAAACTGATCTAAATTCATTTCACAGTTAACCCTGGTTCTGCAAATGTTGACATTGTTAATCTATCATTTACAAGTTTAATTTCATGGTTAACGAAATCACTGCAATGTCCTTTAATCATCATTTCATTTAATAAATATGTGAAAATGAGAGAAGTTGTTGAGAATTTATTTCATTCTGAGTCTGGTTTAAGTCCCCAGTATCGAATTCACTAAAATTTTGAGACTGATTATTAATTAATTTATTGAGTGATTAAACAGGTATAAAGTAAAATTAAAGATTAAATTGCTTCTTAGAGATAGAAGCTGGTGCCCCACGAGTGTTATTAACTTTTCCGGTGTATATGAACCGAGAATTCATCTTTGGTTCCAATACATTAATATAAATTAAATAATTTTTATACCTGATCATAATTATTAATTCATATACTGTTACACCTTGTATAACATAATTCATTACATGCTGAAATGTTGCAGGCACATTTTTCATGCCAAAAGGCAACACTCTGAATTTATACAGGCCATTATCCGTAACAAAGGCTGACATCTCACTTGCTCGCTCTGTTAATGGAAACTGAAAGCAACCCTTCAAAAGGTCCACCTTGGTCACATACCTTACATGCCCCACCTGATCAATGCAATCCTCTAAGCAAGGAATAGGAAAAGCATCTGCCTTTTGTCACAGTATTGAGTTTTATATAACCAACACAAAATCTATCTGAGTTTCCATCCTAGGCTGCAAGCACCACAGGTGAGCTCCAGGCACTGTCAGCTGGCTCAGTAACCCCAATCTGCAGCATGTAATCAACCTCTTTCTGGACTACTTCCTTCTTATGAGGAGGGTAGCGATAAGGATATTGTTTTATAGGGGCAGCATCCCCAACCTCGACATCATGCACTGCTTGATGGACGCGCCCAGGAACATCAACATTCAGCATAAGATAGTTGTCGACCAAAGACATGACATCTTGCTTTTGAGCCTCTGTCAGATGTTGCAACTGTTCATTTAGCTCAGCGCGAGCTTCATTGTTATAAAGGCGAGGACTCACAATATCCATATTGTACAAAGGTATCCCTGAATAACCACAGCTCAGCTCTTCATCCTCAACTAAGTCTGGAACTGCACAACAGACAGCCACACGTTGACCCTCATATGCCTTTAAGGAGTTAATGTGACAGAGTCTAGTTTTCCTTTTTCTATCAGGAGTACTGAGGATATAATTCAGGTCCCCAACCTGCCTCAACACTCTGTAGGGACAGGTAAAGCCTGGCCCAAGCAGATCTCATCCCTGAACCAACACCAGTACTAAATCACCCGGATCAAAAGTGCTCCTCACTGCCCTTTTGTCATACCTCGCTTTCATATGTGCCTTAGCCCCAACAAGGTTCTTCCCAGCCACTTCACATGCTAACCCAAGCCTGGCTTTAAATGAAGCGACAGTGCAATACATCCCCTGGTGAGGTTGGCTGGATTACCTGCTCCTTGACTAAAAACATGGGACCCCTCACTTCATGTCTGAAAATCAACTCAAACGGATTAAAGTCAAGTGATTCAGTGGGAGAGTCACGAATGGCAAACAACAAGAATGGAATTGCTTTGTCCCACTCCTTCGGATGTGCCTCAGCAAATGTTCTCATCATCCCCTTTAAGATACTATGAAAACATTCAATAGCTCCCTGTGACTGTGGATGGTAAGCTGAGGAAAATTTAGGTGCTATTTTTAGTTCTGCAATAACTTGTTGATACAACTTGGAAGTTAAATTACTACCTCTGTCAGATTGAATGGTGCGTGGTAACCCTGCCCACGAGAAAAACTTGACAAGATGTTCCACTATCACCTTTGCTTTAATACTCGTCAAGGGGATAGCTTCCGGGTACCTGGTGGCCATATCCATGATGGTAAGTACAGTGGGGCAAAAAAGTATTTAGTCAGCCACCAATTGTGCAACTTCTCCCACTTAAAAGATGAGAGAGGGCTCCAATTTTCATCATAGGTATACCTCAACTATGAGAGACAAAATGAGAAAAAAAATCCAGAAAATCACATTGAAGGATTTTTAATGAATTAATTGGTAAATTCCTCGGTAAAATAAGTATTTGGTCACCTACAAACAAGCAAGATTTCTGGCTCTCACAGACCTGTAACTTCTTCTTTGAGAGGCTCCTCTGTCCTCCACTCGTTACCTGTATTAATGGCACCTGTTTAAACTCGTTATCAGTATAAAAGACACCTGTCCACAACCTCAAACAGTCAGACTCCAAACTCCACTATGGCCAAGACCAAAGAGCTGTCAAAGGACTCCAGATACAAAATTGTAGACCTGCACCAGGCTGGAAAGACTGAATCTGCAATAGGTAAGCAGCTTGGTGTGAAGAAATCAACTGTGGGAGCAATTACTAGAAAATGGAAGACATACAAGACCACTGATAATCTCCCTCGATCTGGGGCTCCACACAAGATCTCACCCTGTGGGGTCAAAATGATCACGAGAACAGTGAGCAAAAATCCCAGAACCACACGGGGGGACCTAGTGAATGACCTGCATAGAGCTGGGACCAAAGTAACAAAGGCTACATCAGTAACACACTACGCCGCCAGGGACTCAAATCCTGCAGTGCCAGACGTGTCCCCCTGCTTAAGCCAGTACATGTAGCATTTGGATGATCCAGAAGAGGATTGGGAGAATGTCATATGGTCAGATGAAACCAAAATAGAACTTTTTGATGAAAACTCAACTTGTCGTGTTTGGAGGAGAAAGAACACCATACCTACTGTGAAGCATGGGGGTGGAAACATCATACTTTGGGGCTGTTTTTCTGCAAAGGGACCAGGACGACTGATCCGTGTAAAGGAAAGAATGAATGGGGCCATGTATCGTGAGATTTTGAGTGAAAACCTCCTTCCATCAGCAAGGGCATTGAAGATGAAACGTGGCTGGGTCTTTCAGCATGACAGTGATCCCAAACACACCGCCCGGGAAACAAAGGAGTGGCTTCGTAAGAAGCATTTCAAGGTCCTGGAGTGGCCTAGCCAGTCTCCAGATCTCAACCGCATAGAAAATCTTTGGAGGGAGTTGAAAGTCCGTGTTGCCCAGCGACAGCCCCAAAACATCACTGCTCTAGAGGAGGTCTGCATGAAGGAATGGGCCAAAATACCAGCAACAGTGTGTGAAAACCTTGTGAAGACTTACAGAAAACGTTTGACCTCTGTCATTGCCAACAAAGGGTATATAACAAAGTATTGAGATGAACTTTTGGGATTAACCAAATACTTATTTTACTGAGGAATTTACCAATTAATTCATTAAAAATCCTTCAATGTGATTTTCTGGATTTTGTTTTTCTCATTTTGTCTCTCATAGTTGAGGTATACCTATGATGAAAATTGGAGACCTCTCTCATCTTTTAAGTGGGAGAACTTGCACAATTGGTGGCTGACTAAATACTTTTTTGCCCCACTGTAGATATTCATTACACCTTTTAGTTCTTGGAAGAGGTCCAACACAGTCTACCATAATATGAGCAAATGGCTCCTGCTCAACAGGTAGTGGCTTCAAAGATGCCACAGGGGAACCCCTACCTGGTTTCCCAACTACCTGACATGTGTGACACATGCGACAGAACTGCTTCACATCCCGTCTAATATTGGGCCAGTAAAAATGTCAGCTAATTCACTCCAAAGTTTTCCGAGCTCTCAAGTGACCGAGCGCTGAATCATGTGCCAACTGCATGACAACCTGACGATAACACAAAAGCAGCATTATTTGTTCACACACAGACAATGTTTCATCAGCAGGTCTCTTAGCAGGTCTCCACTTCCAGAAAAGAATGTTGTCATGTGCAAAATATCCACTAGGAGCCTCCCTGACCTTCCTGTTACGTGTCGCCAACTTCAGTGCATAACCCAGTGACTGATCCTTCTGCTGCTCCTCTACCAATGTCTGCTGATTAAGTGACAGTGACTCAGGGCCTTTGAGAGTAGCTACCTCTGAACCACTGTTACTCTCCGTTTCACCTCTGATCTCAGCTTCTATATGTACCTTCACACTGTTCAACACTTCACCAGCATCTTCCTCCTTTTTCACCTCCATCCCCTCCTCCCGGAGGTTTAAATGTGGGGAAAAGGTGTCTGTTAGGTAGATGTCTTCTTTAACTCTGATCTCATCAGGCTCCTTGACTTCACTCTTAAGTGCCTGCCTTTTTGCCTGTGCCCGAGTAACTGCGCATGCGGTAAATACCTCTGGATATTCATCCGCCAAAGCTCTCAAATCCGGTGAATCCAACAACTGACCAGAAGGACTTGTGAATATCACGGGAAAGGGATTCTGACCAGACTGTAGGGAAGCACCTGCTGGCCTAAACTGAAGTGAAGCAAAAGGTGCATGTGACTCCATCCCTAAAGGACACTTTAACTCATTGTCACCAAGCCTCCTATAATGGTAGTCATGTCTATCTTCATCTAGATGACTTCGCCTCCCAGATTCATAAATGTCATAATACTGCCTTCAAGGCAGTACAGGATGGGTGGAAGGAGGACCCAGAGCGTGGACTGAACTCCAGAATAACATTTTATTAAATAAACAGAAAACTCAAGGAACAAAATGTAACATAAATAAATGACTGCTCAGGGGCAGAAAGCAAGACAAGAAAGCCAAAAATGAATGATGACGATGCCAGACAGAGCACATGCACAAACAAACATAAAGAGGGTAACTGTGGCTTATATTAATCATATATTCCATACCTACATATGTATAGACTTATTAGAGTGTTTAGTGATTACATATGTGGAATGACCTAACGCCTATGAACAGGACAAGAGGTCCCAACCGCCAGCGAGGATCAAAGAACAGACAGAGTCGCAGCGGTGGAGACCGGATCGATCTCCCTGACCACCCAGGGTCAGGTGGAGGAGACGGAGGACAATGGAGGGGGGATTATGTTAATGCGGGATGTCAGCTTTGATATGCAATGTCTTTTGTTGAGTGTAGGTATAAGTATGAAGGTCTGACTGCGTTCGACCTCTTATTCTGCTTCTGCACCAAGATGAGATGTTAGGGAGGTGAAGCTGATATTAAACTTTGATTTATAAAGTCATATCGCTTCTTCATTTCTAACTCCCTACAGTAACTAACAATTACAAACGTGAGACAGCTGGGGAAACAATCAAGGGCAGAACAGGAGCACATATGAGGGAGTGGCTATTGATACGGAAACATGAGGGACTGGAGACAATAGGTAGACAATTATACCACAGGACCATAATAAAGACACTGAAGACAAACGGGGGTGACATAGCAAACCCGGAGAGACACAGGAGACAATAACTATACTAAACTAGAAAAGCACTCGGAGAGCGCAGACCTCCGCCAAGCGCCACAGTTCCCCCCATACAGTGTTTGTGTGTACGTTGTGAGATTCCTTGACCATGAAAACATCTGAGTAGCAATTGGATTCACAATGATAGGATTAGTGGTTCAGTAGTAAAAGCATTACCTCCTTGGCGGAGGTAATAAACTGAAGTGTTGGTGTTGTGTCCATGTCCTGCATCTGCAAACTCCCAGGCTGGGGGTGTTGCAATTGAATGAACGAATGAATTAATCTTTATTTCGAATAGATTAAGAGTACAGGTTAAAAGAAAGTGAATAATATAACAAAGGGGGTAATAAAATCCAACAAGGTCAAATTAGACAATAGCTCCTCTGATTATACAGTTCAACATAAGTTATCCGAAATATGTGATGGCTGAATCCGCAGCTTATATTGCCCACCCATGTTCCATCCAAGAATTCAAAAGAAAAAAACAAAAGAAGTCATGACACAACTGCGTACAACCCACAGGCCAATGGGTTATGTGAGCGTTTTAGATCACTGAAAGCAGCACTGAGGGCTTCACTGACGGATGCCAATTAGGTAGACGGGTTGGCGTGGGTTTTATTAAAAAATCAAACGTTTATTTCAAACTCAGGGTTCATATTAAATGCAGAACTAAAAGGAGTAGAAAATAAATAAATCAATAAATAAAAGTATATACAGATCAGCAGACAGTTGGCGGTCTTGTAACAACAATAACATACAATACTGGACTCAGTATAAAATGGAACGCCACCACTTCCAAATGCTGAAGTGTGAGTGACGAGTTGACAATTGCTGATATAAGATGATTGTTACATGGCAGCAACCTTGTCATCAAACTGTAAACATCGTTACGTATCAACTCGCCAAAAGACGGAATGTTCACAGACACAAACATCTTGCTTGCAGTCGACCTTCGTGGTACATCTAATCTTTATCTTTATTGGGATTGCGCTCCGCGGCCAAAGATGATTTGGAAACTTGCCCGGCAGAGAGCTTCTTTTTGCGGAGCTACTATGGCTGACCGGGGAATTTCTGCCAAATAATTCAGCGGCGGACAGCTGGCTGTCTGAGCTTTTGCAGCGTTGCGCAAACACAGGCACACAGCACGCTGCCGAGCAGCTGGTTTTTGCGCAGCGCCTGTGGCTGCCCGGGGAATTTCTGCCAAATAATCCGGCGGCGGACAGCTGCCCGTCTCAGCTTTTGCAGCGTCGCGCAAACACAGGCACGGTGTTTTCCGCGTGCTTTTGTGCCTAAAACGTTGAAGAAGGCGGAATTTATGTTGGTCAGACGCGATGACCAGCGCCCTCCATTGCGCCTGCGCACATGTTGAAAATAGCCGTATGTCACAGTGTTAAAGAATGCTTTAAAAAATTCCTGTATCCAGACGGTGATCCGGATCATCCCCAAAATTTAATCAGTTCTTCCTTGTACCATTTCCAACAACGCCTGAAAGTTTCATGGAAATCCGTCCAAGACTTTTTGAGTTATCTTGCTAACCAACAGACAGACAGACAGACAGACAGACAGACAGACAAACAGACAAACCCCGGCAAAAACATTACCTCCTCCTGGCCTTTTCGGCCTGGCGGAGGTAATAATAATAATACACAGCGGGCGATCTTCTAATTATAATAATAATAACTAGAAAAGCACTCGGAGAGCGCAGACCTCCGCCAAGCTGCACAGTTCCCCCCATACAGTGTTTGTGTGTACGTTTTCAGATTCCCTGAGCATGAAAAGATATGACTAGCAATTGGATTCACAATGATTATTTGTTTATTTGACATGGACAGTGCAATAAACAGACAATTAATGAATGACAATCAATGTGATAGTGATAGGATTAGTGGCTCAGTAGTGTAAAACGGGGCTATAAGGGACGGCGGGTTGATAAGGGACACTTTTGTGGGAAATGTTTTAAATGTAATTCTGCTTTTTTTATTTTGAGCAGGACGCTGAGTTGTGTTGTTATTGTCAAATATCCATGAATCCTTCATCAAATGTAGGCGGAAGCAAAATTAAAAAAGCAGAATTACATTTAGAAAAGTGTCCCATATTACCCCGCCGTCCCTTATAGCCCCGTTTTACGGTTGTAAAAGCATTGCCTCCTTGGCGGAGGTAATAAACTGAAGTGTTGGTGTGTCCATCTCCTCCACTGACGGATGCAGATTGGTTAGACAGGTTGCCGTGGGTTTTATATTATATTGGGGTTGCGCTCGGCGGCAAAACAGAATGTAGAATTTTCCCCGGCAGAGAGGTCGTTTTTACGCAGCGCCTATAGCTGGGCGGGGAATTTGTGGCAAATAATCGGGCGGCGGACAGGTGGCCGTGTCAGGTTTTGCAGCATGGCGCAAAAACACGCACGCTGGCGGGCCCAGGCCAGCAGTGTTTTCCGCGTGCTTTTGTGCCTAAGACGTTGAAGAACGCGGAGTTTGTGTTGGTCAGACACGACGACCAGCGCAATGTGCGCAGCGCCTATGGCTGGCGGGCCCAGGCCACCAGTGTTTTCCGCATGCTTTTGTGGCTAAAACGTTGAAGAAGGCGGAGTTTGTGTTGGTCAGACACGACGCCCAGCGCTGTCCATTGCGCCTGCGCACATGTTGAAAATGGCCATATGTCACAGTGTGGAAAAATGCTTTAAAAAATTCCTGTATGCAGACGGTGATGCGGATCATCCCCAAAATTTATTCAGTTCTTCCTTGTACCATTTCCAACAACGCCTGAAAGTTTCATGGAAATCCGTCCAAGACTTTTTGAGTTATCTTGCTAACCAACAGACAGACAGACAGACAGACAGACAGACAGACAGACAGACAAACATGCAAACCCTGGCAAAAACATAACCTCCTCCAGGCCGAAAAGGCCTGGAGGAGGTAATAATCACAGAGGAACAAAATGAACAAGAGGCATAAGAGCCTGACAATAATAATCAAGGCCCACTCTATTATCCAAAGCTGCCACAGCTCTATGGGTTTTACCTGTAAGCACACTCTAAACCAACAATGGCCATTTTAACTCTGGCCACTCACTTTCCATAGCCACTTTTTCAAACATTTCAAAGAACACATACACAGCTTTCTCATCCAAAGAAGGCATGAAACCACATGCTTTATCTATCTATAAATTCAAGGAATCTCTGTCTGTGTGTGTGCTTTGTGTGTTTGACTGTTCCACGCATATCTCTCGAACCGTTTGTCAGACTGGGCTCAGATTTTAAACATGGTTTCCTGAGGTTACAAGGGTGTGCATCCCCGAATGTGGAGTCGCTCGGTCAAAAAATGTAATTTTTATCAATAAAAGTTTTAGCCACCGCTCTGTGTCTCTTCATGAGCTGGCTTGAAGAAGTGTGGGTGGGGTTTCAGATTGACTCTGTGCTGATTGGACAAGATGCACCATCACAACCATGCTGATTGGATACCACACAGCATCACGACCTGTGATGAGTGTTCCTCCTTTAAGTCCTCTTTCTCCTTCTCATGTCCTACCCAGATCTCTTCAAGGTGCAGCACCCTCACCAAACAAGCTGCTATCTCTTACTTAGACATGGCTTCCTCCAAAACAACTTCATCTTCCTCAGCCAGAGCAATAAGCTGATTCTTCTTTAATTTCCTAAATTGTTCCCACGTTAGGTCATAGACAAACACCGCTGCCTCACCTGCATCAAATGCCATCATTAACTAGCTGCATTAACAAAAGCTTCATCAAAATGACTTACAGGGAGAACAAAAGAAAGAACAAACAACCTACACCTAGCGTCTTTTACACACAAGCACACAAGTACATTAGCTACTAACTTTCAATAATATTTTTTTTACCACTAACGGCTATGTTTGAAGCCAGATTTAGACCAGGTGGCTAATCCACCCACAAGCTGTGCGTCCCTCTAGTTCAGGGATGGGCAACTTTGATGGTAGTGAGGGCCACAAAATTTTTTCCTCCCTCCCTGAGGACCACATTTACATGTAAACCTTCCGTGTGTGTGGGGGGGGGGGGGGGTATTATTTCCTGCAAAGTCAAGAGTTCCACAATTAAAACTGAAAATGTTAATGAAAATAAAAGCTACTCAGTGTTTTATCACATTAGAATTAAAATTACTGATAAAATTATATCCGGCCGGAGTGGTGGCCTAGAGGTGGAGCATCCGCCCAACAACCGGGAGGCCGGGGTTCAAATTTTGGCTGGGTCATGTCAAAGACAATGTAAAAGTGGAACTTCCTGCCATCCAGCTTGGTGCTCAGCAATAATGGAACGGAGATGAGAAATGTTGGTTACCCAGCCACAGGGGGTACACAAATCAAGTGTACTCCCTGCGCCAGTCCCAAGCCCAGATAAAATGGGCAGGGTTACGTCAGGAAGGGCGACCGGTGTAAAAACTTAGCTTCAACTGTAAGAGGACCCACTCCAACTGTGGGACTAATTCTGTCCTGTCAAAATAAACAGGTGATGATGATGATAACGCAATGGACTGGCGATTTGTCCAGCGTGTACCCTGCCTCTCGCCCAAAGATGCTGGGATAGGCTCCAGCCCCCCCACCCCCACCCAAAAAGGATTAAGCAGCAGAAGACGGATGGATGGATGAATGGATGGATGGATGGATAAAATTACATCATGACCTATTTTTTAAAACTCTCTCCATCAAAATGATGACCAAAGAAAAATTCTGGATGATAACTGACAAAAAAGCCAAGAAGAAAGGGAAATGTTGTGGGTGCTGAGGGGCAGAGAAATAGCTGCGGGTAGGTGGGCTTGTTAATGGCTCCCCAAAATGGGGAATAAAAAAAGTTTAAGAGCCACTGGTATAAATGAACAAAAAAAAAAAAATCAGCACATTACAAGGACCACAGTCTCTGAACTTTTACTGCTGACATGGATTTGAAACTATCAGTGCTTCAGTCGCAGTCTTTAGAAAGAAACCTCAAAGCTTTGAATATGTTTCTGCACAATTAAAAGAAAAGCTTCCAAGCTCCATGAGGCTTCACCTGCCAAACAAGAATAAATGCTACAGCTCCTCAGCAGTAATTATTCTTGTTTAAAAGCAGCCTACTTTGTGCATTTATTGCTATTTACAGCCTATTAATGCGGTCTTAGCAGGCAACATACCTTAAAAACATGTTCTCCACCAGTGCACTTTTCCCTCTGGCTCCCTCACTCTAGCTCTCTCCTTGACCACTTGCACAAAGAGCGGCACTTAGGTATCAATTAGCACTTCCTCTGCTGTCAGATTCTATAATTGCATTTAAGAAAGCAGTTCCAAATACAGCAAACGTGATATGCATAAATAGTTGATTTTTGGAAATGGACTGGTGGGCTGCGGTGGATGAGAGGACGGGGCGCATGCAGCCCACAGGCTACCAGTTGCCCATCCCTGCTCTAGCTAAACCTGGCAACACACATTTTTTGATGAGGTGAATACAACTCCGTGTCTTTTCCCAGTTACAAGCAGAGCCAATAACCTAACAAAACCAGCGTGGATTAAACAGGCCTAATACCCACTAATAATCAGTGTTGGGCAAGTTACTAAAAAATAATTACTAGTTACAGTTACTAGTTGCTTCTTTTCAAAAGTAACTAGTTTACCAATTACTGCATGATTAAAGTAACTAGTTACTTGGAAAAGTAACTTTCACGTTACTTTTAAATGCGCGTTTAAATCATTTTGCACACATAGCAAGATAATTACCTCCGCCAGGCCGAAAAGGCCAGGAGGAGGTTATGTTTTTGCCGGGGTTTGTCTGTTTGTTTGTCTGTCTGTCTGTCTGTCTGTCTGTCTGTCTGTTGGTTAGCAAGATAACTCAAAAAGTCTTGGACGGATTTCCATGAAACTTTCAGGCGTTGTTGGAAATGGTACAAGGAAGAACTGATTAAATTTTGGGGATGATCCGGATCACCGTCTGGATACAGGAATTTTTTAAAGCATTCTTTAACACTGTGACATACGGCTATTTTCAACATGTGCGCAGGCGCAATGGAGGGCGCTGGTCATCGCGTCTGACCAACATAAACTCCGCCTTCTTCAACGTTTTAGGCACAAAAGCACGCGGAAAACACCGTGCCTGTGTTTGCGCGACGCTGCAAAAGCTGAGACGGGCAGCTGTCCGCCGCCGGATTATTTGGCAGAAATTCCCCGGGCAGCCATAGGCGCTGCGCAAAAACCAGCTGCTCGGCAGCGTGCTGTGTGCCTGTGTTTGCGCAACGCTGCAAAAGCTCAGACAGCCAGCTGTCCGCCGCTGGATTATTTGGCAGAAATTCCCCGGTCAGCCATAGTAGCTCCGCAAAAAGAAGCTCTCTGCCGGGCAAGTTTCCAAATCATCTTTGGCCGCGGAGCGCAACCCCAATAAAGATAAAGATTAGATGTACCACGAAGGTCGACTGCAAGTAAGATGTTTGTGTCTGTGAACATTCCGTCTTTTGGCGAGTTGATACGTAACGATGTTTACAGTTTGATGACAAGGTTGCTGCCATGTAACAATCATCTTATATCAGCAATTGTCAACTCGTCACTCACACTTCAGCATTTGGAAGTGGTGGCGTTCCATTTTATACTGAGTCCAGTATTGTATGTTATTGTTGTTACAAGACCGCCAACTGTCTGCTGATCTGTATATACTTTTATTTATTGATTTATTTATTTTCTACTCCTTTTAGTTCTGCATTTAATATGAACCCTGAGTTTGAAATAAACGTTTGATTTTTTAATAAAACCCACGCCAACCCGTCTACCTAATTGGCATCCATCAGTGAAGCCCTCAGTGCTGCTTTCAGTGATCTAAAACGCTCACATAACCCATTGGCCTGTGGGTTGTATGCAGTTGTGTCATGACTTCTTTTGTTTTTTTCTTTTGAATTCTTGGATGGAACATGGGTGGGCAATATAAGCTGCGGATTCAGCCATCACATATTTCGGATAACTTATGTTGAACTGTATAATCAGAGGAGCTATTGTCTAATTTGACCTTGTTGGATTTTATTACCCCCTTTGTTATATTATTCACTTTCTTTTAACCTGTACTCTTAATCTATTCGAAATAAAGATTAATTCATTCGTTCATTCAATTGCAACACCCCCAGCCTGGGAGTTTGCAGATGCAGGACATGGACACAACACCAACACTTCAGTTTATTACCTCCGCCAAGGAGGTAATGCTTTTACTACTGAACCACTAATCCTATCATTGTGAATCCAATTGCTACTCAGATGTTTTCATGGTCAAGGAATCTCACAACGTACACACAAACACTGTATGGGGGGAACTGTGGCGCTTGGCGGAGGTCTGCGCTCTCCGAGTGCTTTTCTAGTTTAATTAATGGATTACATTAAATGGATTAATGGATTACTCTCCTACTGCTATTGTTACTATTGTTGTATTGTGTCATTTACTTTATCATTGCTGTATTATTTATTGTTGTATTGTGTTATCTGTTCTATCTGGCTGTCATTGACTGGCCAGGGGACACAAAATGGAAATTAGCTTCAGCTATAATCTTGTATGCTGCATATTTACATGCCTTATGTTCATTAATATGCACTCTCCCCTTTATAAATAAATAAACTTACATTGTGGGTTTATTAATGTTAGGGTGAAAACAGACTGTTTCAGTCAGAGCTTTTATAACATGTTCAGTCTGCTTTATCCTGCCTTGAGAGCTCTTATTGTGGGAAAATCTGATGGTATTGCCAGTAATTTCCTCATTTTGGAGTAAGAGTTGGCAACACTGCATAAAGTTGTCCATGTTTATTTTACCTTTATGATATGGATTTAATCCGATGTGCAGTGTGTTATGTATAAGAAATGAGGGACTGGAGTTTCTTTTGTCATGTAGCAAAATCAACACTTTATTGAGAATACCAAGAACTATATACAGAATGGCTGTGCCCTCCTGATGTCACGTTAGGGGCAGGTATGGCAACACACACACACCACACTCACTACACAACAATTCCCCTCCCCCTTAAAAAAATGCAAAACACACAATCGAGACCCTCCAAAATTTAGGACCCGAATCATGCACTAAGGGAACAGGGAGCCATGAACTGTAGTAGAATGACCTATCACATTCACACAAAACAACTACAACTGTAGAAGAGCTTGGAAGAACGAGGCGATGTGATATATAAACCAAAGTTTATTATCAGCTCCTCTAACAAGTCTCATCCTAGTGCAGCAGCAGAAGAAGGAAAAAGAGGCCGAACACTTCCGGCTCTCAGAACTTATACTTGCACATAACAAAAGACATGCAAATCCAAAGCTGACATCCCTCCTTATCTTAATCCCCCCATTGTCTTTGTACCCCTCCTCATGGCCCTGGGGGGTGAGGGCAGCTCCTCCGGTCTCCACCGCAGTGTCTGGGAAAGTCTTTGTTCTTCACTGGCGGTTGAGAGTCTTTGTCCTGTTCTGAGGTGTGAAGTCACCGTACATATGTAATCACCAAACATTCTCACATGCTTCAACATATGTAGGTTATGGAATATATGATTAATATAGACCACAGCCCCCCCCAAACGACTAAGAAAAGGACAATAGAAAAATTCACAGTTTAAGATAATTATTATGACATACTAACTGCTACACCTCTTGCCACAGAAGAAACTTTCCAGCAGCTATGCTCCTAAGAGAGTTCAGTGGTAATCATAACAGCATAGTAAAATCACAAGTCGGTCCTAAACTGTTACAGCACAATTAGTGAACAACTGTTGAGTAGTTTGCATCAGTCCCTGTGCTGTCTGGGTTTTAATCTTCTCCCGAATCTGCTGTGGGTCCGCTTGGGCGTCCTGCTGGGACCTTCCTGTAAGGAATCTGCAGCTTGGGGAGGAGAGTGATTAATTGTTCCCTGCAGGGGGGCTGAGTCTTTTCTCTTGGGGGGTCTACCCCGCCGAGGTGCTCTCGCCAACTGTGCAGGTTCGTCTCTCAACAAGAAGGCAGGTTTAAGTCTGTCAATGCTGACTGTTTCTTTTCTATCCCCAAAATCAAGCACAAAATGCTTATCACCAGGTTCCAGCACTCTGAATGGCCCATCGTATGAGTGTTTTGGGTTTTTTTTAATATACACAAAATAAGTCAAATAATCCCATAACATACATACTCCCATGCACACCAGCAAGATATATACATATTTACATCAAGGGTATTTAAGTCACACCTATGTCCACCGGCAGCCAGAGGTAACACCAGCCTGGGGAATCAGGGCAGCTCCAAATCATGCACACCCCTGGCCGCCGAAGATAAGACCAGCTTAGAGGTCCCGGGCAGCACCACGGCATGAATGCCCCTGGCCGCCATGGGATCAAAACCAACCTTCCTGGCAAAAATGTCTCCTCTCGCCATCAACTGCTTCTCCTCTCTGGCCCCGCAGTGCTGCTATCTGGCACGCCGTCCCACCATGCCCATCGGTCTGCTCCCGACCACCTTCAGCACCATCATCATGGCTCCAAACACTCCGGCCCCCTGTGGCCAAACTCCGGGGAGACCCGAAGCCTGCTCGTCAGCACCGCTTGCCGACCTGGGCATCTCACCGCTGCTCCCAGCACCCTTGTTCCAGGCGCTCCGCTTCACTGTCTCCATGCCTGGTCGTAGCTGCTCTCTCCTGGGGCTCTCAGCTTCGCTCTGGTCAGCATCACTGTCCGACCCATGCGCCTCGTCGCTGCTCTCAGCACCCTCATTTCAGCGGTGCTGCTGCATCGACTCCATATCCGGCTATAGCTACTCTGCCTCGGGGCTCTCAGTGTCACTCTCATCGACAAAACTCTCTGACCCAGGCACCTCCTCACTGTTCTCAGCACCCTCGTCCCAAGCACTCCGCTGCATCGTCTCTGCACCACTCTTCCCCAAGGATCTCAGCCTCATGGTCCCGCTCTCCCGCTGCCTAGCCTCCAGCTGTGTTGAGGACTCCTGCTGCTCTCCCTCTCCGCTGTCATCACACACCGCGCCGTCAATCATACCAGCACTACGGTCCTACACCGTGCTGCGCTCCATGGCCGGCCCGCCGTCTGCAGTGACCGGGAACTCCACCACTTGCAACTCCAGTCCCACCTCGATGCCTATCTGGTAGCCTGGAACTCGTTTTTGGCACGCAGTTAGCTTTGTGGCTAATTTGCCCAGAGGCACTGAGTGAGCCGTTAGCTTCTCCGAGCTAACTAGCCTAGTTCCGTTTGGCGCCAACACACTTGCTATCCACAGCTCTATGGTCTGCTCGGTGAAGTGCTAGGCCAGCCGCTTGACAGCATCCTCATAGTATTCCGTTTCACCCAATGTACTGAGAATTCTTCAGCCTTCCACGCCAAGACGGTGGGCCAGAAGCGCTCACTGTCATCTCCCGTCGGGTCCACTTAGGCCCAGCGCCCCGATGTAATCCTCAAAAATGGCCCGCCAGTCTGGCCACAGGACCACTGGCTCTCCCGGATTTTCCAGAAACAGTAGCAGGAGTGGAGGTAGCCTGTACGCTCCCATAATTTTTCTCATCGCCAAAATGTTATGTATGAGGAACAAGGGACTGGAGTCTCTTCTGTCATGCAGCAAAATCAACACTTTATTGAGAATACCAAGAACTATATACAGAGTGGTCGTGCCCACCTGACGTCACGTCAGGGGCGGGTACGGCAACACACACACACACACACTACACTCACTACACAACACAGTGATCCAAAGAAAATGTCCAGTATCCACAGTCCAAATGTCTGCTGTGACAGAGACATGATCCAGTTCCTCAAATTCCTTTTGAAGATCAAAATCCATTTTTGAATAATCTTTATCCAGGTAGCAAGTAAATGTGCTTTAACTTCAGTAGATCACAGTCTCAGCTGTCTGATGGAAAGTGACTATTATCACATCTTCAGTGTGTAACAATGAATCTGACAATCAGGTTTAATTCTTGCTGGATCACAAACTGTCCAGATGCATACCTGTGCTTGAAATTCAGCCGTGGCTGCTGAGACAAGAATATTTCCACTTTACATCCAGCCGTGGCTGTTCAGATACCATAGATCCACTGTTGTTAGCATAGCCAGCCGTTACTTAACACTTGCTTTGTTGGAGCTTTATTGCTGTTCTCAAGCACTTCTGAAGATTGGAGTAGGTCTCACGTGCACTTTAGCTTCCAACCCACCAATATGCTTTTGTCCTTAACCGCGACAAAGAAAAAATAATCTATTTCCACAAAAACAAAGTAGCATCATCTTTTTCTCCCCTCAGTAGTGAAGACTTGGCTCTCTGCAACAGGTCACGTCGACTGACGGCTGCATCAGCGACGGTAGGGTCAGTTTGTATATTCATTTACTTGCCCTAAAAATATTTATCCATATTAATAAAACGAATAACGCATCTCATCAAATTTCAGTAACTGTAACGCATTACTGAATTTTTAAACAGTAATTTTGTTACAGAGCACGTTACTGCAAAAGTAATGCCATTACAGTAATGCGTTACACCCAACAATTCACATCCCGGATAAGCAACCCAATTATATATGGTAAATATATGCACGGTGGTGCAGTGGTTAGCACTGTTGCCTTACAGCTAGAAGGTTCCTGGTTCAAATCCCCAGGTTGGCAGGGGTTGGAACCTTTCTGTGTGGAGTTTGCATGTTCTCCCTGTGCTGCGTGGGTTTACTCCGGGGGCTCCGGTTTCCTCCCACAATCCAAAGACATGCATGTTAGGTTAATTGGCTGTTCTAAATTGTCCCTAGATATCCGCTTCCTATAGGCCCTTAGAATAGAGGGGTAGTATTAGTGAAAGCGCTTTGAGTGGTCTTTGTGACTAGAAAAGCGCTATATAAGTGCAGGTTAGTTAGTTAGTTAGTTAGTTAGTTAGTAAATGGTGTTCACTTATATAGCGTTTTTTTCCTCATCTCTAGATGACCAAAGCACTTTACAGATCCTACTATCCACCCATTCACACACACATTCATACAATGATGGCAGAAGAACTGCCATACACAGGCACTGACTTGACCCACCAGGTGCAACTGGGGGTTCAGTGTCTTGCTCAAGGACACTTCGACATGCAGACTGCAAACAGAGAGGGAATCAAACCCCTGACCTCCAATCATTAGTTGGCCACACTACACCTGTGCCACAGCCGCCATATCACATGCCACCAGCCTGTGAATACTTATTCAGTCTAGGGGCTTCCAAGCCCAGTGGCCCATGCATATATACAGCAGGGAAAATAAGTATTGAACATGTCAACATTTTTCTTATTAAACACATTTCTGATGGAGCCATTGACTTGAGATTTTCACCAGATATCAGGAACAACCCAAGTAATCCATACATACAAAGGAATCAAGGCAAGTGTTTTCACAAAACAAGTTATATATAATAAAGTGGAATGACACAAGGAATAAGTATTGAACATGTTAAGAAAAAGAGGTGCAAAGAGGCATAGAAAGCCAAGAAACCAGCTGAAATCCATCAGAATTTGGGAAACCATCCCATCCCCCATCATTGCAAATTAATGAAGAAGATGGAGGACAAGCTGCAACAGAGCGACATCAGCGGGGTCTGGAGAAACCTCAAAACCATCTCGGGGCTCCAGAATACCTCCCCCCAGGCCACGGGGGGCAGGGAGTGGGCGAACAACCTGAATCTGTTTTTCAATAGATTTGACCAACCGCCCTCCCCCCTGTCTGCACAACAACCACTGCTGCCTCTAAGAAATCAATCCTGCTACCCACTCCCCACTCCACCGACACCCCCCCCACTCCCAACACACAGCCCCCCATCCTGACCCTGACCAAGACCCAGGTGAGGACGGAGCTGAGGAAGATCAAGGCGAGGAAGGCGTCGGGACCGGACGGCATCAGCGCAAAGCTCCTCAAGTCCTGTGCAGACCAGCTGTGTGGGATTGTGACGTATATCTTCAACATGAGCCTGAAACTGGGGAGGGTACCACAGCTGTGGAAAACATCTTGTGTGGTACCTGTACCAAAAACTTCCCACCCCAAAGACCTGAACAGCTTCAGACCGGTGGCCTTGACGTCCCACTTGATGAAGACCCTGGAGAGACTGCTCCTTGCTCATCTCCGCCCCCTGGTGGAACCAGCGATGGATCCACTCCAGTTCGCCTACCAGCATGGCATTGGGGTGGAGGATGCGGTGATCTTCCTCCTTCACCGTTCTCTGTCCCACCTGGAGAAGCCCGGGAATATGGTGAGGATCATGTTCTTTGACTTCTCCAGTGCTTTCAACACCATCCAACCGATGATCCTGAAGGACAAGCTGCTGCGCGCAGGGGTGGACCAGCACCTGTCATCATGGATCCTGGACTACCTCACGAACCGGCCTCAGTTTGTGAGAACCCGGGACAGTGTTTCCGACACGATCATCAGTAGCACGGGGGCCCCCCAGGGAACGGTGCTGGCTCCCTTCTTGTTCACTCTTTATACTGCGGACTTCTCACACAACACAACACATTGCCATCTACAGAAGTTCTCTGATGACTCTGCGATCGTTGGTCTCATCTCCAGCGGAGATGAAGCTGAGTACAGAGGGCTTATCCAGGACTTTGTGGACTGGTGCCATCGGAACTGCCTCCAGATCAACGCGAGGAAAACTAAGGAGCTGGTGGTGGACTGCCGCAGGCATGGGCAGCCCCTCACAGCACCAGTAAATATACAGGGAACAGACATCGAGATGGTGACATCCTACAAGTACCTGGGTATTCATCTGAACAATAAACTAGACTGGTCACACAATACTGACGCACTCTACAAGAAGGGACAGCGCAGGCTGTTCCTGCTGAGGAGACTCAGGTCTTTTGGTGTACAAGGGGCGCTGCTGAAGTCATTCTATGACACGGTGGTGGCATCAGCCATCACTTTTGGAGTGGTCTGCTGGGGCAGTGGCATTACTGCAGCCGATAGGAAGAGACTGAACAAACTGATTAAGAAAGCTAGCTCTGTCCTGGGGCAACGCCTTGATCCGATGGAGGAGATAGGAGAGAGAAGGACGGTGGCTAAACTGTCATCTCTGCTGGAGTCCGAGTTCCACCCTATGCAGGACATACTGGATGCACTGAGGAGCTCATTTAGCAGCAGACTACATCATCCCAGGTGCACAACCGAGAGGTTTCGTAGGTCCTTCCTACCAACGGCTGTCAGACTGTACAACCTAAGCAGGGCTGCTCGCAGAGATAGCAAAAAGACGTAACAAACTAATAGTTTTTTTTTTTTTTTTTTTTTTTTGAATGCAAAAGATGCAATAGACTTACACAATGGTCCTCTCCGGCATACAACTAGGAACATACCGGTCGCTATGGAGGGTGAGAATATGTATGGGCACATAATCATACCATGTAGGATAACTAAATAGACGGTTATGCTGTTTCATCCCACCTAGCAACAATGCTCTGCACTGTGTGTGTTTATATATTTACATATTTATTCCATCTAGCTACAATGCTCTGCACTGGGTGTGTTTATATTTATATATCTATATATTTATTCCATCTAGCTACAATGCTCCGCACTGTGTTTTTATATATCTACATATTATTCCATCTAGCTACATTGCTCCGCACTGTGTGTGTTTATATACTTGCATATTTATTCCACCTAGCTGCAATGCTCCATACTGTGGGTGTTTATATATTTACATATTTATTCCATCTAGCTACAATGCTCTGCACTGTGTGTTCATATATTCATATATTTATTCCATCCAGCTACAATGCTCTGCACTGTGTGTCTGTGTGTGTGTGTGTGTATATATATATTTTATAGTAATATGTACATATGTATATTAGCTGCTCTTGCTTGCTTGTTTTTTCTTGCCTTCTGATTGTTGCTCTGAGTGTTGCTATCCCTGTGCTGTTGCAATCCTGGAATTTCCCCGTTGTGGGACTAATAAAGGCTTATCTTATCTTATCTTATCTTATCTTAATTTCAGCTGGTTAAGTTTTGACTGATCGCCTTTAAAAAGGTCTGTGAATATCAAATTGTCACATCCCAAAGAACTCATGATTGGAAGAAGCAACAAGCTCTCTCTAGACCTTCACAACTTATTGTTGCAAAACATAATGATGGCATTGGTTACAGGTACATTTCTAAGCTGCTGAACATTCCATTGCGCACTGTTGGAGATATCATTTGGAAGTGGAAAGAACATCATCGCAAGATTTCTGACAGAGGAATCAAAAGAATTATCAGAAAAGTTATCCAAGAGCCAAAGACCACTCATGGAGAACACCAGAAAGACTTGGAATTAGCAGGTACTGCTGTTTCAAAGAAAACAATAAGTAATGCTCTCAACCGGCATGGGCCCTATTGCCGAAGAAAAAGCATGTTGAAGCTCATTTAAAGTTTGCTGCACAACATTTGGGCAAGCCAGTAAATACAGGGAGAATATAGTCTAGTCAGATGAGACCAAAATTGAACTTTTTGGATGCCACAACACACAGCTTGCTTGGAGGAGAAATGGCACTGCAGATCCCATTATGGTGTGGGGTGTTTTTCAGCACATGGTACATGAAGACTTCATATAATTGAAGGAAAGATGAATGGACAAATGTACAGAGACATCCTTGATAAGAACCTGTTGCCATCTGCCAAGATGCTGACAATGAAGCGAGGGTGGACATTTCAGCAAGACAATGATTCCAAACACACAGCCAAGGAAACTCTCAACTGGCTCCAGAGAAGGAAAATAAAGCTGCTAGAATTGCCCAGTCAGTCACCTGACCTGAATCCAATTGAAAATCTATGGAGCGAACTGAAGATCAGAGTTCATAGAAGACACCCACAGAACCTTCAAGATTTGAAGACAGTCTGTGTGGAAGAATGGGCTAAAATCACTCCTGAGCAATGCCTGCACCTAGTTTCTCCATACAGGAGGCGTCTAGAAGCTGTTATTACCAACAAAGGCTTTTCTGCTATTTTTTATTAAATGAATTTCACCAAGTGTGTTCACCCTTGGCCGGGGGATCCTGGGTTCGATCCCAGCCCCCGACCAACAGTGATCTGTGTGGAGTTTGCATGTTCTCCCCGTGTCTGCGTGGGTTTACTCTGGGATTTCTCCGGTTTCCTCCCACATGCCAAAAACATGCAAGTTAGGTTAATTGGCATCAAACTGGGGATTCTAAATTGTCCTTAGGTATGACTGTGAGAGTGAATGATTGTCTGTCTCTCTGTGTTGGCCCTGCGATGGACTGGCGATCTGTCCAGGGTGTACCCTGCCTCTCGCCCACAGATGCTGGGATAGGCTCCAGCCCCCCCGCGACCCAAAAAGGACTAAGCGGAAGAAGATGGATGGATGGATGGTGTTCAATATGTATTTCCTCTGTCATTCCACTTTATTAAATAGAACTTGTTTTGTGAACACAATTGCCTTGATTTCTTTTTATGTATGTATGGATTACTTGGGTTGTTATTGATATCTGGTGAAAATCTCAGGTCAATGGCTCCATGAGAAATATGTTTAATGAGAAAAATGTTGACGTGTTCAATAATTTTCCCTGCTGTGTAAGAAAATGTTTGACTGTCAGATTCTTTCCCTGGCAGACAGGAGCTTACCTGTTGGCTTCTATCGTGTAGCTCCCAGTCTGTGCGCTCCGCTGTCCAGCCCTCTCTGTCCTTCACTGGGAGTCTCCTCGGGACTTCCAAGCCCTCGTTATTAGACAGTTCAGTTTTATTGCATAAAAACGCAAACCAAAATAAAGAAGGTATCCAAAACGCTGTGGAGAAGGGAAAACAGCCTAGTGTCCATTTAAAGTTGGCGTCCCGCTCGCTTTGCTCTCTTCTCTAATTGAATGACTGACCAACAACTCTTTTTCATCCGGGCTCAGGAAGCCCCCATCCTTTGATACCTGACAGCCATTTAGCCAGTCAAAACTGAACTGTAACACCCTGAAGTATGACTAGGGTTTTGGGACGGCAAGGTCAAAGGTCAACATCAAAATGGCTTATAAACTACATCTCAACAACAAAGAAACCTAGGGTCACCAAACTTGCTTCACAGGTTCACCTTGGGATCCTGACCTCTGACTATAGGTTTGGGGTCAAAAGGTCAAAGGTTAGCATTCCTTATAACTTTTTACTGTACAATGAGTAAAACTAGGGCCACCAAACCTGGTACACAGATTCACCTTGGGATCCTGACCTCTGATTATGGGTTTGGGGTCAAAAGGTCAAAGGCCAAGGTTAGCATTCCTTATGCCTTATTACTGTACAACTAAAACTAGGGCTACCAAACCTGGTATACAGGTTCATTCTGAGACCATGATCTCTGACTACAGGTTTGGGGTCAAAAGGTCAAAGGTCAAGGTTTGCATGCCCTATGCTCTCTTACAATAGAACGTGTAAAGCCTTCTAGGGTCACCAAACTTGCTACACAGGTTCACCTCAGGATCCTGCCCTACAGCTATGGGTTGTGTACTTTGTTGTATATTCATGGACGATGGGCTTATCATAATTTGGTTCTGCCACAGTAACTATATTGAAAAGTTGAAAACTGCTCTCTGTCAGTAAGTATTGGGATCTTCAAAGAAAATGGAGGCAGGGGATATTGTGGTCGCCTCAGAGTGCTCTTGTTATGGTGGCAAACAGTTTTTCTTGTCACAGAAAATTTTTGAACATCCATCCATCCATCCATCTTCTCCCGCTTAATCCTTTTCGGATCGCGGGGGGGCTGGAGCCTATCCCAGCATCAATGGGCGAGAGGCAGGGTACACCCTGAACAGATCGCCAGTCCATCGCAGGGCCAACACAGAGAGACAGACAACCATTCACTCTCACAGTCATACCTAAGGACAATTTAGAATCCCCAGTTTGATGCCAATTAACCTAACTTGCATGTTTTTGGCATGTGGGAGGAAACCCGAGAAATCCCGGAGTAAACCCACGCAGACACAGGGAGAACATGCAAACTCCACACAGATCACTGTTGGTCGGGGCCTGGGATCAAACCCAGGATCCCCCGGCCAAGGGTGAGTTGCTGTGCTGCCGCAGTGCTAACCACTCCGCCACCGTGCCGCCACATGTTCAAACAAAAAGTTGCACAACCTTTCACAAATCCTAATGAAACCCCAACAATTACAACATCTTGAACATTCCACTGCATTCATTGCTCCATGAGATACTACCCTTTGGATGGAAAACAGGGAGAAAAGGTTGAGGTTTGTCAATTTACACAAGAACTGGGAAGAAGTTGACAAGACAAATTTATATCATATGCACTAAAATACAGGTCAAGGTGAAATTAGGCAGAATTGCCAAGTTTTCAGAAAATCTTGGAGTGACATTTAGATCGAATTGTGCACAGGAAACTGGGGGTAGGGGTGGAGTGAGCGTGCATACACACAATACACAGTTATTTTTCTTCAACACATACGCTTCGTTATCTCAGAATAAGTTTAGAACATGTTCAGTCTTCCTGCCATGACAATCGGCCTTGACCATATCTTGACAGCACTGCCTTGAGAGCTCTTATTGTGTAAAAATCTGAAGGAAGTCAAGACAATATTGTCAGTATTTCCCTTATTTTGGAGTGAGAAATAATGTTTGTGGTGTCAGACAGGGTAAAAGAGTGAGACTCACTCCCAAAGAGTAAGAGTTGGAAACATGGTTTTTAAATCTTATTTACATTTTTCCATACCATCCAGTTATGTATAAGGTTGGAGACAAGGAGAACGCCAGAAGTGGAGCTGAACACTTATTTATTAAATATAGGGCTCTGTGCACCTAACCGCGCATGCAGCAGCTGGCAGAGGTAAAGGCGGAAGAGACTGCCCCCCTACCTGCAGCCTCTCTTATACACAGGAGGTTCGCGGAACTGGAAGTTAGAGCCACCACCCCGCGCTACACAAATAAGAGCTCCAATATGAAACAATACATATGAACAATAACTACCCCCCGTAGAAAAATCCAAAACACACATACAATTAGCCCACCCCAATTTGGAACCCGAATCATCTTCTAAACGTAACTAAACTAAGATCACAAAAAGGGGCCCATGGCATTCATACAAAAGAACTAAAATTAGGGGAGACGGGGAGACTGCCATCCTATGACCCACACAGCGAGGCGGGTTATTCTGCCACCTATACTATATAAAAGTCCTGAAAAAAAAAACAACTACTGCCCTGTCTTCTATATAAAATAGAACACCAAAATAATCCAAGAACAATAAATACAGAACAATAACTAACAACCAGAACACATCCATGGCTCGGTGAGGATGACCCGTGCACCCCCCCCCCCCCCCCCCAGACCCTTCACCAATCAGTTCACCCCTGGAGGTAGCTCGCTTCCCGGGCCACAGCTGGTCGCCTCAGCTCTGATGCACCTTCTCCTCCACACCTCCAAGTGCTCCAACCGTCTGGGGCCGTGCCCAACTGCCTTCTTCGGGGCATGTCGTAATTCATTAGGATGGCGCCACGAGCCATCCGACAGCAGAAGGTATCCATCTTGCCACTCGCCCGTTACCTGCAGCCAGCCCTGGTACTGCTCCATCTGCTGCTTGGTTCTCACCCGCCTGGACCTTGCCCCGCCCAAGCCCGAACATAGTCTGTGACTCCAAGCGGGGTCCTGCACGGCCTGCAGCGTCTCCGCCTGGCACTTGCTCTCCCAGTGCCACTCGGTCCTGCCCCGACTGCTTGTAAATCTACTGCTGACCCTGCCAATGTGGCCTCATGTTCACCAGCCCGCCACGGCTGTGCTCTGGGAACACCTGGGACCATTGTTTGGGCATCGCTCACCGTCGCAGGCTCTCCCCCGTGCCGCCCAGTACCCTCCTCCAGGGCGACTCGGACACTGGCATGGAGGCCCTCCTGCAGCAACCCTGAGCATGACAAGGCATGTCCACTTTCTGGAGTGCCCAGCAATCATTCATCCCACACAGCATCGTCCCGAACTCTCGGAACCAGTCGGTCCCACAGTCTGCAGCCCAACCACTCTTCCCCAGCGCCACTCCTGATGGAAAACCCGAGGCCATAGAACAGGTTGCAGCCCATGATGTTGGTGCTGCGGGCCGTCATGACGAACTCCACATCAGCCATCTCTGCCAACTTGTACCGAGCTGTCAGTCTGACGGTACCCACCGTGGCCAACCGTTCTCCTCCATAGACGCAAAGCGGCACTGAGTCACCTCTAATTCTGTAGTGGGGAAACCATTCTCCAACCGTAGCCCAATTCAGCAGCGAACTCTCTGCCCCTGTGTCGATCAACATCAGTACCGGAACTCCATCCAAAACCACTGTGCAGTGTGTACGCCCACTGGTGCTCGGGGACACAGTATGTATTATCGTTGGAACAGGAGGGGTCGAATTCCTGCGTGGGCCCTCCTGTTCTACTGACTGGCATACTCTCGCAAAGTGGCATAGACTGCTACATCTGCCACAGCGCTTCCCTCTTGCCACACACTCTCTGGCCTTATAGCGGTGCTTCGTGGACCCACAGGCCATATACCTGGGCTTCCCCGGGGCAGACCTCATCTATACAGTGTTGGCCTCCTCCACGCCGTCCTCAACGCTCCCATCGCTGTCTGGGTCCACTACTTGCATGGCCATGGGGGATCGTAACTCTCTCGGTGATAGGCGCTCGCTTAGCTCCTGAGTTAGCGTGTCTGCTGCTTCCAGCTGGAGCGCCAACTCGACGGCCCTGGCCAGCGTCAACTCACCCGGGAATGTGAGCAGCTTGGAGCAGACCTCAGCACAGTTGATGTGTTCCGCCAACTGGTCGCGAACCATTTCTTCCTCCAACAGCCTGAACCGACACTCAGCGGCCAACTGCCTCAAGTTCGACACAAACCGCTGGATGGGTTCGCCTACCTGTTGGCGGCGCTGTCTGAACTTAATTCTCCGGACGATGATGTTGTCTGGCGCCCTGAAATGGCATGCCATTAGCTCGACCACTTCTTCATAATTATCTGCATCACCGAGCATGCCCCAAATCCTCTGCCCCTCCACTCCCAGGTTATGCACCAGCAACGTCCGTGCCCTCAGCTTCTCCATTCTTCCCAGGTCCAACCCCACCATATATGTCTGGAAGGATTCGTACCACCAAGGCCATGGTACAGGCAGCTCCCCCGGGAGCTCCAAGAACGGCCGAATTGGTGTACACATGCCTCCTTGGTTTTTCTTCTCATTGCCAAATGTTATGTCAAGGAGAACGCCAGAAGTGGAGCTGAACACTTGTTTTGTGGTGAACACTCAATGGACCTGTTGGACCGGTTCTGTGACTCGCATTTCAGGTCAGAACAAAGGCAGGAAGCTTAGCCTTGTTATGCAAGACTGGAGACTGTGGGGGGTCGATTTAAGGATGCGTGGGAGACAGTGGAAGTGATATCATGGAGGGAAATGCATTGTGACTGTCTTTATTATGCCAGGTGGTGAAATGTATTGTGACTGTCTTTATTATGCAAGGTGGTCTGTGGGACATGTGATCTATGAGGTGTGAAGTCCCTGATATTTAAGGACGACAGTTACTGTTTCATTCTCTCTCTTTTTTTCTGCTGTTGAAATGATGGAGATGTGAATAAAGCTGACTCTGAGAAAGAACGCTGCCTCGTCATTTTCACATCTTCCACACTGGTGACCCTGAGACGTATCATGGAAGAAAGAAATTCCCCCGGGCCAGCTGCGTCAGGAGCCCCCAGCCAAGCGAACGCCGCTACAGTCCAGCTACCGGACTTCTGGCAGAACAATCCGCGCTCCTGGTTCAACGCAGTTGAGGCGCAGTTCAACCTCCGGGGGATATCAGTAGATGTCACGAAATTCTACCACGTAGTCGCAAAGCTGGACAACAACACGGCCCAGCATGTGGAGAGCCTGATCGACCAGCCGCCGGAGAGCGACAAATACGGCGCGTTGAAGGCTGCACTCATCCAGCAATTCACCCCCTCGGCGGAGGAGCGAGCAGAGAGGCTCCTGGCGCTGACGGAGGGGGAAAACGACATGCCCGCGAGCCTGATGGAGAAGTTGTTGAGGTTAAAAGACTCTGACGATGATCACTTCATTTTCACCCACCTCTTCCTCAGGACTCTACCGTCAGCAGCGAGAGCGGCTCTGGCCAGTTCGCCACTGTTGGCCCTACGGGACTACCGTGCGCTGGGCTGAGAGGCGCAGCGGATTGTCAACTCCACCAAGCGGCATGCAGCCACGGCCGCTGCAGCGGAACTCGGCGCGACGACCGCAGACGACAGGAGGCCAGATACAGCGGTGCCAGACTCACCGACGACGGCGGCGGCAAGGGCCAGGGAGCGTGGACCGGACGTCTTTTGTTTCTACCATCGCCGCTTCGCAGAGAGGGCACGCAAGTGTGTACCGCCGTGCCAGTTCGGGCGTTCGGGAAACGCCAAGACCGGGGGTCGGTAGCAGCCGCGGCCCTCGGGGAAGAGAACAAGCTGCTCTACTTGTTGGACGCACGCTCCGGGAGGCAGTTCCTCGTCGACACAGGCTCCCAGTTGAGTTTCATCACTCCTTCCTACGCGGACAGACTGGCGGGTTCCGGACGTCCCCTGGTGACAGCGGCGAACGGTTCGGAGATTAAGACCTTTGGTGAGAAGACTCTGCTTCTGTCTCTACACGGCCGTGCATATGAGTGGACTTTTGTTGTAGCAACAGTAAATTTCAATATGCTGGGGGCTGATTTTTTGTGCTCACATGGGTTGTTGGTTGATCTCGCTAACAGGCGCCTGGTTAATGCATTTTCTTTTGATTCTGTCCCCTGTGCAGCGCGAGCGGCCCCACCTACAGCACAAGCCAACGTCACAACAGCAGGCGGTAAGTTCCACACACTGCTCACTCAGTTCCCAGCACTCACGGTCCCCACATTTTCGGCAACAGTCGCTAAGCACAGGGTGGAGCATTTTATTACTACTACCGGACTGCCCGTTTTTGCAAAAGCTCGGCGCTTGGACGCAGTTAAGCTGGCCATAGTGTGCGAGGAGTTCTCCAACCTGGAGAGGTTGGGCATTATCCGACGTTCAAACAGCCCGTGGGCTTCCCCCCTACATATGGTCCCGAAAGCTGACGGATCATGGCGCCCTTGCGGGGATTTTCGCAGGTTAAACAACGCTACAGCGCACGACCGCTACCCAATCCCACATATCCAAGATTTCTCGGTTCATTTGGCAGGGGCGCGCATTTTTTCTAAAATAGACTTGGTCCGCGGTTACCACCAAGTCCCAGTGCGCGCTGAGAACATACCCAAAACAGCGGTAATAACTCCGTTTGGTTTATTCGAGTTTTTACGCATGCCATTCGGACTTAAAGGGGCTGCTCAGATGTTCCAACGCATGATGGACGCGGTGCTTTGCGATCTCCCTTTCGTGTTCGTCTACCTGGACGATATTTTAGTAGCCAGCGCGTCCAAAGACGAACACGAAAAACACTTGGCCACAGTTTTCCGAAGGTTGGGAGATCACGGGTTAATAATCAACCCAGCGAAGTGTCAGTTCGGGGTGGCGCAGATCGATTTTTTAGGACACCGTGTCTTCCCCGAAGGAGCAGTTCCGCTGCCTGACAAAGTGCGCGCTGTGGCAGATTTTCCCCGGCCGCAGACAGTCAGGGCGTTGCAGGAGTTTTTGGGAATGGTGAATTTTTATAACCGTTTTCTCCCCCGCGCGGCGCAGCTCATGCAGCCGCTGTATGCCGCGCTCAAAAAAAAGAAACCCGCGGATAAGATCGAGTGGTCCCCAGAGCGGGACCAAGCGTTCTCGGAGGTGAAAGTAGCCTTGGCAAAGGCTGCGTTGTTGGCACACCCAGACCCAACTGCCCGCATAGCGCTCACCACTGACGCGTCAGATGTGGCCATAGGGGCGGTCGTGGAGCAACATGTAGCCGGGGTTTGGCAACCCCTCGCATTTTTCAGCAGGACCTTGCGCGATAGTGAACGTAAATACAGCGCGTTCAACAGGGAGCTGCTCGCTCTCCATTTGGCCATCCGCCACTTTCAGTTCTGGCTGGAAGGACGCGCTTTCACCGCGTTCGTTGATCACAAACCGCTAACATTCGTGATGGCCAAGATCTCGGAACCGTGGTCAGGCCAGCAGCAGAGACAGCTGGCAGCGATATCAGAGTTTATCACTGATATTCAGCATGTGGCGGGCAAACTCAATGTAGTGGCAGATTGCCTCTCGCGCGCTGTGGCGGCCCCAGTCAGCGTAGGGTTAGATTATGCAGCCATGGCCGCAGAGCAGGTTAATGACGCAGACGTGCGCGCGCTCCAGTCTGGACCAACAGGGTTAAGGCTGGAGAGCAGGGTGCTGCAAGACGGTATGCCCCCCCTAATCTGTGATGTCTCCACTGGACGGCCGCGTCCAGTAGTACCGGCCGCGTGGCGCCGCCGCGTTTTTGACTCGGATCATTCTATGGCACACCCTGGAGTGCGCGTGTCGGTCAAAATGGTGGGAGAGAAATTTGTTTGGCCGAGCCTCCGCAAACAGGTCAAAGAGTGGGCAGCAGCCTGCACGGCGTGTCAACGAGCCAAAGTACACAGGCACACGAGAGCTCCTTTGGAACCGTTTCACATTCCGGCCAAGAGGTTCAATCACGTTCATGTGGACCTCGTTGGACCCCTCCCGCTGTCACAGGGGTGCACACACCTTCTGACAATGGTGGACCGCACCACGCGCTGGCCTGAAGTGGTCCCACTGGCATCAACCACAGCCGAGGAAGTGGCGCGAGCATTCCGTCGGACATTACGTCCGACAGAGGCCCTCAATTTGTTTCCGAGCTTTGGTCGACAATGGCCCGCAGCCTGGGTGTCACAATTCACCGCACAACCGCGTACAATCCGCAGGCTAACGGGTTATGCGAACGTTTTCATAGGTCATTGAAAGCGGCTCTCAGAGCGTCACTGACGGATACAAATTGGGTTGACAAGTTACCATGGGTGTTATTGGGGTTGCGTTCTGCACCTAAAGAGGATCTAGAAGTCTCCCCAGCGGAGCTCGTGTTTGCGCAGCCACTCCGGCTGCCTGGGGAGTTTCTCCCAGATAACCCTGCGCCAAACGCCTCCCCGTCTCAGCTGTTGCGGAGTAACATAGAATCAAGCACGCTGCCCGGCCCCGCGCACCACAGTTTTCCGCGCATTTTTGTGCCTAAAACTTTGAAGAGCGCAGAGTTTGTTTTTGTTAGACACGATGCGCATCGAACCCCACTGCGACCGCTTTATGACGGACCATTCAGAGTGCTAGAAACAGGGGACAAGCAGTTTTTGCTAGATTTGGGGGGTAGGAAAGAGAAAATTGGCATAGACAGACTTAAACCCGCTTTTGTGGTGGCAGAGGAGGAAGTGCTGTTGGCAGAGGCCCCGCGGTGAGGTAGACCACCACGGAGGGTTTCACACAGTAATGTTTCCCAAAGTAATGTTTCCCCAGAACACCCGCAGAGACTGACGAAGGGTTTCCGCCCCCAGACGGCAAATCCCCAGCAGGACAGCGCCGCAGAGACTGTGAACCCCAGCTACAGCAGATTCGGCAGGAGGCTGAAGCCTATCCAGCATGTGGACTGATGTGTATTGATGCTATCACGGCATGCATGTGGTTATGGGGCTGCACGGTGGCGCAGTGGTTAGCACTGCGGCAGCACAGTTTACCCTTGGCCGGGGGATTGTGGGGATCGTGGGTTCGATCCCAGCCCCCGACCAACAGTGATCTGTGTGGAGTTTGCATGTTCTCCCCATGTTGCGTGGGTTTACTCCGGGATTTCTCCGGTTTCCTCCCACATGCCAAAAACATGCATGTTAAGTTAATTGGCTGTTCTAAATTGTCCCTAGATATCTGTTTCCTATAGGCCCTTAGAATAGAGGGTTAGTATTAATGAAAGCGCTTTGAGTGGTCTTTGTGACTAGAAAAGCGCTATATAAGTGCAGGTTAGTTAGTTAGTTAGTTAGTTATTTTCTTGTTGTTCTGTTTTTCTAAAATGCTGGGGGGACTTGTGTGGTGAACACTCAATGGACCTGTTGGACCGGTTCTGTGACTCGCATTTCAGGTCAGAACAAAGGCAGGAAGCTTAGCCTTGTTATGCAAGACTGGAGACTGTGGGGGGTCGATTTAAGGATGCCTGGGAGACATCCATCCATCCATCCATCCATCTTCTACCGCTTTTCCGGAGGTCCGGGTCGCGGAGGCAGCAGTTCAAGCAGAGAAGCCCAGACTTCCCTCTCCCCAGCCACCTGCTCCAGCTCTTCAGAGGGGATACCAAGGCGTTCCCAGACTAGCTGGGAGACATAGTCTCTCCACCGAGTCCTGGGTCTGCCCTGGGGTCTCCTCCCAGTGGGACGTGCCTGAAACACCTCAAGTGGGAGACGTCCAGGAGGCATCCTAATCAGATGCCCATACCACCTCAACTGACTCCTTTCAATGTGGAGGAGCAGCGGTTCTACTCTGAGCCTCTCCCGGATGACTGAGCTCCTCACCCTATCTCTGAGGGTGAGTCCAGCAATCCTACGGAGAAAGCTCATTTCAGCCGCTTGTATCCGCGATCTCGTTCTTTCGGTCATTACCCAAAGCTCGTGACCATAGGTGAGAGTAGGAACGTAGATTGACTGGTAAATCGACAGCTTTGCCTTAGAACTAAGCTCCCTCTTCACCACAACAGACCGGTACAACGTCCGCATCACTGCAGATGCTGCTCCAATCCGTCTGTCGATCTCTCGCTCCATTTTCCCCTCACTCGTGAACAAGACCCCAAGATACTTAAACTCCTCCACTTGGGGCAGGAGCCTGTCCCCAACCCAGAGAGGACAATCCACCTTTTTCCGGCTGAGGACCATGGACTCGGACTTGGAGGTGCTGATTCTCATCCCAGCCGCTTCACACTCAGCGGCAAACCGTCCCAGCAAGAGCTGTAGGTCATTGCTGGATGAAGCCAACAGGACAACATCATCTGCAAACAACAGAGATGAGATCCTGTGGTCACCAAGCATGACACCCTCCATTCCCTGGCTGCGCCTAGAAATCCTGTCCATAAAAATTATGAACAGGACCGGTGACAAAGGGCAGCCCTGGCGGAGTCCAACTCTCACTGGGAATGACTCCGACCGAGTGTTGGCAATGCGAACTAAACTCTCACAACGGTCGTACAGAGACCGAATAGCTCGTAACAACAAGCCCGATACCCCATACTCCCGAAGCACCCCCCACAAAAATCCACGAGGGACGCGGTCAAATGCCTTCTCCAAGTCCACAAAACACATGTAAACTGGTTGGGCAAACTCCCACGAACCCTCAAGAATTCTCGAGAGGGTAAAGAGCTGGTCCGATGTGCCACGGCCAGGACGAAAACCACATTGCTCCTCCTGAATCCGAGGTTCGACCAACGGCCGGACTCTCCTCTCCAGTACCTTGGCATAGACCTTCCCAGGGAGGCTGAGGAGTGTGATCCCTCTAAAGTTGGAGCACACCCTCCGGTCCCCTTTTTTGAAGAGAGGAACCACCACCCCGGTTTGCCATGCCAAATCATGGAGGGAAATGCATTGTGACTGTCTTTATTATGCCAGGTGGTCTGTGGGACATGTGATCTATGAGGTGTGAAGTCCCTGATATTTAAGGACGAGAGTTACTGTTTCATTCTCTCTCTTTTTTTCTGCTGTTGAAATGATGGAGATGTGAATAAAGCTGACTCTGAGAAAGAACGCTGCCTCGTCATTTTCACATCTTCCACAGTTTATTAAATACAGGGCTCTGTGCACCTAACCGCGCATGCAGCCGCTGGCAGAGGTAAAGGCGGAAGAGACCGCCCTCCTACCTGCAGCCCCTCTTATACACATGGAGTTGGCGAACCGGAAGTTGGAGCCACCACCCCCATGCTACACAAGAGCTCCAATATGAAACAATACATATGAACAATAAATAACTACATCACACATCCCAAGTTTTTTTTTGTTTTTGCACGTTAGATAAAAGATACCAGTTTTACCTTCAGACATTGTGTTCGGGTTTGCTGAACCCTGACCCACACATTATTTGGTGCCCCCCCCTCATTGACCTGTCGGGCTTTTCCGTTCGGGTTCGTCCCTTTCCGCCTCCTCCCTTTAGTTCCCACGCACTCGCCTTCTCTGGGCTAAGCTGGGCTGGAAAATGGCTGAGTGAGAGCAGGAGTTATTAACAAGGAAAGAAAGAAGGACACGAAGTTAAAAAAAAAAGAAAGAAATAGTAAGCTGGAGGTTTTCTAGGAGTTTCACCGCGTATTGAGAGAAGCCATCGCCTACAGATAAAACCAAAAACCAAATTGCGTGTGCCACGTTTGCTCCAGACCTCGAAGGGGAAAAGAATAAAGCTCGGCGGTGAGTTTTTCCGACTTAATTCACATTTCCAGTAGAGGAAACTGTACAGGAAAATGGTGGAAGCTCACTGCGTGTGTGCATACACGCTGCTGACACATGGACTGCTCTGGAAATCTAAACTGCTTTTCTTCATGCTTGCTCCTTGAGTTGACTCATTTAAACCAACTTTTAATCATTCTTGCAGTGCTGCTCGGTGCTGGTGGACCTTGCACAAAAGCGGAGCCCGTTAAGTTACCGTGACATTATAAAATGTCCCGTTTAAAGCCGCATCACGGTTTTACCGTGGCATTAAATGTGTTGCTTCAAAGAATTTTCTGGTTTTCAGCGTTTAATTTAGTTATGTAGAGGGAATATGCAGAGGATCGTGTGTTAAGCAGGCCCCACTGTACAAAACTAGCGAAGAAAATCCCTCTTTTCCCAGTAATGCTAACTTTGAAATGTTTTCAATTCAATTCAACTTTATTTATATAGCGCCATTTCACAACAACAGTCATCTCATAGCACTATCAACTGTAGGGAGGACCCCCACAGTTGCAGAAAGACCCCAGCAATCAGGCGATCCCCTGTGAGCAAGCACTTGGCGACGGTGGAGAGGAAAAACTCCCTTTTAACAGGAAGAAACCTCCAGCAGAACCAGGCTCAGGGAGGGGCAGTCATCTGCTGCGACTGGCTGGGGGGTGAGGGGACAGAGAAGAAGAAAAGAACAGACATGTAGAGAGCAAACAGCACGATGGGGACTCAATCTATGGGAGAGAACAAACAGATGTTAATGACCAGCAAAAAAAAAATATTTCATAGAATTTCGATTTTCAAGTATTGAAAGTAGGAGATTCCTTTTGCACAAAAACCCGCTTGTATTCTAAACGTCTGTCACAAATTTGCAACTTTTGGTATACAGTTGTAACTTTTTTTTTTATCATTCTGAAATTTGCAACCTTTGTCTTGTAAATTTCTGACTTCATTTCTGTCAGTGTGTGAAGTTTTTCCTCTTGGATGTTACAGTGTGACTGAATAAAATACAGACTACATGCGCCCACAAATATAAACCAAAGTCTAGCAAAGAAACAGCAGACGGTTGAAGTGTCAAATATTTCCTGAGCCAGAATATAAAAATTATGACTTGAAATGCACTTTAGTCAGAATAAAATGTATCCTGCAATTATACAAATCACTGAAGTACAATTTTGTTAAAAAGTTTCTTGAGTACATGTACTTGAGTGACTAACTTATTACTACCCAGTTCATTAGTTAAGCCATACTTGCTAATGCGGATTCCTGCCTTATAGGACATGGGGACCTGAAAAGATGTGTGCTGCGATACGACCAAAATTTCATATCACAATATAAGCACTCTTATTTGATGATAACGATATACATTTTCTGTAAATTCTATAGTTTATCTATGATAACCAATAAAAGGACCATCTCTTTTTCTACTTTTTATAGTACATACTGAAAAAAATCACTTGTACAAATTCATCTGTCATTAATTTTATACATTTTTTCTCTCTTAATTTTGCAATGTGTTATAAAATTGTTTTTAATGTCCATTTGAGATGACTTCAATTTTATTCATTACTGCTACTTGCCTAATTAAAAATGATTAGAAACCAAGATACATTAAGAGCCAGTTTGTTCGTCCAGCATGTTTTAATTAATTATTTATTTGGTGTGTATGCGGCCGCTGTCACGCACTTTTGCAGCTTTAGTAATATTTTTTCAGACAAAATTAAGAAACTCAGCAGTGATTTAAACCAGAACGATGGTCTGATACACTGTAATGTTTCCTGTTAGCGACAAGTTAGCATCATCATTTAGCATTTGCTGTTTTATAATTAGACAGAGATGGTGTTGTTACTTAACTCCAATTAAAACAAGGTTGTAGGACCATCCTCTGATGCAGCACGGTGGGGAAAAAGTCCCACATCCCTCACACAGAAATAGCGGCTCCACAGAAGTAGCGGCAAAGCATTCGCTTACTTTTAGCTGCTGTGGCGCACCTGGTGCATGGCTAGGGGAGTGGCGGGGCGGTGACAAGTAGAAATGGGTATGCGTCTTTTAAATGCTGACATAAACAATACAGTTTTATATGAAACAGTAGACTTTTTTTTTTCGTGTCACCGATATATATCATCATATCGCATAGCCCTAGTTACATCCCAGGTTACAGAATTTGACGCACATCATGGGATTAATGGAAATTGTGCCACTTCCATAATAACGCAACCCCTCCCCAACAACAACTGAATACTGTTATGCAACCAAATGTTAATCCTTCCTTATATGCTTTATTGTGTGAAGCCTCAGCCCTTCATGTAAATGTCTTGAAGCTCTCAGAATTACATCCCCACCCCCCCCACCCCAAAATAAAATGTCTATTCAAGGACCTTTTATCTTAGGGGTTGTGCACATGATGTTTTCATTGAAGCTGAAAAAAGATATGCGTGTACACATCAGTGTCACAGAAGCAATGCTGCATGCCCCCACGACCACCCAAGGTGTGAAAGCTGCTGTTGTAACTATGGTGGCCCAGTAGGTGGTGTGTGACTTTACAGCGCCTTGTATAAACGACTTCCTGTAAACCGTGAATCGCTTGGAGGTACATTCAGACCATATGCAAAGTTATTATTATTTTTATTATTATGATTATTAAGTATTTTTGCGCAGCACAATTACATATAAAGTCGGTGTAAAAATATGAATACAGTACATGTGAATTTGAGTCTGAGCAAGTTGGTCGCACTAGCACATCAGCCTTAACCGTTTGCCTATGGCGCACCGTTGTGAAGTCAGCCCCTAGTGGTCACGTTTTTTTGTTTTTTTTTCAAGAAAATATTCAGTTTTGGGCAGCGCGGTGGCGGAGTGGTTAGCACTGCGGCAGCACAGCAACTCACCCTTGGCTGGGGGATCCTGGGTTCGATCCCAGCCCCCGACCAAAAGTGATCTGTGTGGAGTTTGCATGTTCTCCCCTGTGTCTGCGTGGGTTTACTCCGGGATTTCTCCAGTTTCCTCCCACATGCCAAAAACATGCACGTTAGGTTAATTGGCATCAAACTGGGGATTCTAAATTGTCCTTAGGTATGACTGTGAGAGTGAATGGTTGTCTGTCTCTCTGTGTTGGCCCTGCGATGGACTGGCGATCTGTCCAGGGTGGACCCTGCCTCTCGCCCAAAGATGCTGGGATAGGCTCCAGCCCCCCGCGACCCGAAAAAGGATTAAATCGAAGAAGATGAAAGAATGAATATTCAGTTCAAATGTCAGAGATTTCCAAAGCTATAACTTGAAAGTGGTTAGAGATAATGGCTTACTGTCAATTAGGAAGATTACTAACTAAATAACCTGCACTTATATAGCGCTTTTCTAGTCACAAAGACCACTCAAAGTGCTTTCACTAATACTAACCCTCTATTCTAAGGGCCTATAGGAAACAGATATCTAGGGACAATTTAGAACAGCCAGTTAACCTAACATGCATGTCTTTGGATTGTGGGAGGAAACCGGAGCCCCCGGAGTAAACCCACGCAGCACAGGGAGAACATGCAAACTCCACACAGAAAGGTTCCAACCCCTGCTGATGTAGAATATGATCCAAAGTTTGAGATAGGAGTAAATTTATACATCTAATTTGCATAATGCCACGGCAGCCATATCGAATTACATAACTTTCAGTCAAAAGCGGACTTTGGACATAAATGCCATTTCCTCTTCTCAGACTACATGTTGCTATGGTCAGGGATGAGAATCCTCTGCGGATCCGCGGAATTCCTCGGATTTGATCATGTCTAGGGTCATTCTCGTGAATCGTCTAAATTCGAGGAGAAAATTTTAGGGGGGGAGGGGGGGTTGGCGGTATGTTATGAGCGGCGAGTCGTATTTTCGATCGGCTGCTAAAATCCACCGTGCAGAACGCGCTGCCCAGCGAGCTCAGTAATGTAATGTAACAAGGCCACTGATTGGCTGATACTTATTGAAGCAACCAATCGGCGATTTAGTTATTCCTTTGTCATATCCCACACGCGGAGTGAAATGCAAATGGCGGACCGTTCAATCAACCGAGTTTTCCCGATTTCGTGAAAATGGTGAACCTAAAACTCACGAAAGACAACAAAGCAAGAATATTAGAAATCGACAAAGGGATAAGGAACAAGTTTCGTTGGGAATGGCTCGAAAAAACTGTGTCAATGACTGTAAAGATCGGTAAAAATACCGAAGTTGTGGTTGAAAAAATGGCCGACTTCATAGCAAAATGCGAAGTACCAGGGAAAGCCCAGTGTGTTTATTGCAACAATTTCTTGAGTTATGGATCTCGTGGTTGTGTTGCCTTAGTTGAGCACTGTTCAAAACAGAAACGTCTCAAAATTGTGCCTACAAGAGATCGAACTACTTGCTCGTGCTGCATTCAAAACGATCGATGGACACCGTCAAATTCAGATGCCAGTCAATCAAAGTTCATCACAATTGGCCCCGATTACAGCAATTAGTGATCGGAAGACACATTCCGAGGTAAGATTTTTTTCTCGTTATAAGTAATGTACTTGAGAATTTTCACGTAATGAATTTGTTATTAAATAGCATGTGTAAGTTGTGACGTCATGCCTGTTTTGAAACACTAATTGCATTTGAATGCTGATTATCGATTGTTAATAGATAAATGTTATTACCTCCGCCAAGGAGATTATGTTTTCATCGGCGTTGGTTTGTCTGTCTGTCTGTCTGTTTGTTTGTTTGTTTGTTTGTTAGCAAGATAACTCAAAAAGTTATGGACGGATTTTCCTGAAATTTTCAGAGATTGTCAGAAATGGGGTATCCTACAGATGATTAGATTTTGGTGGTGATCCGGATCACCGTCTGGATCCAGGAATTTTTTAAATGATTCTTTTTTTTGTTTTTGTTTTTGTTTTTTTTTTTTACCTCCTTGGCGGAGGTAAAAAAAAAAAAAAAAAGAATCCATTAAAAAATTCTTGCGAATGGCATTTTTTTCCATGGTCAAGGAATCTATAAAGTTAGACAAAATAAATGTAGGATTAATATTTATGATGTTAAACACTGTATGGGGGGAACTGTGGCGCTGGGCGGAGGTCTGCGCTCTCCGAGTGCTTTTCTAGTTACATGTTTTCTCATAATTTGAAATGCAATCTAAGAATTTTGAATATAATTTATCATTTTTTGTTTCACTAGGAGGAGTTACATAATGCATGTGTGTTTTTTTTTTGTTTGTCATGGGTGGTGATGGTTGCCTTTCCTAAGATATCTTTGCTTTTATTAGTAAACATAATTTCTTTATGGTCATTGCATAAAAATATTAAACATCTTTTAGGTTTTACTTACTTTCTTAGATTATCTTTCAAATATTAAAATATACTAATATGCAACTTTTTTTTATATTCCTAGTAACACTAACCAATGCACACATTAATAAATCAAAATGTTTGCAGAATGTCAGTATATTTTAATAAATGGGTGATGGACTTGGTGATGGAATTTTGTTAATATTTATAATTTATTTTACATTGTTTAAATTATTTTGTCTGTTCTAGAACTATGTAAATGTAATTCTGTGTCAGTTCTAAACATATTAAATAGTAGTAAAATATAATTTAGTATTATTACATCAACATACCATTCAGATATCATAAATTTACACGTGATGCAGCAGCAGATTAAAAAGGTAAACTATAAATGCATTTGTACTTACTTCTAACTTTAAATATAAGACCATATTTGAGCATTCTAAAACACCAGATTTCATTAGCTTCTGGGGGGCAACGCCCCCCAGACCCCCAACAAGGCTCTGCTTTGGATCCGGCTTGGGGGCCTACGTCCCCCAAGACCCCCGGCTTAGTTTCCTCTTTTTTTCCCCAAACCCCATTCTCATTCCTGTAACATTGTTGCTATGCACCATTGATTTCTCACCTTGATTGTTTTCAGAAACATGTTTCTGTCATGAACTCCTCATGCGCTTTTCCACAGCGCACGGAGGAGGGGTGAAAGGATGAGGATTTATACGCTGGGCTACACCACACATGCATTTATTGAACACCACACCAATAAACAATTCCGGTGCATACAATTCACATTGGCTAAAGGGAGTCCTCAAGGATGCTCCATAGTCTGGGTGAGAATACCGGGGAAGGAACACACACAGAATAATACTCACGAGACTGGAGCTGTCCGAGTAAGTCCAAATAAGCACTAGGTGAACACAGTCCTCTGACTTGACTTCATACGGTGAGCAAAGACTGTATATGAAGTGCAATGACCCAGCAATGCATGACTGGAAAAAGGCTCCTTAAGTACATGCATTGCTGGATCCACAAATTGATCACACCTGGACGAGGAGCAGGGAGATGGCACACGGGAGTGGGAACAGCTGGCAGTAATAGAGAGGGGGCGTGGTCTGACCGGCAGACAGTTAGACAGCACTCACTCCAGCGTGAGCCCAAGAAGCTGCCTCATCGCTGCTGGCCAGACATCAGTGGCTATGGGTACGGCAGAGTACACAGAAATACATATTAACATACATACAACATGGCACGTACCCACAGAGAGGCCAGGACCGAGCCACGGGAGACCAAGCCGGCTCGGTTCCTGACAGTTTCACTGTTTAATGTTGAAGATACAGGAGAAGGTTTTCCATCTCATTGTCAACAGCACATACATATATGTCAGCTATTTGTTGTGGCTTCGGTGGTTATGCTCTATTCCTGCTCCAGTGATGCTGATGTCACAGTTACTGTTTTACTCCATGCATGAGGTGGACAAAAAATGCCAGTAAAACTTTGCCACTCTGGAGCAGGGATGGAAATTGATAAGATTTTATCAGTATCAGTGGCATTGTCGATTTTGCTTATCGATCTCATTCTTTATCGATTCCCTTATCAATTCTTGATCAGTTTTCCGTATGGGGAAAAAGCAGGCCTTTACAGGATTGCAGGATTTTTGTTATTTTCTGACATTAAACAATGCTTTTTCTCTTAAAAAGATATAATAACATCACATATAAAATACTGTAAACATGCTTTCCTTAGAAAAATGGGCATTTATGCCTTGTAACACTTGTAATGTTTAAATGCTGAAAAGCAATATAAATAAAAGCAGTATAAATGAAATACTGAAATAAACAACTGCACAATTATGTTAGTTTTGTCACAGTGAGGTAGAGAATTGGACCCAAATGCTGGATGTAAGTTTTAACAGTTCTTTATTAAGAGCTGGTCACCCTGACACAGCTCAAGGGCTTAAATAGAAAGTAAATACTGTTCAGAAGCTGTAAACAAAAGACGGCGGCAAAACAGACTGAACTGGAGCAAAGCAGGATACAGGATGGACAGGACTCGACTAGGAACAAAGCGTGTTGTTCATGCCGTATGACTAACAAGGACACCAGACAGAACAAAGGGAGATAGGGTTAAATAACAAAATAACGATAACGATCTTTTTATCAGTAACCTACGTCTCATCCCTGAGCTCCGGAGAACACCCGACGCTTGGCAAGCTTCCCGGCCGACCGGAAGTGCTCGCAGGCGGCGTAGTGAGACCGTAAACAAAGGCGGGGGAAACGCGGTGGGCTAAGAGCTAAGCTAAAGCTAACACCGCACCGGCTTTCTCTACCCAGTATTTTCCTCGCTAATGTACGGTCACTGGCGAACAAAATGAATGAGCTACGGCTTCGGATCACCAACAATAAGAGACTTATGAACTGCAATATCATGATTTTCACGGAAACATGGCTACACAGTGGAATACCCGACAATGCTATTGAGCTAGCCGGCCTACACACGCTCCGGGCAGACAGAGCAGCAGATGACTCCGGTAAGCCCAGAGGTGGGGGAGTGTGCATTTATATTAACAAGGCTTGGTGCACGAACTCTGTCACTGTTGAGAGACACTGCTCAGCTAACCTGGAGTTTCTCATGGTTAAATGCAGACCTTTCTATCTGCCACGCGAGTTCACTTGTACCATCATAACAGCTGCTTACATTTCTCCAGATGCTAATGCTAACCTTGCTATGAAAGAACTGCATGCAGCTATTAGCAAACAACAAACTGCACACCCAGAGGCAGCATTTATTGTGGCGGGTGATTTTAGCCACTCTAACCTCAAGACAGTGCTTCCTAAATTCTACCAGCATGTCTCCTGTCACACAAGAGGGGACAAAACATTGGACCATGTTTACACCAATATTGTGGGAGCCTACACAGCAACTCCCCTCCCCCACCTAGGTCAGTCTGATCACTTATCTTTGTTCCTTACCCCCAAGTATGTACCGCTCATCAACCGGGTGAAGCCATCAGTGAGGACCATCAAAGTGTGGCCAGAGGGAGTTGACTCTGTACTCCAGGAAAAGTTTAGGAACACAGACTGGAGTATGTTCACCTCTCAAGCTACCTGTGGCTCCCACATAAACATCGACTCTTACACCCACTCAGTCCTGGACCATATCAACACCACTATTGACAGTGTCACCACGGAAAGACAGATCACCACGTACCCAAATCAGAAGCTGTGGATGAACAGAGAAGTGCGGCTTCTGCTAAAGGCACGTAACAATGCCTTTAGATCTGGTGACGCACAGGCCTACAGTTCATCCAGGGCAGATCTGAAGAGGGGTATCAAGAAGGCCAAGCACAGCTACAAGTTGAAGGTGGAGGAACATTTTGGGGACTCTGACCCCTGACGCATGTGGCAGGGCATTCAAGCTATCTCTGATTATAAGCCCAGCAACTCCATACCTATAGCCATGACTGTGTCCTTTCTCAATGAGCTAAATGATTTCTATGCTTGTTTTGACAAGGACAATAACGAAAAGAACATCAATTTCCCACCCTCTGACGACCTCCACCACCTCACACTCACCCACACCGACGTCCGTAACGCACTGAGTCATGTCAACGTACGTAAGGCTGCTGGCCCTGACAGCATTCCTGGGTGTGTGCTGAGGGCATGCGCTGAGCAGCTGGCAGGGGTCTTCACAGACATCTTCAACCTGTCCCTGGCCCAGGCTGTGGTACCAGCGTGCTTCAAGACCACTTCTGTAGTATCAGTGCCGAAACATTCAACACCATCGTGCCTAAATGACTATCGCCCTGTGGCACTGACGCCCATAGTCATGAAGTGCTTTGAGCGACTGGTCTTGGCACAGCTCAAAAAATGCCTGCCCCCTACACTGGACCCTCACCAGTTTGCCTACCGGAGCAACAGGAGTACAGAGGATGCGGTTTCTACAGCGCTGCACTATGTACTCTCACACCTGGATGACAAGAACACCTACGCAAGAATGCTGTTTGTTGACTTCACCTCAGCATTCAACACAGTTATCCCCTCCAAGCTGATCACTAAACTTGGGGACCTGGGAATCAGTACCTCCACCTGCAACTGGATCATGGATTTTCTGACCAACAGACCCCAGCATGTTAGGTCAGGCCCCGACCGTTCTTCCGTCATCACACTCAACACTGGTGTACCACAGGGCTGTGTGCTCAGCCCATTCCTCTACTCTTCACCCATGACTGCAGGCCTATGTATGGATCCAGTCCCATCATAAAGTTCGCAGATGACACCACGGTGATCGGACTCATCAGGGACAACGATGAGTCAGATTACAGGGCAGAGGTTGAACACTTGGCTACTTGGTGCGCTGACAATAACCTGCTCCTTAACACCAGCAAAACCAAGGAGCTCATAGTGGACTACAGGAAGGAGAGGGGAGAGACACATGACCCCATCCATATCAATGGCATAGCTGTTGAACGTGTCCCCAGCTTCAAATTCCTGGGGACCCACATCTCGGAGGACCTGTCTTGGTCAGTTAACACCACCAGCCTGATCAAGAAGGCCCATCAGCGCCTCTTCTTCTTGAGGACACTGAAGAAGAACCATCTGTCAACTGACATCCTGGGCAACTTCTACCGCTGCGTGATAGAGAGCACCCTGACCAACTGTGTCACAGTCTGGTATGGGAGCTGCTCTGTCGCTGACCGTAAGGCGCTGCAGCGGGTGGTGAAAACTGCCCAACGCATCACAGGGACTCCACTTCCAGTTATAGAGGTCGTCTACAGGAAAAGATGTCTGCGCCAGGCACACAGCATTCTTAGGGACTCCAACCATCCTGCTCATGGACTGTTCCAGCTTCTCCCCTCCAGAAGGCGTTTCAGAAGCCTTCGGACTAGAACCAGCAGGTTTAGGAACAGTTTCTTTCCAACAGCTGTCACGTTATTGAACTTAGTTCCCCGCTGACGTTCTTACCATCATCTCTTACCATCCCCACCTGTACATAACTGCCCATCTAGCTTATTGTACATTATTTGCACATAACAGTACTCTTAACTTTCTGCACTGCTGCATATATTTGCATATATTTGCTTAAATTGCACATACTGTTAATTACTGTATATACTGCACTGCTGTCCTTTGCACTTCTGATTGGATGCTAAACTGTGTTTCGTTAACTTGTATTCATACATGTGTAATGACAATAAAGTTGAATCTAATCTAATAAGGCAAGGGGTAATCAAAGAATACAGAACAGGTGAGGATGCTAATCAATACGAACAACTGACCCATGGGTAGAACAGTGACGACAGACATGGTAAAACAGGATGGGTGGGGTAGCACACACAATCACTGACAGGGGATGGACAGAAACATGAACAGAGGATCAGGGGAGACAAGACCAAGACAATCATAAATACACAACATGAACACAATACTGACAACACTAAGGACCAAGACAAAACACAGAAAATCATATGACAATAAACTTCAGGTGAGGACATGGGCCCAACCCACGTCTTGACAATTTTAGCATTCACAAAAATATACATGCTGTACTTGGGTGTAATTTTTGCATGTTTTTTTTTTTTTTTTTTAAATATATACAGTATATATGCACAGTGTACACTACCGTTCAAAAGTTTGGGGTCACTTAGAAATTTCCTTATTTTTGAAAGAAAAGCACTGTTTTTTCAATGAAGATAACTTTAAACTAATCAGAAATACACTCTAATATCTAATATACATTGCTAATGTGGTAAATGACTATTCTAGCTGCAAATGTCTGGTTTTTGGTGCAATATCTACATAGGTGTATAGAGGCCCATTTCCAGCAACTATCACTCCAGTGTTCTAATGGTACAGTGTGTTTGCTCATTGCGTCAGAAGGCTAATGGATGATTAGAAAACCCTTGTGCAATCATGTTAGCACAGCTGAAAACAGTTTAACTGGTTAGAGAAGCTATAAAACTGACCTTCCTTTGAGCAGGTTGAGTATCTGGAAAAAATTATTTCAAATACAAATCATTATTTCTAACCTTGTCAATGTCTTGACTATATTTTCTATTCATTTTACAACTCATGGTGGTAAATAAGTGTGACTTTTCATGGAAAACACAAAATAATTGTCTGGGTGACCCCAAACTTTTGAACGGTAGTGTATATACACACAGAACAGGTGAGGACACCATTCAATACTAACAAGTGACACATTGGCAGAACAGTGACAACACACATGGGAAAACAGGATGGTGTTAGGAGGGAGAGAGGGAAAAGGAAAGGTAGAAGTGTGAAGGTGAGAATAGGAATGTTAAATGTAGGGACTATGACTGGTAAAGGAAGCGAGTTGGCTGATATGATGGAGTGAAGAAATGTAGCTATACTGTGTATTCAAGAAACCACATGGAAGGGAAGCAAGGCTAGGAGCATTGGAGGGGGATTTAAACTGTTCAACCATGGTGTAGATAGGAAGAGAAATGGTGTAGGCGTAATCTTGAAGGAAGAGTATGTGAAGAGTGTTCAGGAGATAAAGAGGGAGTCAGACAGAATCATGAGTTTGAAGCTAGAAGTCAAAGTTGTGATGTTGAATGTTGTCAGTGCATATGCCCTACAAGTTGGATGTCAGGTAGAAGAGAAAGAGGAATTCTGGAGTAAGTTGGATGAAGTGGTAGAGAGTGTTCCCAGGGGGGAGAGAGTGGTGATTGGAACAGATTTTAATGGGCATGTAGGTGAAGGGAACAGAGGTGATGAGGAGGTCCTGGGTAGGTATGGTCTTAAGGAGAGAAATGTGGAAGGACAGATGGTTGTGGATTTTGCTAAAAGGATGGAAATGGCTGTGGAGAACACATAAAGAAGAGAAAGGAACATAGGGTGACTTACAAGAGTGGAGGAAAGTGCAGAAAGAGATAGGAGACTGCAAGGTGGTGGCAGGGGAGAATGTAGCTAGACAGCATCAGATGGTAGCCTGTAGGATGACTTTGCAAAGCAAGAAGAGGAACACAGTGAAGGCAGAGCCAAAGATTAAGTGGGGGAAGTTACAGAAGGAAGAAGGTTGCACAGAGTTCAGGAAGGAGATGATACAGGCTGTGGATGGTAGGGAAGAATTACCAGATGACTGGGAATGTACAGCAAAAGTATTGAGGGAAACTGGTAGAAAGGTATGTGGTGTATCCAGTGGACAGAGGAAGGAAGACAAGGAGACTTAGTGGTGGCATGAAGAGGTACAGGAAAGTATCCAAAGGAAGAGGTTAGCAAAGAAAATGTGGGATAGTCAGGGAGATGAAGAAAGTAGACAGGAGTATTTGGAATTTAGGCGGATGGCAAAGAGAGAGGTAGCAAAGGATAAGGCATATAGTGAGTTGTATGAGAGGCTGGACACTAAGGAAAGAGAAAAGGAGTTGTATTAAGTAGCTAGACAGAGAGATCAAACTGGAAAGGATGTACAGCAGTTTAGGATGATTAAAGACTGAAATGGTAATGTACTAACAAATAACGAGTGTGTTGAGAAGGTGGAAGGAGTACTTTAAAGAGCTGATGAATAAAGAAAATGAGAGAGAGCAGAGGATGGATGAAGGAAAGATAGTGAACAAGGAAGTCCCGAGGATTAGCAAGGCAGAAGTGAGGGCAGCTTTGAAGAGGATGAAGAATGGAAAGGCGCTTGGTCTAGATGACATACCTGTGGGGGTGTGGAGATGTTTAGGTGAGATGCAGTGGACTTTTTAACCAGATTGTTTAATCAATCTTGGAGAGTGCGAGGATGCCCGAGGAGTGGAGAAGAAGTGTTTTGGTACCAATTTTCAAGAACAAGGGTGATGCTCAGAGCTGTAGTAACTACAGAGGCATAAAGTTGATCAGCCACACTATGAAGATATGGGAAAGAGTTGCTGACGCTAGGTTAAAAGGAGAGGTGACAATCAGTGAGCAGCAGTATGGCTTCGTGCCAAGAAAGAGTACTACAGATGCAATACTTGCTCTATGAGTGCTGATGGAGAAGTATAGAGAAAGTCAGAAGGAGTTGCACTGTGTCTTTGTGGATCTAGAGAAAGAAAATGATAGGGTGCTAAGAGAAGTAGTGTGGTACTGTATGAGAAAGTCAGGAGTGGCAGAAAAGTATGTGAGGGTGGTGCAGGACATGTATGAGGACAGCGAGATGGTGGTGAGGTGCACTATAGGAGTGACGAATGGATTCAAGGTGGGGTTGGGATTACATCAGGGATCAGCTCTGATCCCCTTCTTAAGTTTGCCATGGTGATGGACAGGTGGGCAGACGAGGTCAGGCAGGAGTCTCCGTGGACCATGATGTTTGCGTACAACATTGTGATCTGCAGTGAGAGTAGGGAGCAGGTGGAAGAGAACCTGGAGAGGTCGAGGTATGTTCTGGAGAGAAGAGGAATGAAAGTCAGTAGAAGCAAGACAGAATACATGAGGGTGAATGAGAGGGAGGCAGGTGCAATGGTGAAGATGGAAGGAGTAGCGGTAGTGGAAGTAGATGAGTTTAAATACTTGGGGTTAACTATCCAAAGCAATGGAAAATACACAAGAGAAGTGAAGAAGAGAGTGCAGGCAGGGTGGAGTGGGTGGAGATGCGTGTCAGGGGTGATTTGTGACAGAAAGGTAGCAGCAAGAGTGAAAGGGAAGATTTACAAGACTGTAGTGAGACCTGCTGTGATGTATGGTTTGGGGACAGTGGTGCTGACAAAAAGACAGGAGGTGGAGCTGGAGGTGCAGTTGAAGATGCTAAGATTTTCATTGGGAGTGACTAGGAGGGAAGTGGAAATGTATATAACAGAGGGACAGCGCACGTTGAGTGGTTTGGAGACAAAGTAAGAGAGGCAAGGCTGAGATGGTTTGAACATGTGCCGAGGAGGGATAATGGATATATTGGACAAAGGATGTTGAAGATGGAGCTGCCAGGCAGGAGGAAAAGAGGAAGACGACAGAGAAGATTTATGGATGTAGTGAAGGAGGACATGGAGAAGGTTGGTGTTACATAGGAAGATGCAAGAGATAGGGTGAGATGGAGGCAGATGATCTGCTGTGGCGACCCCTAAAGGGAGCAGCCGAAAGAAGAAGATATACGCACATATGCATAAACTACTCAATTGTATATTCACATACTGTTAAAACCTCAAGACATTGCAAGGAGTCTAGTTCAGTATTAATCTGTAATCTACATCACACATAAAACCTACCCAAATTCCAGCTGCTCTGTGATCATGAATGGATGCAAGCCTTTAAATACAAACTTCATTAGAGCTCTGTGCACAGCTGATATGAGTGGGTTTTCCTGGCAATGATTGGAGAGCGAGCATGTTGGTAAAACCGCAGAGCTACCTGTTACTGTCATCATCTAAAAGGAATCTCTTATTTAAATATCAGACATTTTTGGTTGGGTTTTGTGAGTTAAAAAAATGGATTAAATGTAGACTGCAAGGCTGCTAGCATTACGCTAATATTCTACTAGTAGTAATAAGCTAATATTACCGTCACTAATGAAGGTGCTGCTGTTTGGGAGTCAAGTGGAGGCACACTTTGTAGACTGTTGGAATACATTGCAGTCTTTCATTGTATCCCATGCTGCTGCATCAAGAGATGTTTCAACTTGTGTTTACTATGTGCCATGCTCTCGTGTTTACATATGCTTCCACCATTATCCTGCGGTTGCGACAGCATCATGGCATTGCTTTATCTCAAACAGGTTCATTTTGTCTTCTTAGTGTTAAAACTGATCTTGTTCTTGTTGTTAGTTGGTTTATTCAGTTTAAAATGCATAAAAAAATACATATACATAAGAAAACACAAAAAAGAACAACAGAAAAACCGAAAGGGTGTAGGCAGAAGCAGAGCTTATACAAGCTACCCGTTTTACCATTAAAGATCTTACAAAATCTTGTGTATCAACCTCAACAGTGGGGAAAAAAGCACCCCCCCCACACACACACACAAATTCATACAAAGGCAGAAAACAAACAAAAATAGTGGTGTTGGATGATTAAAATTTTTAATCACGATTAATCTTTTGGAATGTTGAGTCAATCGCATGTTTTTTCATACAAATACAGTGTACCAAGTCGGTAATTTTTTAAGTTCGTCATACTGTTATAAACATGGGAGTGGACAAATATGCTTGCTGTCTTCACCTTCAGTTTTATTAAAACTCTCAACATATCCAGAATGACAAAAACTATCTAGAATATTCTCCAGAAAATTCTCAAAAGTATTACTGCATGTGCAAACAACAGAATGCCAGGGCTCAATAATATCACTGAACAACAACCAGCCAACCAGCAGCCACAAAAGGAGGTTGCTCTTTCTCCCATAGCAAATCAATCAATCAATCAATCAGTCAACTTTATTTACAAATTTATATAGCACTTTAAAAAGCAACACTCGCTACACAAAGTGCTGTACAACAAGGACACATATAAAAACATAAAAGCAAGGAGCAGGACACTAGCACGAAAACAATATAAAACCAATTAAACCTGCAAGCAGGTGTAAGCGGGCCTTCGCCCCCCATGCACCCGCGCAACCCAGCGCTCGTCGTACCTTGCTGTCTTGGAAAATTTCCCATTGTTGCTGCAAGGGCTGCAGGAATAATAAGGTAAACCATGTATAAAACGTCTTGAATGGAAAGGAATGGGGATTCCATGGCAACTGTGCTTATCACAGGACAAAAGTGACTTCCACTGAGGGTAGTCCAATGCACTCTGAGAAACCACTGAAAATGTCATGTCATTATGACTACTGGTCTTTGCGCAAAATTTGATACAATTTTGTGCAGTACCTCATGTCAGCAGTAGGTGGTGGTGTGACAGTTTTGTGAATATTGATATACAGACGTGTTCAGAGTGGGATCAGAATGATTTGTGCAAAGTTTGGCCCAAATCAGACAAGGATTGTCTGAGCTGTAACTGTCATGTTTTGCATTGCGAGGAAGCCATTGAAGCATGCTTGTCACCGTGGAAACAGTTCTGTACTATGTACATGTACTGTCAGTGAGCCCTAGTCATGTTTTCATATCATTTTTTTCTGCTGGTGAGAAAAAAAGAGAGAAAACAGTTTTCAGAAATTCTTCCTTTAATCAATGGGGTGCTAAAACGTTTATTATTTTTATATAGACACATTCGGTGCGGTACTAATATCGATCATAGAAAAGTTGGTGGAATTCGTACAAAGTTTGTCCAATTTACAAGTGTTCATTGTCGAAAGGCAAGGAGTGGGTTTCCATGGCAACTGTGCTTATTGCAGGACAAACGTGACTTCCACTGAGGGTAGTCCAATGCACTCTGAGAAACCACTTAAAATGTCATGTCATTGTGACTACTGGTCTTTGTGCAAAATTTGAAACAATTTTGTGCAGTACCTCATGTCAGCAGTAGGTGCTGGTGTGACAGTTTTGTGAATATTGATGTACAGACATGTTCAGAATGTGATCAGTATGATTTGTGCAAAGTTTGGTCCAAATCAGACGAGGATTGTCTGAGCTGTAACTGTCATGTTTTGTATTGCAAGGAAGCCATTGAAGCATGCTGGTCACCATGGAAACAGTTCTGTACTATGTACATGTACTGTCAATGAGCCCTAGTCATTCCTTCATGTCATTTTTTCTGCTGGTGAGAGAAAAAGAAAAAACAGTTTTCAGCAGTTCTTTAATCAATAGGGGTGCTAAAACTTTGGTTTATTATTTTTATATAGACACGTTTGGGGCAGGACGAATATTGATTGTAGAAAATTTGGTGCAAATCATCCAAAGTTTGTCCAGTTTACAAGGGTCCGATATTGTAACCACTAGGTGGCACTCTAACTTTTGTTATTTTTATATAGGAGCGTTCAGAGTGGGACTATTATCCATTATCAAAAATTTGGTGACAATCAGACAAAGTTTGTCCAAGATACAACTTTCCAATGTTCCATAGTGAGGAGTCAACCTTTGCCATGTCGCCATGGCAACACTTCCCTGTCAGTTATGTGTTGTCCACCCATATAGGACTATATATGACAGTCACCTCAACCATTGTGTAACCCAGTGTTAAAACGTGAATTAAATTATAAATATTGATACCGCTTTTAAAAAGAAAGACACTCATTTCACAATGGGAATAAATAATTTGAATATGAATATTTAAATAAATATATATTCATAAATAGTTAGGAACATTTTCTAGAAAGTTCTGATGAAGTTCCTAATATGTGTGTTGGTATTTTGAGCAACCAATGGCTGCGCCGTTGCTGGGTCACGCCAGCCAGTGGGGTCACGCGTTCCCTCGCTCGGTCTGTGTGTATTATGCAGAACGCTGTCAGACACTGCTGAGACACGACCGAGGGAACGCGATTCCTCACGGAGACGATGAGCTAACGTGATGATAGCAGCCTTTGCTTGGACAAAACTTGATTGATTGGGATCCAAAGGCTGTTAACGGCGTTGAGCGCGGGAACCCCATGACGCACGAGCCACTTAGCATGGTCAGGTTTTTTTTTGTGCTGGATTCAGAAGACTGTGAATTCTCCTGATCTGGATGGCGAGCCGAAGCCCGAACCCTAGTGACCGGTTAAAGTGACCCCACTGGTCACCTGGACTGATACCAAGAACTGTGAATATTGTAACTATATTTTGGAGTACTTTATTGTAATTTTTTTTTATTATTGTGACAAGTGTGTGTTTTTTTGATTGTACATATTTGTAAATAATACACATTTGTTAAAATAATATATATAGTTGCAAGTTCTATACGGGTGTGTGTGTGTCATCTGTTGTTGCACCTCCCAGGCTCCTACGAACCCAGAGTCGGTCTGACCTGGCCCAATTATCCCTCTGCCCAGGTAGAAAAGTTAAGGTAACTACATTGCCATAACACAATACTACCAAAAAGGGTACTACACCTAAAGTGAGTTGGTGTTAGTAAGGGTGTTACACACACAAAAATCTGGCGAGCGCAGCCAGGAGCCTGGAGCGTTGCACAACAGATGTGGATTCTGTTTTGACCCCTGACCAAACAGTTTATATACTGTCAAAATGGATTTCGTGGAAAAACATGGTGTTAAAATTTCTAATGCAGTCATTGTCAGTGGTGTTGTTGCCAAAGAAAAAGACCAAGACATTTTTGAGTTCCTAGAGCAACATGGCACTATTCGTAGGGTGCTTAGCATTGATGATAACTCGTCTGAATTTGACAAAAGTCACATTGTAGAGTTCGAGTCTGGATTAACCATTGAAGCATTAGCACCTACGTTGCCGTGCTCCTTTCCATCCACTGACAATCCTGAGGTTAAGTACTGCATTCAAACTCTAACCGATGTCTACACTAAAACTGTAGGGGGCAGTGTTACTGAGGCTTATCTTAGCAACCTGAGGGGTTTAGCTAAATTAAGTGGAAAAGATTTTGAAGAGGTGTTGCGGGAGGTTATGTCCACAATAGGGAAGTCTATTGAAGCTGCTGAGACAGCTGAAACGGTCGCTGCTGACGTTGATCCTGCTTCCCCTACTGTAGAACCCACACAAAGTGGAGTCTCCTCCACTCCAAGTTGAAGTGCCTCGCACCCCTAAAACCACTCAAGCACTCTTCCAAAGCCCTCTTAGACCAAACTTGACACCTCAAATGTTGAGCCCAGCTGATTTTAACCCACCCGAGGTTCAGAAAATCGTAGTTGAGCATGTCATTAAACATGCAGAGAAGCCATCAAACGCCCATTCCTCTTGGAGAATCAGAGCTTTCTCTGGCAAAACGCCAAGACCGTATACTAAAGCTGATTATGAAACATGGCGTTCACATGTTGACCTGATGATGGAAGATACTTCTTTGTCTGACTTGGAAAAATCTCGCAAGATCTTTGAAAGTCTTCTTGCTCCTGCGTCTGATGTTATTTGCCCTCTTGGGCCTGAAGCCACCTCTGCCGACTATCTTAAGCTTTTGGACTCAGCTTTCGGGACTGTTGAAGACGGTGAGGAACTGCTGGTGCGATTCATGAACACTTTCCAAGATTATGGAGAAAAACCCTCTGCATATCTGCATCGTTTGCAGGTGGCGCTCAATCTCACAGTGCGTAGAGGCGGTCTAGAGCCACAGGAAGTGGACAAACAGCTTCTCAAGCAGTTTAACAGAGGCTGTTGGGATGATAATCTGCTAAAAGAGCTACAGCTGGAACTAAAAGATAAACATCCACCTGCGTATGCAGAGTTATTGCTTTACCTTCACACTGTTGAAAACAGACAAGAAGTTAAAAACACCCGCATGAAAAAACACTTGGGCGCCACAAAACCAAAAGCAGCCTCCTACGAACAAACAGTCACCGAAACAAGTACAAATAGTGAAGTGGAGTCGGACAGTCTGAAAGAACTGAAAAAGCAAGTTGCTGATCTAAAAAGCCAATTAGCTGCTGTCGTGACACAAAAGAAACAAGCACCACTGAAGAAAGACCCAACTAAGAAATCTGGAAATAAAAAACTTGACCATGCCAAACCTGAAAACTTACCTTCGTCCAGCCGTCCCAATGCTAGGCCCAAACCATGGTATTGCTTCCGCTGTGGCGAAGATGGGCATATTGTAGCCACTTGTGAGTCAGAGACAAACCCTGCACTTGTAGCTGCAAAACGCAAAGAATTAAGAGTAAAGACAGATTTGGGACAGTCAGAACCCCCAATCTTCTTTAAAACTGAAGTCTACCCCTGTTGCGGGACAAACAGAGGCTAGTTCAGAGATGACCCGTCCCAAACCAAAAGCTCCATTCAAGACATGTGCTAAACTGAAGTCACACTCCAAAACAGACCCCTTTAACTTTCCTAATGGTCTAATTGGTACAAAAAGTACAGCACAAGTGAAAGTGAATGGCTGTACTGTGAGCCGTTTGTTAGATACAGGTTCCCAGGTGACTACTGTCCCTGAGTCCTATTACAGACAGTCCTTATCCAACCATGAGATTAAGCCACTTTTTGAGCTGTTAGAAGTGGAGGGAGCTAACGGTCAGAGTGTACCTTACTTAGGCTACATTGAAATGCATGTCACTTTCCCAAAAGACTCTCGGTATTGAAGCCGAAGTGCCAACACTTGCCTTAGTGGCTCCTGATGTACGTGCAGCTGATCAGTCCTTAATGTTAATAGGGACAAACACATTAGATGTACTGTACGAGCTGTACTCTGATGCATGTTCTGAACTGCAGCCAACCATGTCACTTGGTTATAAGGCAGTGTTAAAAGTCCTTGAGCTACGGCACAGACAGTCCAAAGACACTAGCCTTGGTTTAGTGACCATGCGCAACAAAGAGCCACAGTTAGTTGCTGCAGGCCGAACAGTTGTTCTAGATGGCGCTGTAGCTGTGTCAGCCGGCAACAGTGAAAAATCTGTCTTGTTAGAACAACCGTTAACATCAGCCTTACCTGGTGGTGTCCTAGTAAAACCATGTCTCATAGACTTACCTGAAAGAGCACCTTACCTTGTTCCAGTTATACTCGCCAATGAATCGGAACATGACGTGACAATCCCTCAGAAGTGTGTCATTGGAGAAATCTGTGCATATCAACGAGTCCTATCGCAAGAACACTCCGTGAAAGTTACAGAGTCCAAAACTGAACAAAAGTCCACTCTGAAGTTCAACTTTGACTCTTCCCCCATTAGCGCTGAATGGAAAGAGCGCCTAACAGAAAAACTCAGTCAAATGCCCGAAGTATTTGCACAAAACGATCTTGACTTTGGCAAAATGGATCAAGTGAAACACACAATCAAATTATCAGATGAAACACCGTTCAAACACAGAGCACGTCCCATACATCCAAATGACCTGGAAGCGGTCCGTAAGCATCTCAAAGAAGTCCAACAAGCAGGCGTGATAAGAGAGTCCACTTCCCCATTTTCTTCGCCTATTGTAGTGGTGCGAAAGAAAAATGGCGACGTCTGCCTTTGTATTGATTACAGGAAGCTTAACATGCAGACTGTAAAAGATGCTTACGCCCTCCCCAACTTGGAGGAAACGTTTTCCATCTTGACTGGTTCGCAGTCGTTCTCCATCCTCGATTTAAAGTCGGGGTACTACCAACTTGAGGTAGAGGAGCTGGACAAACCAAAGACTGCGTTCGTATGTCCCATGGGCTTTTGGGAATTCAATAGAATGCCCCAATGCATTACAAACGCCCCCAGCACGTTCCAGCGCCTCATGGAGAAATGTATGAGCAACATGAATCTGCATGAGGTGATTGTGTTCCTCGATGACATCATTGTATTCTCCAAGAAGCCCGAAGAACATGAGGCTCGCTTAATGAAAGTTCTTAATCACCTAAAAGAGTACGGGCTTAAACTCTCCCCTGAGAAATGCAGATTTTTTCAAACTTCTGTTAGATACCTCGGTCACATTGTGTCCAGTAAAGGAGTTGAGACCGACCCCGAAAAAGTGAAAGCCCTAAGTACCTGGCCTGTGCCCCGTGATCTCAAACGGCTTCGCTCGTTCTTAGGCTTTTCAGGGTACTATAGGCGGTTCATTAAGAACTATTCCAGCATCGTTAAGCCCCTCACTGACTTGACAGCAGGCTACCCTCCTTTGCGAAAAAGTACAAAGCCCAAAGCTAAGCCTGCCCAGTACCACGACCCAAAGACACCGTTTGGCGAGCGATGGACTTCTTCCTGTGATCTTGCATTCAAAACCATCATTGAAAAGCTCAGTACTGCGCCTGTCCTGGGTTTCGCTGACCCTCAGTTGCCATATACACTCCATACTGACGCCAGCACCACAGGGCTTGGTGCCGCCCTCTATCAAGAGCAGGAGTGCCAGACTATGGTCATAGCTTATGCAAGCTGGGGGTTGTCTAGAAGTGAGTCCTGTTACCCCGCCCTTAAGTTAGAATTTTTAGCTCTAAAGTGGGCCGTAACGGAGAAGTTCGCAGACATCTATATGGCAACCACTTTACTGTCGTGACAGACAGTAACCCCTTGACGTACATTTTGACTACTGCTAAGATGGATGCCATGAGTTATAGGTGGCTAGCTGCTCTGTCATCGTTTAACTTTAAGCTCCAATACAGAGCAGGCAAGCTTAACTCCGATGCAGAAGGCCTCTCTAGACGGCCACATGGCGAGTTACTTGATGACGCAGTGTCCCAAAAGGAGCTTGACTGCATACAGCAGTTCACTCAAACTCACTTGTCTCTTCCTGAAAGCAGTTTAAGTTCCGAGGTAGTGTCTACTATATGTGAAAAACACCTTGTCTGTAGCTCTCCAGACAACACCTTCCCTTTGGTTCACTCATTGGCCCTCTCTGTAGCCGCCATTCCAGATGACTACGCTGATGAAGATGGCTGTGGTGGTCTTCCAGTTGTACCCACATGACTCCTGAACAGATCAAAAACGAACAAAGAACTGACCCCTGTTTAAGAGAAGTGATTGCACAAATTGAAACTGGGCTAAAAGTTCCACCAACTGTACGAACTGAACTTCCTGACATCAACTTGTTACTCCGAGAGCTCAGTCGACTTGAAATGTGCAATAACATCCTCTATAGCACTCGTCAAGACGGAGGAAATGTTATTTACCAGCTTGTCTTACCTGAACAGTTCCGCGATTCAGTCTTTCAAAACCTCCACTGTGACATGGGCCATTTAGGCACAGAGCGTACTTTGGATCTCGCCAGAACAAGGTTCTATTGGCCTCGCATGGCGGCAGACATTGAAAAGAAGATCAAGACATGTAATCGCTGCGTAAGACGTAAAACTGCTCCAGAACGAGCTGCTCCGCTTGTCAACATCAAGTCCACCTGACCGCTCGAACTCGTCTGTATGAATTTTCTGTCCATTGAGCCCGATCAAAGTAACACGAAGGATGTGCTCGTGTTAACTGATCATTTCACGAAATATGCTATAGCCATCCCTACCAGCAATCAGAAAGCTCAGACCGTTGCAAAGGCACTTTGGGACAACTTTATAGTCCACTACGGGATACCCGAACGGTTACATAGTGATCAGGGTCCCGATTTTGAGTCCCATATTATAAAGGAACTTTGCAAAATCATGGGCATTCGCAAAATCCGGACGACACCCTATCACCCCAGAGGTAACCCGGTAGAGTGTTTCAATGGAACGTTATTGAGCATGCTGGGTACTCTGGAGGAAAAGAACAAGTCTCATTGGCACAACTATGTGAAACCACTTGTACATGCGTACAATTGTACAAAAAATGACACTACTGGTTTTGCCCTGTGTGAGTTAATGTTCGGTCGTCAGCCGAGATTGCGCATCGACCTTGCATTTGGGCTCCCGTTTCACAACAAAAGTTTCAAGTCACATTCCCAGTACATTGAAAAACTGAAGACAATGCTACAAGAAAGCTACAAACTAGCAACAGAAAATGCTAACAAGATGGCTGAAAGAAACAAAACAAGATTTGATATGCGAGTGAAACCCTCAAAACTAGAACCAGGCGACAGTTTTGGTACGTGCAGTCCGCCTCAGAGGCAAACACAAACTAGCAGACAGGTGGGAAGCTGAAATTCACATTGTGGTGAGTCAAGCAGGTGACTTGCCTGTTTACACTATAAAACCTGAGACAAAAGATGGTCCTGTTCACACCGTTCACCGCGACCTCTTTCTTCCCTGTGGTTTTCTTGCCCCTGTTGAAGACGAACCTGTCCAACCAAAACGTGTCCGCAAACCTAAGACAAGACAGTCACCTGAACAAAGTGAGGAATGTGAGAATTCAGAACCGGAAAATGAGGATGTCTATTGGTACAGAGAAGAACCAATCCAAACGCCCATAAAGCTCACTCGAGTTTATGAAATTCCCCATCCAAAGACATTCTTTAAAGGAGACATTCCTGCTGAAACTCACTTACCTGAGAATGACAACCAAATAGAAAATGTCACTTCACCTGGATGTGACAACTTGCCTGGAAATGACAGTTCACCTGGATGTGACAACTTACCGAATGATGGAAACCTGGAGGAAACTGAAACAAATGTGGAACGAACAAACAATGAGAATGGAACTGAAAGTGAAACCAACTTATCTGATAAAAGTACCTGTGATGAACCTGTGGAAGAAAACGAACCTGAAAAAGAGATCCCAAAGACTGTGAGACGCTCCGAGAGGACAACCGCCCAGCCAGAAAGACTACAGTATAGTCAGTTGGGAAACCCTCTCATAACTGTTGCCCAGTCCCTGTTTCAAGGACTAAACCTGGCTTTTACCAGAGCCTTAACAGAGACAGATCCTAAGATTACTCAAACCTGGCTTTTACCAGAGCTTTAACAGAGTCAGATCTTAGGAATATTCCCATGAACACTAGTTCTCCCGTCAGTACCATTTAGCTAATCCCATGCAAAGGGACTTGCATGATTCTAAGGGGGGATAGTGTAACCCAGTGTTAAAATGTGAATTAAATTATAAATATTGATACCGCTTTTAAAAAGAAAGACACTCATTTCACAATGGGAATAAATAATTAGAATATGAATATTTAAATACATATATATTCATAAATAGTTTGGAACATTTTCTAGAAAGTTCTGATGAAGTTCCTAATATGTGTGTTGGTATTTTGAGCAACCAATGGCTGTGCCGTTGCTGGGTCACGCCAGCCAATGGGGTCACGCGTTCCCTCGCTTGGTCTGTGTGTAATATGCAGAACGCTGTCAGACACTGCTGAGACACGACCGAGGGAACGCGATTCCTCACGGAGACGATGAGCTAGTGTGATGATAGCAGCCTTTGCTTGGACAAAACTTGAGATTGATTGGGATCCAAAGGCTGTTAACGCCGTTGAGTGCGGGAACCCCATGACGCATGAGCCACTTAGCATGGTCAGGCTTTTTTTTGTGCTGGATTCAGAAGACTGTGAATTCTCCAGATCTGGATGGCGAGCCGAAGCCCGAACCCTAGTGACCGGTTAAAGTGACCCCACTGGTCACCTGGACTGATACCAAGAACTGTGAATATTGTAACTATATTTTGGAGTACTTTATTGTAATTTTTTTTTTTATTATTGTGACAAGTGTGTGTTTTTTTGATTGTACATACAGTGGGGCAAAAAAGTATTTAGCCAGCCACTAATTGTGCAAGTTCTCCCACTTAAAAGATGACAGAGGTCTCCAATTTTCATCGTAGGTATACCTCAACTATGAGAGACAAAATGAGAAAAAAAAAAATCCAGAAAATCACATTGAAGGATTTTTAATGAATTAATTGGTAAATTCCTCGGTAAAATAAGTATTTGGTCACCTACAAACAAGCAAGATTTCTGGCTCTCACAGACCTGTAACTTCTTCAAGAGGCTCCTCTGTCCTCCACTCGTTACCTGTATTAATGGCACCTGTTTGAACTCATTATCAGTATAAAAGACACCTGTCCACAACCTCAAACAGTCAGACTCCAAACTCCACTATGGCCAAGACCAAAGAGCTGTCAAAGGACACCAGAAACAAAATTGTAGACCTGCACCAGGCTGGGAAGACTGAATCAGCAATAGGTAAGCAGCTTGGTGTGAAGAAATCAACTGTGGGAGCAATTATTAGAAAATGGAAGACATACAAGACCAGTGATAATCTCCCTCGATCTGGGGCTCCATGCAAGATCTCACCCCGTGGGGTCAAAATGATCACGAGAACGGTGAGCAAAAATCCCAGAACCACATGGGGGGACCTAGTGAATGACCTGCAGAGAGCTGGGACCAAAGTAACAAAGGCTACATCAGTAACGCACTACGCCGCCAGGGACTCAAATCCTGCAGTGCCAGATGTGTCCCCCTGCTTAAGCCAGTACATGTCCAGGCCCGTCTGAAGTTTGCTAGAGAGCATTTGGATGATCCAGAAGAGGACTGGGAAAATGACATATGGTCAGATGAAACCAAAATAGAACTTTTTAGTAAAAACTCAACTTGTCGTGTTTGGAGGAGAAAGAACACCATACCTACTGTGAAGCATGGGGGTGGAAACATCATGCTTTGGAGCTGTTTTTCTGCAAAGGGACCAGGACGACTGATCCATGTAAAGGAAAGAATGAATGGGGCCATGTATCGTGAGATTTTGAGTGAAAACCTCCTTCCATCAGCAAGGGCATTGAAGATGAAACGTGGCTGGGTCTTTCAGCATGACAATGATCCCAAATACACCACCTGGGCAACGAAGGAGTGGCTTTGTAAGAAGCATTTCAAGGTCCTGGAGTGGCCTAGCCAGTCTCCAGATCTCAACCCCATAGAAAATCTTTGGAGGGAGTTGAAAGTCCGTGTTGCCCAGCGACAGCCCCAAAACATCACTGCTCTAGAGGAGATCTGCATGGAGGAATGGGCCAAAATACCAGCAACAGTGTGTGAAAACCTTGTGAAGACTTACAGAAAACGTTTGACCCCTGTCATTGCCAACGAAGGGTATATAACAAAGTATTGAGATGAACTTTTGTTATTGACCAAATACTTATTTTACCAAGGAATTTACAAATTAATTCATTAAAAATCCTTCAATGTGATTTTCTGGATTTTTTTTTTCTCATTTTGTCTCTCATAGTTGAGGAATACCTATGATGAAAATTGGAGACCTCTCTCATCTTTTAAGTGGGAGAACTTGCACAATTGGTGGCTGACTAAATACTTTTTTGCCCCACTGTATTTGTAAATAATACACATTTGTTAAAATAATATATATAGTTGCAAGTTCTATACGGGTGTGTGTCACCTGTTGTTGCACCTCCCAGGCTCCTACGAACCCAAAGTCGGTCTGACCTGGCCCAATTATCCCTCTGCCCAGGTAGAAAAGTTAAGGTAACTACATTGCCGTAACACAATACTACCAAAAAGGGTACTACACCTAAAGTGAGTGGGTGTTAGTAAGGGTGTTACAATTGTTCAAGATTTCATGACTTCAGGTCATTCCTAATCCTGCAACCAAGTTCAAGGATTGAATGGCAAGGAGGGCGTGTCCATGGTAGCATGTGTGACATCATGCTAAAGTTGATGTGCAGTTATGATTATCGCTTTGGTCTGATGAATCTCAGAAAATTTCACGTCATTCTGGCCAGTGGCGTGTGAGTAATAAATAAAACAGTTTTCAGCAATTCTTTCATTAACCAGTAGGTGGCGCTATATCTTTTGTCAGGTATTTTGATGTAGACGTGTTCCGGGCGGGAATATTTTCCATCATGGAAACTTTGGTGCACATCAGACAAGTTTTGCCCGAGTTACAGCTGCTTAATTTTGTAAGGGGTGGGGTCAAACTTCGCCATGGTGCCATGGCAACACTTCTCTGTCAGTTATGTGTGGTCCACCCATATAGGACTATATATGACCGTCATGTCAACGTATGTTCCAAATTTCATGGCTCTGGGACCTTCCTACCCCTCCCCATAAGTTCACGGATTGAATGGCGAGGAGGGCGTGTCTATGGTAACACGTGTGTCGATGATACTGATTATCCCTTTGGTCTGATGAATCTCAGAAAATTTCACGTCATTCTGGCCAGCAGCGCGTAAGTAATAAATAAGAGTTTTCAGCAATTCTTCCTTTAACCACCCGGGGGCTCTATAACTTGTTTATTATTTTTTTTATACATGTGTTTGCAGTGGGACTAATATCGAATGTGCAAAATTATGTGAAAATCGTACAAAGTTTGTCCAATTTACAAGTGTCTGTTGCTCTAACCACAAGGTGGCGCTATAACTTTTATTTTTACATAGACGCGTTCGGGGCGGGAGTCATATCCATTGTCGAAAATTTGGTGGAAATCAGATGAAGTTTGTCCAATTTGCAAGTTTTTGATATTCCATGGTGAAGAGTCAGCGTACGCCATGTCGCCATGGCAACACTTACCTATCAGTTATGTGTTGTCCCCCCATATACAGTGGGGTAAAAAAGTATTAAATCAGACACCAATTGTGCAAGTTCTCCCACTTAAAAGATGGGAGAGGTCTCCAATTTTCATCATAGGTATACCTCAACTATGAGAGACAAAATGAGAAAAAAAAAATCCAGAAAATCACGTTGTCTGATTTTTTTTTTTTTTTTTTAAAGAATTTATTTGCAAATTATGGTGGAAAATAAGTATTTGGTCAATAACAAAAGTTCATCTCAGTACTTTGTTATATACCCTTTGTTGGCAATGACAGAGGTCAAACGTTTTCTGTAAGTCTTCACAAGGTTTTCACACACTGTTGCTGGTATTTTGGCCCATTCCTCCATGCAGATCTCCTCTAGAGCAGTGATGTTTTGGGGCTGTCGCTGGGCAACACGGACTTTCAACTCCCTCCAAAGATTTTCTATGGGGTTGAGATCTGGAGACTGGCTAGGCCACTCCAGGACCTTGAAATGCTTTTTATGAAACCACTCCTTCGTTGCCCGGGCGGTGTGTTTGGGATCGTCATGCTGAAAGACCCAGCCGCATTTCATCTTCAATGCCCTTGCTGGTGGAAGGAGGTTTTCACTCAAAATCTCACGATACATGGCCCCATTCATTCTTTCCTTTACACGGATCAGTCGTCCTGGTCCCTTTGCAGAAAAACGGCCCCAAAGCATGATGTTTCCACCACCATGCTTCACAGTAGGTATGGTGTTGTTTCTCCTTCAAACACGACAAGTTGAGTTTTTGCCAAAAAGTTCTATTTTGGTTTCATCTGACTATATGACATTCTCCCAATCCTCTTCTGGATCATCCAAATGCTCTCTAGCAAACTTCAAACAGGCCTGGACATGTACTGGCTTAAGCAGGGGACACGTCTGGCACTGCAGGATTTGAGTCCCTGGCGGCGTAGTGTGTTACTGATGTAGCCTTTGTTACTTTGGTCCCAGCTCTCTGCAGGTCATTCACTAGGTCCCCCCATGTGGTACATGGACAATGTACATTTGTTTTTAAAGGGGATTTATATCCACCAGAGGTCATCTTTAAAATGGCTGGGTCCTCATTTTAGTCTACAAAGTAACTCCTCACATTATTGGCTGTGGTGCAGCAGATTTTCAGACCTATGTGGACAGATGTCCTAATGCCAAGCTGAATTAATGGAGGTTCTGTAGTCAGTTCCTCTCCAGCAGGCCTGTAGAGAGCCAGGGCATGTGCACATTTACATATTCTCACATAAATGTTGACATTTTGAATGGCGCCACTAAAGGAAAACAGAAAAAATTGTGACCTTTTCATTGATGATGGGTGAAACTCATAAATCTATCATTTTTCCCCACTACTTTTCTGTTATAAAAATGACAAACATAGGATGTTTCTCTGAAGCCCATCAGGTCTTCAAGTCCATATGAAAAAGTAAAAGGCCAAAGGAGGCTTCCCTTTCCAACTCTAGATAGGGTCATAAGTGTAGTTTCCCCAAAATTTACATTGACCTCCATGGCTCTGAAGAGTGTATAATGGTTTGAGAGGGGCAGGCTGATGTTAACTGAGGTTTCTTTTCTGCTCAGGTATGCTCTTTGTGTGGCGGAGGCACATGACAAAACTGTGTGCTCCACTCAGGGCCCGTGCACATGATAATGTTTTTACACCAAACTAACAAACTATTTTTACCTGTTGTGAAGATGAAAGAAGTTCACTGTGGAGGAAACCTGACATAAAGCTGCTCCTCAACCTGATCAAGCACTCTGCCACATTTTTTCTTTTACTTGTGCTTCTTCAATAAAAGTGATTACCGTATTTTTTGGACTATAAGGCGCACTTAAAATCCTTTAATTTTCTCAAAAATCGACAGTGCGCTTTATAATCCAGTGCGCCTTATGTATTAATTCTGGTTGTGCTTACTGACCTCGAACCGATTTTATGTGGTACACGGCGTTCAAAAATCTGTCAAAAATGTTTTAGTACGACTTTGGTAAGCTATGAAGCCGAACCGCTTGATGGATTGTCGGAGCATTACGGTAGTCAGGAGCCTCGCGGAGTAATATGTGCTTCAACATAATGGCCGGATGGCTTTTTCCACAAATCTCCATCCCTACTGATCTGCCACTCCATGCGCGCCCATCTCACCGATACTGTCAAAACCCAAGTGAAGCAAACTAATTCGGAGCTTGCCATCATTCCAGGTGGATTAACCAAAGAACTCCAACTGCTATATTGGTGTCAACAGGTCGTTCAAAGTTAAATTGCTAGCGAGTTACACCAGTATCTGCCAATGGATCGTGGATCGAAACTGCTCCTGTTTAGCTGTAATTAATATTCAAAAATGATATTTTCGGGACGAAAGAATTCAAGCGTCCCGGCATTTGTTTCATTGTTTACTTCTCGGGGCTGCCGCCGGAGAGCGAGCCATATCAAGTACCGAGCGAGTATCCTGGCCAATATGACGATGTAAACAGCCATGGACCAAAAAACGTCCATTTGCTCGTGGAACAGGTCATTCACACTTGCAGACAATCGCGCTATATGTGTCTATAATGACTATAGATAGGATTTTCTTTCCATGCACCCAGAAAAAAAATTTTCTTTTTTCCCAGATCCGACTACCTCACGAGGTACTCGATACCCAAAAGCCGATGGTGTATAGAACACGTATATTAGGATTTGGCTGCACGGTGGCGCAGTGGTTTAGCACTGTGGCAGCACAGTTTTACCCTCAGCCGGGGGATCGCGGGGATCATGAGATCGTGGGTTCGATCCCAGCCCCCGACCAACAGTGAGCTGTGTGGAGTTTGCATGTTCTCCCCGTGTTGCGCGGGTTTACTCCGGGATTTCTCCGGTTTCCTCCCGCACACCAAAAACATGTAGGTTTAGGGCGCTCGCGCACGCAGCGACCAGCAGCCGGTGGCTTGTCACCAGACTGCAAACCAAGTCTACCTACGGGTACAAATAAGTAACAAAAAAAAAAAAAAAATTGTATGTGAAATTTCGGCATCGAAACTGCTCCTGTTTAGCTGTAATTAAATATTCAAAAATAATATTTTTGGGACGAAAGAATTCAAGCGTCCCGGCATATGTTTACTTATCAGGGCCGCCGCCGGAGAGTGAGCTGTATCGAGTACCGAGCGAGTACCGAGCGAGTATCCTGGCCAATATGGCGATGAACAGCCACGGACTAAAAACGTTCCGCCTGCTCGTGGAACAGGTCATTCACACTCGCAGACAATCACGCTATATGTGTCTATGACTATAGATAGGATTTTCTTTCCATGCACGCAAAAAATTTTTTTTTCCCGGCTCCGACTACCTCGCTTTAATGCGCCTTATAATCCGGTGCACCTTATGTATAAAAATAGACCATCAAATAGACCGTTCATTGATATTGCGCCTTATAATCCGGTGCACCTTATAGTCCCAAAAATACGGTACTGAAGACACCTCCAACTTATCAAACATTCCCAGCTGTTGTCAGTATATCAGAGATTTTTTTTAACCCCACTGACCCAGATACCGTTTTATTCATCTATATATGTATTTATTTGTTTTTTGATTCACTTATTGTTGTTCAGTTAAAATTTAAGGGTGGGGGAAATAATCGTTTTTTAGATGCATCGAATCACCATATGTGGAAGATTATGAATTGATGCACAAATGTCAGGGAATCAATTTTTAACTGTCCATTGTTCAGCCATCTGCCCCATAACTTCACCACACTCTGCTCCCTTACTCCAAACTCTGAACACGTAACACTTCCCCCACCCGCTCTCTTTCCACCCGTGTCCAGAGAATGGCTGTCAAAAAAAAAAAAAAAATCACTTAGAGGAGCAGTCCCCAATCTTTTTTTTTTTTTTTTTTTCACTTTTCACTTCACAGATCGGTAACAAAAAAAATGGGGGGGGGTAAAAAATTAATGAAATAAACCTGCGAATAGACTCAAAATAGTCACTGGGTGGAGGAGGCCGTGGTTGGGTGTTCATCCTGTCCAAGGAAGCCTCTGGTCTCCAGACAAGCTGAGCTGTTTTCCCCAAGACCACACTGGTTAATATATTACTGCAGTTTTACATAGGCTACATGTTCATGAAACTTGTTTTTCCCCCGCTCTGAGCATCACTTTTCTGTTCATTTTATGTAGTCCAGCATATAATCCACTTGTTCTTGGCAGTCAGAGCATTTTGTTGCATTTTTTGTTTTTCCTCATAATGGTCCTTACCCAGATCTATTAATATATATATACTGCTCAAAAAAATAAAGGGAACACTTTGAAAACACATCAGATTTTAATGGGAATAAATAAGCTGTATATTGAAATTGTGGCAGGCTAGTCCAGCTTACTCAGATTAAAGGAACACTTTTTTACACTTTTTGAACACTTTTTATATACTTATATATATATATACATATATATATATATATATATATATATATATATATATGAGATTCTGCGGTGTGAGTATCTGCAGTATGTATGTATGTGGCAAACTTTGTCCCCCTACTAACTCAAAAGCCACTGACCGTGGGCTCTCATCTCTTGCATGGCGATACTACAATACCTGAAGAGTGAGCTTGACATGGTTTCACTGGCCACTTGACCATAAAAGAGGTCAAAGGTGACTTTTTTTTTTTCCACAATATCTTTATTGAACCTTTTTTTTTTAACAAACATGATACAAACAATCAAACACTAACACTAAAGTACTACAAAAAAAAAAAAAAATGCACTAAAAACACCAACAACCACCAACAAAATCAAATCTTCAACAATGCTCCTCTGTTTAGTCTAGACAATCCAATACATAAGTATACATATTATGTTCACCAGTTTGGAATTTACAAGGTCCACACACATCATTCACCTTCTTCTTCAAGAGTTATGTTTAAATTTTTTACATAATCAATAAAAGGTCTCCATATATTCTCAAACACAATTTCCTTTGATTTTAGTATATATGTTATTCTTTCTAATGGAAGGTTTGTTAACATCTGTCTTAACCACTGAGTCACATCTGGTCTATGAGTCTTTTTCCATAATAGTGCAATACATTTTTTGGCATTAAGCAAACTGAGGTCTATGAATGTTCTTTCACTTTTATTAAAATTATGCTTTTCTGGGTACAGACCCAACAAAAACAGTTTAGGATTCAATATGATTTGTTTTGAGATTATTTTTTCAATTGTTACCCTCACCTCTTCCCAAAACATTCTTATTAATCTACATTCCCATAAACAATGAAATAGGGTTCCTTTACTTTCCATGCATTTTGTGCATGTATCTGGTATATTTTTGTTATATCTATTTAACTCCTCCGGTGTAACATACATCCGCATTAACCATTTGAAATGTATCAATTTAAGGCGTGCATTTATTGATTTGGTTTGAGCTTCTGTACAAGCCAATTCCCATTGTTCCTCTGAAATTTCAATTTGCAGATCTTCTTTCCAGTAGTTTAATCTTTTCAGTGAATTTTCACTTGAAGATAGTGTCAATGAGTTATAAAACTCTGAAATAATACCCTTTCTTTTACTATCTTTCATCATCATTTTTTCCAAGGATGAATAAATAGGTCGAGTGAGAGCTTTATTTTGATTTGATCGAATAAAGTTTCTAAGTTGAAGATATTTAAAAAAATGTGTTCTATTGAGATTAAATTTGATCCTCAGCTCTTCAAAAGACATTATGTTGTCTGCACATGGCAAATATAAATCCTGAATCTTTTGTATCCCTTTTAAATTCCATACTTTAAATACAGCGTCCGCTCTCCCTGGTTTAAAATATTGATTACCCCATATTGGACTAAATTGTGACAATAACTGTGGTTCTTTTAAATAGTTTTTAGCTTCACACCATATTTTGATCATATGCTTTACAAATGGATTTTTAACTTGTTTTTGTAATTTTTTTGCCGAATCTGAGTATATGAATATGGGAAGAGGTAAAGGTAAATTGTATGATTCCATTTCAGTCCAGTGAGGGAGATCATTTGATGAAAAATAATATGTCATAGACCTCAGTTGTGCCGACCAATAATACAACATAAAATTTGGACATTTCAGACCTCCACGATCAAATGGTAAATATAATAAAGACAAACGTAATCTAGCCCTCCTGTTGTTCCATATAAATTCCACTAACTTTTTTTTTATTCTTGAGAATAGATCTAAAGGTGGTGATAAGGGAATGTATTGAAATAAATAAAGTATTTTAGGTAAAATATTACTTTTAAGTATATTGATTCTCCCGATCATCGACATTGGTAGTGACATCCATCTCTGAGTTAACTCACTGATATCTGACATTAAGGCTTCATAGTTGACACTGGCGACTGATTCTAGCTTAGGCATAATTTGGATTCCTAAATATTTAAACTGATTTACAACATTGAATTGATTTACCTCAGGGGCTGGGTAATTTCTCTGGGTCTCATTTAGCATTAATATTGAAGATTTAGTTTTATTTATTTTATATCCTGATATTTCCCCAAAATTCTTTATTAAATTCAACAAGGTTGGAATTGATTTTTTTAGATTCGACATAAACAAAATTATATCATCGGCGTACAGGGAGATTTTATGTTCTGTTGGTCCAACTTTAATTCCATATATTTGTGAATGTAAACGTATCGCTATCGCTAAAGGTTCAATTGCCATAGTAAACAGTAAAGGTGAAAGTGGACAGCCTTGTCGACATCCTCTATTGATTTTTATTGGTTTTGAAATATTGTTATTTGTTAGGATTTCTGCTGTAGCATTATTGTATATTATTTGAACCCATTTTATGAAATTATTTCCAAGTCCAAACCTTTGTAGGACTTCAAAAAGAAAGGGCCATTCAACTCTATCAAAGGCCTTTTCGGCGTCCAATGATAGGAGAGCTGTATCCGGTGCTTCTTTATTAAAATAAATAATATTAAATAGTCTTCTTACATTATGGAAGCCTTGTCTACCCTTTATAAAGCCATTCTGATCTCGATTAATAATATTTGGTAAAATTTCTTGTATTCGTCTTGCTAAAATTTTACAGATTATCTTAAGGTCGGCGTTTAATAGGCTTATTGGTCTCATATTTTCACATTTATTAGAGGGCTTACCTGGTTTTGGCAGCAGTATAATTAAGGCATTTTTTATGTATGATGGTAAATTATTATTTTGAAATGCTTCTAAAACCATTTCCAAAAAAGGTTTTATTAATTTATTCTTAAATTTTTTATAAAGGTCAACTGGAAGACCATCTGGTCCTGCACTTTTTCCTGATTTCATATTATCAATGGCTAGCCCAACTTCTTCTTGACTAATTTTAGATTCCAATATCTCCCTGTTTTCATTTGGAATACACGGTATAGATAGTTCGTTCAAAAACCCATTTAGTTTTGTTAAATCAGGTTCATTTTTGGTATCATATAATTTTTCATAGTAATCTCTAAAGGCTCTATTAATTTCTAAAGGATCTATAACTACCTGTCCTTTACTTATAATACTGGTAATTGGTGTTTTAATTTCCAATTGTTTAATCTGCCATGCTAATAATTTTCCTGATTTTTCACCTTGTTCATAAAAAGATTGTTTCAATCTTAGAAGACTCGAGGCAGCTCTATTCGCTGATTTTTTGTCGTATTCAGCTCTCAAAATCAGTAGTTCATTCTCCAACCTTGGGTCACTTCCTGCATACACTTTTTCCTGAAGATTTTTTATTTTATGTTCCAATTTAGCTCTCTCCTCTCGAGTCTTCTTAGATTTTGATCCTGTATAACTAATAATATGTCCCCTAATAAAAGCTTTGAAAGCCTCCCACTTTACACATGCTGATGTTTGTGTAGTATTGATGTCAAAGAACTCGTCTATCTGTTTTTCTATATACTTGACAAATTCCTCATCCTGAAGCCATTTATGCTGAAATTGCCATCTACCTGATTCCTTTGTCAATTTTTTATCTACATATATTAGACAACAGGGTGCATGATCAGAGATCACGATGTTATCATAAAAGCAGTTTTGAATCTTGGACCTTAATTCTGTGGAAATCAAAAAATAATCAATACGTGAGAATGTCTTGTAGGTACTGGAATAACAAGAATAGGCTTTAACTTGTGGTTTCATTTCTCTCCATATATCTAACAATCTCAATTCTTTCATAAAATGATTAATAGTCATCCTACATCCAATGTGCGTACAATCCAGTCCTGTTGATCTATCCACACCTGGATTCAATGTACAATTAAAATCCCCTGCTATTATATGTTGCCCTGTAAGTGATGATAAGATGAGAAATAAATTAGCAAAGAACTTCTGATCATCTATATTGGGACCATATAAGTTCACAAGATTTATATTTTCTAATAGCAAAGAACCTTGAATGATTACATATCTTCCAAATTTGTCTCCAATTACATTTTTCACTTGAAAAGGAACTGATTTATGTATGAGAGTCATAACTCCCCTGGCTCGGGATGAAAATGAAGAGGTGAATACACTTCCCTGCCATCTACTCCTAATTCTTTTAACATCCTCCTCTATCAGATGAGTTTCTTGTAAAAACACAATTCTTGAACCCATGTCCTTTATTTTATTCATAACTTGTTTAAGTTTTTTTAAATTTTGTAGACCTCTGCAATTCCATGAAGTTAAATTAAGATTAACACTTTGGTCCATGATCAATAGAGAGTTTGGGATTACCTTGCAGTGTAAACATGCTCATACAGAGAAGCAAAAACATGAGTGGTTGAACATTCATCCTACAAACTACACACAAACAAATTTCCCCTTCCCACACTTGTGGCAAACCCCCCAAAATCAAAAGAAAAATTCTGTCTCCCGATATAGCCATCGACCGTTCCACACCCACGGGGAACAGCCTAAGCCACTCCTTCTTCATCCTCCCAATCACCCTAACTCTACTGCTTTTAATGACGTAACATTAACTCTCCTCTGTAGTTTTCCAACTTAACTCCAAAATTTTTAACAACTTTGTACATCATAGTTTTTTTTTTGTTTGTTTGTTTTGTTTTTGTTTTGTTTTTTTAATATATAATACAATCTATATTTTGTAAACTTACTATTTACTTCAAGTCAGTCAGATGCCTGTGCAAATGCTTAATTATTCTACCTTATATTTTGTTCATGCTTAGCTCCCACCAGTCTCTTCTTCTTCTTTGATCTTCTTGATGAACTCCTGCGCCTCCTCTGGGGTCTTGAAGATGTGGGTTCTGCCCTCATACGTGGTCAGCAGTCTCGCAGGATAGATTACACCATGACGAATCCCAAGGTTGCGCAGCTCCTTACGTACGGGATCAAACTGCTTCCTCAATTGCTGGATTCCTGTGGCCAAATCTGGGTAGAACCGCACCTGCTGATCCTGGTGTTTAATCTCTCCTTTAGCACGTGCAGCGTTGAAGATCTTCATCCTGTCTCTGTTGCTAAGAAACTTCATAATTAAGGTCCTCGGCGGTCCCTTATCTCTCCGTGGGCCAATACGATGTGCTTTTTCCAGAACCACTGCTGATTGCAACTCCTCGCTGCCCAGCACCTCCGGAATCCACTTTTCCAGAAAGGAACATACGTCCCGACCTTCTGATTCCTCTGGAAGACCCACCAGCCTCAAATTATTCTGTCTCGACCGAGATTCCAAATCCAAAATATTATCTTCCAGAGATTTATTTTTTTTTTCCAAAGTGCGCACCTTTAATTGAAGACGGGTGACGTCATCTTCAGCACTAGCGAGACGGAGCTCCATCTGCGCCGTTCGTTCTACACAGTCACCCAATTCCTTTCTTATTCCTTCCAACGCTGTCATAATCCCATCAAATCTAGAGGAAAAGTCCGCTCTCATTGAACTCATGGCTGCCATCAGCGCATCTGCGCCATTCCCCGCAGAAATCGCAGCGTTGCCAGCCTCCTCCGCCATATATGGAGTTTTGTTTGCTGCGTCACAGACCTGAAAGTCCGTTAATTTGGACTGTTTCGGCGGCTCGCTTTTTCCTTTTCCTGGTTTTCCAGCCTTAGGCTTCGCCGACATATCCTCGCCCAAATGCTGGGATACGTTCTGTCCCAAATGAGAGAGTTATTTGCCGATTTTTTTTTTCCAGGAGCAGAGCAGAGCGAGACACGTCCGTCCTACGTGGCAGCCATAACCGGAAGTCAAAGGTGACTTTTTTTTAATAGACTTTTACCGGTGGAGGTGTACGCCAGGGGGAGCAATCAAGCGCACCTGACACAGTTGGTGGAGTTTAGGATCTGCAGGTCTCTCTCCACAATACAGGCATTGTGGACTGACAGGAAGACGGTGGGTACAGGATACTGCTGGGTGCTGGGACACCAAACCTATTTTTACATTTAAATATATTCACATTTCTTTCTTTAATTTGCTCATATAACCCATATCGAGGTGTATGCTGGTGAAAGAATTGAGTGCACCCTGACTTGTCGGCTGTGACTGGAAGCTGGATGTGTTTGTGCACTACCAAAATGGCTTTCTGCTGTGTCCAATAACTTCTGTTCAAATTGTGTCAAGAGCTGCAACAGAGGGAAAAAAAAGACATGATGTGTCATGTGCGGCCCTCCAGGGCGGAATGAAAGACTCACGTGCAGGGCGACCATTAAACATAATTTACTGCAGAAACACAGTATAAGCAACTGTACAGAATGGTGTGGAGAGTGGTAATGAATGACGAACACGCCGTACTGAGAGTAGGGCGTGAGCCATATAGGTTAGGAAATAATTAGGAGATGAGGTGCAGCTGTGAACAATAAATAACAGAGACCAATCAATGGAGGAGCAGAGTATAACTCAGGGTGCCGTCACAGCAAATAAACACAAAATGAGTCAATTCAATTCAACTTTATTTATATAGCGCTATTTCACAACAACAGTCATCTTATAGCACTTTCAGCTGTAGGAGAAACCCCACAATTGCAGAAAGACAGACCCCAGCAATCAGGCGATCTCCTGTGAGCAAGCACTTGGCGACGGTGGAGAGGAAAAACTCCCTTTTAACAGGAAGAACCCTCCAGCAGAACCAGGCTCAGGGAGGGGCAGTCATCTGCTGCAACTGGCTGGAAGGTGACGGGATAGAGAAGAAGAAGAAAAGAACAGACATGTAGAGAGCACACAGCACGATAGGGACTCAATCTATGGGAGAGAACAAACAGATGTTAATGACCAGCAAAAATATTTCATTGAGAGTGAAGAAAGGAGTGAAGCCCATTGCATTGTTGAAGGTCCCCCAGCTGTCTGCCGGATGATGAGCGGGACAGGATCATGGCAATAATAATAATGCACAGGATAAACATAACTAGAGTGGATATAACTGAAGTGAGGGTGAGAATACTGATAATGATGATAATGATATGCAACAAACGATCAACCAGAAAATAAGGGCACTGTTGACATAAGAGTAACACAGGATGATGAGCAGGACAGGAATAATGATAGCAATAATGATAATGATAAGTCCAAAAAGAGAACATAAAGCGTGGACAGGGTCTAACCCTGTCCAGATCATGACAGTACCTCCCCTTTAAGGGTTGGATACCAGACGACCCTAGAGATAGACTCCCTGTCCAGAGTGTCACAGACCTGATAGCGGGGAGAAGAGTTGGTCGGGTGGCTGACCCCAGTTCGTGGACCACTTGGAGAAGGGGAACAGTCTTGTCGGGTGGTCTGCTGAAGTTCATGGGCCACTTGGTGAAGGGCGACAGTCTGTCGGGTGGTCTGCCAAAGTCCATGGGTCACCCGGCAAAGGACGACAGTTTGTCTGGCGGCCGCCCAAGGTCCATGGGCCACCAAATGGAGAAATGCCGGGACCCAGGTCCTGAGCCAACCCCGCCACCACAGTGGCTACCCCAGGAGGCTGATCTGGCGGCAACTCGGTGGTAGCAGTGTCAGCGTTACCCTCCTGGGGCATGGATGGTAGGGTGTGGACCTCTGCGGTAACATGGAGGGTGAGGGTTAGACCCCCTGGTGTGCAGGAGGTGACGGTTGGGCCCTCTGGGGCACAGGAGGCAATGATTGGACCCTTTGGGGCACAGAGAGCGAAGGTTGGACCCCCTGGGGCACAGGAGGCGAAGGTTGGACCCCCAGGGGCACAGGAGGCAAAAGTTGGACCCCCTGGGATGCAGGGGGCGAAGGTTGATAAGCGACATCCTCAGAGGGCGAAGGCTGGTGAGTAGTGCCGAGCCCAGACGGTGATGATGGGAAAGCGTCTGGCCTAGATGCAGGGAGGAAGAAGCACAGGTTGGAGCCGGGACCACACAAAAACAGCCAGCAGAAGAACTCGGCGGGGAGAGCTCAGAAGCCGATGGAGACTGCAACTGGGTCTCCCCATCAGGAGTAAGACAAGACCTCTTTAATACAGATATTAAGAAAATAAAGAAGACAACTTGCCTTAACTCCTGCTCTTCCGCTGGCAAGGACCCCGATGCTGCTGATGTTGGAGTGATGATCTTGAGAGGAGCGTGCACATGGAAGGAGCGGTCTCTGCAGGAGCGTGCACGTGGAGGGGAGCAGTCTCTGCAGGAGCGTGCACGTGGAGGGGAGCAGTCAGTGCAGGAGCGTGCACGTGGAGAGGAGCAGTTACTGCTGGAGCGTGCATGTGGAAAGGAGCCGTGGCAGCGGTTGAGCTCACCTCCTCCGTTGTGGAACCAGCTGAAGTGGAGATGACCTCGGGGAAACAAGGAATTGAGGTGAATGTTGGAATACATATGGAGACGGTAGCATTAACAGGTGGCGAGGGACCAGAAACGGCAGACGGCTGTAACTGGGAACCCTTGCTCGGAGCAAGGCAGTACACTTTATTAATAGGTGTTAAAACAACGGAAGGTACTTACTTTGCTCTGGCATCTGTCGCTGTTGGAGCTGCTGGTGGCATAGAAGTGATGGCCTCAGGGTGAGCTGCTCTGCACACCAGAATCAGAATCAGAATCGGGTTTATTGCCATTGTTCATGTAGTACACAAACTAGGAATTTGTCTCGGTGCAATGCTGCAACATTAAACATGATAAGATAAAAGAAATAAACTATACATGCAATAAAGTGTAGAATAAGAGTAAGTGATACTGGTCAGCAGTTAAAATATATTAGCGAGCAGCAGATACTGTGGAGAACTATATAGTGCAGTCGGTAATGCAGGAAGAAAACAGTGATGATTGACATGAGTCTGGTTGAGCTGCTGTACATAGTGCACGAGAGTCAATAAGTCACTTAGTGTTCAGCAGTCTGATGGCAGAGGGGAAGAAGCTGTTCATGTGACGGGAGGTTTTAGTCTGGATGGACCGAAGTCTTCTACCAGAGGGGAGGGGGGCAAACAGTACGTTACCAGGGTGTGAGGGATCGGCTATGATCCGGCCAGCACGCCTCCGGGTCCTGGAGATGTACAGATCCTGGAGAGATGGGAGCTTGCAGCCGATCACCTTCTCAGCAGTGCGCACGACGCGCTGCAGCCTTAGTCTGTCCCTGGCAGTGGCTCCTGCGTACCACACGGTTATGGAGGTGGTGAGGATGGACTCGATGATGGCTGTGTAGAACTGCACTAACATCTTGGTGGGTAGCTTGAGCTTCCTCAGCTGCCGCAGGAAGAACATCCTCTGCTGGGCTTTTTTGATGAGTGAGCTGATGGTCGGCTCCCATTTGAGGTCCCTGGTGATGGTAGTGCCTAGGAAGCGGAAGGAATCAGCAGTGGTGATGGGAGAGCCTGAGAGGGTGAGGGGGGGCAGAGGGGTAGTGACTTTCCTGAAGTCTACAATCATCTCCACTGTCTTCAGAGCAGACACCAGAGTTCCAATGTGCGTTCAGACGGCACCAAATGAACCGAACTATCCGCGAAAGCCACTGTTTGGTTCTTTGGTCCAGACCAAACAGTGGTTGTCTGAATGTACCCTTAGGCTGCATTCACACCAGGATAGCCTGGGGGTCTCGGTTCGATTGGGCGGGGAATACCGAGAATTTTCACACCTTTGGTTTGGTTTGCATTCACACTACAGCGGACCAAACTGCCTGGACAACGTCACGCAGTTACAACAACTGCATGTTTGGGGCGCTGTAGCCAAAACCACCACTGACCAGGAAGAAAAAATCTTGAAGAAGAAAAATCCGGCTCATCGATTGGCCAGGACCGAGAACGGAAATCCGTTCCCTTCAGCCGAGTTGTTTGTCAGCCACAAATGAGACAAACACGAGACAAAAACATTTTTTAACTTTTCTCCTCGGCTTTCTCCGGTAAAAGGATTTCTCGGATTTGCGTGGTTGTCTTTATTGTTATTTTCTACCCAAAGTGCACTACGGTAAACACCACTTCCTCTTCTTAGACTACGTGTTGCTATGGTTACACAAACGGCGAGGGGCATTTCCGTCCTTTGGTCCGCTGGATAGTCTTTCTCCATTCATACTGCAGGTGAAGCGCACCAGGGATCATTTGCAAGTGAACCGAGACCCCGTTTTCAGGTGGACCAGAGTTTGCTTGTTTGAACCAGAGTTTGAATGCACGTTCAGACAGCATCAGACGAACTGAACTATCTACGGAAGCGGACCAGAGATCCTTTGGTCTGGACCAAACAGTGGCCGTGTGAATGCGCCTTTAAAGTAACAGCACTGAAAGAAAGTGTTCTCAGAAAGGCTGGAAAAAGAAAAAGCAAATTTACTGCAATAATTAAAACAATTAAAGAAAATTTCAACAAAATATGTCACAGACATTTCATTAAGACGTGAGCTATTAAAGGGCCTATATCATGCAAAATTGACTTTTTTGAGCTTTTAAGCATGTTATAATGTTAATTCCTCACCAAAAACACCCCCAAAGTGGTATTTTGCTCCATTCACGCATCTCTGGGTATTCCTCTTCAACCCTGCTCTCTGAGCTGCTGCTCCGCCCTGTCCCTGATAATGATTGGGTCCCCACGTTCATACGTATGAACGTGGGTGAGCCGCCCGCTCCAGGAAGTGCCTGTGCTGCCAGCACCGCCCCCAGGCTAACGCACACACCCACTTTCTCCGCGCAGCTAACGGAGCGGTGATCGGGAAAACTCTTTCACTTTAGCATTGACGCTGTGAAGAAGTAGTTCCTCTCACACCTAATCTGCTCAGTGACAACAACTGTTTGCTTTTTTACGTAAGACAATGTCTTCTAAGTGGCGTAAATGTGTCTTTGGCTGTGAGAGATTTAGGAGTTTGTTCAGCCTTCCTGAAGAAGAGCCTACTCGTCAGAAATGGTTGGAGTTTATTATCGTCATGAAATGGGCGGCAGCCACAAGAAGGAGAGGCGGAGCCTCAGAGATGGAGGCATCTTACTTCCGGGTTGGAAAAGTAGCTCGTGAAAATAACTCATATTTCATAAGAAATTCATTCTCCCGTGTACCAAAGGTAATATACCATCACATACATGCATATAGTTTACTCTGAAAGGCTTAAAATAGCATGATATAGGCCCTTTAAAATAAAGAGAGTGCAATCAATGATCCCAAGACTTTCTTTGATATTTGTAGAAAGCAAACAGAAATCTAACTTAAGTCTTCCTCCCTGCACAAATACAGTGTTATCTTTTAAGACTACTAACTTAAGATATATGTTTTAAATTGAAACGATAAATAACAATTTGATTAATGTTATAAAACTGATTTCTTACTAGTATAAGATAATATATTAAAGTGACACTCCAGCAAAACTCAAGTTTTTTTCTGTTGTTAACATGTCTGTAACGTTTCTTATGATTTACAAGACATATCAAAAACAAAATCATTCCAAACTCCCAAGTATGTTTTTCTGCTGTGAATGTCTGCTTAAGCGCCCCCCCCCCCCCAACAAAAAGGCAGATTTGGACAGAGTGTTTGTAGCTATGTAACTATTCCTGCTTAGCCTGGTTGGTTATAAAATTAAATTAAATCACCCTTTATTGTCATTCAATCCATACGGCCAATCATGTACAGTAGAATGAAATTGTGTTTCTCTTATCTACAGTGTTAATCACACACACACACATATAGAATCAGAGGGGTCGCTGCCATGCAAGGCGCCGCCACAGATTTCTCTCCTCCATTCCATTATTGCAGAGCACCAAGCTGGACGGCAGGAAGTTCCGCTTTTATATGGTCTTTGGCACGACCTGGCCGGGATTTGAACCCCTGCCTCCCGGATGTGGGGTGGATGCTCTACCAACTGAGCCACCACTCCGGTAACATTAACCAATCAGACGAATACTCTTGGCTAGAGGGAGGAGCCGAGGAGCAGCAGGATTGAGGCAGAGCAGGTTGGAGTAGCAGCAGAGAGAGAGAGAGCGGCGGGGGGGGGGGGGCAATTTGGCCTCACACAACCACATTCAAATGGAGCTGCTCTCGGCTCACTTCGCCAGCGGACGGGGCGCTGCACTGTGAGCAGAGAGCGGCCACATTCGCACCCCCCCCCCCCCCAGTTGCCGGCAGACGGGGGACTGATTGTTAGTAAAAAGTAAACACATATTTGGCAACTACACATTTATCTCACCTCAATGGCTTTCAGAAAAATGTTTCGCTTTTTACTTTTTAAGATGTAGGCAATGTCCGGAAGCGTCTTGAACAGACTAGCAGCCCACCCACCAGGAATTGTGGCGACCAATCATGTGCAAGTCCTGCAGGCCACTAATTAAAATATTCATAGATTCGCACATACTTAAGTAGGTGAAGGATTTAAAATCTCTTTCCAAGCCAATCTCTTTCTAAGGCAATGAAAGTTTTTTTGTGGGTAAAAAGCCACAATATATTATTTTGGGCAATACATATTTGTTTTTGAGGTGGTTTTAGAGCTGCTGGAGTGCACCTTTAATCAATTTCATTATAATTTGTTGAAATCAGCTAAAATGTATTTTATAATTATTTTTTAAAATATTAAATCACTGCATTTTTCTCCCTGTTAACTCTCACAGACATACTCCCTCTCCTGTCCTGCCATTGCACCGCTCCAGCATGACTCACTGGGATTTCTCCAATCACACAGTCTTCATTTTTTTCATGCTGTTCTTTCTTACAGTCTTACCCAGTGGTAGTTTTAATTTAAAGTCTTCATTTCCTCAAATATTGTGAGCTGTAATTAAAAGGTTGCATTGGTGAAAATAGTTAAGAGTGTTGATGGAGGTGAAATTGTTTGGTTCCAATGTTTGATCACTGCCTAGATACATTTTCTAATATTAGAACCTTTCCTTGATTTGCCCGGCTTCTCTGGTGACTGTGGAGCACGTGGCCAGGGAAGCAGCCAATCAGAGCGCAGGCTTAGCTTTCCTTCTCTCTGGCAACAGTGAGTTACTTGCTGTCTATTCATTAATTATTTTCCTGTGGTCTCCCTCAGCCATTTGGACTCTGCTGATAGCAAAGTGATCTGTCTCAGTCTCACTCTGTTTTTTCACCGCTTTTTTAACCACGCTGCTCACACTCTTTAAGAAAATAACAGGATTGGATCCTTTGACGCTGAGGCTGCTGCTGTGCTGAACTCTGAACTACTTCAATACTGTCAGACCAGGACAACAGCAGAGATGACTCCACTGTCTCCTCCTGCGACTTTTTCTGCTCTGGGACTAAATATTAAAAAAGGATTGCCTGGTCAGAGAGCTCCTTATACTCTGCTTTTTTGTCTTCTTCCTTCTCCTCTCCGTTTTTCTTCTGTACTGCAGCAGTACTGTGACTGTAAACAACTAAAACAGCATTGCAACTGGAAGAATGGCTGGAGTTTTTTGCTGGCTGCGGTTGTATGTGCGTGCGAAGGGGGGGGTCACTTGGAGGCAGGACTCCGTGTGCGTTTGAGGGGGAAGTGGAGAGCAGGTGGAGAGATGGGAGGGAGTTTAGATGGCGGTGGTGGGGGGGTTATGGTGGTGTGAGGATTGCGGGCTGTGGTTGGGTATGCCAGTGCCACGTGTCTTGCCTGGCACCTCTTGCTTCTCAACTGGAAGGATGTTGGACCGAGAGTCTGGCTGAGCTTGTCCGGCATCTCTCTGAACCAGAAGTGGGGTGAGTCCTGCACTCTGCTGCATTCTGTTATCACAGTAACTCAGAAACCTTTTTTTTAAACAAATGATATCACCCTTATTCACAGAGCTGTGCAATAAATAAGCGTCTGCTTTTGGAATGTCGAGGAGGCAGAGAGGATAATCCAGACTAACATTGAAAACATGCACTTCGGCGTTCAAGGGTGCAAAACGGAAGTTTCGTGTTATTCTTTTCATGCTTTTACCCAAGTGTATTTAAGTATCTGCAATGCATCACTTAAAACATCGTCCCTTTATGGACATTTGTAAAAAGATAGCACTAGATTGGGCCTTAGCAGACCAGGCCTCTGGTTATTTAGATGTAGACGCTTTGAAAAAAAAAAAAAAAAACACTCCAAAAACCTTACCGGGGTACCAGAATAAAACTTGTAAATTGTTAACACCATTGTGCCTCTTTCACCTTTCTCTCTACCCACTTCTTTCCCACGTTGACATCCTGTCTAGGGAGCGTAAGAGGACCCTTGTCCTTGTGGGTCTACAGACCACAGATGTCGTACTTAATCTGGAAACCATAATCTCTCTCGTTCTCGTTCATTGTCTCATCTCCTTCAATTTAACCCGGTCAGTTTTCAGGTGACCAAAAATATAAATGAAAATTACAGACATTTCTTTGGATATAATTATGCATTTTATTGATATATTGATGGATTAAATGAATTTGGTGTAATTGGATCTATTGTAGTTAGTTCTCTTGCTGTTTTATGGTACGATTTGTGTGTTTGGTTTTTAATTGGGCCTTCGTTTATCTTAATCAGAGAATATTCATCGCACATCCGTGGACTGACCCAGTGTGTGTATGTGTGTGTGTGTGTATATATATATATATATATATATATATATAAATATATATATATATATATATATATATATATATACACACATATATATATATACTGTATATATATATATATATATATATATATATATATATACGATATAAAAGAATTGTGGTTGCTCACTTGTCTGTCCAGTCACTGATATGATGTGAAATAGACTGGGTAGAGAGAGACTTGACAGATTTAAGTCAAAATATTTTTCAGGCAACACAGAGCTCCCTCTTTTCTTTCCTAGTGCGAGAGCTCTGTTGCAAAAGGTTGTGCTTGTTTCAGAAATTTCCAGTTTCCTTACAGCTGCTGTGCAGTTCTTCGTTTCTTTGCGTGTTCCATTTGGCGTAATCCCTATTTTCGATTTCTGTTAATTGTATGTGCTCTGGTGTGAGTTGAAGGGACGTTCAGCTCACAGTGAAACTTATTGTTCCTGTGGAAAGTGTGATGCGTCAGTTGAGGCTGTGTGTGAGTGAGTGTGAAGTGGAGGGAATGAAGCCTCCTGTCCAGGGACCCAGTCTTCTGTTGAGTATGACGCAGCAGCATCATCCGATCTCTCTGTCCTGACCGAAGACTGCACAAATGTACGGAACTGTCGCAGTTCGCCATTTTCATGCAGTGCTTTAAGCGCCGTTTCATTTGGATCTACGCTGCTTTTTTAATGGTTATTTTTCCAAATGTAACCAACCATTGATGACGATGACAATTCTTTTTTTTTTAACACAATTTTAGCTTATTATATTCTTGTTAATTTTTTCACCAATTTAAAACCTTTGCTTAATGTTTTTCTTTTTGTGTCATGCAGGTCAGTCATAATTCCTGCCCAGGACGTGTGGGAGCTCTGAAAAACCCAGACAGGATTAAAGACCTTCCCACTCTGCCCACTCATCGTCCAATCAGACCACCTGATTTGACGGTGGTAAGCCAAAAACGCGTGGCCGTCGACTGGCAAAATCCTTCACGAAGCTGCTCCAGTAGCACCCAGCCAGAAGGTTTTTGCCGCTTGAAAGAGCATGTTGCCGACGCTCTCCCTCTGCTCCATCATCTGGCTCAACCGGGGTATCAAGCTGAGGAAAGTGTGCCAGTCTACCAACACCGGTCAGGTCTAAAGCTGCCGCCCCCACAGACGGCACAGCAGCAGCAGCACAATACTTCTGTATAACTTTAAAACATGCTTCTCAGCTACGGGTGACTTCCCCTCCTCCCCTCACCCCCTCTGACCCTCAAAGCCACTCACCAGACTTTAGTGACTCAGCACCCATTTTGGTTTCAGAGGAGGATTTCTGCACAGCCAGACCTTGTTGTCTCATCGGGAAGCGGGCTGCACCATCTTAATTCTCTGCTAGGTTGCCATTTTAATTTTTTTTCTCTTGCCACTGCAACAAAATGGCGGCTGAAGGATTCCAGTACCGTGCCCTCTACCCGTTTACCAAGGACCAAGAAGAGGACTTAGACCTACAGCCTGGAGACATTCTGACGGTCAGCAAGGCCTCTCTGACGGACACAGAGAGCTACCAGGTGGGCTGTGAAGAGCATCCGGAGCGCCTTGGCTGGCTCCTCGGGTACAACGAACGCACCAAGCAGAGAGGCGACTTCCCGGGGACCTATGTGGAGTATGTGGGACCCATCAAGATGGTACTCCCGTCGAGTCAGCCAAGGTCACAGCGACCCCTCCCTGCTGCGCCCAGACCAGAGTCATCTCCAGGTAGGGCCCTCTATATAATCACCTTCCCTTTGTTTATGTTGCACATTAAAGCACAGCAGATGATGACCATGCAAAATGCAGCACAAAACAGGCTTGAGTTAAAAACGAATCACTGTAGTTTATTCCAAAAAATGAAAATTCATCCAAATAAGACAAATAAAAACATATACATACATCAATGTGAAAACTCTATTTTTTTTTTTAATTTGTTGTAGAGGTCAGTGATGATATGCTTGTTGCACAATTACAATTGTTTTTGCTCATTTCTGTCGCCATGTTTTCCTCATTATTTACTTACTTGGTAGGCCTCCCACTATATTTAAAACTACACATTTTTATTCCTCACCAGTTGAAGACCAAAGGGGGATTGTGTTATGGTGATGCTTGTTCACCCGTCTGTCCCACGAAAGGTACCTGTCTTGTGAAATCAACTCCTCCTACAGTTTTGTTCCAAATGTTTTGAAGCTGGATACCATGGTTTGATACGCACTGATGTGCATATTGCAGTTTGTCTCTGGATGATTTTTGCAGGAATTATAGCCCCTGATTTGCAGTGTTAGATTTTTACATCCATTCATTCATCTTGAACCGCTTAATCCTTTTCAAGTTTGGCGGGTGGGGTGGGGTGGCTATTCTAGCGTCTCCAGGTGAGAAGCGGGGTACACCCTGGACGGATCGCCAGTTTGTCACAGGGCCAACATACTTTTTACCAGAGTTAATTTTGCCCAGTAATTTGATAGGCTTATTTCACTTTGTTTGGCAGAAACTACTTGAATCAACTAATAAGTCTGCTGTTGAATTCCAGATGTTGTAAAACTGTTTTTGTTGTATATTGATGGATGGTAGACTTATCATAATTTGGTTCTGCCCCAATAATTGTAAATATAATAACTGGAATAATTATATAGAAAAGTTGAAAACTACTGTCCTTCAGCAACATATTGGGATCTTCAGATATAACGGCGGCAGGGGATATTGTACTCACCTCACAGTGCTCTTGTTTCGCTTGTTGTTTGATTTGTTCATCAGAGAAAAATGACACAACACTACTTTACTACCGGACAACCCTCCACGTCCTATTTTAAGAGATCAGTGTTCCAATAGATTGATCCTAGTAAGAATTTCTCATTCTGCTGACGTACTCTGTCTCTACAGACCCTGCTGCAGCTGATTGTGGTATTTTTTATTCTGCTCTAATATATGTTGTAAACTTTTTATGTTTCGCTAAATCAAAAAATCCAAGGCTCTGTTAGTCAGCATGTGATCCCACCTCTCCAACAGTACAAATGCAATCTTTAAGAAATACTGTATTGTAAAAGTGATGGAAACTTTTGGGGGTGCCCCTTACTAAAGACTTTCCTGGTTGACCAGTAGTTGCATTTCAAAGCAAATAGTTGACTATTTGTAGCACTTTTATGTAGGGCTGGGCAATTTGACCTTAAGTCAGCGTCATGATTTATTGACCCTTTTAGGTCATTTTCTTTTTTTGTGTGTTTTTTTTCCTCCTCTCTTCTTCCTTATAGTTCACTGACAAGGCTCGTAATTAAGCAATATTACACAACAGGCCTGTTGTCATTTCACACACAAATTAATCATTGTCTAGTGCAGAAGTCAGTGTGTTTACATATCGTGGGTCACGTGACTTGCGACTGCGGCCTTTCCACGGTGGTCATCCATCCAGGGACAAAAAAAAAAGGTTGAGATGATTGTAATGAACCAGTATTGTCAACATTAAAGAGTCTGTGACATAATTCAACCAAGACATCATTAGAAAGAAGAACTACTGTGTTTTTATTTTGTGTAGACAAAAAAAATTCAGTAAAATTTTGTTTCCATGTACTACCATAAATTACATCATGATGCAGACGATTGCGATATTCGTTTGTTGAAATTGGGTCAAACGCCGCTGCCATTTTGTGACGTAATGAGGGGAACCAAAGATGTAAACAAGCATGGCTGAGTACACTGAAGCGGAGGAAGTTGTGAGCAATTTCAGCAAAGATTTAATCGATTTATCGCTAGTTTTTGAGGAAGAAGCAGGATCGAGTGATGAAGAAGAGCGAGTTGGTTCTAACGAAGGACTGCAACCCTATTTATTTGAACCATATCGTTCCGGAAGCGAAGATGACTCGCACGTTTCAGAGGATGAAGGGTCCGACGGTGAAGGGTTAGAGATGGACATCGGTCGCCTCCAAAACACTGAATGGTAATATACAGATAGATCTAAATTTCCCCGATCGGGTGGTTGGGGAAATTAAAAAAAAAAAAAAAAGCACAGATATTCAGTTTCTGTAGGCAATGAGATTTATAAAAATGAAAACTGAAAAAAGTAATCTAACATTTTTTAAGACAAAGTCGTTCCATTTAGAGTAAAGTCAGCACTCGGCTTCAAAATTCATAGGGGATGATTTTACTTTCGGCGGAAAAAATATAATAAAATCGTGCACACAGCGCACGGAGAAGGAGAAAGACGGATTTACGTGCAAGAGTTACACCACAGACAAATTTATTAACCACTTGCACTCCGGGCAATTTTCCTAAAAATGCCAAAAAATAACGTGCCCAAAGTAAATCGAAAGCTGTTATTCAACCCTTTGCAGCATCTTCATGGGGTTGGTCTCATTTAAAAGAAAACACTTTGAATTTTTTGGCAAAAAAAACATAATCTCTCTACGTGCTCCGGCCACTGAGTTACAGTCATCTAAACATACTGAACTTGAAGAAAAAAAATTGGACACAGTGTTTTTTTGGATACAAATGCTTGTAAATAACACACAGCTGTCCGATCCGGCTGGAAAATGCAACAGAAATGTAGAACCAAGTGTTATCCAGCTGAGGTCCAAATTTGGTAACAATACCACAAAAAATGAATATTTTACACAGCTTTGTTCTCAGGCTGTTCCCAGGCATTATGGAACTGTGCCAAATTGTGCCAAATGGCACAGTTTGGAAAAACGTCTGTAACTTTTGAATAATTCAATGTAGAATCTTCATTTTAGGCTCTAATGAAAGGTCACACGCAGGGCTGTGTCTGTGTGTGTGTGTGTGTGTGGGCGGGGGGTCGTTCCCCCCCCCCCGCTACCAAGGACCAAATTCGGCCCTCGCTACATGACGGAATACACTCTTTTTTTTTTTTTTTTTTTTTTTTTTTTTTCCCCTTGCATGTTTTCACAGCGCCCCCCCCCCTCGCTACTGTGTGTGTGTGTGTGTGTGTGTGTGGAACCGTGAACGGACCGTGAACCCCCCCCCCCCCCTCGCTACAGGAGAGGGCCATCGCTACATGATGGAATAGACTGATATGCTTCCCCCCGAGGACCGGGGAGCGTTCGGACCGTGCCCCCCCCCCCGCTCCTCTTCTGCAGCGGGGGGGGGGGGGGGGCGTTCACGGTCCGAACACGGCAAATGAACTGTTTATCGCGGCGCACGCACTTCGTGCGCAGTACAGTTGTAATTTACCGATCGGTCAAAAGTCATTTTTGGATTACAGTTTTCAGGGATAAATAATAATTTAGCTTATAACACCTTACCTCTTCAAAGCAGCAGAGTCGTGGCGAACAGCTCTTCCCACGCGTCAGACGAACGCGATGCTGCTCCGCTCGTGGATCCCGATCAACATAATTCCATTATTGCCGTTTTGGCGAATGATTTACGACTTTTGTCATCGGCCTCCGTCTATTCTGCTGGAATGAGTGCAGGTCCCACTTGTGGGTGTTTTCCATGCTGCTGGGTGAGCCTGGGTCTGTAGTAGATTCGTACAGAGTCCTTCTGCAGCAGTAAATATCGCTTCACCCAGCCTGAATTTCTGTGCTTCAATTGGCTCCTGCGTTCACAGTAGGCGGGTCCTCCTTCCTAGATTTTCATTCATTGGCTCCTCAAGGTTTCAGAAACCCAATTCAAGGCTCTTATTAGTCGAATGAGAGGTCAATCAGATGAACTAATCTGTTCGCGGCTGTGTTTGCAGATTTTTTTTTCAGTGGCGCTTGGAGGGCACACCACCTACATCATCACCACCAATATCCTTGTCATGCGTCATGCGCACGAGGGTGCACGAGCGCGCTCTCGTGCGCCCTCGTGCGTCATAGGATGCAGAGACTTGCCCGCCCACGGAACAACGGAGCGCAAGTGGTTAAAGAAAAGACACACAGTCCCAAAACTAGTGCTGACATACAAAAAATGCAAACGAAGACACACTTACAGTTAACACGACGTGACGTGTTGTGAGCAGGCCAGGACGTAACATGGCAGAGAAGGAAATGTGATGACCATGGCGTTGCATGACGGTGACAAAAGTACAATAATCCAGCAACACAAGACAGCAGATGAGTAACTTAAATACAGATACTGATGGCAGAGAGATTGGGTGCACCTGGGCGAGGAGCGGCAAAGTGATTACCGGAAGTGGAACCAGCTGACTGTCAATAGAGAGGGGGCATGGTCGGACCGGCAGGCTGTCAGACCGCGCCCACACAAGTGTAGGCCAAAGAAGGCTTCCTCACAGCTGCCGGCCAGAAAACAGTGGCTACAGGTACGGGAATGAAACTAGGAAAGAGAAACTACAAGAAACTCAAAAGATAAAATGGTACACAAATAAATATGGAACAGAGAAACATGAGACTGAGCCTGGGAGAAACCCGGCTCAGAACTAAGTACACAAAATACACAGATGAACCTGAAACACCGAGAAAGGTCAGAACTGAGCCCGAAGGTCAAACTGGCTGGGTTCATGACAGCCCCTTCCCTCTGGTCCTGTCTAGCAGCTAGGTAAGCAGAATAGATGACTGCTGCCCTTATTGTGCCAAACAGATTTACTTTGTCAAAAGGAGCTTTGCTTGTATTTGATATGTACTGTATAGGGGTGGGCAATATTGCCTAAAAGTAATATCACGATATTTCTGTGAATTTTTACGCTAATGAGATATTTTTCGCGATATTGCAGAATACAGTTTTTTTTTAAATTCATGCAAAAAGGACGGTTTCACAGGCCAGCATGATTTACCTTCAACATCCCAGCCCCCGGCTAACAGTGATCTGTGTGGAGTTTGCATGTTCTCCCCGTGTCTGCGTGGGTTTACTCCGGGATTTCTCCGGTTTCCTCCCACATGCCAAAAACATGCAAGTTAGGTTAATTGGCATCAAACTGGGGATTCTAAATTGTCCTTAGGTATGACTGTGAGAGTGAATGGTTGTCTGTCTCTCTGTGTTGGCCCTGCGATGGACTGGCGATCTGTCCAGGGTGTACCCTGCCTCTCGCCCAAAGATGCTGGGAATAGGCTCCAGCCCCCCCGCGACCCGAAAAGGATTAAGCTGAAGAAGATGAATGAATGAATGAATGAATATTCAGAAACTAGAAAAGCACTCAGAGAGCACAAGGAGCAAAGGCTCCTTCCATCTCTCATGGATCACCTCCAAAATGTAAAGGGTTCCTGTGTCGGCCTAGAGCCACTTCTGGTGAAAATTGCATCAAAGTCTGTCAATTAGTTGTTGCTAACACACTGTGAGAAGATAAGAGCCTTGGCTGAGGTATGCATTTTCAGATCATCACCAAAATGTAATTGGTTCCTCTTTAGTCCAAGAACCACCTCTGGTGAAAATTTCATCTAAATCCATGCAGTAGTTTCTGTATAATCCTGCTGCACAAATACAAACAAAGCCCTTGGTGGAGGTATGCCCTCTCAGATCATCATCAAAATCTAATCATCTATTCCCCGTGCCATTACACTCCTTTCCTGAAAATTTCATCTAAATCTGTTCATAGCTTTTTGAGTAATGTTGCTAACAGTCACACCAACAGACAAACAAACTGCACTGAAAACATTAGCTCCCCCCTTGGCAGAGATAAAAAAAAAAAAAGATCTCACCCCGTGGGGTCAAAATGATCACGAGAACGGTGAGCAAAAATCCCAGAACCACACGGGGGGACCTAGTGAATGACCTGCAGAGAGCTGGGACCAAAGTAACAAAGGCTACCATCAGTAACGCACTACGCCGCCAGGGACTCAAATCCTGCAGTGCCAGACGTGTCCCCCTGCTTAAGCCAGTACATGTCCAGGCCCGTCTGAAGTTTGCTAGAGAGCATTTGGATGATCCAGAAGAGGATTGGGAGAATGACATATGGTCAGATGAAACCAAAATAGAACTTTATTGTAAAAACTCAAATTGTCGTGTTTGGAGGAGAAAGAACACCATACCTACTGTGAAGCATGGGGGTGGAAACATCATGCTTTGGGGCTGTTTTTCTGCAAAGGGACCAGGACGACTGATCCATGTAAAGGAAAGAATGAATGGGGCCAGGTATTGTGAGGTTTTGAGTGAAAACCTCCTTCCATCAGCAAGGGCATTGAAGATGAAACGTGGCTGGGTCTTTCAGCATGACAATGATCCCAAACACACCGCCCAGGCAACGAAGGAGTGGCTTTGTAAGAAGCATTTCAAGGTCCTGGAGTGGCCTAGCCAGTCTCCAGTTCTCAACCCCATAGAAAATCTTTGGAGGGAGTTGAAAGTCCGTGTTGCCCAGCGACAGCCCCAAAACATCACTGCTCTAGAGGAAATCTGCATGGAGGAATGGGCCAAAATACCAGCAACAGTGTGTGAAAACCTTGTGAAGACTTACAGAAAACGTTTGACCTCTGTCATTGCCAACGAAGGGTATATAACAAAGTATTGAGATGAACTTTTGTTATTGACCAAATACTTATTTTACCGAGGAATTTACCAATTAATTCATTAAAAATCCTTCAATGTGATTTTCTGGATTTTTTTTTTCTCATTTTGTCTCTTAGTTGGGGTATACCTATGATGAAAATTGGAGACCTCTCTCATCTTTTAAGTGGGAGAACTTGCACAATTGGTGGCTGACTAAATACTTTTTTGCCCCACTGTAAATAATATTTGACTCCTCTTGCAAGAACTTAATATTAATATTTATCACCCTTATTTTTATCACCCTTATTGTCATTCAACTGTACAACCAATCATGTACAGTAGAACGAGATTGTGCTTTACCTATCTACAGTGTCAATCACACACCCCAGTGCAGAATCAGAGGGCCGCTGCCATGCAAGGCGCCTCCACAGATTTCCCTCCTCCATTCCATTATTGCTGAGCACCAAGCTGGATGGCAGGAAGTTCCACTTTTATATGGTCTTCGGCATGACCCGGCCGGGATTTGAACCCCTGCCTCCCGAGTGTGGGGCGGATGCTCTACCAACTGAGCCATCACTCCGGTAAATTTAAATGTTTTACTTGTGATGGACCTGACAGGGGGAAATGGCGAAGGAAATTGTAAAGATTTGAAGTAGTCGGAAGGGGTGGCGGGTGAGGGGGGGAGGAACAAATGGAGAAAACACAGAGTTTCACAACTGAAACAAACAAACTGTTTCTGCTTCTGAAGAGGTGTTGTCATGAGCCTGATGTGTGTGTGTGAGAGAGAGAGAGAGAGAGAGAGAGAGAGAGAGAGAGAGAGAGAGAGAGAGAGAGAGAGAGAGAGAGAGAGAGAGAGAGAGAGAGAGAGAGAGAGAGAGAGAGAGAGAGAGAGAGAGAGAGAGAGAGAGAGACTTTTGACTTTTAAAAAAGGCTTTATTGCACATTTCCAAATTGCACAAAGACCAATATCAGTTGTCCAAGTGTGTCACATCTCAAAAGTGCAAACATAACTCATCCCCCTGACCCACTGAACACAAAACATTCCCTACAGCCCATCTATTGATGAACGCCTCCAGATTGTCTACCATTTGATAGTAAGAGAACTCTACCCGGAGTCTGACTGTCAACAAGACCTTGAAAGCGGACACAGGATCCACATTGCCAGCATTGCTTGCCCGATTTTTCCTCGTCAGCCAGATGGCAAGCTTAGCAGTCCCAGATAGGAAGTTCATCAAAGTGTGGGAAGCCTTCCTTGCCACTTTGTACTTCGGACCGTAAATGAACAGACCAAAAGAGAATCGTTCACCCAAAGCCCGAAACCACCCGCGCAAATTGTCAAAAAGTCCAGATAAACGAAAACAATGGACAAACAAATGGTCGAGGGTCTCAACTTGGGAACAAAACAAACATTCCCCCCCCACAGTCGGATCAAGGTGTGCCCTGTATTTATTTGTGGCTATTGCCCCATGCACAATCCTCCACTGGAGATCTGCTGTGCGTTTCTCAATAGGTTGCTTGTACATGCACCGCCAGCTGCCTTTTGGGGAGACCCCTGGCCCCAAACAACCCGCCCACCTCGACTCCGTGACATCCTTCAGAGAGCGCAGATTCAGAACCTTCACACAGATGTGATACACCGCCCTTGTCCTGACAAACTGGAACTTGCCTAGGCGAGGAATCCTGAAGGTCAGTAGGTGATCGTCTCCTCCCTGCCACTCCCCCACATCCGGAGTTATGGAAATTGCAGGAAAGGTGGACGCAGTGTCGTCATCCCATTGATTGGAAAGAGTGCGGTTCGTCGCAAACGCCCGAAGCGGCGGCGGCAGTGCGGCGCACACGTCCTCCACCACCCTTTGCAGCAGTCTGACAGATGTAATTTTTGCACTCCGCCTCAGTGTCTCCATCGGGGGGGGGGGGGAGAGAGAGAGAGAGAGACTTTGACTTTTAAAAAAGGCTTTATTGCACATTTCCAAATTGCACAAAGACCAATGTCAGTTGGCCAAGTGTGTCACATCTCAAAAGTGCAAACATAACTCATCCCACTGAACACAAAACATTCCCTACAGCCCATCTAGTGATGAACGCCTCCAGATTGTCCACCATTTGATAGTAAGAGAACTCTACCCGGAGTCTGACTGTCAACCAGAGAGAGAGAGAGAGCCTTTATTGCACACTTCAAAAAAAATCTAAGCACACCAACATCATTCCTCCAAGTGTCACATTGGAAAAAGTGCAAACTGAAATGTCCCCCCCACACACACACAACACAGAGCAGTCCCTGCAGTCTACCTATTCAAAGATCCAGTTCTGTGACAGTCAATTAAACGTCATCTACCAGTCTGTTCAAACAATATCCCAAAAATGGGTAAAACAGGCAGAGGAACGACCGCCATTCAGTCCTCCTGCCGGGCGCGCTTGACCGGCGTTCCCCCTGCTGCTTTACGCAGGGCTGTCAGGTGTTTCTTGAGGCGATAACGCTTCCTTTCATCTAGGAGGTCCAGACCAACCTGTCTTCTTAGCACATCCACAGACTCAATGAATTTATCAGTGTCACTGAAGTAGTCGGCGACCCTAATGGCTTTGTTATAGGTTGCGAGAGAGAGAGAGAACAAAAAAGGTCCCCCCCTCCGACAGCAAGGAGCAGCGTTACGAGCGCAGGCATGATACACACGCACACAACAAAGAGAGGGGAAAAATGGAAAATAAACCGAACTGAAAACGATTAAGTCGGTTTGAACCCTGAGCGGCGATTTTCGGTTCTGTTTGGTTAATCGCCCAGCCCTACTTTTATGATAAATATATTAATTTAAGTGGTGAAACATAAACAACAATTTTGCAACATCAGTAAATGGTTTCTGCTCCAGGGTTGAGAACAGATGTCTTAATCAACAGTTATCCCTAAACTATAATTTAGCCTGTGCACTCAAAGATGCAAGTTGCCTGTTAATGGGCTAAATTCAGGTAAATACACTGTCTTCTTGGGTATCCGACTCACCATCACTATTGTCCTTCTTCATTAGAAGAGCCCTGAATTCAGGACCATTTGTCCAAAGCAATATTTACATAGATGCATTAATCAGTTTTATGTTCACTCAAAATCAACAGGAGGTGGTGCATATAAACAGCTGTTAACAGTTTGCAGCATTTTGTTACTTCTGTCTTATCCCTTCAGTCAGGTTTCTATAAATGATAAACGGAAAATAAGGAACTATGGCTGAACTTTCTTTTGACAAGCAAAAACAAGCTCCTTCATCGTTTGAAGGGTTTACAGTAACTACAAAAAATATGTTCACACACACTACACAACAGCATATATGGCATTAATTATAGCCAGCCTCAAAATTAACATTCACCACAGACAGCAGAGAAAAACAGTAACATTTCCTCTTACCTTTATGCTTATTTATCCATACTGTGCATCAGCCCAGAAATTATCCACAGGTCCTCAACTTAATTTCTCCTGGGTTTTTTTTTTTTCCCTCTTTGCTCTTGGTTTTTTAAAATGTGAACTTTTTCTGTGACATGTCGGCATCTTGAGACGTATGTGGAAGTGACTCCTTATGTTGTAACAGAAGTGCTTTACCAAAGCTCTGTGCATATAGTGAATTGATTACTCTGATACAGCTTACTTATCACGACATTTAACTTTTGTTTATATTTTACATTAGAGCTTTAAGTGCTTCACTAAACATATGAGGAGCCCTCTGGGTGAATGCAGCTGCAAAGGCAGATGGGAAATGGCAAATGCTAGATGTTCTCCTTAGGAAAAGGGTTTAGAGACAAGTAGGGCTGGCGATACAATGAACATATTCGTTACATCGATACATTCTACTATGCGCGATACAAAAATGTTTTTATTGTGAAGCTTGAGCATTTTCGTGGCTGTCAGCTTCTCTCTTCTCTCACACAGCTGCACCATAGAGCTGCACTCAGGTGCTTCTCCCCACCTCCCTGCGCCGTGTTTCATTTCAGTGTTGTTGCCAGGTCTGTTTTTTTCCTGCAGTTGTGTTCTTTAGAAACTGCTTCTTTTGAGCCTGTTTTCAACACTTGTTTTTTCATGTACAATCTGGCAACTCCAGCAGATTGCAGGAAGAGGGGAAAAAATGAAATGCCACACACACGCACATACCTGCTATAGTGCAGCAGATTTGAACGAAAGGAGAAAAAAAGACCAGCTCCGAAGGTGAAAATTGAACAAAATACAATTTTGTGCAAATTATGTTGCAGTACCACAAATTTATTTCACCACTGAGATATCATCCACTATAATATGAAGAATGCATTAAGAATTGCTCTCAACATCCCAGGTAGCCCCTATAAAAACAAAGGAACCAGCCCTAATGACTGTATGGCTTCATTTGGAAAATGTAAAAGTGCAAAATAGAAAGAGATCACAACTGCAGTCACAAATTATACTGCCAAAGACATGGTACTTATTGTTAAAAAACATGGCCAAACAGAAAAAGTGGACTTTTATTTAATAGATTTAAAATATCTTTCTCTAGAATTCTTGCTTAATGCACTTTTTATTGTGTTGAGTCCTTTTTACCTCCGCCAAGGGAGGACGGAGGTAATGTTTTGGGTAGCATTGGTGGATTGGTTTGACTGTTACCACCAAGTCAAAAAGTTATGAACGGATTTTGATAAAAATTTTCAGAAAATGTGTGTAATGGCACGGGGAACAGACGATTAGATTTTGGTGGTGATTTGGATCACGATGTGGATGCAGGAATTTTTTGAATATTTTATATGTTAATCTGGTGCTTTTCATGTACTGCCCCTTTAAGACATGTCCACTCAGTTACATGCGTGGTCACGCCATAGGGCCACGTGCCTCATGCCTCGGCAACCCGGAAGCCAAACACTGCAGAAAAAGTATTAGAGGGCGTGTCCACCAAACTCATTTTTCCTGTGGGCAGCTATTTTCTAGTCATTCTCTATGTAGTCCAGTGTTTACAGCACTGAGCGCCCTCGGTGCTGAAAAGCTTTGAGTAGTGATCGTTTTTTGTCGCAGTGCTCAAGGCTGAAAAAAGTTCAACTTGTCAGACTACTGTACAGCTGTGCTCGTCAATGTCAGACCTTTCTAAGCAGCCAATCAGAATTAAGGAAGGCTGGGACATAAGGACGCCGGTGCAGGAAGACAAGAACGGGAGGTGATGATGGAGGAGGTGGAGGCTGAACTTTGCTGCATCAATTACATGGAAAATTATCATTTAAATTGACAAACATCATATGTGTAACTCGTGGCAAAATTCAATTGGGATCGAAAGATAATTTGTCTCTTGCCAATCACTTCAGTAGAGATTTTTTCCAAATAAAGTCCCATTTGTAGAAATAGAGGGGGGGTGACTTAAGGTGCCTTCACCCCAAATGCGAATTGGTGAATGTTTTATGCAGCACGATTACATTATAACTCAGTGTAAAGACATGAATTCACCATCTGGGTGAGATGCAGACAGGCGAAGTTGCCTTTTTAACTTCTGCAGCAGTGTTCAACCTACTGTGGAAATCCCCAAAATGCTTTAAGTTTACATTGTCTGACGGGGGGCTCACCTGAAAAAGTTGCACCTATCTCCAAAACTTCACAAAATGATGGATGTTTCCGTTGCTAGCTTGCTAGCCTTGTTAGCATGTCCGTGGCAGGAATCCATGGGTAAATAATGCTGACATCCCGATTCAGCTGAAGAGCTCCCGGTCCTTCTGTCTCCAGGTGAGTGGCAGTCTCATTTTCCAACCAGTTTACTTTCCAATGGGCGCATGCGCACGCAGTGAATGGCAGCTGGTGAAAAAGTCCGTCGTCTGTGTGTCTTGTTTTTATGTACTTTAATGTGTTTCTACGAAATCCTCTGTGTCGTTTCTGTCCTGGAATGTTTGTGGACTGTATGGCGAAGAGCTCCCTGGTTCCATCAACATGGACTTGCTCTCCTTTTTTGCATTGCTGCTACTTTTCCTCCGGCTCTTTGTCTATGAGGTAAACGCGACCGGCATCATGGCGGGCAGAATACATTATTCCAGGGACATGTTGCTGCATTTAAACACGGTTGATGCAGCGGCTGTGATTGAGCCTAAGCCGCAACTGCCGGACTTTATTTTGAGAGACGGGCACAGCGGTGAAAAGAGAGACGGGAGAAGAAAACGCGGAAAGCGTGGAGGTGTGAAATTGCTCCTGAGAAGACGTCAGTTTGGTAACATTCCTCTTCCTTCTATGATTTTTGGGAACGTACAGTTTCTGAGAAACAAGGTGGATGAAATTCAAGGGAATGTATGCTACCAGAAGGACTTTAAGAACTGCTGTGTCATGGCTTTCACCGAATCTTGGCTTAATGCGCATGACCGAGACTCAGACCTGTGGATTGACGGCTTTGGAGCCCCACTGCGCTCGGATCGGCAGGAAGAGGTAACGGGGAAATGTCAGGGGGGTGGCGTATGTTTATACATTAATAAGCAGTACATCTGTACACCCGATGTGGAGCTGCTGTCTGTGTCACTACGCCCCTTTTATTTGCCTCGTGAGTTCCACCAGCTTTTCATCACAACTGTGTACATTCATCCGAGGGCAGACGCTGACTCCGCCTCCAGCACCATCTTTGATGTGATCCAGCGGCTGCAATCAATTTCTCCAGAGGCACCAAACTTCATTCTTGGGGATTTTAACCATGTTTCTTTAAAGAAGACACTTAAAAACTTTTATCAATATGTCTCCTGCCCAACCAGGCGAAAAAAGACATTGGACCTGTGCTATGGATCCATAGAGAGGGCCTATAAATCACTCCCCCTTCCTCCTGTAGGATCCTCAGATCACAACTGTGTACATTTGCTGCCCACATATAAAACTGCTCTCAGAAGAGGCAAGGTGGAGATGAGAGACAGATGTGTGGACAGAAGATTCAGTGCACAGCCTCCAGGAATGCTTTAACTGTACAGACTGGGAGATGTTCACACTGGCCTGCGGGGATGATTTGGACTCTTTGGTGGACGTCACATGCTCATACATGGCTTTCTGTAAAAATAAGATCGTTCCACGTAAACGTGTCAAAATGTATCCCAACAACAAACCATGGGTTACAAAATCAGTTAAATCCTGCTTACAGAGGAAAGCACTTGCCTTTAAACAGGGGTCTGTTTCTGAGCTACAGGTTGCCACAAAAGAGCTGAAGTCTGAAATTTTAAGAGCAAAACAGAATTATAAATCAGAATTGGAAAGCAAGATGGCAACAAAGAAACTTGGTTCAGCCTGGGCCAGTATGAAAACTATTGCAGGCCTTCAGAGCACAGAGCGCAGTAATCATGTGTTTTTAGATGGTTTTAATTCAGACACAGAGCTGGCTAATGCTCTTAATTGTTTTTATGGTCGTTTTGACTCCTTTGATTTTAGCACAGAAACCCAAGATTTGAAACAGAAACTCAAAGACAATCAGCACTTTAATATTGAGGTGCAGGATGTTAAAAGGGAGTTCTGCGCTGTAAAAGTGAACAAAAGTCAGGGCCCTGATAATATATGTGGGCGCTTGGTAAAGTCCTGTGCACATGAACTGAGTCCTATATTTCATTACATTTTCAATAAGTCCTTACAGACACAACATGTGCCTAAGATCTGGAAAGAAGCCGTAGTTGTTCCCGTTCCAAAATCCAGCTGTCCTAAAACGGTAAACGACTTTAGACCAGTTGCTTTGACTTCAATTTTAATGAAAATTTTTTGAAAAACTGGTCAGATGTGAGGTCCTAAAGCAGACTGAGCATGCATTGGATCCTCTGCAGTTTGCCTATAGGCCTCACAGACGAGTGGAGGATGCTGCTGTCACTCTGTTTAACATGCTTTTTAAACATCTGGATTTTAATGGGACACATGCCAGACTTTTATTTGTGGACTTTTCCTCCGCCTTTAATACAATCCAACCTCATATCTTAGTTGAAAGGCTCCTGCAACAATTTGATTTGAGCAATAATCTGGTGGGTTGGATTCTGGATTTCTTAACCTACAGGACGCAGAGAGTAAGGGTCAATGGTACATTGTCTGACCTAAAGTGCTCTTCTACTGGCTCTCCTCAGGGGTGTGTGTTGTCACCACTACTCTTCATCCTGTACACAAACATGTGTCGGAGCAGACATGACAACAGACACATTATAAAGTATGCTGATGACTCAGTTATTGTCAGTCTCCTCCAGGATGGTGAGAGTGGCCACGGCCCAGTAGTTGATGATTTTGTTCACTGGTGTGAGGATTCCTACCTGCAGCTGAATACGACAAAAAACTAAAGACATGATTATTGACTTTAGGAGGAAAACTCCCAGGCACAAAGTCACCGTACTAAAAGGCCAGACCACCGAATGTGTACAATCCTACAAATATCTTGGGACGATTATTGATAGTAATTTAAACTTTGAAGAGAACTGTGAAAGGGTGTGCAAAAAGGGTCAGCAACATTTGCATTGCTTGAGAAAACTTGCACGCTTCCAAATTGACTGAACCATAATGACAATGTTTTATCGGGCTTTTATTGAATCTATTTTATCCTTTTCTTTAGTGTCATGGTTTGGTCAGATAAAACTGAAACGGAGGAAATTCTTGGATCAGGTAGTTAGATGGTCCAGTCATTTGCTTGGTGAGCCACAGCTGAGCCTGACATCCCTGTACACCAGACAAGTACAGAGGATGGCTACCTCCATTTTAAATGACTCCCCCCACCCTTTGCACTGCAACTTTCAGCTTCTTCCCTCAAGACGGAGGTTTACTGTCACAAAAAGTAGAACCCAGCGCTACAAAAACAGCTTTGTTCCTGCAGCTGTCAAAGAGTTGAACAAGCTGTAACAATATATTGCACATAATTTAGGTACCTATTTATTAACTCCATTTTATATTTACTTATTTTTGTAGGATGTTACTTGGGTTCTAAATATTTTATTGGGTTTTAGACCTTTGAGTTTTTAACCTCTTTGACTAGTTTTTAACTTTTAATATGACCCTTCTCTCTTACCTCTGGTTTTTCTCCCATTTTTTTGTCTTTTTATACCCTGATTGATGGAGCCTTGAGTATTTTTATCTTGTTTATAGTCAGCCTCATGTGCGCCTGTGTTTGTGTCTATGTTGAATGTAATTTGTGGCTTGTAAATATGGATGTCACCAGACTGCAAAACAAATCTACCTACGGGTATAAATAAAGTAACCTGAACCTATGTTGATAGTTTTACTCTGGTGATGGCAGAATTTCAAAGCTAGCGCTATGCTTTGGACGTGAACACGTGAATGCGCAATTTCGCATGTGCTCGCTGTAGTGTTTTTAATAAGACATATTCAGTGTTTCCTCTGGCTTAAAGACCTTGGCGCGGTGGCAACATATTTTTCCGAGGGGGGGGGGCAGAAAACACATATGTATGAATATGTTAATTTTATACTATTTATTTCTTTTTTTTAAATTTTGCACAGTAACTTTGCATATAATAATAATGCATCAGATTTATGTAGTGCTTTATCATAGACACTCAAAGATGTTTTTTACAGATACATTATTCATTCACTCCAGACAGACAATGGTAGTGGCAAGCTACTCCTGTAGCCACAGCTGCCCTGGGGCAGGCTGACGGAAACGTGGCTGCCAGTCCGTGCCAACGGCCTCTCCCGCCACCACTGAACATTTATACACATTCATACCCAGTGCTATGGACACTGGAGGCAAGGTGGGTAAAGTGTCTTGCCCAGGGACAGAATGGCAGGATATCTCGGGAGAGTGGGATTCAAACCGCCAACCATCCGGTTATTGGATGACCCGCTCTACCTCCTGAGCCACTGCTGTGCATATGGAACTTACAGTTTGAAGTATTGTACAACCAAGGCTTGAATGTTGGAATATTGGGCCATTTGGGGAACCACCCAGATGTCCTGTATTTGGACTTTTTACTGGTGTCATCCTTCTCTCCTTCCTCTGCTCTCACCTCTCCTGGACCCTCTGCCCGAACACTTTCCTCTGCTTAGCTCCTCTCTTCTGTCTATTCCTGCCCTCTCTGAGCTCTAACTCAGCTTCTCTCTTTGTCTATGGTGGTATACAAACAGGTTAGAAAATATCAAGTGCCATGTAAATTAAAGGAGACAACCAAAAATTTCTAGTTAAGGGTACAAAGAGCACCCACTTAAAACTTGAGTAATAGATAGATAGATATTTATTTCGAACAAAAAAGTATAACAAAAACAAAACAAATGACAAATGCAATAAAGTAACAGTATACAGTGTTCGAAAGGGAGAAGGAAGAAGTGAACACTTATTAATTCCATCTCCTCTTTTCCATAAATACACCCATGTGAATTATATACAAATTGCCACATTTAAGACCCCAAGTAAACAATTAACTGTATTTTGTACATATCAACATTAACACCCATCCATCCTAACATACATTGATGTCCATACATCAAAACCAGCCTCAAACAACACAGATATACACAGTGCTGTCCCACCCACCATTTCATAGTGTCCCAGAGTGAGCATAGTGAATCGTACATATAAATACTACCCTTCTAACATATATCCTTTCAGCAAATAATGTCTATACCTCTTTTTGAATTGAATTCTGTTTGTACATAGTTTCAGTTCCGGCTCCAGACTGTTCCACAAATCCACCCCACAGACAGATATGCACATACTTTTCTTGGTTGTTCGTATCTTGGGTTTTATAAAGTTTAAGTCTCCTCTCAAATTATGATCATTGTCTCTTTTTTTAAATATTTTTTGTATATTAGTTGGGAGTTGATTATTAATTGCCCTGTACATTACTTGTGCTGCCTTAAATTTAACTAAATTGATTAACTTTATGACATGTGACTTTAAAAACAACGAATTGGTATGGTCTCTATATCCTACATTATTTATTATCCTTATAGCTCTTTTTTGTAATGTGCATATTGACTGTAGGTTGGTCTTGTAGGTGTTTCCCCAGACTTCTACAGAGTAGTTAAGATAAGGTAGAAACAGTGAATTGTACAGTAAGACCAATGATTTATAGTCCAAGATGTGTCTTGTCTTCCCCAGTATGCCTATACATTTTGCTAACTTGGCCCGGATGTGACTGATGTGAGGTTTCCAGCAGATTTTATTGTCTAGCGTCACCCCCAGAAACTTATTTTCCTGTACTGTTTCTATTCTGGTATCATCTATCGTTACCATTATTTCATGATTTATTTTATAATTTCCAAACAACATAATCTTTGTTTGTTTTTTTTTTTAGATTTAGAGATAATTTATTTTTGTTGAACCACTGCGTTAACTTTTTCATTTCAGTTGTGACCACCTCTAAAACCTTCTGCAAATTCTCACCAGTGCAAAGGATATTTGAGTCATCCGCAAACAAAATAAATTTCAGAATTTTTGATACTTGGCATATGTCATTTATATACAAAATAAAGAGTTTGGGTCCCAAAACTGACCCCTGGGGCACACCACAAGTGATATCCATGAAGGGTGATTTGTGCTCACCAATTTGTACAAATTGTTGTCTGTTACTTAAATAACTTTCCACCCAACTCAGTCCGACCCCTCTTATCCCATACCTTTCCAGTTTCCTTAGTAGTATTCTGTGGTCACTGGTGTCAAAAGCTTTCTTTAAATCTATAAATACTCCTACAGCAAACTTTTTTTATCTATACAACTAGTAATTTCTTCTGTAAGTTCGATCAGTGCCAAAGATGTAGATTTATCTGCTCTAAAACCATACTGGCTGCCTGTAAGGAGGTTGCGTTTTTCAATGAAATCATCCAGTCTCTTAGTGAAGATTTTTTCAAGTATTTTGGAGAATTGTGAGAATAAAGAGACTGGCCTGTAATTTGTGAAACAATGACTGTCTCCTGTTTTGTATAGAGGTATTACTTTTGCTATTTTCATTTTGTTTGGAAATTTACCAGTTTGAAATGACAGGTTACAGATGTGGGTGAGTGGCTTAACAATTCCTTCAATTACTTTTTTCACTATTGTCATGTCAATTTCATTCCAGTCCGTTGATTTTTTGTTCTTAAATTTACTCACAGTCTCGATAATTTCCTTTTCAGTAACTGCACCCAAAAAGATTCAGATTCTATTTCATTTACAGAACCACTGTTTTGTTTCTGTTGTCACTATTGATTTTGCTAATTCAGGACCAACGTTTACAAAAAATTTATTGAAATCACTGACCACATCCTCCATATTATTTATCAAATTGCCATTTTCAATAAAATATTCTGGATAATTAGCATTCTTAGGTCCATTACTAATAATCCCATTGAGTACTTGCCATATTCCTCTTAAGTTATTTTTATTATCCTCTAATATTCTGTTGTAATATTCTTTCTTACAGGTCCCATATTCCTCTTAAGTTATTTTTATTATCCTCTAATATTCTGTTGTAATATTCTTTCTTACAGGTCCTCATTATATTAGTAAGCTTATTTTATATCTTTTATATTTGATCTCAGCCTCCACCATTCTGCACTTAATGAATTGTTTATATAATGTATTCTTCTTTTTACATGCATTTATTAACCCCCTGGTGACCCAAGGAATATTTTTTTTTGTTGTCTGTCACTGTATTGTTTTATAGGACAGTTTTTATTGTACAATGATTGAAATATTTGTAAAAATTTATCATATGCTTTATTTATATCATTTTCATCATAAAGTATCTTCCAATCTTGTATTAATAATTCCTTTGTCAGTAAATACATAGATTCTTTGGTTCTTATTCTTTTATATTTAATATTTTTGGTATACTTTTTCTACCTATAATCACATTGATAGACAACAAAAATCGGCAGGTGGTCACTGATATCATTCAATAAAAGCCCACTCCTGATATTATTTTCCATAATGTTTGTGAATATGTTATCTATTAGTGTGGCACTGTGTGACGTGATTCTGCTAGGTCCGGTAATTGTTGGATGTAAGCCCATGCTGTACATTGTGTTGATAAATTCTTCTGTCAAACTATGTTGTTTTGAATTCATCAGATCTATATTGAAATCCCCACAGATGAACATAACTTTATGAGTTAGTTTTGCATACATTTTTTCCATCCAGTCCTTAAATAAGTCAATGTTTGATCCAGGTGTTCTATATACACAGCTCACTACTATATTCTTCACATTGTCCAGACAGATTTCTATTGTAATACATTCAAATAAATCATCCACAGTTACTGACAGATTTTCAACAACCTTGTATTGCAATCTCTTGTCAACATAAATTGCAACTCCTCCTCCTTTTTTCACTTTTCTATTTATATAATTTAATTCATAGCCATCCAAGGTAAAATCCACTCCTTTCTCTTCACTGAGCCACATCTCTGATATTGCCAAAATATTGAATGGCTCTTTAAACTGATGTAAATAATCTTTAATGTTTTTTTTTCTCCACAATATCTTTATTGAACCTTTTTTTTTTTAACAAACATGACACAATCAATCAAACACTAACACTAAAGTACTACAAAAAAAAATGCACTAAAAACACCAACAACCACCAACAAAATCAAGTCTTCAACAATGCTCCTCTGTTTAGTCTAGACAATCCATTACATAAGTATACATATTATGTTCACCAGTTTGGAATTTACAAGGTCCACACACATCATTCACCTTCTTCTTCAAGAGTTATGTTTAAATTTTTTACATAATCAATAAAAGGTCTCCATATATTCTCAAACACAATTTCCTTTGATTTCAGTATATATGTTATTCTTTCTAATGGAAGGTTTGTTAACATCTGTCTTAACCACTGAGTCACATCTGGTCTATGAGTCTTTTTCCACAGTAGTGCAATACATTTTTTGGCATTAAGCAAACTGAGGTTTATGAATGTTCTTTCACTTTTATTAAAGTTATGCTTTTCTGGGTACAAACCCAACAAAAACAGTTCAGGATTCAATATGATTTGTTTTGAAATTATTTTTTCAATAGTTACCCTCACCTCTTCCCAAAACATTCTAATTATTCTACATTCCCATAAACAATGAAATAGGGTTCCTTTACTTTCCATGCATTTTGTGCATGTATCTGGTATGTTTTTGTTATATCTATTTAACTCCTCCAGTGTAACATACATCCCCATTAACCATTTAAAATGTATCAATTTAAGACGTACATTTATTGATTTGGTTTGAGCTTCTGTACAAGCCAATTCCCATTGTTCGTCTGAAATTTCAGTTTGCAGATCTTCTTTCCAGTAATTTAATCTTTTCTGTGAGTTTTCACTTGAGGATAGTGTCAATGAGTTATAAAACTCTGAAATAATACCCTTTCTTTTACTATCTTTCATCAACATTTTTTCCAAGGATGAGTAAATGGGTCGAGTGAGAGCTTTATTTTGATTTGATCGAATAAAGTTCCTAAGTTGAAGATATTTAAAAAAATGTGTTCTATTAAGATTAAATTTGATCCTCAGCTCTTCAAAAGACATTATGTTATCTGAACATGACAGATATAAATCTTGAATCTTTTGAATCCCTTTTAAATTCCATACTTTAAATACAGCATCCGCTCTCCCTGGTTTAAAATATTGATTACCCCATATTGGGCTAAATTGTGACAATAAGTGTGGTTCTTTTAAATAGTTTTTAGTTTCACACCATATTTTGATCATATGCTTTACAAATGGATTTTTAACTTGTTTTTGTAATTTTTTTGCCGAATCTGAGTATATGAATATGGGAAGAGGTAAAGGTAAATTGTATGATTCCATTTCAGTCCCGTGAGGGAGATCATTTGATGAAAAATATGTCATAGACCTCAGTTGTGCCGACCAATAATACAACATAAAATTTGGACATTTCAGACCTCCACGATCAAATGGTAAATATAATAAAGACAGACGTAATCTAGCCCTCCTGTTGTTCCATATAAATTCCACTAACTTTTTTTTAATTCTTGAGAATAAATCTAAAGGTGGTGGTAAGGGAATGTATTGAAATAAAGTATTTTGGGTAAGATATTACTTTTAAGTATGTTGATTCTCCTGATCATCGACATTGGTAGTGACATCCATCTCTGAAGTAACTCATTAATATCTGTCATTAAGGCTTCATAGTTGACACTGGCGACTGATTCTAGCTTAGGCACAATTTGGATTCCTAAATATTTAAACTGATTTACAACATTGAATTGATTTACCTCAGGGGCTGGGTAATTTCTCTGGGTCTCATTTAGCATTAATATTGAAGATTTAGTTTTATTTATTTTATATCCTGATATTTCCCCAAAATTCTTTATTAAATTCAACAAGGTCGGAATTTTTTTTTAAGATTCGACATAAACAAAATTATGTCATCGGCATACAGGGAGATTTTATGTTCTGTTGGTCCAACTTTAATTCCATATATTTGTGACTGTAAACGTATCGCCATCACTAATGGTTCAATTGCCATAGTAAACAGTAAAGGTGAAAGTGGACAGCCTTGTCGACATCCTCTGTTGATTTTTATTGATTTTGAAATATTGCTATTTGTTAGGATTTCTGCTGTAGCATTATTGTATATTATCTGAACCCATTTTATGAAATTATTTCCAAGTCCAAACCTTTGTAAGACTTCAAAAAGAAAGGGCCATTCGACTCTATCAAAGGCCTTTTCGGTGTCCAGTGATAGGAGTGCTGTATCCGGTGCTTCTTTATTAGAATAAATAATTTTAAATAGTCTTCTTACATTATGGAAGTCTTGTCTTCCCTTTATAAAGCCATTCTGATCTCGATTAATAATATTTGGTAAAATTTCTTGTATTCGTCTTGCTAAAATTTTACAGATTATCTTAAGGTCGGCATTTAATAGGCTTATTGGTCTCATATTTTCACATTTATTAGAGGGTTTGCCTGGTTTTGGCAACAGTATAATTAAGGCATTATTCATGTATGATGGTAAATTACTATTTTGAAATGCTTCTAAAACCATTTCCAAAAAAGGTTTTATTAATTTATTCTTAAATTTTTTATAAAGGTCAACTGGAAGACCATCTGGTCCTGCACCTTTTCCTGATTTCATATTATCAATGGCTAGCCCAACTTCTTCTTGACTAATTTTAGACTCCAGTATCTCCCTGTTTTCATTTGGAATACACGGTATAGATAGTTCGTTCAAAAACCCATTTAGTTTTGTTAAGTCAGATTCATTTTTGGTATCATATAATTTTTCATAGTAATCTCTAAAGGCTCTATTAATTTCTAAAGGATCTATAACTACCTGTCCGTTACTTATAATACTGGTAATTGGTGTTTTAAATTCTAATTGTTTAATCTGCCATGCCAATAATTTTCCTGATTTTTCACCTTGTTCATAAAAAGATTGTTTCAATCTTAGAAGACTCGAGGCAGCTCTATTCGCTGATTTTTTGTCATATTCAGCTCTCAAAATCAGTAATTCGTTCTCCAACCTTGGATCACTTCCTGCATACACTTTTTCTTGAAGAATTTTTATTTTATGTTCCAATTAGACTCTCTCCTCTCGAGTCTTCTTAGATTTTGAACCTGTATAACTTATAATATGTCCCCTAATAAAAGCTTTGAAAGCCTCCCACTTTACACATGCTGATGTTTGTGTAGTATTGATGTCAAAGAACTCATCTGTTTTTCTATGTACTTAACAAATTCCTCATCCTGAAGCCATTTATGCTGAAATTGCCATCTACCTGGTTCCTTTGTCAATTTCTTATCTATATATATTAGACAGCAGGGTGCATGATCAGAGATCACGATGTTATCATAAAAGCAGTTTTGAATCTTGGACCTTAATTCTGCGGAGATCAAAAAATAATCAATTCGTGAGAAAGTCTTGTAGGTATCGGAATAACAAGAGTAAGCTTTAACTTGTGGTTTCATTTCTCTCCATATATCTAGCAATCTCAATTCTTTCATAAAATGAATAATGGTCATTCTACATCCATTGTGCGTACAGTCCAGTCCTGTTGATCTATCTATACCGGGATTCAATGTACAATTAAAATCCCCTGCTATTATATGTTGCCCTATAAGTGATGATAAGATAAGAAATAAATTAGCAAAGAACTTTTGATCATCTATATTGGGACCATATAAGTTCACCAAATTTATATTTTCTAATAGCAAAGATCCTTGAATGATTAAATATCTTCTAAATTTGTCTCCAATTACATTTTTCACTTGAAATGGGACTGATTTATGTATGAGAGTCATAACTCCCCTAGCTCGGGATGAAAATGATGAGGTGAAAACACTTCCTTGCCATCTACTCCTAATTCTTTTTACATCCTCCTCTATTAGATGAGTTTCTTGCAAAAACACAATTTTTGAACCCATATCTTTTATTTTATTCATAACTTGTTTAAGTTTTTTTAATTTTTGTAGACCTCTGCAATTCCATGAAGTTAAATTAAGATTAACGCTTTGGTTTATGATCAATAGGGAGTTTGGGATTACCTTGCAGTATAAACACGCTCATACAGAGAAGCAAAAACATGAGTGGTTGAACATTCATCCTACAAACTACACACAAACAAATTCCCCCTTCCCACATTTGTGGTAATCCCCCCAAAATCAAAAGAAAAATTCCGTCTCCCGATATAGCCATCGACCGCTCCACACCCACGAGGATCAGCCAAAGCCACTCCTTCTTCATCCTCCCAATCACCCTAACTCTACTGCTTTTAATGACATCACATTAACTCTCTTCTGTAGTTTTCCAACTTAACTCCAAAATTTTTAGCAACTTTGTACATCATAGTTTTTTTTTTTTTAAATATATAATACAATCTATATTTTGTAAACTTGCTATTTGCTTCAAATCAGTCAGATGCCTGTGCAAATGCTTAAATATTCTACCTTATTTTTTGTTCATGCTTAGCTCCCACCAGTCTCTTCTTGGATCTTCTTGATGAACTCCTGCGCCTCCTCTGGGGTCTTGAAGATGTGTGTTCTGCCCCCATACGTGGTCAACAGTCTCGCAGGATAAATTACACCATGACGAATCCCAAGGTTGCGCAGCTCTTTACGTACGGGATCAAACTGCTTCCTCAATTGTTGGATTCCTGTGGCCAAATCTGGGTAGAACCGCACCTGCTGGTCCTGGTGTTTAATCTGGCCTTTAGCTCGCGCAGCGTTGAAGATCTTCATCCTGTCTCTGTTGCTGAGGAACTTCATAATAAGCGTCCTCGGTGGTCCCTTATCTCTCCGTGGGCCGATACGATATGCGCTTTCCAGAACGACTGCTGATTGCAGCTCCGCACTGCCCAGCGCCTCCGGAATCCACTTTTCCAAAAAGGAACATGTGTCCCGACCTTCGGATTCCTCCGGTAGACCCACCAGCCTCAAGTTGTTCCGTCTCGACCGGGTCTCCAAGTCCAAGATATTATCTTCCAGACATTTATTTTTTTTTTTCCAAAGTGCGCACCTTTAATTGAAGGCTAGTGACGTCATCTTCAGCACTAGAGACACGAAGCTCTACCTGCGCCATTCGTTCTACACAGTCACCCAATTCTTTTCTCATTCCTTCCAACGCTGCCATAATCCCATCAAATTTAGCGGAAAAGTCTGCTCTCATTGAACTAATGGCATTAAGCACCGCACCTGTGCCGTTTCCCACAGTCACCGCACCGCTGCTAGCTTCCTCCGCCATATATGGAGCTTCTTTATCTGCTGCGTCACAGACGTGAAAGTCCGTTAATTTAGACTGTTTCGGCGGTTCGCTTTTTCCTCTACCTGGTTTTCCAGCCTTAGGCTTCACCGACATATCCTCGCCCAAATACTGGGATAGGTTCTGTCCCAAATGAGAGAGTTATTTGCCGTTGTTTCCTCTCCAGGAGCAGAGCAGAGCGAGACGTGTCCCTCTCACGTGGCCGCCATAACCGGAAGTCCAATAATCTTTAATGTTATTAAAGTTGGCATAGAGACTTCTGCTGTTGAAGTGGATCATAGAAATATTGAAATCAGATGTGACCATTGTGTTAAACTGTTCATCCGTGTAGTAACTACAGTTATTATTGATGGAGCTAAATAAATTATCAGGGTCTATGTTATATTCTACGTCCTGTGGGTTGTGATCTGTATATTCAAAAACTTTCAGTTCCTGTTGTTCCTGTTTGTTGATCTTTTGTTTCATGTTGTTAAATGTCTTGTAGCAGATGAGTATATCCCTTCAGTGTCCTACAATTGTCTCTCGTTGCTGTGACTCCAGTTCATAACATTCAGTGATATTTATCCAGTTCCATAATATTTTGGATGTTAATGACCTTGGCTTCTTCAGGTGATCCGTTTAATTTGATGTACACTACCGTTCAAAAGTTTGGGGTCACTTAGAAATTTCCTTATTTTTGAAAGAAAAGCACTTTTTTTCAATGAAGATAACTTTAAACTAATCAGAAATACACTCTATACCAGGGGTCGGCAACCCGCGGCTCCGGAGCCGCATGCGGCTCTTTCATCCCTCTGCTGCGGCTCCCTGTGGCTTTGGAAAATAAATAATGAGTATTTAATTAAAATGTATTTTATTTTAGTTCATTAGTTTTTAAAATGTAATTCTAAATTTGAAGATTATGGTGATCTTGTAAAATCTAAAAAAAAAAAACGTGTTAAAGTTTAATCACCGTCAGCGAAAATCAACACGATAACATTAGCGCTCGTCGCTTCCCCGGAAGTCGTCTCCCGCGATAACCCGGATGTGTTGTGTTCAAGCTACTGCTGTATTGCAGTAGCTTGACAGCCCTGCGATTGGATAGTTGCAAACGATTGGACCAATCAAATGGCTTGTTGCATGCTTTTTCAAAGATTCATGGCAGCGTGTTCTCAGGGATGTGATTTTCTGCTAATTCGCCGAATTCCGCTTTATTTTATGTTCCAGGAAGATAAAGTACATTAAGTACGTTAGCGGCTTGTGGTCCACGAACGCAGTGAAGCTGCGCCCTTTCAGGCAGGACCGGAAGTGGCGTATGTCCAGGTGGAGAGCCATTAACAGAGGGTTGCGCGGGGAATGAAACGGTAATAAAAGTTAACCATCCCCTTTTATGATTCCAAAGTTTGAAATTGACAGTGCACAGTGGACATTGACTCATAACTTTTGAATATTTCTAAGACTTGGCTACATCAGTGATTGTACAAAATGAACTGCTCAAGTCTCAATGGAGGTTGAAACTGGTGATCTGAAATGAATGCTGAAATTATAAAAAGTAATGGTATGTTGGAATTTTATTTCTATTATGGAACAGATAAAATTAACTGATTTTGATTTGATCAAGTGTTAAAGCATGTGATGGATAATGCTTGTTGGAATATTTTAGGAATGCCATCTTCTTGGAACATAAGTCAATATTATACATTAATAAGTGGCATTCAGCTGTTTGTTTTATGTCATTTAAGCACAGTTCTGGTACTTAAAAATCATAAAAACCCAGGAGCTTCGGGGGGCTTTGCCCCCCTTGCCCCCCACCCCCACCCCACTGGGGCTCTGCCTCGGACCTCGCTGGGGGACTGTGTCCCCCAGACCCCCTGCTGAATTTTCAGATAATTTCCCCAACCCCAAATCACATCCCTGGTTCGTGTTGGAATTCTGAGCTTTCGGTATTGTTTTCAGCGGAGTTATGAGATTTTTATCGAAGGATCAGGAGTCATCAGTGCTAGAAATAGCACTCTCCTTTCAACCCAATGTCTTTTTTTTTTTTCGGAGTTCAAAATGTTTTTGTTGCATGCAGAAATGTAATTTTGTTTTCTCTGCAGGAGTTCCCTGATTTCATAAATGCAACACATTATAGTTTGTTTATACATAGCATAAAGGGAAAAAAGTTATATGCAGTGTTATTTCATTTTAAGTGTCAAAAGGGTTTTTGTGGCTCCCAGTGTTTTCTTTTCTGTGGGAAACGGGTCCAAATGGCTCTTTGAGTGGTAAAGGTTGCTGACCCCTGCTCTATACATTGCTAATGTGGTAAATGACTATTCTAGCTGCAAATGTCTGGTTTTTGGTGCAATATCTACATAGGTGTACAGAGGCCCATTTCCAGCAACTATCACTCCAGTGTTCTAATGGTACAATGTGTTTGCTCATTGTGTCAGAAGGCTAATGGATGATTAGAAAACCCTTGTGCAATCATGTTAGGTCTGCAATGCTGTAATTGCTGCAAATGGAGGATTCTTTGACGAAAGCAAAGTTTGAAGGAAAAAAATATTATTTCAAATACAAATCATTATTTCTAACCTTGTCAATGTCTTGACTATATTTTCTATTCATTTTACAACTCATGGTGGTAAATAAGTGTGACTTTTCATGGAAAACACAAAATAATTGTCTGGGTGACCCCAAACTTTTGAACGGTAGTGTATATTTTACAGTTTGATGTCCAGGTGTTTTGAATCTTTTTCTGCTTTCTCAGGTATCTTGCGTTTCTGGCTATTTCTGCGTTTTCTTTTGTAAGGTGCTCGTTTATGTAAATGTTCGTTCCTTTCAGTTTCCTACCTTGTTTTAACAGCGCAGTCTTGTGTTTTCTGTTGACAAACCTCATGATCACAGCCGGTTTGTCGCCATTTTTCCTGGACAGAGGGTGGCAGGCCTCAATGGTGTTACAGTCCAGCTGGATTCCTTTGGACTGCATGAAGGCCGCCACTTGTTGTTCCGTGGATTCATTTTCCAGCACGTCGAGCCTCCCTCCGCTGTCTGCGGCCACCGCTCGCGCGTACGATTGAGGTTTAATGTGGAGCCCCGTGATGATGACGTCGTTCACCCGGGTGTTCTGCTCCAGGTCCGACACTCTGCTCTCCAGATATGCCAGCCTCTTGTCCTTCTCGGCGTTCTGGATCCGCAGCGCTTTCACCTCCTCGACCAGGTCCAGAATGTTTTTTTGCTGCTGCTTAACAGCAGAAATCTCTTCAGCCAAGAAGTCCAGCGATCTTTTGATGTCATCCACCTCCTCAGTCTGCTGAGCTTTCTTGGGACCCATGATCCTGACCGATGTTCGTTTATTGTGATCGTAAAAAAAAAACAAAAAAAAATACACATGGGAGAGATCCCTTTGTTCTCCCGGAGTGTGAGGGGACTGATTGCTTCACCAGCCACTACAATATTAAGTTATGAGACTGGCAATTTCTCTTTTTTCGCACGAGCAGGTTTATTCTCTACCGGTAGTGACAAAGCAACAGCTCAAAACGCTAGCTCTAAACTGAGTTTTAAGCAAGAAATGAACTGGGAGCCTTTACTTGTGCGTCCTCACCTTACATGCCACAAACCGGAAGTCATGACTTCAGCCTTGAAGGTTTGAGGTTTTTCTCCAAAATTTATAACAATTTTCTTATAGTTTTCTACTTTTCTCTGTAAATTTATCTAAATTTGAAACCATTTTCCTCAAATTTGTAATTTCTTCTTGTAAAATTGACTCTTCTTGTACATTTGAAACTTTATTATAAATTTGTGGATTATTTTATGGCTTAGTTTTTCTTGGCCTGTCCTTGCCACTGATAATACCTCTATCTGCCAAGAATGTGCCGCTAGTCCAGCAAAAGCTAGCAGTACTCAAATACTTTGCAGGCAGTTTCATGAAATGGTCAGTCAGAAAGCAGCTCATACCGTCTCGGACATCGCCCAGATTAATAAGGTCAGGAGTTCCTGGCAGCAGAAGGCGAAGGACAGAGCTGCATGGAAGAATCAGATCAGTCCTAAATGAAACAGTCATTATCGCCCCCGACAGACTGCTATGATGATGATGATGATTTTTGTCTGTTTTTTTAAAATAAAATTACTGTTTTTTTTAAAATAAATTTGAAATAGACTGTGGTATTTTTTTTTTTTACTTTTTCCTTATAACAATTTATATTTTTGACCATAACTTTGCAGTCAGAACAGAACAATAATTTAACTCTCATTACAAAGAAAAAAATATTAATGAAATTGTATTTAATGATTTGAATTAAATGACCAAGGATGCCATTATTTCTGTTATAATATTTCTATATATTTATAGTTTTTTTTTTTTTTAGAAATCTCCTCACCGCCAAGAAAAACCTCTTATTTTGAAGTTCAACTGCTGGCACATTTAGTTTGTCTGAAGGCTGCTGACGGATTAAACTCATTGACTTTGTGAATTTCGGTCATCTTAAATTGCCAGGTACATAATTGGGAACATAACTTAATATTGTAGTGGCTGGTGAAATATATCCTCAGCAATTCAGTAGTCCCCCTTGCCTTTCCCTTCATATGAAGCTGGCTGCATTTGAATTCTAACCACATCTCTTAGCTAAGCGACTCTTCTGTTATTGCTCCTGTTTCCAGCAGGTTAAAACCATGATAAACAGCAGTGCTTACATGCCTCTTATGATTTTTTTTTTCTGCGTTTAAAGTACTTTAATAAACTCATGTTTCTGTCGGACAGTCAAGCCTTATTCATGCTGCATTTCCCCTCTAGTCCACCTTTTTTTGCGTACGCTTTGGACGAGGCTGGCACGCACGTGGCGCTGTACATGCTCACTTTTTTTTACCTACCCAGGCCAAGCGGTTGATGCATGCACACAACCATCATTTGTAGTTTCACTCCCGCCCGATAGGTAGCGCCAAAGTGCTGACATGCCAGGATTTTCACTAATGAAGAAACGGCGAACTTCTTCACAAAGTTTCTCTTTAAATAGAGTCTCTATTTCTGCTGTTTGACTTCCCGGTTTTCACTCCTTTTCCACGAAGATGCTGCTGCCACTAGCGAGACACTGCCTGCTGACTGACTGGAAAGCTCGCGTGGGCGGGGCGCTTCTAAACTCTGCGTGGATGATGGCCATGGGCGTTGTTCGTGTGCGCGCTTGCGGAAAGACATTGCTTCATATATTTTTTTTAAATTCATATCTGCTTGGTGCGGCAGTAAATTTTCTCGCGCGGCAGCCTACCGCCAAGAAATATTACCAGAGGAAACCCTGCATATTATGATGTGACACGGGTGGTGGCTTCACCTTCCGGTTCTGCCACCACCTGGAGTATAAGAGGGCTGTGCGGTAGAGGGACAGTCTCTTTGACCACCTCTCAGCCTAGCGGGAGCATCTCTGTATTTACAGTGAGTCTATAATAAAGTCCTGTGTAGTTCATCATTTGCGTCATCATTGTTCCACATTTTATAGACATAACATTTGGCGACGAGGATAAAGTTATGGATGCTGGTGTGTCTTCAATTCGGCCGTTTTTGGAGTCTCCGAGCGAGCCTCCGGTCCCTTGGGCGAGATGGTTTGCCACCTTTCAACACTACTTGGTGGCACTAAACCTTGGTGAACTGAAGAAGGTACGGGCATGGGCAATTCTGGTCCACAATTTAAGTATGGAAGGACAGCATATCCTTACTTCCTTGGGTGCTAGCGATAGCTTAGAGGACGTGGTTGAGTTAATGGCGCGACATTTTCGTGCACCTGCAAACGTCATCGTCCAGAGGATTGAGTTTCGGCAGCACCACCAGCGGATTGACGAGTCAGTACAACACTATGTTGCAGACCTGCGGCAGCTGGCCGGAGACTGCCAGTTGGGTGATTTAGAGGAAGAGATGGTCCGCGACCAGTTGGCAGAGCACACGCTTTGCTCGTCAGCATGGTCGAGGCTTCTCATGCACTCTAGCGAACTGACATTAGCCACAGCTGTAGAGATGCCTCAACAATGTGAAGCAGCAGACAAATTATCATGCGACCTCATGAGAGAGCTACGCTACACCGTTCTGACTCGCAATCAGCGGCGCAGGCTGTGGACCTGGACAGCAACAATAGCAAACAAGGGGAATGCGCTACAGCTGTGAAGATGAGGTCCACCTCGGGATCGCCCAGGAGTTTGGGTTGTGGGTCCACTAAGCACCGCTATAAGGCTAGAGAGTGTCCGGCAAGAGGACGATGCTGCGGCATGTGCAGATTCTTGCATTATTTCACCAGGGCATGTTATGGGTTTGAGGGAGGGGATCCGAGACACATAGAGGATCTCCCTGTTTCGCCTCCCACAGTTGTTTGTAGTGTATCCCCAAGTGGCAACTGCTGTTCTTTCTGTATGGTGGAACTGGACGTAGTGATGGTGCCATTGCTGGACGACACGGGAGCGGTGAGATCAGTGTTGGATTGGGAAACCGTGTGGAGTTCCTTTTCACACTCTCGGGTTGGAGAAGAGCAGTCGGGCTGTGGTCTGTGGGACTGGCTGGTTCCACGAACGATGGATGGAGCTGTGTGGGACCAACCTTTGCCTAGTAATCTGGACAATGAGCAGGACCAATTCCACTCAGGGCCATTGCGGGAGGGTTCTGGTGTCAGCGCCCAAGTAACCCTAGTTGAGGGAACTGGGCAACGCAGTGGGACGCCCGTGACTGTGGGTGGCACCAAGTGGCTGACCCACTCTGCTTTCAGAGTTCGGCTGGATGGTACCGAGAAGCAAGGGGTCACAACTGCTTCGCTGGCGTCTGAAATGAAAGCGAGCGGGGCAGGACCGGATGGCACGGTAAAACGACGTGCCAGACAGGGACACTGGAAGCCGAGTCGGGCTCCTCAGGGGGTCACTGATGTGGTCCGACCCAGGGAGGGGGCCCAGTCAAGAGGAGTTCGTGGCAAGCACAAACGACGGAAAGACCAGGGGCGGCTGCAGGTGGTGGCTGTTCGGGTGGACGGTTACCTTAAGCTGTCTGACGGCTCATGGAGACATCCCAACGAGAAACGGCATGCCAATGACGAGAAGGAGGTGTCTGGGTTTCGGCGTGGGTCATCTCTGGGCGCGAAGAGAAGAAGATGCTCTGGACGGGGGGGAGGTTTCTCTGCTGGGACTGACTGGTCGTTTGGAGGGCCATGTGCTCACTGCATGTTGTGAAGTATGTATATTGCCCGGGTTATGGTAGGTATGCATGATGTGGGATGAGAATTATTTAAGTTGTTTATGGGATCTGTTGATGATGGTTTAACCTGTTTATATACAGTATGTTCTGTTATAGGGATTGTTTTGTGCTTTATATTAGGAATACGGCGGCCTTTTATTTAACAGACAATATTTTAGCAGAGACGGCAGAATAATCCGTCTGGCCGTGTGGGGGTGGAACAGTAGTCCACCTGTTTCACCCTAGCCTTAGTTGTTTTGTGTGAATGTTACAGGCCTTTACAAATTTTCTTTTTAATTGTAGTGTGTGATTCGGGTTCCAAATTGGGAAGGGTCTTGACTGTATGTGTATTTTGGACCATTTTGTAGGGGGGAGGAAAATGTAGTGTTGTTAATAGGACATATTATGGTGTGACACAGGTGGTGGCTTCACCTTCCAGTTCCGCCGCCACCCAGAGTATAAGAGGGCTGTGCAGAGGGGCGGTCTCTTTGACCACCTGCCAGCCTAGCGGGAGCGTCTCTGTATCGACAGTGAGTCTATAATAAAGTCCTGTGTAGTTCACCATTCGCCTTATCATTGTTCCACGTTTTATAGACATAACACTCGCCTCTTTCCATTAACTTTGTATGGATTCGCGCTGCCCATTCGCTTTTGGTGTGAAAGTACCTTTAGGCGTTCTGTGCATTCATTGCCCAAACTGCAGTTCTACTTACAGTGCTAGGGGCATTGGACAAGAAAAAGTTATTTTTTGCCCCTTTAGTAATAATCTCTATGCACTTTTAGTGATTATTTTTGAATGTGTGTCTATTTTGTTGATTCTTTTTGAACATAATTAAATCGTACTTGTAACAACAAATACCTACAGCCGTGGACAAAATTGTTGGTACTCCTCTGTTAATGAAAGAAAAACCCACAATGGTCACAGAAATAACTTGAATCTAACAAAAGTGGTAATAAATAAAAATTCTGTAAAAATTAACCAATGAAAATCAGACAATGCTTTTGAATTGTGGTTCAACAAAATTATTTAAAAAAAACAAACAAACAAACAAACTCATGAAACAGGCCTGGACAAAAATGATGGTACCCTTAACTTAATATTTTGTTGCACAACCTTTTGAAGCAATCACTGCAATCAAACGATTTCTGTAACTGTCAATGGCCACAGTTACATGGGCAAAATTTCTTCAATCTGATTACAATTCAGATCAGAATTTTACTGTTTACATGGATCCTGAAAAAGCTGATCTGATTAGGACGTGCGTTTCCATGTGTCACATGTTTGAATGGAATAAATCTTTTCGACATGCGCACGTCGACATTTCGACATTCCAAAAATAGTAGAAGAAGAAGAAGCAACTTCCGGTGTTAGCAAGCCCCGCTTCGTGTCGAAATTGACCTGTATTGTGTTATTCAGACTGTACTTTTGCTTCTGCTGGTCTCTGTAATTAAGCTACAAGTACATACTTCTGCATATGACGAACAGAGGGAGACAGCAGGACGATACAAACCAGTTTTGTTTTACTCCCGCTATGTGTTCCGCTAGCTGCTGCTAAGGTGGAAATACGTCATGTCGACATGCGGCTGGTGTACAGACATGCGCAGTAAACATATTTTCTGTCCTACGTTCGGAATAAGTATTTCGGATTCGGATTAACAATCGGCATAACCCACCCCTCTCAATTGGAATGAAATTTTGATCCGAATGAGCGTGATCGGGTTAGAATATTCAGATTGCCATGTTTACATGAAGCATTTTTATTCCGATCAGGCTTTTAATCCGGTTACTTGTGTCCATGTAAACATAGCCAGTGAGACTTCTGCACCTCTCAGCAGGTATTTTGGCCCACTCCTCATGAGCAAACTGCTCCAGTTGTCTCAGGTTTGAAGGGTGCCTTCTCCACACGGCATGTTTCAGCTCCTTCCATGGATGTTCAATAGGATTTAGATCAGGGCTCATAGAAGGCCATTTTCGAATAGTCCAATGTTTCGCCCTTAGCCATTCTTGGGTGTTTTTAGTTGTGTGTTTTGGGTGATTATCCTGTTGCAAGACCCATGACCTCTGACTGAGATCAAGCTGTCTGACACTGGGCAGCACATTTCTCTCTAGAATACCTTGATAGTCTTGAGATTTCATTGTACCCTGCACAGATTCAAGACACCCTGTGCCAGGTGCAGCAAAGCAGCCCAGAACATAACAGAACTTCCTCCATGTTTCACAGTAGGGACAGTGTTCTTTTCTTGGTATGCTTCATTTTTGCATCTGTGAACATAGAGCTGATGTGCCTTGCCAAAAAGTTCCAGTTTTGTCTCGTCTGTCCATATGACATTCTCCCAGAAGCTTTGTGGCTTGTCAACATGCAGTTTGGCAAATTCCAGTCTGGCTTTTTTATGATTTGTTTTCAACAGTGGTGTCCTCCTTGGTCGTCTCCCATGAAGTCCACTTTGGCTCAAACAATGACGGATGGTGCGATCTGACACTGATGTACCTTGACCTTGGAGTTCACCATGAATGTGTTTAGAGGTTGTTCTGGGCTCTTTTGTTACCATTTGTATTATCAGTCTCTTCCATTTTTCTTCGTTTCCTCCTGCAGCCACATCCAGGGAGGTTGGCTACAGTCCTGTGGATCTTAAATTTCTGAATAATATGTGCAACTGTAGTCACAGAAACATCAAGCTGCTTGGAGATGGTCTTATAGCCTTTACTTTTAAAATGCTTGTCTATAATTTTCTTTCTAATCTCCTGAGACAACTCTCTCCTTTGCTTCCTCTGGTCCATGTCTAGTGTGGTACACACCATGACACCAAACAGCACAGTGACTACTTGTCATGCTTTAAATAGGCCGACTGACTGATTACAAGTTTGTAGACACCTGTGATGTTAATTAGAGGACACATCTTGGTTGAACATGTCCCTATGGTCACATTATTTTCAATCTTTTCTAGGGGTACCATCATTTTTGTCCAGACCTGTTTCATGAGTTTGTTTTTTAAAATTATTCTGTTGAACCACAATTCAAAAGCATTGTCTGATTTTCATTGGTTAATTTTCATAGAATTTTTATTCATTACCACTTTTGTCAGATTCAAGTTATTTCTGTGACCCTTCTGGGTTTTTCTTTCATTAACAGAGGGGTACCAACAATTTTGTCCACGTGTGTATAACTCCAGTCAGTACCCCATACCACATACACTAACTGTTACCTTCCGAGTTTGGGTTCTGATTTTTTGGACTCAATTATATTATCATTTGCTCTTGTTTATTTTCAGCCTTGTTGTGGAAACTTTTCCTGTGTTTTTTTTGTTTAGCTTAGTTTAGTTGGCTTTGATCTTAGTTTTATTCTGGAAGTCCTTCCTATTTTGTCTCTGCCCAGGTTAACTTGATACTTGTTTTATATTGAAAGTATTTCCTGCAGGTCCTTTTCAGTTTAGGATTTAGTTTCAGCTTTATTTCTATAGTTACTCCCTTTTTCTGGTTTGGATTTCCTAGTGTTTATCGGCATGTGCTCCTTTATAGTTTTGTTGACATTATGTTGCACTATTAGCCATCAGGGACCCTTCAAAGATTAGTCACACTCATACTGCTAAGCACAAAAAAGTGCTTTTCTTAAGGTAGCTATAAAAAAAAATATTGTTATATTCTACTTTCAATGAGCCAATTATTTTCACCTACAAATGACCTAATTAATAATATCAAATACTAATTAATTTTTAAAGATTTTAGCATGGCAGCTTTTTGTCACGATGCCATGTTTTTAGATGGGGGAAAAAAAGAAAAAAATGACCGCTACCGAACATTTATACACATTCATACCCAGTGTCATGGACACTGGAGGCAAGGTGGGTAAAGTGTCTTGCCCAGGGACGCAACGGCAGGATGGCTGGGGAGAGCGGCATTTGGTTATTGGACGACCTGCTTTACGTCCTGAGCCACTGCCGCCCACATTTCCCTCCTCCATTACATTTTTGCTGCGCACCAAGCTGGACGACGTGAAGTTCCATTTTTGCTTGGTCTTTGGCATGACCCGGCCGAGACTTGAACCCCAACCTCCCAGTTGTGGGGCAGATGCTCTACCTCTAGGCCACCACTCCGATCAGTGTCAATGATTGGCAGCAACACTGATTTTTATGCATTATTATTTTTTCTGCAGTGTCAAATACTCAGTCTTACTGCTAAGCACAAAAAAATGTGCCCCCCCCCCCCCGCTAGTCAAAGCCCAAAGAGGAATTTTATTATAGGGCAGTTTGTCCATCCATTCATCCGTGCACCAGGGTTTGATATACACTGTTGATGCACATATTGCAATTTGATTCTGATCAGATGATATTTGCAGGAATTACAAACCATGAGGTCAAGGTCAGAGGTCAGTTTTTCACCTAAATCTTGTAATCTTGATAACTACTGAAGGAAATGATGTAGGCCTTTCAAACCCATACCACAGTTGTTTTTAAGACTAATCTTGGATGGGACCCTGACATGGCTATGGGTTTGGGATCAGCAGTTAAAGGTCACAGTTAACATTCCATTTGCACTATTAGTACAGAACGAGTGAAGCCAGGGCCACCAAACAGGGTACACTTGTTTACCCCGTGACCCTGAACTGTGACTCTGGGTTTGGGGTCAAAAAGTCAAAGTTCAAGGTTGGTATTATCTGTACCTTTTTTTTTTTTTCCACAATATCTTTATTGAACCTTTTTTTTTTTTTTAACAAACATGATACAAACAATCAAACACTAACACTAAAGTACTACAAAAAAAAAATGCACTAAAAACACCAACAACCACCAACAAAATCAAGTCTTCAACAATGCTCCTCTGTTTAGTCTAGACAATCCAATACATAAGTATACATATTATGTTCACCAGTTTGGAATTTACAAGGTCCACACACATCATTCACCTTCTTCTTCAAGAGTTATGTTTAAATTTTTTACATAATCAATAAAAGGTCTCCATATATTCTCAAACACAATATCTGTGCCTTTTTACTATACAATGCGTAAAGCTAGGATCACCAAACTTTGTACACAGGTTCACCCTGTGACCCTGGAGTGTGACTGTGTTTTTTTTTTATCACAAGGTCAAAGATCAATGTCAAAATGGCATGTAATATCTCAACAACAAAGAACACTAGGGTCATCAAACTTGGTACACAGGTTCACCCAGAAACCATGACCTCTGACTATGGGTTTAGGGTCTAAAGGTCAAAGGTGAAGGTTAGCATTCCCTATGCCCACTTACTATAGAATGCATAAAGCTCTCTAGGCCATCAGACTTGCTGCACAGGTTTACCTTGGGTTCCTGACCTACAACTATGGGTTGTATACAACTAATTTTGTTGTATATTCAAGGATGATAGGCTTATCATAATTTTGGTTCTGCACCAATGGAAAAGTTGAAAACTGCTCTCCTTAAGTGACATATTGGGATCTTCAAAGAAATGATAAAGACCTTTTAAAGCAACCTTAAAATTGAAGATTCAGCTCTTTAGCTCTCTCATGGCTCCCTGCTGTCTGTCTGTCTGCCCTTACACCCAGTGATGTTTTTCATTCCAGACCACACCTCTCTCATATTCTTCAGCTGGAGTTTATCCTCTAACTTCTTCCTGTAATTGTCTTTACACCTCCTCAGCGTCTCTTTCAGTTCATGCTGCGCTCTCCTCAGTTCCTCCCTGTCTCCAGACCTAAAAGTCCTCTTCTTGTTAAGAAGTGCTTTCAGGTCACTGGTGATCTACATGGTTTGTTGTTGGGGAAAGCGCACAGTCTGGGCTGGCATGGTTATGTTTTCAGAGAATCTGATGTATTCTGTGATGCAGTCGGTCATGTTGTCAATGTCCTTCCCGTGTGGCCCACAGAGTACATCTTAGTACGTCTTCTCAAAGCAGTCCTGTCGTGCATCAGCAGTCTCCTGTGTCCACCTCCTCACAGTCCGTTTGAGAGCAGGCTGCCTATGCACAAGAGGAACGTACTTGGGTGGTAACAGAACCAGGTTGTGATCAGATCTGCCAAAGGGGGTTAGAGCTGTGGCATTGTATGCATCTCTGACATTGGCATACAGGAGGTCCAACATTTTATTTTCTCTGGTGGGACAGTCAACAAACTGGTGGAAGTTTGGTAATGTTTTGTCCAGTGAGACATGGTTAAAATCTGCCCGTGATGGCCATGAATGTGTCAGGATGCTGGACCAATAGAGTGGCAGCAGTGGAGCTGATGATGTCACATGCCATGGCTGCATCAGCTGACCGATGAATGTAAACAGCGATTACAATGGCGCACATGAGCTCTTTCGGCATGTAATAAGGTCACATACTCACGGCGAGCAGTTCAGTGTCCAGGCTGCAGAGATGATCCTTTATATGAATGTGTCCGGGATTACACCACTTCTCGTTCACAAAAAGCAATTCCACCTTCCTTCTTTTTAACACTCTCTATAACATTCCTGTCCGCCCGGGTAGTCTTGAAGCCAGGTAGCGTGACATTGTTGTCAGGGATGTGTGAGCGGAGCCACGTCTCTGTAAAACACATGATGCTGCTCTCCCTGTATTCTCTCAGCATCCTGACCAGTGCTGTGTGAATTGTCCCCGACCTCCACGCAACATTGCAGAGGCATGTCAACCATAATAGCCCTGCAACATCTAGATCCTTGAGGTACTCGGGGCGAATCTCGTCCACCCCCGGGGCCTGGCCATCAAAGAGTTTTTTTTTTTAACCACTTCGGTGACCTCAGTCCCTTGGATGGGTGAGTTGTCCCCCTCATCCTCAAGCCCTGCTTCTGTGGAAGGCGTGTCAGTGGGATTGAGGAGATCCTCAAAGTATTCCTTCTACTGCTCGACGATGTCCCCAGTTGAAGTCAGCAGCACCCCATCCGCGCCATACACAGTGTGGACAGGGAGCTGCTTCCCCCTCCTGAGTCGCCGGACAGTTGGCTAGAATCTCTTCGAGGCTAACCGAAAGTCTTGTTCCGTGGCCTCACCAAACTCCTCCCACACCCAACTTTTTGCTTCAGCAACCACCAGAGTTGCACTTCACTTGGCCTGCCAGGACACCTCAGCTGCTTCAGGAGTCCCACAAGCCAACCAAGCTCGATAGGACTCCTCCTTCCGCTTGATGGCCCCCCTCACCACTGGTGTTCACTACTTGGTTCAGGGGTTCCATTCAATTCAGTTTATTTATATAGAGCCAAATCACAACACAAGGTCATCTCAAGGCACTTTATAAAAGAGCAGGTTTCGGCCACACTCTCAAATCTACAGAAAACCAGCAGAAACCCCTAAGAGCAAGCACTGTGGCAACACAGGTGAGGAAAACTTCTCTTTAATGGGCAGAGACCTTGAGCGGAACCATAGCTCATAGAGGACGGCCATCCACCTCGACCGGTTGGGTTGAAAAGAGTTAAGTGGAGGTAGAAATGTAGGTGATGGGAAAAGACAGCCACAGAACAGGCAACAACAAATAACACTAACAACAAACAATAACACTAATAGCAGATATAGTAAATACAAACAGACAAAGCAATTTTAACTATAGGCTATATCAAAGAGAAAGGATTACAACTTACTCTTCAATAAAGAGAGAGTGTCTGCCTCCTGAACTAAATTAGAGAGATGGCTCCACAGGAGGGGAGCTTGATAACTGAAAGCTCTACCTCCCAGTCTACTTCTGGAGACCTTGGGGACCACGAGTAGTTTGGAATTTTGGGAGCACAAAGCTGTGGTTGGGTGATATGGAACTGAGTTCTTGCAGGTAAGATGGAGCTAGGCCATTAAAGTGTCTGTGACGTGATTTAAGAACTATGGATCATATTCAGCCCCCTCATGGATCGTCACCTTATCGTGGTGGGGGGGTTTGCGTGCCCCAGTGATCCCAGGAGCTATGTTGTCCGGGGCAATTTGCCTCTGATAGGGTCTCCCAAGACAAACTGGTCCTGGGTGAAGGGCCAGACGAAGAACGATCCAACAGACTCTCATGATAAATTGTATATCAAGGATTCAGTGTACCCCGCCCGGTATGGGGTTACCGGGGCCCCACCCTGGAGCCAGGCCTGGGGGAGGGGCTCGAAGGCTAGCGTCTGGTGGCCGGGTTTCCACCCATGGGACCCGGCCGGGCTCAGCCCGAAGGAGTTACATGGGTCCGCCCTCCAGTAGGTTCACCACCTGCAGGAGGGATCATGGAAGTCCGGTGCTATGTGGATTAGGTGGCAGTCAAAGGCGGAGACCTTGGCGGACTGATCCCAAGCTTTCTAAACTGGCTTTTGGTACGTGGAATGTCACCTCTCTGGTGGGGAAGGAGCCTGAGCTGGTGTACGAGATTGAGCGATACCGGCTAGATATAGTTGGCCTCACCTCAACACACAGCTCCGGTTCCGGAACCAGTCTCCTGGAGAGGGGCTGGAGCTTGGCCTTTTCTGGAGTTGCCCCGGGCGAGAGGCGACGAGCAGGGGTAGGTATTCTTGTATCGCCCCACCTTGCTGCCTCTATATTGGAGTTTTCCCCGGTGGACGAAAGGGTTGCTTCCCTGCGCCTTCGGGTTGGGAAACGGGTCCTGACCATCATTTGTGCCTATGCACCAAATGATGTTTCAGAGTACCCACCCTTTTTGGAGTCTGTGACTGGGGTGCTGGAGGGTGCTCCTCCTGGAGACTCCATTGTCCTACTGGGGGACTTCAATGCGCACGTGGGCAACGACAGTGAAACCTGGAGGGGGGTGATTGGGAGGAACGGCCTGCCCGATCTGAACCCGAGTGGTGTTCAGTTATTGGACTTCTGTGCTAACCACAGTCTGTCTATAACGAACACCATGTTCAAGCATAAGGGTGTCCATATGTGCACCTGGCACCAGGACACCCTAGGCCGCAGGTCGATGATCGATTTTGTTATCGTATCATCAGACCTGCGACCGTATGTCTTGGACACCCGAGTAAAGAGAGGTGCAGAGCTGTCAACTGATCACCACCTGGTGGTGAGTTGGATCCGATGGCAGGGGAGGAAGCCATTCAGACCTGGTAGACCCAAACGTATAGTGAGGGTGTGCTGGGAGCGTCTGGCTGAGGCCCCTGTCCGGGAGGTCTTCAACTCCCACCTCCGGAAGAACTTCAACCACATTCCGAGGGAGTCTGGAGACATGGAGTCTGAATGGGCCATGTTCTCCACCTCTGTTGTTGAAGCGGCAGCCCAGAGCTGCGGCCGCAAGGTGGTCGGTGCATCTCGTGGTGGCAACCCCCGAACCAAGTGGTGGACACCAGTGGTGAGGGGGGCCATTAAGCTGAAGAAGGAGTCCTATCAAGCTTGGTTGGCTTGTGGGACTCCCGAAGCAGCTGAGGTGTACCGGCAGGCCAAGCGGAGTGCAGCTCGGGTGGTTGCTGAAGCAAAAACCCGGGTATGGGAGGAGTTCGGTGAGGCCATGGAACAAGACTTTCGGTCGGCTTCAAAGAGATTCTGGCAAACTGTTCGGCGGCTCAGGAGGGGAAAGCAGCTCCCCGTCCACACTGTGTATGGTGCGGATGGGACACTGTTGACTTCAACTGGGGATATCGTCGGGCGGTGGAAGGAATACTTCGAGGATCTCCTCAATCCCACTGATACGCCTTCCACAGAGGAAGCAGGGTTTGGGGACGAGGGGGATGACTCGCCTATCACAGGGGCTGAGGTCGCCAAGGTGGTTAAAAATCTCCTTGGTGGCCGGGCCCCGGGGGTGGACGAGATTCGCCCCGAGTACCTCAAGGCCCTGGATGTTGTTGGGTTGTCATGGTTGACACGCCTCTGCAACATTGCGTGGAGGTCGGGGGCAGTGCCTTTGGCATGGCAAACCGGGGTGGTGGTTCCTCTCTTCAAAAAAGGGGACCGGAGGGTGTGCTCCAACTTTAGAGGGATCACACTCCTCAGCCTCCCTGGGAAGGTCTATGCCAAGGTATTGGAGAGGAGAGTCCGGCCGTTGGTCGAACCTCGGATTCAGGAGGAGCAATGTGGTTTTCGTCCTGGCCGTGGCACATCGGACCAGCTCTTTACCCTCTCGAGAATTCTTGAGGGTTCGTGGGAGTTTGCCCAACCAGTTTACATGTGTTTTGTGGACTTGGAGAAGGCATTTGACCGCGTCCCTCGTGGATTTTTGTGGGGGGTGCTTCGGTAGTATGGGGTATCGGGCTTGTTGTTACGAGCTATTCGGTCTCTGTACGACCGTTGTGAGAGTTTAGTTCGCATTGCCAACACTCGGTCGGAGTCATTCCCAGTGAGAGTTGGACTCCGCCAGGGCTGCCCTTTGTCACCGGTCCTGTTCATAATTTTTATGGACAGGATTTCTAGGCGCAGCCAGGGAATGGAGGGTGTCATGCTTGGTGACCACAGGATCTCATCTCTGTTGTTTGCAGATGATGTTGTCCTGTTGGCTTCATCCAGCAATGACCTACAGCTCTTGCTGGGACGGTTTGCCGCTGAGTGTGAAGCGGCTGGGATGAGAATCAGCACCTCCAAGTCCGAGTCCATGGTCCTCAGCCGGAAAAAGGTGGATTGTCCTCTCCGGGTTGGGGACAGGCTCCTGCCCCAAGTGGAGGAGTTTAAGTATCTTGGGGTCTTGTTCACGAGTGAGGGGAAAATGGAGCGAGAGATCGACAGACGGATTGGAGCAGCATCTGCAGTGATGCGGACGTTGTACCGGTCTGTTGTGGTGAAGAGGGAGCTTAGTTCTAAGGCAAAGCTGTCGATTTACCAGTCAATCTACGTTCCTACTCTCACCTATGGTCACGAGCTTTGGGTAATGACCGAAAGAACGAGATCGCGGATACAAGCGGCTGAAATGAGCTTTCTCCGTAGGATTGCTGGACTCACCCTCAGAGATAGGGTGAGGAGCTCAGTCATCCGGGAGAGGCTCAGAGTAGAACCGCTGCTCCTCCACATTGAAAGGAGTCAGTTGAGGTGGTATGGGCATCTGATTAGGATGCCTCCTGGACGCCTCCCACTTGAGGTGTTTCAGGCACGTCCCACTGGGAGGAGACCCCGGGGCAGACCCAGGACTCGGTGGAGAGACTATGTCTCCCAGCTAGTCTGGGAACGCCTTGGTATCCCCTCTGAAGAGCTGGAGCAGGTGGCTGGGGAGAGGGAAGTCTGGGCTTCTCTGCTTGAACTGCTGCCTCCGCGACCCGGACCTCCGGAAAAGCGGTAGACGATGGATGGATGGATGGATCATATTCAGTATGAATTTATCTTCATTCGTCCATATAGTTGGTTCTTTTGACTTAGAACGCTAAATAAGTGGAAAAATATTTCCAAGTGAATTCATATTTAGCGCCGTGTTGTACTAACGCAATCTTCTGAGACTCGCCTTGTTTCCGGATATGACGTCCTGAGGTGAAGTTCCTCTCGGATGATCCATGTGCTATCAGTGTAAACAAGCTGTTGAGTTTCTATATCAGCAAAGAAATGCTGAAACGTTGCATGGCGGCTGGGTGTTCTAATTGCTCCAGTGAACATATAAGCCTGTTCTCATTCCCAAAAGATCCTGAACTTCTTAAAAAACGGGTGAAGCAAGTACAGAGAACAAGGGACAAATGGCATCCAACACCATCTTCTGTACTCTGTAGTGATCATTTCACTGCAGACTGTTCTGAGGAGGCGCCTGCTATACGGGAATCTTTAAGCTTGAAAGTTTGTTTAGAAACGGGTTCTAAAACCGACGGCCACACCTACGGTTTTCAAACGAAAACCCACAGCTCAAGACGATATCAACATATCAAAACAGCGCAGAGAAGCAACAGTGTCAAAACTCGGCCGGAAAAGAGTTTGTGTAATTAATTTTTTTTTCTACATAAACCGATCGTGATTTTATATTTTTTCCCGCCTAAAGTAAAATTCTCCCCTATGAATTTTGAAGCTGAGTGTTGACTTTACTCCAAATGGAATGACTTTGTGTTAAAAAACGTTATATTACTTTTTCAGTTTTCATTTTAATAAATCTCATTCAATTCAATTCAATTCAGCTTTATTTATATAGCGCCATTTCACAACAACAGTCATCTCATAGCACTATCAACTGTAGGGGGAACCCCCACAGTTGCAGAAAGACCCCAGCAATCAGGCGATCCCCTGTGAGCAAGCACTTGGCGACGGTGGAGAGGAAAAACTCCCTTTCAACAGGAAGAAACCTCCAGCAGAACCAGGCTCAGGGAGGGGCAGTCATCTGCTGCGACTAGCTGGGGGGTGAGGGGATAGAGAAGATGAAAAGAACAGACATGTAGAGAGCAAACAGCACGATGGGGACTCAATCTATGGGAGAGAACAAACAAATGTTAATGACCAGCAAAAAAAAAAAAATTTCATTGAGAGTGAGGAAAGGAGTGAGGCCCAGTGCATTACTGGAGGTCCCCCGGCTGACTAAACCTATTAGCAGCATAACTAAGGGAGGGTTCAGAAACACATGATCCCTCCCTAATTGTAGGCTATATCAAAAAGGTAGGTTTTAGCCCTATTCTTAAAAACAGAGATTGAGTCTGACTCCCGAATCCAGATTGGCAGCTGGTTCCACAGGAGAGGAGCTTGATAACTGAAGGCTCTGCCTCCCATTGTACTTTTGGAGATTCTAGGTATTACAAGTAATCCTGCATTTTGGGAGCGTAGTGCTCTGTTAGGATAATACGGTAGTATCAGATCTTTTAAATAAAAAGGAGCCTGATTGTTTAGAGCTTTGTAAGTAAGAAGAAGGATTTTAAACTTAATTCTAAACTCTATGGGAAGCCAATGAAGGGAGGCCAGAACCGGAGAGATATGATCTCTCTTTCTAGTACCTGTTAAAACTCTTGCTGCAGCATTTTGGATCAGCTGAAGACTTTTTAAAGATGTTTTAGGACAGCCTGATAATAAAGAATTACAATAATCTAATCTCGAGCTAACAAAAGCGTGGATCAGTTTCTCAGCATCACTCTGAGACAAGATGCTCCTAATCTTGGCAATATTACGCAAGTGATAGAAGGCAGTCTTAGAAACAAATTTAATATGTGAATTGAAGGACAGATCTTGATCAAAAATAATTCCAAGGTTCCTCACAGAGCTATTAAAAGAAAGAGTAACCGCATCCAAACTGAAAGTTTGATTTGGAAAGGTATTTCTAAGGTTTTTTGGACCAACAAGAATGACTTCAGTCTTATCTGAATTTAATAGCAGGAAATTACAAGTCATCCAAGCTTTGATTTCCTTAAGATAAGCTTCTAACTTGGCTAATTGATTACTATCATCTGGCTTTATTGACAGGTATAATTGTGTGTCATCTGCATAACAATGAAAATGTATACAGTGCTTTCTAATAATGTTGCCTAATGGAAGCATATGTAAACTAAAAAGAGTAGGGCCTAGCACAGATCCCTGTGGAACTCCATGACTAAGCTTTGAGTTGAAAGAAAACTCATTATTTACATGAACAAACTGGAACCTATCAGATAAATAAGATCTAAACCACTGCAACAAAGTTCCATTAAATCCAACATAGTGTTCTAATCTATCAAGTAGAATATTATGATCGATAGTATCAAAAGCTGCACTAAGGTCTAAAACAGGGGTCAGCAACCTTTACCACTCAAAGAGCCATTTGGACCCGTTTCCCACAGAAAAGAAAACACTGGGAGCCACAAAAACCCTTTTGACACTTAAAATGAAATAACACTGCATATAACTTTTTTCCCTTTATGCTATGTATAAACAAACTATAATGTGTTGCATTTATGAAATCAGGGAACTCCTGCAGAGAAAACAAAATTACATTTCTGCATGCAACAAAAACATTTTGAACTCCGAAAAAAAAGACATTGGGTTGAAGGTTGACATTGGGTTAAAAGGAGAGTGCTATTTCTAGCACTGATGACTCCTGATCCTTCGATAAAAATCTCATAATTCCGCTGAAAACAATACCGAAAGCTCAGAATTCCAACACGAACCAGCGATGTAATTTGGGGTTGGGGAAATTATCTGAAAATTCAGCAGGGGGTCTGGGGGACACAGTCCCCCAGCGGGGTGAGAGGCAGAGCCCCGGTGGGGTGGGGCGGGGGCAAGGGGGGCAAAGCCCCCCGAAGCTCCTGGGTTTTTGTGATTTTATAAGTACCAGAACTGTGCTTAAATGACATAAAACAAACAGCTGAATGCCACTTATTAATGTATAATATTGACTTGTGTTCCAAGAAGATAGCATTCCTAAAATATTCCAACAAGCATTATCCATCACATGCTTTAACACTTGATCAAATCAAAATCAGTTAATTTTATCTGTTCCATAATAGAAATAAAATTCCAACATACCATTACTTTTTATAATTTCAGCATTCATTTCAGATCACCAGTTTCAATCTCCATTGAGACTTGAGCAGTTCATTTTGCACAATCACTGATGTAGCCAAGTCTTAGAAATATTCAAAAGTTATGAGTCAATGTCCACTGTGCACTGTCAATTTCAAACTGTTTGGAATCATAAAAGGGGATGGTTAACTTTTATTAACGTTTCATCCCTCGCGCCAGCCCAGCTCATACAGCCGTTGTACGCCGCCAGTAACAGAGAGTTAATGATCCACCTGGTCATACTGATTACCAGAAGTGGCCATACGCCACTTCCAGTCCTGCCTGAAAGGGCGCAGCTTCACTGCGTTCGTGGACCACAAGCCGCTAACGTACTTAATGTACTTTATCTTCCTGGAACATAAAATAAAGCGGAATTCGGCGAATTAGCAGAAAATCACATCCCTGAGAACACTCCGCCATGAATCTTTGAAAAAGCATACAACGAGCCATTTGATTGGTCCAATCGTTTGCAACTATCCAATCGCAGGGCTGTCAAGCTACTGCAATACAGCAGTAGCTTGAACACAACACATCCGGGTTATCGCGGGAGACGACTTCCGGGGAAGCGCCGAGCGCTTATATAATCGTGTTGATTTTCGCTGACGGTGATTAAACTTTAACACGTTTTTTTTTTTTTTAGATTTTACAAGATCACCATAATCTTCAAACTTAGAATTACATTTTAAAAACTAATTTACAAATAATAATAATAAACTACATTTTAATTAAATACTCATTATTTATTTTCCAAAGCCACACCGAGCCGCAGCAGAGGGATGAAAGAGCCGCGGGTTGCTGACCCCTGGTCTAAAAGGACAAGTACAGAAACCAGTCCATTATCAGATGCGATGAGGAGGTCGTTAGTGACCTTCGCTAAGGCTGTTTCAGTGCTATGATGGATTCTAAACCCAGATTGAAACTCTTCAAGTAAACCATTTCCCTGCAGGTGGTCAAATAATTGCGTAGCAACAACTCTTTCTAAGATTTTTGAAATGAAAGGGAGATTAGAGATTGGTCTATAGTTAGCTAAAGCTCCTGGATCTAGCGTTGGCTTTTTTAGTAAGGGTTTAATTACAGCCGTTTTAAAAGCCTGCGGTACATGGCCTAAAGTTAATGAAGAATTGATTATATGAAGAATAAAGCTACCAATAAGTGGGACAACTTCTTTAAATAACCTGGTAGGAATAGGGTCTAAAAGACAAGTTGAAGGTTTGGATGAGGAAACTATTTTGTCTAACTCACAAAGGTCGATTGGAGTAAACTCATCAAGACAGACATCAGTTGAAGGAGTTGTAGTAGTTACAGTATTGAAGTTAACTGTGGGAAGAATCTGATTGATTTTATCTCTGATGGATGAAATTTTATTATTGAAAAAGTTCATATAAAGTCCTGACTAGTAAGCTCTAAGGGAATGCTAGGATTGACAGAGTCCTGACTCTGTCAACCTGGCTACAGTGCTGAAAAGAAACCTGGGATTATTCTTGTGCTCTTCTATTAATGCAGAGTAATAACTCGTTCTAGCTTTTCTAAGAGATTTTTTATAAATTAAAAGATGATTTCTCCAAGCTAAATAGATTTCATCTAAATTAGTGGAGCGCCATTTTCTTTCTAATTGACGAGTCTTCTGTTTTAAGCTACGAGTTTCTTTGTTGAACCAAGGAGTTAAAAATCTCTGATTAGACTTTTTCTTTTTTAAGGGGGCCACCAAGTCTAGAGTCTGATGCAGAGAAGCTGTAACACTATCCACCATGTTATCAATTACAGAAGGAGCAAACTGTCTATAGCTTATTTCCGTTGTGTTGACACATGGCATAGAGGAAACAATCTGCATAAATTTGGTAACAGCATCATCTGAGAGGCATCTACTGTAATAATATTTTTCTTTAGGAGCCACATAGTGAGAAATAGTAAAATCAAAGGTTAACAGACAATGGTCTGACAGTACAGGGTTATGAGGAGACACTACAAGATTTTCTATTTCTATGCCATATGTCAGAACAAGGTCCAATGTATGGTGGACGTAATGAGTAGAATTTTCTACTTTCTGAGAAAACCCAATCGAGTCTAATATTGAATTAAATGCCACATTAAGGCAGTCACTATCTACATCCACATGTATATTAGATGTATATCAGACTGTACAACCTAAGCAGGGCTGCTCGCAGAGATAGCAAAAAGACGTAACAAACTAATAGTTTTTTGAATGCAAAAGATGCAATAGACTTGCACAATGGTCCCCTCCGGCATACAACTAGGAAAATACCGGTCGCTATGGAGAGTGAGAATATGTATGGGCACATAATCATACCATGTAGGACACATGTGTCAAACTCAGGCCCGCGGGCCAAATTTGGCCCGCAGTGTAATTATAATTGGCCCGCGAGATCATATCAAATGTGCATTAGAGCTGGCCCGCGGTATATACTGTACCGCTAATACTACAAATCCCACAATGCTTTGCTAGCATGTTGGCGCGCAGTCGAAACCGGCAAGCACTCCTTTTTTCTGTTGACAGTCATTGACAACCATGCTCCAGTCACATCGGACAAATTAATTTCACCCTCCACAAAAATGGCCAAACGAAAGATGGACAACAGGAGCTTTCTAGACAGGTGGGAGGCAGATTATCTGTTCACGAATATAAAGGACAGACCTGTTTGTCTTGTGTGCGGAGCTAACGTGGCTGTAACAAAAGAATATAACATAAGAAGACACTATGAAACAAAACATTATGAAAAGTACAAGTACCTGGACGTAAAGCAGAAGCTGCAGAAGGTGGAGATGAAAAGAAGTCTGGTTTGCCGGCAGACTATGTTCATGAAAGCAAAATCAAAAAGTGAAGCTGCTGTATAGGCCAGCTTTATTGTGGCAGCAGAGATAGCAAAATCAGCCCGGCTCTTTAATGAGGGAGAGTTTGTCAAAAAGTGCATGGTCAAAGTTTGCGACATCGTGTGCCCAGATAAAAAGCAAGAATTTTTAAATGTGAGCCTGAGCAGAAACACCGTGGCTGAGCGCGTGTGTGAGCTTTCCACTAATCTACATGAACAACTAATAAAAAAGGGAAAAGATTTTATTGCATACTCCCTTGCTGTGGATGAGAGCAGCGACATGTCTGATACTGCCCAGCTGTCAATCTTCATCCGTGGAGTAGACTCGAGCCTGTGCGTCACAGAGGAACTTTTAGGATTAAAATCAATACATGGCACCACCACAGGAAAAGATATCTTTGAAGAGGTATCCAAATGTATAACTGAAATGAGCCTGCCTTGGGATAAACTTGTGGGACTGACGACAGATGGTGCGCCCGCGATGTGCGGTCAAAAGAGTGGATTGGTTGGCAGGATTCAGGAGAAGATGCGGGAGGAAGATGCAGGTGAACTTACAGTTTATCACTGTATCATACATCAGGAAGCGCTCTGTGGCAAAGCTCTGCAAATGGAACATGTTATGAGCTCTATAAAACGAGTAGTCAACTTCATAAGAGCCAAAGGTTTGAATCACGAGCAGTTCAAGTCTTTTCTGGAGGAGTTGGATTCGGAATACAGAGATGTGCCCTATCACACAGAGGTGAGATGGCTAAGCAGAGGAAAAGTACTGAACAGATGTTTTGAGCTACGTGAGGAAATCTGTCAGTTTATGGAAAACAAAGGGAACGACACAACAGAGCTGAGAGATAAAAAGTTTCTGTGTGAGCTTGCATTTCTGTCTGACATTGTGAGCCATCTCGATGTGCTTAACCTGCAGCTTCAGGGACGGGGCCACATCATCACAGACATGTATGCAGCAGTGAGGGCCTTTAAAACTTAGTTGTGTCTGTGGAAGACTCAGATGCTGCAAGGAAACTTGGGTCATTTTCCGTGCTGCCAAACCATGGTAGAGCAAATTTCTCCTGCCGTGCTGCCTAGCGCACAGTTTGCTGAAAAAATCAACGCGCTCAGCGCCGAGTTTTCCCTGCGATTTGCCGACTTTGAGGCTCAGAAAGGGAGATAGTAACCCGTTTGCGATCGACGTGGAAAGCGCACCAACCAGCCTCCAAATGGAGCTAATTGAACTCCAATGTAATGACATGCTCAAATCAAAATATGACTCTGTTGGTGCTGCGCGGTTTCCATGTTTCCTCCCCGACACAATGCCTCAATTACGCACCCAAGCTGCTCAGATGCTCTCAATGTTCAGCAGCACATATCTATGTGAACAACTGTTCTCTATGATGAAGGTGAACAAAACACTTCACAGAAGTCGACTCACTGATGAACACCTTCACTCCGTCCTGAGGTTTTCCTCAGCTCAGAGCCTGACCCCAGACATTGATGAACTTGCATCTAAGAAAAGATGCCAGGTATCTGGCTTAGACCAATGTGCAGAGTAAATCAGAGTGTAGCAAACTGAGCTTGAATATATCTGTTATTTATGCACTTTTTCTACTGCAAGGCATGGTCTGTTAATAGTTGAAATGTTGGATTTTTATTGAATGACATTATTATTTTTGGTTCTTTTGTTGTTGGCTTTGAAAAAGATTTACTTTAAAAAGGAACTTGAAAGGATACGGGGAGAGACATACTTTATTTATTTATTTAAATAAGAAATGAATACCACTGATGTCTTTTATTTCAAATTTAATTTCTCATGTGTTTGTAATATCAAGCTTTGGTTGTTCCATATTCTGTGTTTAAGCAAAACTAAAGTTTGTTTCCATATGAAAAGGTTAAACATTACATATCAGTTGCAGTTAATTTTTCATTAAATATTGAGTTTGGCCCGTGACTTTACTTCACTGCTTAATTTTGGCCCACTGTGAATTTGAGTTTGACACCCCTGATGTAGGATAACTAAGTAGATGGTTGTGCTGTTTCATCCCATCTAGCAACAATGCTCTGCACTGTGTGTGTTTATATATTTACATATTTATTCCATCTAGCTACAATGCTTCGCACTGGGTGTGTTTATGTTTATATATCTATATATTTATTCCATCTAGCTACAGTGCTCCGCACTGTGTGTTTATACTGTATATCTACATATTATTCTATCTAGCTACATTGCTCCGCACTGTGTGTTTACATATTCATATATTTATTCCATCCAGCAACAATGCTCTGCACTGTGTGTCTCTGTGTGTGTATATATATATATTTTATAGTAATATGTACATATGTATATTAGCTGCTCTTGCTTGCTTGTTTTTTTTTCTTGCCTTCTGATTGTTGCTCTGAGTGTTGCTATCCCTGTGCTGTTGCAATCCTGGAATTTCCCCTTTGTGGGACTAATAAAGGCTTATCTTATCTTATATTAAAGTCCCCTACTATAATTATTATATCAGATTTCAGCACTAAATCAGCTAAGAAATCAGCAAATTCGGATAAAAATTCTGAGTCATTGCCTACAGAAACTATCTGTGCATTTTTTTCATCACCCATCACCTTATCTTATCTATCCCTGTGCTGTTGCAATCCTGGAATTTCCCCATTGTGGGACTAATAAAGGCTTATCTTATCTTTCTTCTTCCTGTTCTCATCAGGATGTGTGCAGCTGCATTTTGAATGAGTTGAAAAATCTTAATAGACTTATTAGGACAGCCTGATACCGTGAGATGCACCAACAACCCTGTGGCCACAGCTCTGAGCAGCTGCTTCAACAATAGAGGTGGAGAACATGGACCATTCAGACTCCCAGTCCCCAGACTCCCTCGGAATGTGGTTGTTGTTCTTTCAGAGGTGGGAGTTGAAGACCTCCCGGACAGGGGCCACAACCAGACTTTCCCAGCACACCCTCACTATACGTTTAGGTCTGCCGGGTCTGAGTGATGTCCACCCCTGCCATCGGATCCAGCTCACCACCAGGTGGTGATCAGTTGACAGCTCTGCACCTCTCTTTATCAGAGTGTCGAAGACATGTGATTGCAGGCCTGATGACAGGATAACAAAATCGATCATTGACCTGCGACCTAGGGTGTCCTGGTACCAGGTCCACATATGGGCATCCTTATGCTTGAACATGGTGTTCGTCATGCACAAACAGATCTGAACCCACTGGGGTTCAGATCTGGCAGGCCGTTCCTCCCAGTCACGCCCCACCAGGTTTCACTGTCATTGCCCACATGTGCATTGAAGCCCCCCAGTAGGACAATGGAGTCTTCAAGAGGAACACTCTCCAGCACTGCAGTCAGAGACTACAAAAAGGGTGGGTACTCTGACCCATCACCTGGTGCATAGGCACAAATGATGGTCAGAACCCATTTCCCAACCCGAAGGTGCAGGGAAACTACCTTTTCATCCACCGGGGAGAACTCCAGTGTTGAGGCAGCAAGGCGGGGGAATACAACAATACCACCCCTGTCTGTCGCCTCTCACCTGGGGAAACTCCAGAGTAGGCCAAGCTCCAGCCCCTCTCCAGGAAACTGGTTTCAGAACCGGAGCTGTGCGTTGAGGTGAGCCCAACTATATCTAGCATCTCTAGTATCTCTCAACCTCGTGCCCCAGCTCCAGCACCTTTCCCGTCAGAGAGTTGATGTTCCACATCCCAGAAGCCAGTTTTCATAGCCGGGGATCAGACCGCGAAGGTCTCTGCCTTTGCCTGCCGCCTGATCTGCATAGTACCGGACCCCCATGGTCCCTTCTGCAGGGGGTGAACCCACCGGAGGGTGGACCCATGTAACTCCTTCGGGCTGACCCCAGCCGGGTCCCATGGGCAGAAACTCAGCCACCGGGCCATCAAGCCCCTTCCCCAGGCCTGAAAATTAATGACAGATGAATTTGTACAGTTGATTTTTTCAGTATGTAATTTAAAATGTAAAAAAAGAGGTGATCCTTTTTATTAGTTGTTCTATATAAGCTATAGAATTTACAGAAAATGTTTATCATGATGTATATCGTTATCAAATAAGATTACTTATATTGTAATATGAAATTTTGGTCATATTGCACAGCCCTAGTGTTGTCGTCGTTTCAGGTGTTCTGGCCCTTGTGCTGTGCTTTGTGGTCTAGTAAATCCAGTGTTTTCAGTCAGTTGTTTTCCAGTCAATGTCACAATCTTTGTTTAATTATAAATAAATCCTCGTCCTCTTGACATTTGGGTCCTGCTTCTGCCAGCTCCTTGAGAAATCACAGCAAACAGCTTTTGTGTGTAAAAGTAACTTTTTAGCGAGCTGCCTCGTCTTCCCCGGCGCACACCATGGTCATGGTTCCATGGGGGCAGGTGGGTGCAACGGGTCACTGGCACCCAGCAAGCTGCTCGGTGGTCCCAGCCAGCTCGCTTCACGCCCACCGGTTCGCCTTCTTCACTCCCAACCGGGAGAGACTCAGAGCAAGCCGGGGAGATCCTCGGCAAATGGGCAACCAGAGATGGGCGGGGAGTGCTCCAGCCTCCATGCAGGGCTGGGCAGCAACTCTCCACTCCACTGAGAATGACCCTTCTGCAGGTTCATCTACTTCAAGTTGGATCGTCTTCTTGGAGCCCAATGTCCTCTTCTTCCTGCTATTGGTGGGCAGGAGTATGGGTGGAGCTAATTAGAATATTCATAGATCTGTGCATTCTTGGGTAGGTGGAAGATGTAAAAGCTCTTTTCAAGCAATTCTAAGGCAATGAAAGTTTGTTTTTTTTTTTGCGTATAACAAGCCACAATATACTATTTTGGGCACTATGGGCAATACACATTTGTTTTTGAGGTGGTTGTAGAGCCGCCGGAGTGCGTCTTTTTTGTAACTTTGATTTTTATTCATTTTTCATCATACATATTACATTCAGATCACAGTCTATATTTAAAAAAAGGAGCTAGAGGAAGAAAGAGGGGGAAAAAAAGGGGGGGGACAAATGTTGGAGCATCAAGTTTTAAGTTTCCATCTCTTAATTCTTGTGGTTTTTCCAGTGTCTTTGGTTATTCTTTCAATTTCTGTCTCGTTGTTGCACTTTGTAGTGTGTCCATTTCCGCCATTTTTTTTCATATTGTCCTTCTTGCATTCTTTGTCGATATGTTAGTTTTTCCATCAAACGTATATCCTCATCAATGTCAGTCCATTGCTCTTGGTCAGGAAGAACTTCTGATCGCCATTTTCTTGTGATTGTTTTTTTAACATGCAATCAGCAAGATTTTAACTAGATATCTGTCCTCAGCCTGTATTACATTGTCTCTTTTAAGATCACAAATACATCAAGTTACAGTTCATTGGTATATTATATCCTAATATCCTCTGTATTGTCACATGTATAGATTTCCAGAATGATGAGATTTTGCAGCATTTCCAAAACATATGTGAGTGGTCTGCATTTTGAGCCCCACAGCCCCTCCAGCATATAGATTGGGTATTTGTGTATTTTCTTTGAATCTGTGGTGTAATGAAATAGCGAATCAGGTTTTTCCATCCAAATTCCCTCCATGTCCTTGAACTTGTTGATGTGTGTTGTGTTTTCCATATTTCTTGCCAGCTTTCTTCTGTTATGTTTAAATTTAGCTCTTTCTCCCATTTCTCCTTTATATAGTTACTTGAATGTTTGTTTGCCATAAGTTTCTGATATAGCTTTGAAATAATTCTTATTTTATTTCCTGCATATGAGCTTAAAATGAATTGTATAATCTCGCTCACATCTGTGTGGAGGTTATGTCTAATCTTCCTCATGTAATAATCTCTCATCTGCAGATAGCTGAAGAATTCCGATTTTTCTAGTTTAAATTTTCTTCTGATGTTTACAAAACTCCCGAAATCTTTTTTTTCGATATTGCCCCATGCTGTGATTCCCTTGTTCACCAGATTTTTGTATCCCCTATCTTGCTTTGCCGGTTCAAACTGAACCCACTGAACCCACTGCTACCCATTTCAATAGTTTTATGTCCTCCTTTATATTATACTTTTGTACTATTTTATACCACAGTTCCAAAGTAAATTTAGTGATTGGGTCTATTTGTTTGATTTGCTTATATGCATCCTTATCTCCTATTATGCTTTGTACTGGGAGTCCCTCAATTTCCTTTTCCATTTCTTTCCATTTTGCCTCATATCCTCCGTCGCACCAACATATGATATATCTTATTTGTGCTCAGTAGTAATATTCCTTTAGACTCGGTAGGCCCATGCCTCCTTTCTCTTTTGGTAACTGGAGAGTTTTATATTTCACTCTTGGCTTTTTACCTCCCCAAACAAATCTCGATATCATCCTGTCCCACTTTGAGAACTGGGCACCAGGAATCTCTGTTGGTAGAGCCTGGAAGAGGTAAAGCAGTCTAGGTTGTATGCTGATTTTGACTGTCTTAATTTTTGAATTCAGATCCATATTTAAAATTGACCATCTGTCAATATCTTTTTTTATTTCTTGTTCCAACCTGTCATAGTTTGCTTTATAGATTTTGCTTAGATCTTTAGGTATGCTCACTCCAAGGTATTTTATTTCTTTTTGTTTCCAGCTTAGTTTGATCTTATCAGTTATCTGGTTTAAAGGGTTATAGTGGAATGTCAGTATTTGTGTTTTTGTTATGTTTATCTTGTATCCTGATAATTTTCCAAAATTTTCTATCAAGTTCATCATTTCCATTATTGATTCATCTGGTTGTTCAAGGTAAACTATAATATCGTCTGCAAATAGCCCAATCTTGTGTTCCGCTCCCTTTATTGTTACACCTTTTAATTTCTTATTTTGTCGCATCGCTTGAGCCAGTGGCTCTATGAACAGAGCAAACAAGGTGGGCGATAGGCAGCATCCCTGCCTAGTTGATCTTTGTATATTTACTTTGTCTGTTAAGCTACCGTTTATCTTGATTCTTGCCACAGGTTTTTGATACAGTGTCCTTATGCATTGTACTGATTTTTCGTTAAATCCAAAGCGTTCCAGCACATTATATAGGAACTTCCAATTAACCCTATCAAATGCTTTTTCTGCGTCTAAACTCATTATTACTGCACTTTTCTTTTCTTTATGTATTTGATTAATTATGTGTAATGTTCTCCTGATATTGTCATGTGTTTGGCGTCCCTCTATGAAACCAGTTTGATGATCCTCTATCAATTCCGTCAAGAATGTCTTTATTCGTTTACGTATAATTGTTGCATATATTTTATAATCCACATTTAATAAAGAGATTGGCCTATAGTTTCCACATTGTTCCCTATCTTTCCCTGGCTTTAAAATAACTGAAATAATGGCTTCGTTCCATGATGGAGGTATTTTGTTGTTGTTTAATGTCCAATTAAATGACTTTAGGAGCTGTGGCGTGAGTTCTTCTATAAACAGTTTATAAAACTCAGATGGGTATGCATCACTACCTGGTGATTTACCGTTTTTAAGTGACTTAATCACATCTTTAATCTCTTGTGTTGTTATTTCTGCTGTTAGCTTTTCATTTTGTTGGTTTCCTATTGATGGCAAGTCAAAAGTGCATAGAAATTTTTTAATGTCCTTAACATTTGTCTCTTCAGGTTGCGAGTATAGTTCTTGATAGAAATTATGGAATATTTCTTCGATGTTTTCTGGGTTAACTGTGGTTTTATTTGTGATGGGGTCCTTAATCTTATATACATTATTCACTGTTTGTTGTTTTCTTAACCGTTTTGCCAGCAGTTTTGTGGCCTTTGGCCCCGTTTCATAATATTTTTGTTTTAGATATCCATTTTTCCTTTCAATTTCATCTATTTGTATTTCTTTTATCTTTCTTTTTTCTTCCTTAATTTCTTGATATATTTTTGGGTCATTTGTGCTTTGATGTTTACGTTCTAATTCCCTCAGTCTCTCACATCTTTGTTCATATGTTTCCAGTTTAGACTTATTTGCTTTTCCTGATTCAGCAATTAATTTACCTCTTAACACGGCTTTTAGTGCATCCCATAGTATTGTTGGGTCCACTTCTTCATTGTCATTCTCCTCGATATACTCGTTTATGTTTACTTTTATTCTTTCTTTCATTTTCTCATCATTTAACAGTCCTACATTAAGTTTTCATGTTGTTTGTCGTTTTCTATTGTTTAAATATATTTCCATGTATATAGGATTATGATCTGATATTTCTGCCCCTCCAATCCGACAATTTCTCACCCTGTGTCTGTCACCTTCATTCATAAGGAAGTAATCTATTCTAGAGTGTACTTTATGGACTGCTGAATAATGTGTATAGTCTTTTTCGAGTGGGTGCAGGTCCCTCCATATGTCTACCATACCCATTTCTGCCAGTGAGGTTCTTATGAACTTTGTTACATGTTTTTTTGTCTTCTTAACACTTGTTGTGTCAACTTCATGATCCATGACAGCATTTAAGTCTCCTCCACAAATTAGGACTCCTTCACTGTGTGTTGCTATGAGATCAAACAGTTGTTGAAAAAAACCCTTGTCACTTTCTGGTGGGGCATAGATGTTCACTAATGTGATCTGCATACCATCTATTCTTCCCTTTATTATTACATATCTGCCTTCTTTATCCTGGATTTCTTGTTCACATTCAAATTGTATTTTATTTGAAATTAGTATCATAACCCCCCTTTTATTTCCTCCCTTAAATGAACTGTAGTAGGAGTTCTTATAGCCAAATCTCTTTAGTTTCTCATGTTCTGTCTTGCTCAAATGTGCCTCTTGCATAAATATAATTTCGGCTTTTTCCTTCTTGAATTTTATTATTCTTTCCCTTTTAACAGGTGAGTTCAGACCATTCACGTTTAATGTCATTATCTTAAGATTTTTACCCATATTCATGTTTTTCCATTTTTTTAACTTGTGCTCCTAACCCCTTTAACAACAAAACTAACACATATTTGTACAAAAACACATTACCAAATCTCGACCTCCGTACTTTGGGCCTTTCTTCTGCCCACTGGTCCCTGTTGGTGGGTGGAGGGAATGCCCTTACTGAGTGAGGGGCCCTCCCTAGACCTGTATTTACTAACCAAGTAATAGTCATTAGTCTAGAAATGTCCAACAAAAATCACTTAAACCTCTCCTAGCCGTTTGTTTCTCTTTTACCTTGTCTTCTTGGCCTTCATTTCTTCTGTGTCCTTCTTAATCTTTGTTATAATCTAGGCTTTCCGTTGAAAGCCTTGCAGTTTTTCCTGGGCCCGGTGTGCCACGTCCGTCTCCCGTTTTCTGCCGCTCACTCGCCTTTACTCCGGCTGTCGTGATGCGTTCAGTGCCGCCGCTGCTCCAGCCGCTTCCTCCGGTACGCTCACCACAAAGCCTCGCTCCGTCATGTCCCGCGCTGCCTCTCTGGCCGTGTTGTAGGTTTTTACGCCGTCTTCCCAATGAATTCTCATCTTTGTTAGTGGCGTTTGGAATCTAATTTTTTTCTCTTTCAGCATTTTTTTAATGTTGGCATATTTCTTTCGCTGCTGCACAATTTCTGTCTGGTAGTCATGGTCAAAGAATATCTGTTTGTCGCCGACTCGTATCTTTTTTTTCCACGCTTGTGTCAGGATTCTTTCCTTTATGTTGTATTTCAGAACGTTTACCACAACTGACCTGGGTGTAGAGTTTGGATTCGGGTTCTGTGCCGAGGCTCTGTGCGCTCGTTGGATCTGCAGGTCTACTTCATTGGGCAGCTCAAGTTCTTTTTTTTAAGAAATGATCCATGAATTTCGTCATCGAGTTGCCTTCAATGCCCTCCGGAATCCCGAGGATGCGTATATTGCTCCGTCTGGACCTGCTCTCCAGGTCGGTTATTTTTTCCTGCATCCTCTGTGTTTGTGCCGTCAGGGTCTGCAGCCACTCGCTTGCCTCGGTCTTCCAGTCTTCCAACTCCGATATTCGAGCCTGTGCTTCTGTCATACACCCCCGTTGAGTGCGCAGCGCCTCCATGTTTTCAGCTAGCTTGCGCTCCATTTCTCTTCGGAGACCCATAATTTCCTCCTTCATCTCTTTATTCAGCTCTTCCTTAAGAGCCGTTAAATCCTGTTGGAGTTGTCGCTTGAATTCTTTTAGGTCTTTACCTATACAGTGATCCCTCACTTATCGCGTTTAATGGGGACCAGAACCGACCACGAAAAGTGAAAAACCGCGAAGTAGCGTCACCCCTCCCCCCTCCCCAAGGGCGTCACAAGCACTGTTTTGCACAAAAAGGCACAAGAGAACAGCGAAAAGTGCCACTAAGCAACACCAGCGATAAAGAACAATGAATGCGGTCTTCCTTCGCTGGGTATGGGCGCTCGGCAGGGAGAGAAGCTGGGTAAAACGTCTCGGCCAATCAGCTTGCGAGGTAAAACGTCTCGGCCAATCAGCTTGCGAGATTCCAGAGCGGTGAAGAGGTGGGCGGAGAGGAGTGGAGCGGTGGTCAGAGAGGTGGATTTTGAGTTGTGCGGGCTCTCCGTGTTGATACCTGATGTTCTAATGTAGTCTTCCTGCCTTCTGCTAGCGCCCGGGCAACTTTCGTGCCATTTTTTCTCAATTTTGAATTTTTGATGAATATTTTTGAAAAATCCGCGATGCACTGAGGGCGTGAAAGGTGAAACGCGAAGTAGCGAGGGATCACTGTATTGGCGATGCCAGTGTTCATAGTATCGAGTTTGGTGTCCTCCATTTTCTCTGCGGTAGTCACCTCGTTTTTTTTGGGCCTCGTGTACAGCGATTTCTCCTGCGTTGTTGAAGAGGGATTCTTTAGTTTTACCCTGCTTTTGTCCGTGTGCCCGGCTTCTTCGTGTTTTCATCCCTTGGTTTATTGGTCCATTTATGTCGAGTTGGCCATTTACCAATGATTTTTAATCCGACTAGGGAGAGCTCTCTGTTTAAGCGTTATGTCTCTCCGCCATCTTCCCGGAAGTCCCGGAGTGCGTCTTTAAATCCTGATACTCATTCATCCTGGTCGGAATCTACTTTGAGCTGCAGTAGTTTCCAGCTCAAACACACTCCTGGCATGGATTGGCCTACCTTAGTAAGCGCAGATTCAAGTCAAACTTTGATCTCTTACCAAAGTTCTTCCCACACTTATACGATTTCCATCATTTTCTTTCTAATTTGTTCTCCCTTTCTTTTGGATTCAACTAGTTCATTAGTTCCTAATTTGGATGCCAGAGAAATAAGGTGATCATAGCCAAAATGGATAAATAGTTTTTTTATTTCGTCACATAAACTTTTTTTCATGAGACAGGCTGAGCACCTCTCTGAGCACGTCGGCCGCAAGCTCTGAATTACCTCTGGTGTTACTAAGTACAGCAAAGTTCACTGGGCCCCATTCAAATTCCTTACCATGCTTTTACTTCTTAGTATTTTTGAAAGTAAAAAGGGGATGTAGATGCAGCAAATAGTTTTCGTCAAATTTTAAATTTTCCTTGTATATAGTAAAATAAAAACTCGAGCAGGAAGGATACACATTAATGAATAAGCCGAAGCCTTTAGGCAGCAGAGGCAGGTGAAGTGGACATAAGTAGTTTGAGTGGCAGTGAGACAAACCAGTTTAGCAGCTGGCGTTTGTGTTGGTGATTTGGAAAGACAGGAGCAGGAGAACAAGTAAAACCCCGGGAGAGAGGGTAGGCACTGGTGAGAAAGAGGCAGGGCACAGCGGCTGAAGGAAGGAGATCTTGGCTCTGCACCAAAAGTGCATTCTAGATTAGAAATGGTCTTTCTCAAACTTCACAAATATCATCTTTATTTCCCTAAAAAGAACACTGCTGGATGTTGTGTGAATAGATCTTTTGTTGTGCTTGCCATTTTACTGTTCATAGTAATTCTGACGTTTGGCTTCAAGTCCCAGTACCACAGTCTGGAAGTTAAGGAGGCTGGCTGTTGCAGGCTCGATCCCAACGCCTGTCTTTTAACATGTACCTGAACTCTATTTTTTTTAAAAAGCACAATCAAGAAAGTATTGCTTTCACAGAGGTTTATTTTAAGGCTTTCAGTAAATCATTATGTTTGATTAGAGTGCTGCAGGAAAAATTCTTTGCAGCCTTCAGTCAAAGAATCAGGCAGGATCAAAGTTTCAGCAAATTTGATTACACTGGCCAGTGGAGAACAATACAGTAACAGTCTCAGACCCTATTTGCGCATCATTCTGATTCAAACACACATTGCTCAGTCCTTTAAGCTCTCTGTTATCCAAGAGGTGTTGGAGAAAATGTCCATGATGATTGGTTCAGTACATCTGGTCAAAGCTCGGTGTACAGATTCTCTTTTTCAGCACCAGTCACACCAGTACAAACATGCGTACTAAAATAAGGCGATAACACATACAACTGCATCAGCGTCTTTAGCACTTTCACACAGACTCTGAGACAAGGCAAATTACAAATATGAAATTTTTCCACCAGTGCATTACAGAATTGGAGCAATATCAAATTTGACTATATTATTTATATCAATACAGTTTGAGCTTGTAGCCCCATTTCACCTGGAATACAGTATCAGTGAATGTATCACCACTCTGTCTTCTCCTAGAGGTGCTGAAGTAGATGCATTTGCTTTCATTGTTAATAATGACTTGTCTTTGTGTCGGTATTATCAAAATCAAGGCATGAATAATTTTTTTTTTTAACTTAAGTCACTGCAGTAGCTCCTGTTTCCTCCATTTTAGAGAACAAACACTGGTCCTCGACTCACAGCAGGCATCCTCTTCATGCTATGTCCATGCAATGTACTGTAAGTGCTGACAGGACAGAACTGATGGCTAGGGGTGAGAACTGCGAGGGATTAAATTTCTTTACAATTGAACATAGTTGGAGTTTGGCCTGTGTGATATGACGATATATATAGGTGATGCGATAAAAAACGTCTACCGTTTCATATAAAACTATATTGTTTATATCAGAATTTAAAATACACATACCGCCCGTTTCTACTTGTCACCACCCCGCCTCTCCCCCGCAGTGTGCCAGGTGTGTGGGTTCCGGTGGTTAGCACAGCAGCTAACTGCAAGCTAATGTTTTGGTCATATAGAAAACCTAAGTCGCGCCCTCTCTACTTCTGCATATGGTACCTTAAATCGGAAAAATTCTCCATTGAAATGAATGGTAAGAGCAAAATTATCTTTTGATCCCGAGCAAATTTTGCCACGAGTTACACATATGATGTTTGTCAATTTAAATTGTCAATTTTCCACCTAATTAAAGTTGTCAGTTGTCATATAATAACAGAGTAATATTTAATTTTTGTTTAAACGATTGGCGGACAACAACTCCCATCTTCCCACATCACCAAACACGATCATGGTGGGAGATTACTAAAAGCTCACCTCCTGTTTCCTGACCAATGAAAGAAGGATCCAAAGAGGAGAAAAACAACACAAAGGGATTGTTTGATATTTTGAGAGCTGCAGCTGATCCAGAGGATTTTTAGTTACTTCACCCTGGGCATGCTTTGAACATGTGATGTCAGGTACGTGCCTCTGTGTTTGTAGTCTTTTAATTTACAAAATTTCATAACCTTACACCTTAATAGTTAGACAACAACCTACATCGTTATTTACATGGAAAATTATCTTTTAAATTGACAGACATCAAGGGCCCTATTTTGACGGTCATCCACGCACTTTTCAGACAGACTTTCTGTCGTGTGCCATTGTTTTTGTTAGTTTCTGTCAGCGCATTGTCTGTTTTTTACGCTTTGTGTCACGTCGTCAAATTACCAGTAGACAGTGTGCCCGATATGCGCTCGGAGGAGGCGCCTCATTTCAAAGAGGTGTGGTGGCGCACAATCTAATGTGCATTACTATTATAGTGCATTCCATGAGAGTTTGCTTTTGATCAGGAAAAAGGTCTGTCGTCAGAAGTAGAGCTGCACAATTGTGGCCAAAATGATGATTGCAATTATTTTGATCAACATTGAAATCATGATTATTAATCATGATTATTCATTAACTTTAGGAAAAATACAGATTACATAAAATTCTATTATTTTTTATTCATCCTACTTACCAATTGCTAGATGAACCCTGTGGCCAAAAGCACTGGAGCTTCGTCCATTTATTGAGAGGAGCTGCCTTGATGACATATTCTTTTTGACCATAGGTCAGTCGTAGTTGCAAAGTACTCGACAGTTGTGATATCCAACTATATTTTTCATACAGCGCAGGTAATGCAGCTTTGGAGAATCACGTGGGGATCACGTATTTGTTGTCCAGTGTTTTGACCATGCTTCTGAAGCCTTTGTTGCTCAAATAGTATTTACTGGATACATGTGTTTGGCCAAATAAAACGCTATTGCATCAGTTACTGTAGTGTATCTTTTGGAGGCAGATGGACACGGTGAAGCTCTGTGCAGGGTTGATACTATAGTTGCCTGGGTCGACGCTGGACAGACAGTGATTTAGTGAAGTGACATTTGCTTTAGCCTTCATACATTTATCATACTTGTGTTTGTGGTGTTTTTTCAGGTGGTTGAATAAGTTAGTTGTGTTGCCCTGTGTCGTACACAGCTCTAGCATTCTTTGCATATAATTTCTTTTTCATCAGCATCACTTGCAATGAATCCAAAACACGTCCAGACAACAGATGATGATCCTTTCGAGGCACTGGCTCCTCGCTTCCACGTGTTGCCATACTGTCATCTTCTGCTCCCGACATCTGGTTTGTGTTTCACCATCACACCAGCCCGCTATTGAAAACTTAAGGCTACTGCTACAGGGTTGCGCTCGCTTGTCAGTTCTGCAGCTTAATGTTGCCCTAACATGCGTTTGCCCCATGGTGGTTGGCTTGCTGCTGGTTGAGAAAATGCTTGATTTGATATGCAGCAGAGCCTGCATTTTAAATGTTAATATCCCTGACAATCACGTTAATTTAATCATGGCAGTTAAAATCATGATCGCGATCAAAATTTGATTAATTGTGCAGCCCTAGTCAGAAGTGCATTGCTTAATGATATTTCATTGGCATGTTTTGACATCACGCAGCTCTGGAGCTCAAGAAATGGCATGTGCTGGGATAATCATACAGTCATAATCACCCTTCATTTTAGTTATATGATGATCGCACACTATTTTTTTTTTTTAATTCCATCTGCACTCTCGATTGTGGACTTACCATCGGAGTCTATAGATTAGGCATTAATGTTTAATTTTTTTTTTTTTTTTTAGGGGAATGAATGAATGATGAACAGGGAACATGTGTGCCAGTGTGTTTCAATGTGATGCGCGGGAGGGAGGATTTTCATTTTCATCACAGACTTATTAGGCTTTAATGTGTTTGTTTTTAGGGGAATAAATGAATGACCAACGAGTGTGCCACGTTTTACTTTTCCCTAACTCCCCAGAGAGACAGGAGATGTGTCCACATCTGCGTCGGCCATGTGCCCCAGGTTTCCAGCCCAGCAAGCTCCCCGACAGCCACCTGTCAGCCCCCGCTGAAAGCAGGCTTGCTTCATAGTGGGGCCGTAGGCGGACGGGAAGCCGCGCCAGATTGCCTCCTTCCCTCCTACCCAGCACGGATAGGGGGAGACCCTCGGTCGGCGAAAGCAACAGGAGAGGGCGGACTCCATCTCTCCACAGCCAGGAGTGACTTCCACGTCATCGTTAATTAAAGTTTACGAAGGTTTGCACAGGCATCATCCTCTTTTCTTCATATCTGTGTTGCATCCGTGCACACATTAAACAATTCAGCTGATTTTTCAGCCCATTCTTCACCATTTGTTCTTTTTAATATAACTAACTGCGCATCAGCTGTGATTGATGTCTTCCTTATTACCAAACAGCATTACTATTAGGTGCATTTTGGCTCACACACACGGGATTTGGTCAGTGCAAAACCTGTCTTAAACCGTCATGATCACAAAGCGCCCTTTGCATTAAAGGGATGGGAAGGAGCGCTTTGGACTGGATTATCCAAAAAACACCTCTGAATGATTAGACTGACTTCTTTGTGTCTTGTGCCAGGGGACAGTTTCTTTTTATGCCATTGTGAGAAAATGAACTTGGAAACACCTATAAATGCATTCTGCATCAGTGACAACTGATCAACTGACCCCATCACTGTAATGTGGCCCCATATGTGTAACTCATGGCAAAATTCGATTGGGATCAAAAGATAATTTTGTTCTTACCATTCATTTCAGTGGAGATTTTTTTTCCAATTTAAGGTCTCATGTGCGGAAGTAGAGGGGGTGTGACTTAGGCTCTCTATAGCCGGTACTTCTGTTTGCCAGGGATGTGAGACTTTTTCTCATCATGCTGCGTCATAGAGGATAGACCTCTAACCCTGTTTTAATTGGAGGTAAGTAATGTTAACACCATTTCTCTCTAATTATAAAACGGCAAATGCTAAATGACGATGCTAACTTGTCGCTAATAGGAAACATTTGGTTTAAATTACTGCCGAGTTTCTTAATTTTGTCTGATCATTAGTAAAGCTGCAAAAGTGCGTGACAGTGGCCGCATACACACTAAATAAATAATAAATAAATTAAAATATGTCTGACTTGATTTGACTTGATTTCTGGCTTGAAACGTGATTTCTGATCATTTTTAATTAGTCAAGTAGCGATAATGAATAAAGTTTATGTGATCTCAAATGCACATTATAAAACAATTTTATAACACTGCAAAATTAAGTGTGGAAAAAAGGTGCATAAATTTAATGACAGATGAATATGTACAATTGATTTTTTTCAGTATGTAATTTAAAATGTAGAAAAAGAGAGTCCTTTTTGTTGGTTATTATATATAAACTATAGAATTTACAGAAAATGTATATCGTTATTAAATAAGATGACATATATTGTGATATGAAATTTTGGTCATGTCGCACAGCCCTTGTTGGAGCACAGTTTCAGTCTTGACTAGTGAGATTTAAGGCCACTTTGATTAGCCTGTTAGTCTATGCCTGTTGCTGTTTCATCTGGATTACTTGACCAATGCTTCTACTGGTCAACTTGACTACCAGACTAGTCAAGTTTCACAAATTGTGCTTCAATTTTAAAGGTGCTTTATAAGGTCTTTATCATTTTATTTGTATCTTTTCATCAACAATTAGCAGGAATAGATGTGTTTCATCAGTGTAGTATATGGATGACTCAAGCTTTCTATTAGTCTTATAAGATAAGATAAACCTTTATTATATTAGCGTGACACCCCTGGATTTAAATATGATGAGCTCTCTGATTCCAAAAATAGAAATGTGGAAGACTTTAAAGCTCAAACGATAGCACTGGGTGTCAGTCATAGTGACTATGCTTAATCTTCAGTTCCGAAATAGTGGAAATTTCTTTGTAAATCCTTGTAAAACTCTAATGAGACACCAAGTGAAATATTGCCAGAGAAATCTGGTTACTTCATTATAGCTGCTGTAAATGGGCACTACCTTCATCTGGTGAAAGAAGCACTCTACTCATTTGCATTTAGGAAATCAGGCTATGGCGCAGCGTCAACAGCAGCCTGGGTTAGGTTCATGTAAAAATGCACCTTAGCTTTCCAGAGGTACAAAGTGAAATGCAAAATGTAGAATTTTTGTGAAAGATGCAAATATCTCGGCTTTTCTTCTTTGTAAAATGACACGTCAGTGGTGTGATTCTGGGTTACCAGATGGTGTCGTATTTAGTATGAATATGGTGTCTCTTATAAAGAGAAAAAGGAGCTTTACTGGATCTGCGCAGCACTTGGATGTGTTTGATCTTTGTGTGCATAGAGGAATTAAAATGTAAAAAGACATCTGCAGCCCCATTACATTTTGTTCTTTTCCATGTGGTTCTGCATTAAGTAAAGTTTTTGGGCAAAAAAATCTGTTTTTGCCACCACGTAAGGATGCAAAAGGGTTCTAAACTTGCAGCAGTACTAAGTATAAACCCAGAGCAACTCTTTTCCTCTCTTCCTCATCTTCTCTGTGGCCTCACTTTAACTGCCTGCTGAAGTGAACCATGGCTTGGCATTTTTGTCAGCTCCTCCCTCCAACCTCCTCCGCTCACCCCTCTGGCACCCCATCCTCCCTCCCCTTTGCAGCTTTCTACTCCCTAATTCACATACTTGTCTGATACTGTCTCTAGGAGGCTATAAAACATGTTAGCGAAGCCAGTTCTCAGAACGGAGAGGCCCCTACTCTCTCCCGGTGCCATACCAGGAAAACATTTTCAAAGAACCCATACAGGGTGGGGGGCTGAGCCAGGAGAGAAAAAGAATGGGAGAGTTTTGGGTAAACTGGAACGGGAAAGGGACAAGAGCTGCAGGGTAAGCCAAGGCTACCGTCTCAGCTGCAAATATAAGAACCAGCTGTATTTAATTTCTCTGCCAACCATTGTTGCCTTCTCTGGTAGTTAAATTTGACATGTTAAAGTTTGCACCACAGAGCAGTAAAAGTGTTTTTTCTGTAGCATTTCTGGTGCCAGAGCACTGAATAAGAATTCATTTAGGTGTAAAATTATGTCACTGAATGAATGGCTTCAGTAATTCAGAAACAAAGCTGCTGTAACTGTAGGCAGGAATGAAATGCCACTGGGTGTTTCTATGCAGATTTATCACAAATGGAACCAGAGCAGACTGGATTTTTTTAATAAAAAAAAAAAAATGCCACTACTTAGAACTGTAATAAATAGTTGGGTGGGACAAAAAAAAAATCAATAAAGTGCAGTATCACAATACATTGTGCCCACAATACTGTATCGATTCAGAGAAACCAGTATCGCGATACATAAAGGTGATGGAGAGAACATTCTGACCTCCTGGCCAGTAGGGGTTTCACTTACTCTTGCACTAACTGGTTGGTAGAGACACGTGACATCAACCTAGTTATGCTATTGGCCGTGACCGGCTGTGACATCTGTACCAGCTATAGCTATAGATACATAAACAGTAGATAGAACATGGCAAGCCGCTAGGCTAGTCAAGTTTTATAGACATAGTTTACTTATATTATTACAATATATACAATGAACAATTGTTTGTGTATCCTGTTATCACAATGTTGAAGGTGCTGCCAACCATTATAATTACCTACAGAATATAGCACCTCCGTTTTTATGAAAATGTTAGCCATGTCCTATCTAGGGTATCATCATCACCATATATCTGTTACTGGCGACTGGAGCATAGACTGGAGTTCAGATGTAAATGTTATAATTATTTAGGACCATAAAAAAATTATTACAATAGATTTTCATCAATATATTTTTTTTGAAGAATATAAAGACTTTAATTCTGCACCTTTCTAAACGTTTTTATGTATTATTTTTTCAAATATTTGTTTTCAGGAAAATACAGTCCTCTTCATCTTTAAATAAAAGTATTTGTAAATGTTGCAAATGCAAATTCAGTTTTGTGGGGTACCAGAGTAATAAACAATTGACTTTTCAATCCACTAGATGGTGCTAAATGCTCACTGTCTGCTTAGGTCAGCACAGCAAAGGAATGACTCGTGGGATCTAGCTGGGAATTGAACAAGACCGAGATTGGAACGGGAAATCACAGTATATAATACAACATTATTCAACATATCTCGACCGTGATAAGTGATATAGTGACTGTGATAAGTATATGTAGTATAGTATAGTATATATAGTAGTGTTTGTATATAGTTTTTATTCTGCACTTCAGGAATCTGCTGCTAAACAGAACAGAGCTGCTAAACCGATTTTCGTTGTTCCTGTAACAGTGACAATAAAGGTCTATTCTATTCTCTATTCTATATTGCATTATGGCCCAAGTGTTGTGATAATATTGTATCATGGTGCCTCTGGTGATTCCCACCCACAGTAATGAAAGAAAATTATCAGTGGAAAAAGTGATAAAAATATTTCCTTCTTTCACCTCTGTTTTTATAGAATAAGTGTAGATATTGAAGTGGACATGTAATGAATTTGGGTATCTGGAGCAGCTCCCAACACAACTTCAAAAAGAAAGCCCTGTTTTGTAAAGGTCTACCTTGCTCCCTATAGTTTTCTTTCAGTGAGCTGTTGAGATTTGCCTTCACCTGTGATGTGACAACTGGAGCTCACTGGAATGATACGTCGGTTATAGGATGTGAATGTTGTTCAATTTTTGATCAACTGCTCAGCCCTGCTGTGCAATATTTGATCTGTGTGAGCATGTATTAAAACCAGACTGAAGACTGACATGTAACGATCACCCGTGTTTGTCACTGTTACAGTGTCTTGCTCTCACATGTGTAGATTTAAAATATGTTGCGACAGAGGAATGGATATACTACTCAGTAGCAATGCCTTGCTTGTTTACATAGTTGGGATGCACTAAATACATGCAACAGTGAAACCTTACCAGCAACACAGACGCTGTCACACACCATCTGTGAGCCAGATGCCAACTGGGTCTGTCAACACGACACATAAGAAGCACATTCATGGAGTCCCTGACATGGTTCAAAATGTGTGGCAATTTTTTTTGCCTGTTGGTTGATGGAGTGAATGCCCTTTTTTTTTTTTTTTTTTTTAAATGTGGCTTCAGATGTTTGAGTGCTTTTAAAGGACAATGAAGTGCTAAGGAGTGGTCACATCTGATGGGAACAATTACTGACATTTCAAAAGTCTGTTAGAATCTGTACTTCTCCCAATTGTAGAAACCGACCACATGAAAACACTGAAAATGTGTGTTGGGGTGTCAGTATCAAAGGAAATTAAATTCAACCACTGAAGCCCTGTGAATGAATTCATGTTCAGTTTGTGGCAGTGAAGCCAGCTACGTATTATATAATCACATCAATGGATCATATCAAGCAAACATTTTCCTCACATAACTTGGCCTCTTTCATTCTATTACATTCTACTTTCTCTAGGGTTAGGGCACCCCCTGCCCTCCTTTGAAGGTCAAGTTGATTTGATTTTATTTTTTGTATAGCACCAGATCTCAACAGAAGTCATTTAAGCTTACCTTTCCTATAGAACAGTTATTACCTTGTTCTTTTATAACAAACTAAATAGCCGTATGTTATTTATCTTACTTTCATGATGGCATGTTATTTCTGTCTCTACATGGTCACGCGTTTACAGTTCTAATCTGCTCTCTGTATCACATACAGCAGACTTGTGCCCCGATGCGCACTAGAGACGTTGATCCTAAAAATTTGTCAATGTGGAATTTTTAAAATTTATTTGTGCTGCTGCAAACACTTGTGATTAAGCTGTCAAGTTCAAGTTTCCAGCTTGTTTCATGGGTCCTTAATATTTTATTTAGCTGTGGGAGCTTTTTATAATAGGCTACGTTATTATGCGTCGGTGAAACGGAGAGGCATACGGTAATGCATCTGTCTGTGTGTTGTTGTGTCTGTTGTCTACCATCAGTCTCTCTGTCTGTTATCAGCTTTTCAGCTCGCCCAGTCAAAATTAAGTGCAGCTAAAGGCTTGTATCATTGTATGGCCATATTTTCTCGACTTTTAATTTGACAGAATTCCGACATAAGGCTTTGTTTTCGAAATAAACACAAATCTAACTCACCTTTAACGTCAATGAAGCCGGGGGAAAAGGTATTGTAATAACTATGCCGGGCCACTAGAGACGGCAGTGCGACTTTTTTACAGCATAACACGACACTTTTTTTTTTTTTTTTTCACAGTACGTGGAGCTGGACTATTATAAAATAGCGGTTACTGGAAAAAAAAACTCGCTAAAAACTCCAAGTCCCAACATTCCTCGCCCGCAAATGTCTCAGTGAACTGCGCATGCGCCCGGAAACTCCTCCCACAGGGAAGTACTGAGCAATCCGCCAATACTGGGTAAACAAATGCCCGTCTTATTGCCCGTCTGTTTTCTTCCTCTGCCACTAAACAGCAAAAGCTTCTGTTCGTCTTGATTGTCATTGTATTCACAAACCTCCATTGCTTCTGCCATTTAGAACATCTGCCACCACGCTCTTCTTTTGTTTGGATTGCAGCTGTTCAAATCAGTTGGTGGCTCTTGGCTGCTGCCAACAGTACGGGCATGTGAACTGCAGATTATTTTAACTGTGCATACGTGTACTCCAAAACTACTGGATGGATTTGGATGAAATTTTTACCAGAGGTGGTCCTTGGGCTAGAGAGCAACCCTTACCAATTTGGTGATGATCCGAAAATGCATACCTCCGCCAAGGCTCTGGCATCAAGGCATCAGCACCTTGGTGCTTTCATATTAATTCAGGGACTGACAGCAAAGTGATTTTCACAGGTGTGCAGGCTTAAACAAGTGAGGTAAAACATGCACTGGCACCCCAAGCAGGAGCTGTATAATAGGAAGCAGGGATGGTGGACATGACAGAAATAATTGGGATTAGTCGACTAATAGTAGGTTATAGAGGCAGTGTCCATTGCCCCCCCCACCGAAATAGTTATAATATCCCACTTTCTTCTTTGACTCAGCAAGACATCCAAACAGGATTTCTGCAACAGTAACAGCTTTAGTTTTGCGTGAAGGTAGATTCTTAATTAACTCCCCATCTTGAGAGTTACATGCATTTTTTTGATCAAAGATTCAAGGTGTGCAGTGGTCTCAATATAAAAATTTATTTTGCTGTTATTGCATAAAATTATGTTGTATAAAGCTTAACTAACTCTTGTGATGTATGGATTCCTTACGCATTACTCCCAACACTGTCTGTAATGCGTTACTGTAACGCCACTACTTTTGCAGTAACGTACTGTGTAGCAAAATTACTGAAATTTGATCAGATGCGTTACTCATTTTATTGATATGGATAGATATTTTTAGCGCAAGCCAACTTTTATTATCATTCGGTCCATACAGCCAGTCATGTACAATAAAACGAAATTACGTTTCTCCTATCTGCAATGTTAATCACATCTAGAATCAGAGGGGCCACTGCCATGCAAGGCACCACCACAAACAACTTTTCCTTCCCCCCATTCTATTAGGCTGAACACCAAGCTACACACATGGACAAAATTGTTGGTACCCCTCTGTTAATGAAAGAAAAACCCACAATGGTCACAGAAATAACTTGAATCTGACAAAAGTGGTAATAAATAAAAATTCTATGAAAATTAACCAATGAAAATCAGACAATGGTTTTGAATTGTGGTTCAACAGAATTATTTTAAAAAACAAACTCATGAAACAAGTCTGGACAAAAATGATGGTACCCCTAGAAAAGATTGAAAATAATGTGACCATAGGGACATGTTCAACCAAGATGTGTCCTCTAATTAACATCACAGGTGTCTACAAACTTGTAATCAGTCAGCCGGCCTATTTAAAGGGTGACAAGTAATCACTGTGCTGTTTGGTGACGTGGTGTGTACCACACTAAACATGGACCAGAGGAAGCAAAAGAGAGAGTTGTCTTAGGAGATGAGAAAGAAAATTATAGACAAGCATGTTAAAGGTAAAGGCTATAAGACCATCTCCAAGCAGCTTGACGTTCCTGTGACTACAGTTGTAAACATTATTCAGAAATTTAAGATCCACGGGACTGTAGCCAACCTCCCTGGACGTGGCTGCAGGAGGAAATTTGGTGAAAAATGGAAGAGACGGATAATACGAATGGTAACAAAAGAGCCCAGAACAACCTCTAAACACATTCATGGTGAACTCCAAGGTCAAGGTACATCAGTGTCAGATCACACCATCCGTCATCGTTTGAGCCAAAGTGGACTTCATGGGAGACGACCAAGGGGGACACCACTGTTGAAAACAAATCATAAAAAAGCCAGACTGGAATTTGCCAAACTGCATGTTGACAAGCCACAAAGCTTCTGGGAGAATGTCCTATGGACAGATGAGACAAAACTGGAACTTTTTGGCAAGGCACATCAGCTCTGTGTTCACAGACGCAAAAATGAAGCATACCAAGAAAAGAACACTGTCCCTACTGTGAAACATGGAGGAGGTTCTGTTATGTTCTGGGGCTGCTTTGCTGCATCTGGCACAGGGTGTCTTGAATCTGTGCAGGGTACAATGAAATCTCAAGACTATCAAGGTATTCTAGAGAGAAAGGTACTGCCCAGTGTCAGACAGCTTGGTCTCAGTCGCAGGTTATGGGTCTTGCAACAGGATAATGACCCAAAACACACAGCTAAAAACACCCAAGAATGGCTAAGAGCGAAACATTGGACTATTCTAAAGTGGCCTTCTGTGAGCCCTGATCTACATCCTATTGAACATCCATGGAAGGAGCTGAAACATGCCGTTTGGAGAAGGCACCCTTCAAACCTGAGACAACTGGAGCAGTTTGCTCATGAGGAGTGGGCCAAAATACCTGCTGAGAGGTGCAGAAGTCTCATTGACAGTTACAGAAATTGTTTGATTGCAGTGATTGCCTCAAAAGGTTGTGCAACAAAATATTAAGTTAAGGGTACCATCATTTTTGTCCAGGCCTGTTTCATAAGTTTGTTTTTTAAAATAATTCCATTGAACCACAATTCAAAAGCATTGTCTGATTTTCATTGGTTAATTTTCATAGACTTTTTATTTATTACCACTTTTGTCAGATTCAAGTTATTTCTGTGACCATTGTGGGCTTTTCGTTCATTAACAGAGGGGTACCAACAATTTTTTCCACAGCTGTAGAAGGCAGGAAGTACCATTTTTATATGGTCTTTGGTATGACCCGGCCAGGACTTGAACCTCCAACCTCCCGGATGTGGGACAGATGCTTTATCAACTAGGCCACCACTCTGGTGTATAAATTAATATACAAACTGACCCTACCGTAGGTGATGCAGCCATCAGTCGACGTGACCTGTTGCAGAGAGTCTTCACTACTGAGCGGAGGAAAAGATGAAGCTACTTTGTTTTTGTGGAAATAGATTACTTTTCCTTTGTTGCAGTTAAGGACAAAAGCATATTGGTGGGTTGCAAGCTAAATGCCGGTTGAGACCTACTGCAATCTTGAGAAGTGCTTGAAAATAGCAACAAAGCTCCAGCAAAGGTAGTGCTATGCTATGCTAACAACAGCGTGTTAGTGGATCTACGCTATCTGAACACTCATGGCTGGATTTCAAGCACAGGTATGCGTCTGGACAGTTTGTGACCCAGACCCTGGACTGTGATCCACGGAAATTAAAATGCATTTACTTGCTACCTGGATAAAGATTATTCAGAAATGGATTTTGATCTCCAAAAGGAATTTGAGGGACTGAATCATGAGCAGACATTTCTTCTTCTTCTTCTTCCGGCTGCTCCTTTTATGGATCGCCACAGCGGATCATCTGCCTCCATCTCACCCTATCCCTTGCATCTTCCTCTGTAACATCAACCCTCTCCATATCCCCCTTCACTACATCCATGAATCTTCTCTGTGGTCTCTTTTTCCTCCTGCCTGGCAGCTCCATCTTCAACATCCTTTGTCCAATATATCCATTAATCCTCCTCGGCACATGTCCAAACCATCTCAGCTGTGCCTGTCTTACTTTGTCTCCAAACTGCTCAACCTGAGCTGTCTCTCTGATATACTCATTTCTAATCGTGCCCCTCATACTCACGCCCAAAGGAAATCTTAGCATCTTCAACTCTGCGACCTCCAGCGCCACCTCCTGTCTTTTTGTCAGCGCCACCGTCTCCAAACCATACATCATAGCAGGTCTCACTGCCATCTTGTAAATCTTCCCTTTCACTATTGCTGCTACCTTTCTGTCACAAATCACCCCTGACACTCGTCTCCACCCACTCCACCCTACCTGCACTCTGTTCTTCACCTCTCTTGTTGAAACATCTCACATTACGTGCGCCAGCTAGACAGAGCACGGGATTAGAAGCTGTCAGTAGATTTGAAGCTGTGCTTCCCAACTGAGATAATTACAAGTCTCAGACCTGATATCGTGCTTTGATCATCCTCACTGTGAACTACCTTCTTAGTAGAGTTGACGGTGCCCTGGGAAGAAGCAGCTGAGGAAGCCCATGAGCGCAAGAGTTTAAAGTATGCTGAGCTCATAACCGACGCTGGTCAACGCTGCTGGAAGGCCAGATTTTGCCCAGTTGAGGTCGGCTGCAGAGGATTTGTGGGCAAGTCAACCATCAGGCTGCTGAAGGACATGGGCATTCAGGGGAGAGTTCAGAGGCAAGCCATCAAAGCCTTCTGCAATGCTGGCGAACAGGCTAGTCGTTGGCTTTGGATAAAGAGGAGAAACACCATCTGGGCCCCAAAACAACAGCAATAGAAACAATAAAGGGGGGTATGGCAGAGGGGGGCACTTCTGGGATGCCAGATGTTGCCAGTGAGCCCTCTGGAGGTGTTGTGGGCTTGTCATCGAAACACTTATGAAGGAGGGTGCCTACCTGACGACCCAGTGACGCTTTACACCCCTCACTACATCCCAGCAGTATTTTCCACATACACATGAACTCCAGGATAATGCTGGCTACACGGGATTGGACCACCTAGTCCTGTAATAGAACTGAACTGCATTTTCCATTGCTTTGGATGGTTGACCCCAGGCATTTAAACTCATCTACTTTCACTACCGCTGCTCCTTTCATCTTCACCGTTGCATCTGCCTCCCTCTCATTCACACTCATGTATTCTGTCTTGCTTCTACTGACTTTCATTCCTCTTATCTCCAGAGCATACCTCCACCTCTCCAGGTTCTCTTCCACCTGCTCCATACTCTCACTGCAGATCACAATGTCATCTGCAAACATCATGGTCCATGCAGACTCCTGCCTGACCTCATCTGTCAGCCTCTAGTTCCATAAAGACACAGTGCAACTCTTTCTGACCTTCTCTCTACTTCGCCATCAACACTCTTAGAGCAAACATTGCATCTGTAGTACTCTGTCTTGGTATGAAACCATACTGCTGCTCACTGATTGTCACCTCTCCTCTTAACCTGGCTTCAACAACTGTTTCCCATATCGTCATAGTGTGGCTGATCAGCATTATGCCTCTGTAGTTACTACAGCTCTGAGCATCACCTTTGTTCTTGAAAATTGGTACTAAAACACTTCTTCTCCACTCCTCGGGCATCCTCTCACTCTCCAAGGTTGTGTTAAACAATCTGGTTAAAAAGTCCACTGCCATCTCTCCTAAATATCTCCATACCTCCACAGGTATGTCATCTGGCCTTTCAAATCTTCATCTTCTTCAAAGCTGCCCTCACTTCTGCCTTGCTAATCCTCGGGACTTCCTTGTTCACTATCTTTCCTTCATCCATCCTCCTCTTTCACTAATTTATTCATCAGCTCTTCAAAGTACTCCTTCCACCTTCTCAACACACTCTCATCATTTGTTAGTACATTACCATTTCTGTTCTTAATCAGCCTAACTTGCTGTACATCCTTTTCAGCTCGATCTCTCTGTCTAGCCAGTCGATACAACTCACTATATGCCATGCGCCTAGATTCCAAATGCTCCTGTCTACTTTCTTCATCTCTGACTATCCCACTTTTTCTTTGCTAACCTCTTCCTTTGGATAATTTCCTGTACTTCCTCATTCCACCACTAAGTCTCCTTGTCTTCCTTCCTCTGTCCACTGGATACTCCACATCCTTTCTACCCGTTTCCCTCAATACCTTTGCTGTATTTTCCCAGTCATCTGGTAATTCTTCCCAACCACCCAGCGCCTGTATCAACTCCTTCCTGAATTCTGTGCGACCTTCTTCCTTCTGTAGTTTTCCCCACTTAATCTTTGGCACTGCCTTCACTGTTTTCCTCTTCTTGCTTTGCAAAGTCATCCTACAGACTACCATCCGCTACATTGTCCGCTGCCACCACCTTGCAGTCTATCTCTTTCAGATTTCTCCTTCTGCATAAGATGTAATCCACCTGTGTGCAACTTCCTCCACTCTTGCAAGTCTCCCTATGTTCCTCTCTCTTCTTGAAATATGTTTTCACCACAGCCATTTCCATCTTTTTAACAAAATCCACTACCATCTGTCCTTCCACATTTCTCTCCTGAAGACCATACCTACCCAGAACCTCCTCATCACCTCTGTTCCCTTCACCTACATGTCCATTAAAGTCCGCTCCAATCACCACTCTCTACCCCTGGGAACACTCTCTACCACTTCATCCAACTTACTCCAGAATTCCTCTTTCTCTTCTACCTGACATCCAACTTGTGGAGCATACGCACTGACAACGTTCAACAACACACCTTTGACTTCTAGCTTCAAACTCATGATTCTGTCTGACTCCCCTTTTACCTCCTGAACACCCTTTACATACTCTTCCTTCAAGATTACTCCCACTCCATTTCTCTTCCTATCTACACCATGGTTGAACAGTTTAAATCCCCCTCCAATACTCCTAGCCTTGCTTCCCTTCCATCTGGTTTGTTGAACCCACAGTATATCTACCTTTCTTCTCTCCATCATATCAGCCAACTCGCTGCCTTTACCAGTCATAGTCCCTACATTTAACATCCCTACTCTCACCTCCACACTTGAACCTTTCCTTTTCTCTCTCGCCCTCCTAACCCGCCTCCCCCCTCTCCTCCTCCTTGATCTTCGACCAACAGTTGCCCAATCTCCACTGGCACCCTGTCGGTTAACAGCACCGGTGGCCGTCGTTGTTAACCCGGGTCTTGACCGATCCGGTATGAAAGTCTCATTCGTCATGATCCGCTTGTTTGATTTGGCAAAGGTTTATATCAGGTGCCTTTCCTGACAAAGCCCTCCCCATTTACCCAGCCTTGGGATCAGCACTAGGAGTACACAGGCTTGTGCATCCCCTGTGGCTGGGTTGTCAGAGCAGACATTTGGACTGTGGATAATGGACATTTTATATCACTGCACATCGGATTAAATCCATATCATAAAAGTAAGATAAATATGGACAACTTCATGGAGTGTTGCCAATTCTCACTCTTTTGGAATGAGTTTTACTCCTTTTCCCTCTCCCTCACTCCACAAACCCTATTTCTCACTCCAAAATGAGGAAATTACTGGCAATGACGTGTTGATTTTCTTCAGATTTTTCCCACAGTAAGCGCTCTCAAGGCAGGATAAAGCAGACGGAACATATTCTAAAAGCTCTGTCTGAAACAGTCTGTTTTCAGCCTGATATTGATAAGCCCGTAATGTAATCCATTAATTAAATTATCTTGCTATGTGTGCAAAATGTTTTAAGTATGTATTTAAAAGTAATGTGAAAGTTACTTTTCAAGGTAACGAATTACTTTAATCATGCAGTAATTAGTAAAATAACTCAATTACTTTTGAAAAGAAGTAACTAGTAACTGTAATTAGTTACTATATTTTAGTAACTTGCCCAACACGGGCCTCATAGAGGCCTTATTAAAGTCACATCTTTGCACAATACAGATCGTCCCCTTCAATATACACAACTAAGACAATTACAGTTATTATTGAGGGCCCTGCGATGGACTGGCGATCTGTCCAGGGTGTACCCTGCCTCTCGCCCTAAGATGCTGGGATAGGCTCCAGCACCCCCGCGACCCGAAAAGGATTAAGCGGAAGAAGATGGATAGATGGATCGAGGGTGGCAACAACACTGTTCATTCAACTGTGAAATATACTGTCTGGGTCCATATTTATTATTTTTTGCTGGATAATTTAACTAACTGTAATGCTGTTGATATCATCTAGCTGCAATGCTCCTGCACTGTGTACATATGTATTATTTACTGCTTTGGTTAACCAATTCTTATCTTATTTACTATTGCTCTGAGTGCTGCTGTCCCTGTGCTGGTGCAATCCTGATATTTCCCCATTGTGGGACTAATAAAGGTTTATCTTATCTTAACACTGCTTACAACTTATGAATGATTAATTTTATTCTGCAGCAGCCCCACTTAGACAGTGTTTGTTTATTCTGAGTAGAGTTTGCAAATCCTTAAGATGTGATCATATGTTCATAAATAGTCATAATATAGGCTAAGTCTCAGCTTAGTTCTGTGACTCGTGATGTCAGTATTGTGAGAATGTGTGAATTGAAGTATTATTGTAGTCATTTCTTCGTGCTCTCACTTTAACAGAATGAAGCCAACAATGAGGCCAAAAGAAAGAGAGAGAGGGAAAAAAGGGAAAAAGTGAGAAATCAAATAAAAACTCAAGAGTTCTGAAGGAGGATTAAAAATGGAGGAAAATAAATTGAAGAAAAAAATCCACCAAAAGCTAGAATCCAGAGGAGCAAAGAAGAGTGAGAGGGTAGAGAGGTAGAGAGACATTCAGGAGGGGCAGAGAGAGAGAGCGTGTGGAATGTGCTGACGCGGCGCTTCTTGTCTGAACTCCCCAAATTAATAATCAGCAGCGGTTTAGCTGAGTTGTGCCAGGAACAGGAGCATACTGCCAAGCCCCGGTCAGGCCAAGCACTCCCTACTCTCAGATACCCCAACCCCCCCTGGAAAAAAGAAAAAAGTCTCTCAACCCTGTACTGGGGCCAAATAAGAGGTGCTGCCTGCCTGTTTTGGCCGAGCTGGGCCTGGCACACTGCCACAGGGCTTTTGCTTGTTCAGGAGTTTTGATTAAATCCTTTATTGTGCTCCACTCACGCAAAGAGCTAAGGCGAAACACCGACCAGAGGGGAGGAAAGAGTGCCAGAGGGATGGAAATGGGATCTCCCCCTTCTCCCTTCCTCTTTTCTCTCCAGCTGAAAAGACGTTTGATTTATTCTACAGGGAATTGTAGAGGTACATACTGAAAAAAAATTTAACTGGCTCTCCAGAACAAAAGTTATTTTCTTCTTTTGGAACTTCAACTATGTTCCTGTAGCGTTGCTATTATATCATCCAGACAAGCAGAACATAAACTCCTCTAGTGATACTAGTAGGTCTCAAAAATCCCATAGTGTGTTATATTGTGTTTTTCTGTGTTTTAACCTTATACATGTGCACGAGTTATATGTATGCTGCTAAAATGGTCAAATGTTCTCTTTGTGTTATAGGGCTGTCGTAGTTTACACATCTCTGCAACATGGCTTGGAGGCTAAGGGCAGTGCCTCTGGCATGGCAAACTGGGGTGGTCCTTCCCCTCTTTAGAGCTGGGTTTATGCTCCACCGCCGTTCTGCACGTCTGCTTGAACAAGAGTCTTGTGTGACGTAAATTTCGTTATCTTCTCCAGTACGCTAGACTCTACAGAGCCCCTCCTGGCTGAGCATGTGCAGCCCAAATTTTGTGACTGTGCACTGACTACACATACGCAAGATCCAACCTCCCCTTCTAAAGGTGGTGCTACTGACAAAGCATACAAAGAAGATGAAGGTGATAAAGATTTTTTAAAAAGTGACAAGATGTGACTAGAGAATGAGGGGAAAAAAAAGACGATTAGTGGTAGAAGTAGTAAAGACAGGAGTTCCTTTTCTTGCGTTCATGCAGTTGCTATTGTCATTGCTAAAATGTGCATGGCTCTTGCTTTTCTTCTCTTTTGTATATCCAGTGAACAAAGTGGCACGTCAGTGCATTTGTGCTACCCATCAGGCTGGGGTAAAACTGCAGAAGAGGGTAATACACATGCGTCAAATGCTTGGTCTAGCAGAGGCATAAAATGAAGCATATATACAGCTGTGTGCGCGCTGGCTTTGTCCAAAGCATAGGTGCATCAGAGTGAAAGGAGCGTAAACCCAGCCTAAGAAAGTGGACCAGAAAGTATGCTCTGACTTTAGAAGGATCACACTCCTCAGCCTTTCTGAGAAGGTCTGTGCCAAGGTACTGGAGAGGAGAGTCTAGCCATTGCTCGAACCTTGGATTCTGCTGACTTCATTGAGCAATGACCTACAGGTCTTACTGGGGTGGTTTGCTACCGAGTGTGAAGTGGTTGGGATGACATTCAGCACCACCAAGTCTAAGTCCATGGTCATAATCTGTAAGGGTAGATTTTCCTCTCCGGGTTGGGGATGAGTTCCTACCAGAGTGGAGGAGTTCAAGTGTCTCAGGGTCTTATTTACAACTGAGGGGAGAGTTGAGTGATTTGGACATCGTACCAGTTTGTTGTGGTAAAGAGGAAGCTAGGTTCTGAAGCCAAACTGTAGAGTTCCTGGTCAGTCTCTGTTCCTACCCTCACCTATGGTCATGATTGACATTTGGGTAATGGCTGAAATAATGAGATCACGGATACAGACTGTCAGACTGTATAACCTAAGCAGGGCTGCTCGCAGAGATAGCAAAAAAACGTGACGACTTAATAGTATTGAATGCAAAAGACGCAATAGACTTACACAATGGTCCCCTCCAGTATATACAACTAGGACAATATCGGTCGCTACAGAGGGTGACAATATGTATGGGTACATATTCATACTATGTAGGATAACCAAGTAGACGGTTATGCTGTTTATTCCATCTTGCTACAATGCTCCACACTTTGTATGTATATTTATGTATATGTATGTATATCCACTGCTCTTATTTATATCTTCCGTATCTTCTTAATTATTGCTCTGAGTGTTGCTATCCCTGTGCTGTTGCAATCCTGGAATTTCCCCACTGTGGGACTAATAAAGGCTTATCTTATCTTATCTTACAAACAGCTGAAATGAGCCTTGTCTGTAGGGTGGCTGGACTCATCCTATCTGGGAGGAACTCACCCCCAGTTTCCATTGACTGTGGTTGCAGTCTATTACAACTGTGATGTCATCACCACAGCAAATAGTTACCATTCTAGTCGATGTTTTACTCTCGACCAGATACAGTGCATTGCGGCACAGATCGTAACAGAATACTAAAAATAAGCAACAAGTCTGTTTTTGACGGATGCTGCATCCAGCATGCAAGGAAATGCCACGGTATCTATTGTATTTAATAACTGTTCAGTGAGAAACTATTTAAGCGTCACCTATTATTTTCTGACTGGTTTCCACATGTATTCCAAACTGCTACCATTAGAAGGAAGCTATCTGCAACCAAGTCTTTCTAAGTTCTGAACCCACAACTCAATCACAGTCATGGCTAAACAGGATATTTTTACATCTTATACTGTAAATGCAACTTTATTTTTTTACCAGACAAGATTTTTTTTTTTTTTTTTTTTTTTTTTTTTTGTTACTTATTTGTACCCGTAGGTAGATTTGGTTTGCAGTCTGGTGACAAGCCACCGGCTGCTGGTTGCTGCGTGCGCGAGCGCCCTAAACCTACATGTTTTTGGTATGCGGGAGGAAACCGGAGAAATCCTGGAGTAAACCCACGCAACACGGGGAGAACATGCAAACTCCACACAGCTCACTGTTGGTCGGGGGCTGGAATCAAACCCACGATCTCATGATCCCCGCGATCCCCCGGCCAAGGGTAAAACTGTGCTGCCACAGTGCTAAACCACTGCGCCACCGTGCAACCCAAGATTACTACATTTGTAGACTGCTAGGTTTCACTTAATTTGAATGGTTTCATAGTTGCAGTATATTTCTTTAAATCAACTTCCATGTCTGTATTTGTAGACAGTAGTTTACACTGTCACATATTTGTCACTTTCCTGGCCACAAGGCTACTATAATGTTTAGTGACTGAAAAGTGCATCAGTGCTGTTTAGTTTTTAACCCCTTGAAGCACAAAGGGGTCAAAGAGCCCTTTGGGCAAAGACCAAAGGGGGATTATGTTATGGGTCAGTCCGTCCGCCTGTTTGTCCGTCCGTCTGTCCCACTTTTGTGAAATCAACTCCTCCTACAGTTTTGGTCTGATTGTTTTGAAACGGTACCATGGTTTGATGTACAATGAGGATGCACATATTGCAGTTTGGTTATGATCGGATGATTTTTGTGGGAATTGTAGCCCCTGACCTCCCTGTGCACAGCCCTCTTCAGATCACCACACAGATGTTTGATCAGATTCAGATCTGGACTGTGGCTGGGCCATTCCAAAACCCTAATCATCTTCTGGTGAAACCATTCTTTTGTTGATTTGGATGTGTGCTTTGGGTCATTGTAATGCTGAAAGATGAAATTCCTCTTCATCTTCAGCTTTCTAGCAGAAGCCTGAAGGTTTTGTGGCAACACTGACTGGTATTTGGAACTGTTCATAATTCCTTCCACCGTGACTAAGGCCCCAGTTACAGCTGAAGGAAAAACAGCCACAAATCCTGATGCTGTCACCACCATGCTTCACTGTAGGTATGTTGTTCTTTTGGTGATGAGCAGTGTTGTGTTTGCGCCAAATATACCTTTTGGAATTATGGCCACAAAGTTCAACCTCGGTTTCATCGGATCATAACACATTTTCCCGCATGCGTTTGGGAGATTTGAAATGGCTTGGATGTTTTTCTTCATAAGATAAGGCTTCTGTCTTGCCACCCTACCCCATAGCCCAGACATATGAAGAAGACGGGAGATTGTCGTCGCATGTACTAAACAGCCAGTACTTGCCAGAAATTCCTGCACCTCCTTCAATGTTGCTGTTGGCCTCTTGGCAGCCTGCCTGACCAGTTTTCTTCTCGTCTTTTCATCAATTTTAGAGGGATGTCCAGTTTTTGGTAATGTCACTGTTGTGCCGTATTTTCTCCACTTGATGACGACTGTCTTCACTGTGTTCCATGGTATATTTAATGCCTTGGAAATTCTTTTGTATCCTCCTGACTGATACCTTTAAATAGAATAGAATATGCTTTATTGTCATTTTACAGTTGTACAGTACAACGAAATTGTGGGTGCTCACAATACAGTAAGAGAGAAGAGTTTGAATAAAACAGTTACAGAACGCACGATTTAACATATGACTGAAATAAAAATAAAAATAGCCCATAGGTATGTACATAGGTATGGTAGTGGCTTTGCGGATGGAACTATGTACATAAGAGTATGGAGTGCAGAACACAATTGAGTAAAATGGCCCAAGGATTATGGAAAATATGCACAGTAGTGATATCATGGATGGGTCCGATCCCTCTGAGATCCCTCTGATGCTTTGTAAGCTCTCTGTGGACCATAGCTTGTGCTGTAAGATGTGACTACAAAAATCCTACTAGAACAGCTGAACTTTATTTGGGGTTAATCAGATGCACTTTAAATGGTGGCAGGTGTGTGCTGACTCCCATTTAACATGAGTTTGAATGACTGGTTAATTCTGAACACAGCCACATCCCCAGTTATAACAGGGTGTGCATATTTATGCAGCCAGGTTATTGTAAGTGTTTTTTTATTTTTCCCCTTAAAAGATTTCAGTTTGTTTTTCAATTGGGTTGTACAGGTTATAGGTCACATTAATGATGGAAAAAGGTTTTGGAATGATTTATCTTGGTCTCATTTTTTTTACATCACAAAAACTTTGCATTTGAACAGAGGTGTGTAGACTTTTTATATCCACTGTAGCATGAAAAAGCAGTTCAACCTCAACAGAAATCCTCGTTAAACAAAAAAAGTTTTCAGCTGGTTTTTAAAAGAGTCTACAGAGTCAGCTAAACGTAGCTGGAGTGGGAGTCTATTCCAAACAGCACTGTCCACCGCTCTCCCTGTGTGCAAAGATGTATCTCTGCGGAAAATGAAGCCCGAGAATACTTTATTATATGAAAGAGATGTCAACAGTTTTATTTTGGGACATGATTTGAGGTTGAATAAGGTGAAAAAAATTTGAAATATATGAGATCGCGATACTCTGTTATTGTGATTATTGTTGAATTGTGATAGGATCGAATTATGAGCCAAGTATCACGATCCAAATCGAATCATGAGGTCCCTTGCGATTCCCACCCCCAGGTCAAAGGTCGAAGTTAATATTGCAGTTGCACTATGGTAAATGCTACATTTACTGTTACTATAAAACAAGTAAAGCTAGGGCTACCAAACCTGGTATCCAGGTTCACAGTGGGATCCTGACCTCTAAATATGGTTTTGGGGTCAAAAGGTCAAGGTTAACATTCCTTATGCCTTATTACTGTATAACGCATAAAGCTAGGGCCACCAAACCGGTATACAGGGTCACCTTGGGATCCTGACCTCAGACTATGGGTTTGGGCTCAAAAGGTCAAGGTTAGCATTTTTTATGGCTTATTACTGTACGAGTAAAGTTAGGGTCACCAAACCTGGTACACAGGTTCACTTTGGGATCCTGACCTCTGACTATGGGTTTGGGGTCAAAAGTCAAGGGTGACATTCTTTCTGCCTTATTACTGTATAACAATAGGGTTGTGATTTTTCCGCTAATTCGCGGAATTCCACTTTTTTTATCTTCCAAAATAAAAAAAAATTAAAAAATTCCCTTAGTAATCCCCTAACGGCGCGCCTGACTTGATGCTGCTCGTCCTTAAAAATAAATAAATAAATAAATTAATTAATTCACGGCGTGCCTGATTTGATGCTGATCGTCCTTAAAAAAAAAAAAAAGTCCCTTAGTAATCCCCTAACGACGCGCCTGATTGGCTGATGCTGATCGTCCTTGCAGTGACCAATGAACGCAGCTGTTTCTTATCTTAATCCTATTTTATTCTTAATCCTTTGTTTTCCTCGCTCTCCCATAGCGGACCTGCATTGCAGTGATGTCGGTGGTTGAACGTAAAGATGCTCCGAGAGTCAAAGAAATTGACAAGATCGTGAAAAACAAATTTCGTTGGGATTGGCTAGAAAAGGAGATTGCAAACGGATGCTGGTAAGACAACTGTGACAAATTTATTTAGCGATTTCATACGGAAAGTCGACCGTGCTGGGAAGGCGATATGCACGTGGTGTAACGACACCATTGACTATGGTGGAAGAGGATTTAAGTCTCTCGAGAGTCATGCTAAGAGCAGAAAACATGCACAACAGGTGAAATCGAGGTCCACTAATTATTCAATTGCTGGAACTTTCGGTGTTCAGAAAAAAACATCGAAACCATATAGCCTCCACCCTTTGTTAACGACACGATCGGACCCGGAAATCGAAAGGAAGGATCCACCCCAACAACCAGTGCCAGTTGTGGATAGAGTAGTGAATTTTGAGGTATGTGAAGATATATTTTTGTATACATGCCATCTAGTTAATATTTTCTTCATCTTGCCTGCTGAAGATGTTTTGGACTTTATTTAATAAATATTTTTAACGCCACACGTACTTAGAATTATGTTTATGTTTGTGCTTTTCTGTCTTCTCTAATTAATATCACATATATCAGATATGGATTGATGTTGAGGAGAAAAAAATAGCAAAACAATTTAGATTACTTTTATGATTCCAAACAGTTTGAAATTGACAGTGGACATTGACTAATAACTTATGAATATTTCTAAGACTTAGATACATCAGTGATTGTGCAAAATCAACTGCTCAAGACTCAATGGAGATTGAAACTGATGATCTGAAATAAATGCTGAAATTATAAAAAGTAATGGTATGTTGGAATTTTATTTCTATTATGGAATAGATAAAATTAACTGATTTTGTTTTGATCAAGTGTTAAAGCATGTGATGGATAATGCTTGTTGGAATATTTTAGGAATGCTATCTTCTTGGAGGTTCCAAGGTTGTCATAGCCAGGAGCGGCACTGGGGTTAAGCTCCCAGTGCTCATAAAATACTCCTTATGGCGTGCGTCTCGAAAAGCCTCTGACAACTAAGTCCAACTCCTAGCCTGCCCGTGTGGTTTAGTCTCTAAGCCCGGCGGAACTGCTTTTACTAATAGGAGAAGGGGCGAGGGCGGATCTCTGGCGCCTTAAAACCAGATGCTTCGGGTAGATGGTGGCTCGTCAACCTGGGAAGGTAGCCCATCTAGGGGAAGGTAAACCCTGATTTCAAACCTCTGCTGCCTTGCGGCATACCCGGTCACGGGAAAGGCTTCGGGAGTCAACCCTGAGGAAAAATCCGGAGTCGGAGCCCCTAAGGCAGTTCTATGTTGTGCTCAACATCGTTCTGGCAGCTTCTGCAACGGCGCTGGTGCCAAACTGTAGCAGCCCTGCTGTTCCTTTGGATTCATCAGTGACGTGGAGAGGGGGGACATGCTGCATGGGAAACATCTTGTCCTCCATATCTTCCTGCCCAGGCTTGAATCCTACCAACGCCCAACGCTGGAAGGTAGAACACCGGATCACTGGAGAGGACACTCCAGCTTCGCCTTTGGCGTAGACAAAACACGGGGAATGACAGTTACCGGTTATAAGCCGCTGCTCAATTGGCGTAGAGCGTGGCGCCAGGGGTTGTTCCCGACGGTGGGAGGGATCATCAGATCTCACTGGACAGCTACCGCCCGCCTCAAGCTGGGCAGCCCCCAGCCAATAAGGTGTTGTCCCGCCACAGCTTGCTTTCCTCATTGGGTGCATGGGGATAAGGAGAAATCCAAACAGCAGGCTGAGAACCTTCGCACCAGGCAAGACAATAAAACAAAAGAGACCAACTCTAAAACTGGGAACTTGGAACGTCCGCACTATGATGACAGGACTCGCTGCTAACCTCAAGGACATCAGCGACACCAGGAAGACTGCCATCATCAATAATGAGCTGAAGAGACTGGGAGTGGATATCGCCACTCTCCAGGAAACACGGTTAGCTGATGCAGGCACACTGAGAGAGAAGGACTACACGTTCTACTGGCAGGGAAAGGGCAGTGACGAACACAGGGAACACGGAGTGGGCTTCGCAGTGAAGAACACTTTGCTGAAGATGGTGGAACCGGGCAGCACTGGCTCTGCACGACTCCTCACCCTCCGCCTGAACACCACTGAAGGCCCAGTCACCCTCGTCAGTGTGTATGCCCCAACACAGACAGCCACACCAGAGGCAAAAGACGAGTTCTACGAGAATCTCGCAACAACTGTCAGGATCATCCCCAACTCTGAACAACTCATTCTCCTTGGAGACTTCAATGCCAGAGTGGGTGCTGACCACGACTCCTGGCCCTCCTGTCTTGGACCTTTTGGCGTGGGCAGAATGAACGACAACGGACAGCGGCTGCTCGAGTTCTGCACATATCACGATCTGTGCATCACAAACTCGTTCTTCAAGACCAAGCCCCAACACAAGGTTTCCTGGCAACATCCGCGCTCAAAGCACTGGCACCAGCTAGACTTGATCCTGACCAGGCGTACCTCACTGAAGAACGTGCTAATCACCCGTTCGTTCCAGAGTGCAGATTGCGACACAGACCATTCATTGGTGTGTTGCAAGGTCAAGCTGCAGCTGAAGAAATTCCATCGTGCTAGACAACCTGGAAAGGCACGGATTGACATCAGCAAGATGGCCCAACCAGAACTTGTTGAGCAGTTTGCCTCCACCTTTGAGAAGGAACTTGGTGTACCACAAGGAGGAGAATCTGCAAAGCAGAAGTGGGAAGAGCTACGAAACACCATCTACCACACAGCCTTGGCTACCTTTGGGAGGAAGACCTCGAAGTCACAGGACTGGTTTGATGCCAAGTTGACCGAGATGACCCCCGTCATTGAAGCCAAGCGCTCAGCACTTGCTGAGTACAAGAAGTACCCAAACGAGAAGAATCTCCAGATTCTCAGGGCTGCGAGAAGCAAAGTTCAGCAGACTGCTCGGCGCTGTGCCAACGAGTACTGGACTCAGCTCAGCCAAGACATTCAAACCGCTGCCATAACAGGGAACATCCGTGGTATGTACGATGGCATCAAGAAAGCACTTGGTCCGGCTCAGAGCAAGACGGCCCCCCTCAAATCTTCCACTGGGGAGATGATCACAGAGAAGAACAAGCAGATGGAGAGATGGGTGGAACACTACTCCGACCTCTACTCTAGACAGAACACCGTGACACCATCAGCCCTTGATGCCATCGACTGCCTGCCATCCATGGACGAACTTGACGCCGAGCCAACCATTGACGAACTCAGTAAGGCCATTGATAGCTTGGCCGCTGGCAAGGCACCCGGCAACGACGGCATACCCCCTGACCTGATCAAGCACTGCAAGACCGCCCTACTGCTGCCATTGCATGACGTCCTCTGCCAGTGCTGGAAGGAAGGTGCCGTACCACAGGACATGAGGGACGCCAAGATCATCACCCTCTACAAAAACAAAGGGGAGAGAAGCGACTGCAACAACTACAGGGGCATTTCCCTCCTCAGCGTTGTTGGCAAAGTCTACGCACGAGTTGTTCTCGTTCGTCTACAGAAGCTTGCCGAACGTGTCTACCCCGAGTCTCAGTGTGGCTTCCGCGCTGAGCGATCGACGATAGACATGATATTCTCCATCCGCCAACTCCAGGAGAAATGCAGAGAACAGAACATGCCTCTGTACGTCGCCTTCATCGACCTCACCAAAGCGTTTGATCTGGTCAGCAGAGAGGGCCTTTTCAAGATCCTGCCAAAGATAGGATGCCCACCAAAGTTGCAAAGCCTCATCGAATCGTTTCACACCAACATGCAGGGGATAGTGCAGCACGATGGCAACGTCTCAGAGCCATTCAACATACGCAGCGGAGTGAAACAGGGCTGTGTACTTGCGCCAACCCTCTTTGGGATTTTCTTTGCTATGCTCCTGAGGCATGCCTTCAGCACAGCAACAGAGGGAATCTACCTGCACACAAGATCTGACGGCAGGCTTTTCAACCTCGCCCGCCTGAAAGCCAGAACCAAAGTACGCGAGGCTCTAATCAGAGACATGCTGTTCGCAGACGACGCTGCAGTCGCAACCCACACACAGCAGGAGCTTCAGACCCTGATGGACCGCTTCTCCCAGGCATGCAAGGACTTCGGGCTTACCATCAGCCTGAAGAAGACTAACGTCTTGGCGCAAGGCACGGAAGCACCACCAACCATCACCATTGATGACTACAAGCTGGAGGTCGTGAATCAGTTCACGTACCTGGGGTCCACGATCAGCAACAACCTCTCCCTTGATACAGAGATCAACAAGAGGATTGGAAAATCAGCCTTCACACTCGCTCGCCTCACCACACGAGTGTGGGAGAATCCCAAACTCTCTGTCAAGACGAAGATGGCAGTGTACAACGCCTGCGTCATCAGCACACTGCTCTATGGGAGTGAGACGTGGGCAACATACGCCCGGCAGGAAAAGAGACTGAACTCCTTCCACTTGCGCTGCATTCGCCACATCCTGGACATATCCTGGCAGGACAAAGTGCCCAACACAGAAGTTCTGTCCCGCGCCGGCCTTCCCTCCATGTTCACTCTACTCAGGCAGCGCAGGCTCCGCTGGCTAGGCCACGTTCACCGTATGGAGGATGGCAGAATCCCCAAAGACGTCCTCTATGGAGAACTGGCAACTGGCAGGAGAGACGTTGGCCGTCCACAGCTGCGCCTTAGAGACGTCTGCAAGAGAGACATGAAGGCCCTGGATATCAACACAGAGCGCTGGGAGGACCTTGCAACGGACCGCTCCAAATGGAGAGGCACCCTGACCAGACAGCTCAAGGCGGGTGAAGAGAGACTGACTGCTGCAGCAGATGAAAAAAGGACCCGCAGGAAGAACCGCCACAGACCCAGCAGCACGGAGACCACCCACAAGTTTGACCTGTGTGACAGGGACTGTCATTCGCGCATCGGCCTGTTCAGCCACAGGCGGTGCTGTTCCAGCAGAGTAGACGTTTAGGATTCTCTTCCATGGTCATCATAGACCGACGGAGGCCGACGAGTATCTTCTTGGAACATAAGTCAATATTATACAGTAATAAGTGGCATTCAGCTGTTTGTTTTATGTCATTTAAGCACAGTTCTGGTACTTAAAAATCATAAAAACCCAAGAGCTATAACAAGTAAAGTTAAGGTCACCAAACCTGGTACACAGGTTCACCCTGTGACCTTGAAGTGTGACTGTGGTTTTGGGATCGCAAGGTCAAAGGTCAACATCAAAATGCCTTATAAAGTATATCTCAACAACAAAGAAAGCTAGGGTCACCAAACCTGGTACACAGGTTCACTCTGAGACCATAACCTCTGACTACAGGTTTGGGGTCAAAAGGTCAAAGGTCAAGGTTGGCACTCCCTATGATCTTTTACTATGGAACATGTAAAGCTCTCTAGGGTTACCATACTTGCTACTTAGGGGTGTGCCATATTGTATCGTTCACAATAATACCGGTATAATTTTTGATACCAGTGAAAAATAGAATATTGTGATATTTGGGGTCCGTTACGCTGCCAATGGAAGTTACGTGTTACCATAGAAATCACAAAAAAAAAAAAACATGGCACGAGAAGTGGCGCTCCGTGCTTGGAATGTCTGTGTCTAGTTGTAAGTAATTTAGTTTTAACCTTTTAACTATCAAGATTTCATGGACAGATAGCACCCTTAGTGGCACAGCGCAGCACTGCGCATGTCAAGTGATGTTATATGACGTGCCAAACACTCCCCAGTTGTACTGAGGATTGTCCTGCAGATTCCACCTCACAAGGTGGCACACATGTATAACTTACTGCTCTTGCCTTGGAGGAATCATGGCCGACATAGAAGCATCCCTACTTACACCAGAGAGGAAGAAATGTTTCTTCTTCTTCTTCTTTTAGATTAGACAAACACAAATGGACGTTATTGATCGCTGTGGATATAGTCGGTCGCGGACGGAGGAGCATTTGCTTCCAAATTTGCCAACTGTGATTCAAAAAAGGGATTATTTAGCTTATAAAGGTAAATGTTTACATTTTGTCATAACGGAGGGTGCGCGAAGCTGGTTGATGTCCACCTGCTGCCCCCCCAGTGCCATGTGACTGCACAGAACAATCATGCAAGTTCTGTGTCATTTTTTCACATAAATAGCGGTGGAATAATCGTAACCGTTTCTGGATGTGGGAGAGAAAGGTAAAATGACCGACAGAAGAGGAAATACCGTCGTGGATGCCGCAAAATGGGCGAAGCGAGCTGCCTGGCCAGTGGTGAGTCTGATGAAGATTTGTTTGTTTGTTGACATTCTACTAGTGTTCTGGTTCATATACTTTGAAGAGAAGATAACAAAAAAAAAAAAAAAGAAAGAAAACCCAAAACAAAACCAGTGACAAGAAAGCAAAACCATTCTTTGTGTAAATATGTCCAAAGTCCACTTTTGACTGAAAGTTATGTAATTTGATATGGCTGCCATGGCATTATGCAAATTAGATGCATAAATTTACTCCTATCTCAAACTTTGGATAATATTCTACATCTTTCTAATTGACAGTAAGCCATTATCTCTTACCACTTTCAAGTTATAGCCTTGGAAATCTCTGACATCTGATCTGAATATTTTCTTGAAAAAATCTTGATCACAAGGGGGTTATGGCGCAATTTGGCGCCTATGACAGTTAAAAGGTTTGAAGGCTGTTTCAGACTGCTGCCTTCTTTAAAAAAAAAAAAAAAAAAAACGGTGCAGCGATGCGGCTAATCTGCCTGCATTTTTTTTGCGGACGTCAATAACACGGCGTCAGTGAAAAGTTTTACTTTACCCTGAAGCAGTGTTGTTGGCGTCCAGACTTCAAAGTGTCCAGAGGTTTATTTTCGCTCCCTTGTGGCTGCTCCAGATTCATTTAGTCAACCAACCGAAAGAAAAAAAACCTTAACAGCTCCAAGAGTTGTCTGTGCAACGGGGATTTCTAACATGGGTAAACTGAGAGAAAGTGAGCGAGTCGGGAGGTCTGATGCAGCGGTCATTTACCTGCAGAAGTGTCTTGTTTGGCAAAACAGCAGACAGGTAAAGTCAAATGATGAAATAATACTTTTAAATAAGCCTACTCCCTCTCTGTTTTATTTAGACCCTCTTCCTGACCCGGTGAAATAACATAATAAATTAATTTAATATGTTAAAATGACCAAAAACCCCTCATGCCCCAGAGCATAGAAATGAGATGAAGACAGAAGTAATGTGGTGAATGAGTGTCTGTGGTTAAATTATACTACTGTAGCTGCTTATAGTTTGGGGTTTACGTTTTTAAATGTAATAAATTGGTTGCATTAACCGTAGCTAAATTGCTCTTACCTTCATAAGGCAATGCTTTCAGGACTATTCAGATGTTATAAGAAAAACCTTTATAATTTTCAAAACTATGGGCTATATGTAGTCTGCAGTACCAACTTTACTCTCATCTGCTTGTTACCGTTCTCTCCTAAATTTGTTTTATTTTCTTATTTTTTAAACATCTTTTCGTAAAGGTACCTTTTTTTTAAATTTTGAACATTTTTGGTGACAAATTCATGACGTTTTTCATGCAAAATTGTAACTTTTTACCGAAAGCCTCTTACCTTGTGTTTTTATTCAGAAAAGGTGGAGAAATCAGAAGCAGCACCAGATAAAAATTAAGATTAGTCAATCAGTGGTTTTACTAATCAATAGATCAGTTAACTATTAAAATCCAAATTTATAATTTTCCTCCCAGCTGAAGGTTATAATTACTTTTATAACTAGTTTGATACCTTTCATTTTAAAATGTTGGCTAACTAAAACTGTGGTGGTTTCTGGTTTCCAGCACCAGGGTGGCCGAGGATGAAGTCAATTCCTGGCCTGAATTTCTGTCCCAGTCCCTCAGTGCACTTAAGATGGTGGTGGTTTATAATATTTTCTGGTAATATTTGACACAGAATCAAAAAAAGTTTGAAGCGCATTCTAAACTGCTCTTTATAAACTGGAGAGAGAAGAGTTTTTGTTTTTACTGAATATGTTGAACATAATTAACGCTGGCCTGTGAAACTGTTCTTTATAAATTTAAAAGAAAAAACTATTATTCTGTGATTTCGCGAGGGAATATTGTTATCGTGAAAATTCACAGAAATATTGTGATATCATTTTTGGGCCATATTGCCCACTCCTAGTTGTATACTTAGTTGTATATTCGTTGATGATGGGTTTATCATAATTTGGTTCTGTCACAGTAATTGTATTGAAAAGTTGAAAACTGCTCTCTGTCAGTAAGTATGCACTCACTTCAGAGTACTCTTGTTAATGTTTCATTTTTTAATGATTTCTGTGATAATAGTTATCGCAATGATTTTGGCTAGAATAATCATGAAATGAAATTTTAATATAATCCTATTGCTAATCACAAATTAACAAGCCCCGCCTTCAGTTCTGTCACTTAGCAATAAACCAAAAGCACCCTGACTTTCTTCTTATTTTTATTCCCCGCCGATCGAAGCCCAAAGTGGTCAAAGAGCCCTTTAGGTAAAGACCGAAGGGGGATTATGTTATGGGTCAGTCCGTCCATCTGCCTGTCCCACTTTTGTGACATCAACTCCTACAGTTTTGGTCCAATTGTTCTAAAACTTGGTACCCTGATTTGATATACACTGAGGATGTGCATTTTGCAATTTGGTTCTGATTGAATGATTTTTCAGGAAATTGTAGCCACTGACCTATGACCTCCTGTTTCACCTCATTTCATAGACAGTAACTGTCTTGTGAAATCAACTCCTCCTACAGTTTTGTTCCTATTGTTTTGAAACATGGTACCATGGTTTGATACACTCTGATGATGTGCATATTGCAATTTCAGTCTCATTGGATAACCTTGAGGTCAAAGGTCAGGTCAGATTTTTCCCAAAATCTTTTAAACACAGTAACTACTGAAAGAAATGATGTAGGCTTTTCAAATCGATGCAGTAGTTGTATATAATACACATCTTGGACGACTTACACCCGCACCTAACTATGGGTTTGGGGTCAAAGGTTCATCGTTAACATTGTATTTGCACTATGGGAAATGCTACATTTACTATTACTATAAAACGAGTAAAGCTAGGGCTACCAAACCTGGTCCACAAGTTCACCTTGGGATCCTGACCTCACACTATGGGTTTTTGATCAAAAGGTTAAAAGTCAAGGTTAACATTCCCTATGCCTTATTACTGTACAACAAGTAAAGTTAGGGTCACCAAACTTGGTACACAGGTTCACCATGTGACCCTGAAGTGTGACTGGTTTTGGGATCGCAAGGTCAAGGCTTATAAACTATGTCTCAGCAACAAAGAAAGCTCACCAAACTTGCTACACAGGTTCACCTTGGGATCTTGACCTCTGACTATGGTTTGAGGTCAGAAGGTCAAAGGTCAAAATTAACATTCCTAATGCCTTATTACTGTACGAGTAAAGCTAGGGTCAACAAACTTGGGACACAGATTCACCCCGTGACCCTGAAGTGTGACTGTGGTTTTGGGATTGCAAGGTTAAAGGGCAACATGGTTTATAAACTATATCTCAACAACAAAGAAAGCTAGGGTCACCAAATCTGGTACACAGGTTCACTCTGAGACCATGACCACTGACTATAGGAATTTTGGCCCACTCATCTTTGCAAAATTGTTGTAATTCAGCCAAGTGGAGGGTTTTCAAGCATGAACCGCCTTTTTTTTTTTTTTTTTATTTAAGTTTTTGTAAAGGGTATACAGGTCGTTACAGCAATGCAGTGTTTACATTTTCATCACATGTTCCCTTATTTTCTGATATCTGACAACATTGGAAGATTAATTCTTACAACACCCCTTTTTTTTTTTTTAAAGTGAAAGAAAAAGTGAAATTAAAGAGAAAAAAAAACAAAAAACAAATAACAAAAAAACCCCCAAACAAACCAGTAAAAAACAAACAAAAAGAAAAAGTAAGTAAATAAAGATAAAAGAGCATCTGAGTAGCAAAAAATCTACTATGACTATGACTCAAACTATGACCCAAATCATTATTCACTAAGCAAACTCAAAACTAACTGGGAGTCGGAATCTATGAAATATCTGGGGGTCAATATCCCGAAACAACTCAACAAAATTATATCACTAAACTATGATCCACTGGTGACAAAAATAAAATCTGACCTAGCAAGATGGAATATGATACCATTCTTGGGTACTGCACAAAGAATTGAAGCAGTCAAAATGAATATACTTCCACGTCTTCTATACCTTTTCCAAACAATACCGGTAGAACCTCCCAAAAAAACATGGCAGGAGCTGGACAGAAGGATCTCAAGATTCATATGGCAGGGCAAGAGACCTAGAATCAGATATAGAACCCTACAGCTAAACAAAGACAAAGGTGGGCTCGCGCTGCCAAATATCAGGGACTACTTTAAAGCCGCACAAATTAAAACTTTAGTAGAGATATGTAACCCAGTCTACACTGCACAATGGAAGGAGATCGAATGCCAAATAACAAGTGACATCCCCCTACAGGCGATAATAGGGAACAATGCCTTACCTAAGCTTTTGAATAACACTAACCCGTGGATAGAGACCCCGCTAAAAATTTGGTTTAAGATAGTCAGAGAGAATCAAACTAAAGAGCCCTATCGACTTCTGCAATGGATCGCCTATGATCAGGACTTTACTCCTAATAAAACAGACACCAGATTTAAAAAGTGGAAGGAGAAAGGGCTGATAAAATATTACGATTTTTTAAAGGGCAAATCTTAAGAAGTTTTGAAGATTTGAAAAAACAAGGCCTAATAAATCAAGACCTTTACAGGTTCTTCCAGCTTAGACACCACATAAACAATATACTTAAAAAGGAGGTTTTGGAAAGGGCCCAGTCAGGTGTTCTGAAGGTCTTCTTAATGGCATATAAAGGGATCCCAGGGATCAGATACATTTCTAAAATATACCAAGGTCTTCAAGACTTAAAAGGAGACAACACATCTTATATAAAAGAGAGATGGGAAAAAGAGGGGAATTTCACTTTACAACTGGAAATATGGGAAAAGCTAAATAAACAGCAATGGAAAAGTACCTCATCCCTGCAGTGGAGAGAATTTGGATGGAAAAACTTGGCAAGATTTTTCAGAACACCTGCACAAAACAAATTTACCCATAAGGGATTGAACTGTTGGCGCTTGTGTGGTGAAAAGACTGCAAATCATTTTCATGTGTTTTGGTCATGCCCAGTTATCCACCAATATTGGACCAAGGTACAGACAATATTGGGGAAAATATTCAAAATTACAGTTCACTTTTCTTTTGTAACTTTGTATTTGGGTTTACTACCGGACTCACTGGAAAGACGAGGAGAAAAATACTTATTCAATGTTTTAATATTGGCAAGCAAAAAAGCTCTAACTAAAAAATGGATGTTGAAGGACTGTCCTACACCTGAAGATTGGACTAACGTGATCCAAGACATTTACTCGATGGAAAAGTTGACATTCGCACTGAGACAGGACATGGATGGGTTCATGAACTTTTGGCAACCCTGGACCGCATATGTGTCTTCCATTAGATCTAATCTTTGACAAATACCATTTCAATAATGGTTCCGCTCTTTGTTCCAACGCTACTCAGATGCTCTTTTATCTTTATTTACTTACTTTTTCTTTTTGTTTGTTTTTTACTGGTTTGTTTGGTTTTTTTATTTGTTTTTTGTTTTTTTTTCTCTTTAATTTCACTTTTTCTTTCACTTTAAAAAAAAAAAAAAAGGGGTGTTGTAAGAATTAATCTTCCAATGTTGTCAGATATCAGAAAATAAGGGAACATGTGATGAAAATGTAAACACTGCATTGCTGTAACGACCTGTATACCCTTTAAAAAAAATTAAATTAAAAAAAAAAAAAAAGATGATGATAAATTACCGTTAATCCTTATTTTAGCTGTTGGTTTTTTTATATAATGCCTGTATAGTTCTAATGAAGTTGTTATGAAATTGAAACTGGATAAGATTCTATATAGAAAAGACCAGTCAACCGAATCGAATGCTTTTTCAGCATCTAATCCCAATATGACTGCATTTAAGTTATATTTTTTTATATGATGAATTATGTGTAAAGTGCGTCGAATGTTGTCTTGTGTCTGTCTTTGTCTTATAAAACCTGTTTGGTCTAAATGAATTAGGTCTGTCAGTATATTTTCTAACCTTTTGGCAAGGATAATGGTAAAAAGCTTATAGTCCTGATTTAGTACACTGATTGGTCTGTAGTTGGAGCACTCTAGTTTATCCTTTTCAGGTTTAGTTATAACTGCAATGACCCCTTCTCTCCAGGAGGGGGGGATTTCCCCTGTGTGGAGGACATAATTAAATGTTTTCAGGAGGAGAGGAGATAGTTGCTGTTTAAAGGTTTTGTACCACTCTGCTGTATAGCCATCAGCTCCTGGGGATTTGTTAGCTTTAAGTTTCATAATTGCTTTTTCCAATTCTTTAGGATGTATTTCTGACAGTAGTGTTTTATTTTGTGACTCCGTAAGTTGGGGAAGGTTTAATGTGTTTAGGAATGCCTCGGATGCGTTTTTATGTTTTTTGTGGGAGTATAAGTTCTTATAGTAATTCTCGAAGTTTTTAAGAATATCCTGAATTCTGAATTTTATTTCCTTTGATACTGGGTCTCTGATTTTGTAGATTGCTCTTTCTGTTTGATGTTTCCTCAATTTATAGGCTAGCAATTTTGCCGATTTACTGCCTGCTTCATAGTATTTTTGTTTTCAGAAATGTAAGTTTCTTCTGGATTTCTATTGTGTAGATCTCATTTATTTGGTTTTTAATTTCCTTAATCTTGAGCGAGTCAGTAGAATGAGTGTTTCCTTTGTGTTCTTTTTCTAGGTTCCTAAGTTCTGACTCTAATGTGGATAGTTTTTCTTGTCTTAGTTTCTTTTGGGTTGCCAGTTTTGCAATAATCTTTCTCTTATTACAGCTTACATGCATCCCACAGTATTAAAGGGGATACTTCTCCATTATCGTTATCTTCCAAATATCTGAGAATATCTGATTCCAATTCATCTTTCAATGGTCCTTTCAGGACATTTGAATTTAACCTCCAGAAAATGTATTATTTGTGTATTTTTGGATATTTAAGTCCATGTAGATCGGACTGTGGTCGGAGAGATCCATCAGTCCTATTTTACATGTTTTTACTCTTCCAATGTCTCTATTAAACATAAAAAAAATAGTCAATCCTTGAGTAAGATGAATGTGGAGTTGAGTAAAATGTATAGTCTTTTACACTGGGGTTGAGTTCCCTCCACACGTCACAGATTCCCAATTCTTTTAGTAGCATCCGAGTCTTCCTGTTTTGGGTGTTATTTTGATTTGGGGAATTACCAGAAGCATCCCAGTATGGATTCAGTCTAAGATTGAAGTCCCCACCACATATCACTAAACCTTGAGCTTTAGTTATCATTAGGTCGAATACATTTTTATAAAAATTTCCAGTTAGCCCCTGGGGGAGCATACACATTCAGCAGGGTGATATCTTCTCCCTCTAGCCGCCCAGTTACCAAACTGTATCTCCCTTCTTTATCTTTGTGTTCTGATTTTTTTTCAAATGTAATTTTGGTTGATATCAATGTCGCTACTCCCCTCCTCCTCCCTGATTTATATGAAGATGAAGAGATCATTTTAAACCCTTGTCTACTGAGTTTATTGTGTTCCACGTCTGTTAGGTGGGTTTCTTGCTAAAAGTATTATTCCTGCTTTGTCTTTTTTCATTTTTGCCTAGAATCTTGGATCTTTTAACTGGATTCAGGATTCCTTTTACATTATATGAAATTATTTTGGTACACCCTGTTTCTCCATTGGTGTTGTTTTTGTTTAGTATAACTGTGTGGTGGCCCTCTTTTGTGCTACTCAGAAACTGAAAGAACATTAAAAACAAGAAAAACATTAAGAACATAGTGTAAAAAACTTTAAAACAAAAAGCTGTCATAAGAACTTCCTGAGCTGAGGTCTTTTTAAAGACCCTGTAAGAGCCTTGATGGAGTGAAGGCTCTGAGGGAAATTCCTCAAACTCTGTTACGTGTTGAGGGCCCTCTCTTACCACTGAAAGTAGTCCCATGCTTTTAACGTGAGTTTCAGAACCCAATCCAAACTTGTAATGATTTTTTTTTTTCCTTTTATGCCTAAACCCTGTGAAATTGCGTGCACCCTCCCACCCCCATCACATCAAACATTCACGCAAAAACAGTATTTGTTAGTATGAGGAGAACATGTGGATTATTGTCACATTTCTATTTTAACAAGTTTTTTTTTTTTTTTTTTTATTACAAAGACTTATTTGTTTCAAATAAGATGATTGTTCCATGAAATGTTTTACCACATGCTGAATATGCATCTCCTTTAATGTTTGTTACCTTGTATGAGGGGGGTTGGATGTGCGGATTGATTCAAGAGAAAGAGGAGAAAAAAAAAAAAAAAAAAAGGTCGCTATTCCAACCTGAAAACGGATAGTTTATCCGCGACGCTCTGGTGCTGGGTTTCCCGCTGCTGGTCCGTGGATTTTGAGGGTCTTTGTGTTGTCCATGTTTGCGCTTTGATCTTCTCACTCGGGTCTGCTGCGGGTTTAAATACCGTTACCGGGAGCCCTCTTTTCGCCATGTCAGCTGTTGCTTCTTCCGCCGAATTATAGAGACACGTTTCATCGCCGTAGAAGACCCTTAACTTCGCAGGAAATGGTGTCTGAAAGCGCAATTTCTTCTCTCTTAACACCTTTTTTCGCGTCATTGTATTCCCTGCGCTTTTTAAGGACCTCCGGGGCGTAATCGTGTTCCACGTAGACTTTTCTCTCCTGGTGCATAAATCCTTTTTTCTGCCAGGCCAGTCTTACAACCTCTTGTTTTATTTTGAAATTGGAAAATCTTACCAACACCGAACGTGGGGGCGCTTCCGCCGCCGGCCTAGCGGCTAATGAACAATGTGCCTTTTCTATCTTCAAGTCGGTGGTGTTGTGGAATATCCAATTTCTCTCTTAGTAAGGATTCCACGCATTCTGCCATTGAGTTAAAACCATTTTCGGTTCCTTCTATCAGACCATGAATTCTTATGTTGTCTCTTCTTTGTTTTCCTTCTTGGTCGGTTAGCTTAGCCTCTATAGCTGCTTGTCTTTTGCGTTAGGTCTAGCACAGAATCTTCGAGCACTTTTATTCGATCCTCTGTTTCCAAGATTCGGTTCTCGGCCTGGTCCACTCTGCTGTTTGTCCTTTTCAATTCTTCTCTGAATTCCCGAAATTCGGCCGTAACATCTCGGCGAAATCGTCGTAGCTCCTCAAATAGTGATTTCAGGCTAACCCTTTTGTTAGCTATCACCAGTTCCTCGTCTTCTGAACGGAGATCTTCCAGTTCAGATTCTCCGGCCGATACATGTCCTGGCCTGGAGAATTTCAGTTTCTTCTGTTTCCTTTAGACATGATGATTTTGTCTTTTGATTTTCACTCCTCCAAAAATCCGTTAAGTTTGATTTTCAAGGTGTTATCCTGGATTGGGTCTGAGAGCTTCAGTGTTAAGCTGCAGTCGCCATGGCGTCCAGACCGGAAGTCCATGAACCGCCTTTTTAAGGTCATGCCACAGCATCTCAATTTGATTCAGGTCAGGACTTTGACTAGGCCGCTCCAGAGTCTTCATTTTGTTTTTCATAAGCCATTCAGCGGTGGACTTGCTGGTGTGTTTTGGATCATTGTTCTGCTGCAGAACCCAAATGCACTTCAGCTTGAGGTCATGAATAGATGGCCGGACATTCTCCTTCAGGATTTTATGGTAGACAGCAGAATTCATGGTTCCATTTACCACATCAAGTCTTCCATGTCCTGAAGCAGCAAAACAGCCCCAGACTATCACACTACCACCACCATATTTTACTGTTGGTGTGATGTTCCTTTTCTGGAATGCTGTGTTACTTTTACGCCGGATGTAATGGGACGCGCACCTTCCAAAAAGTTCAACTTTTGTCTCGTCAGTCCACAGAGTATTTTCCTAAGAGTCTTGGGGATCATCAAGAGGTTTTCTGGCAAAGCTGGGATGAGCCTTTATGTTCTTTTTGCTCAGCAGTGGTTTTCGTCTTGGAACTCTGCCATGCAGTCCATATTTGCCCAGTCTCTTTCTTATGGTGGAGTCATGAACTCTGACATTAACTGAGGCAAATGAGGCCTGCAGTTCTTTGGATGTTGTTGTGGGGTCTTTTGTGACCTCTTGGATGAGTCGTCACTGCACTCTTGGGGTAATTTTGGTCGGCCGGCCACTCCTGGGAAGGTTCACCATTGTTCCATGTTTTCACCATTTGTGGATATTGCCTCTCACTATGGTTCGCTGAAGTCCAAAAGCTTTAGAAATGGCTTTATAACCTTTTCCAGACTGATAGATCTCAATTACTTTGTTTCTCACTTGAATTCTTTTGATGATGTCGAGCTTTTGAGGATCTTTTTGTCTACTTCAGTTTGTCAGGCAGGTCCTATTTAAGTGATTTCTTGATTGAGAACAGGTGTGGCAGTAATCAGGCCTGGGTGTGGCTAGAGAAATTGAACTCAGCTTTCCAAAGATGTGATACACCACAGTTAATTTATGTTTTAACCGGGGGGGGGGGGGTGTCACTTTTTCACACAGGGCCATGTCGGTTTGGATTTTTGTTTTACCCTTAATAATAAACACCTTCATTTAAAAACAGCATTTTGTGTTTACTTGTGTTATCTTTGTCTAATATTTAAATTTGTTTGATGATCTGAAACATTTAAGTGTTGCAAACATACTGTCCAAAAAAATGATAAATCAGGAAGGGGACAAACACTTTTTTTACACCACTGTATATGTCCTTGAAGATGTTGAATCTTAAAAAAAATCCCCTGAACAATGCACAATATGGGTCTTTTAGTGCCACTCTTTATACAAATACAAAACCAATATACAAAAATTAATAATTTGGAAAAATGGATGCAAAATTAATCGTGAACAGGAAATGATCTGCTGTGTTTTAGTGTCTTTCACAGGTTATATACATGTTCCACCTCTCCAACTCTTCCTAGTTACAAGTGCAGCAGTGTGACAGAGATTTGTGTTGCTGTTTCAGTTCTTGCTGTCCCGGACTTGAGTGAACAGTTCACACCACCAGAGACGGCTCCCGCAGCACTCGTCAGCTTGATCCAAGCCATAGAGAGGAGAGGTACAGTCATGTCAACCAGACAACATATTTGTGTGTGTGTTTGTTTGTCTCGCCATCTTGCTGTCTGCCACAGTGTGTCCATCCATATGTGACAGTCTGCATCTGCTTTTTGTTCTCGTGCCAGAATTTTGCACATGCATCTACATATAGATACATATCACATGCTGAAGGGCTCCATTCAAGACCATTCATGCCCTTTCTCAGCACCTCTGCACTTCATTAATGGCTCAGTATACAGTGAAGATCAAAATTAGAGAATAATGTATTAATTCTTGATTTATTCTGAAATATGGTTATTTGTCATTGTTCAGAATTTGACAGAATATCAGCTGTTGCTATACCACTGCTGTACTAGCATGTTTTTTGTTATCCCCTTTCAGCCTTTGCCCAAAGGGCTTGATGTTATGGGTCCATCCATCCGTCTGTCCATCCATCCGTCTGTTCCTCTTTTGTGAAATCAACTCCTCCTACATTCTTGGTCCATTCATTCATTCATTCATTCATCTTCTTCCGCTTAATCCTTTTCGGGTCGCAGGGGGGCTGGAGCCTATCCCAGCATCTTTGGGCGAGAGACAGGGTACACCCTGGACAGATCACCAGTCCATTGCAGGGCCAACACAGAGAGACAGACAACCATTCACTCTCACAGTCATACCTAAGGACAATTTAGAATCCCCAGTTTGATACAGTTAACCTAACTTGCAAGTTTTTGGCATGTGGGAGGAAACCGGAGAAATCCCGGAGTAAACCCACACAGACACGGGGAGAACATGCAAACTCCACACAGATCACTGTTGGTCGGGGGCTGGGATTGAACCCAGGATCCCCCAGCCAAGGGTGAGTTGCTGTGCTGCCGCAGTGCTAACCACTCCGCCACCGCGCTGCCCATTCTTGGTCCAATTCTTTTGAAACTTGGTACCATGGTTTGAGATACTCTGATGATGCGCATACTGCAATTTGACTCTCATCGGATGACCTTGAGGTCAAAGGTCGGAGGCCAGATTTTCCCGAAATCTTCTAAACACAATAACTACTGAAAGAAATGATGTAGGCTTTTCAAATCGATACAGTAAATGTATCCAATACACATCTTGGATGATTTACACCCTGATCTAACTATGGGTTTGGAGTCAAGGGGTCAAAGTTCAAAGTTAACATTGCAGTTGCACTATGGTAAATGCTGCATTTGCTCTTACTATAAAACAAGTAAAGCTAGGGCCACCAAACCTGGTATACAGGTTCATTTTGGTTCATACAGGTTCATTTTGGGATCCTGACCTCTGACTATGGGTTTGCATTCAAAAGGTCAAAGGTTAATGTTCACATTCCCTATGCCTTATTACTGTACAACGAGTAAAGCTAGGGTCACCAAACTTGGTACACAGGTTCACCTAGTGACCCTGAAGTGTGATTATGGTTTTGGGATTGCAAGGTCAAAGATCAACATCATAATGGCTTATAAACTATATCTCAACAACAAAGAAAGCTAGGGTCACCAAACTTGCCACACAGGTTCACCTTTGATCCTGACGTCTAGCTGTGGGTTTGGGGTTAAAAGATCAACAGTCAAGGTTAGCAGTCTTTATGCCTTATTACTGTACAACCAGTAAAGCTAGGGCAAGTAGACAAATTAACTGTCTCGGCTGCAATTTAATGTTTGGCCTATTCATGTGTACTTTGAACCACAAAATATACCAAAATATAAAAACAATACAATAAATGTATTGTGTTTTAGAAATGTTAGACACACTGCAGTGGATATAAATCCCCTTTAAAACAAATCTATATTGTCTAAAATAGCTTATGCCCTTTTTTCCACAAAAAAAACCCCACCTTTCATTGTGTTACAGTTGCTTGTAAAATTTTTTGCCTTTTTCCTCTTCCTTTAAATGACAGGATCTAATTAAACCCAGCCACATCACCCACGAGGAAGACCACAGCACACAGAAGTCTGCAAGTTGACAAATTTGAACAGTCAGTGCTGTGCCACCGGAGTGGTGGCCTAGTTGGTAGAGCATCTGCCCGACAACTGGGAGGTTGGGGGTTCCAGTCCCGGCCGGGTCATACCAAAGACCATATAAAAATGGGACTTCCCACCTTCTAGCTTGGTGCTCAGCATAATAGAATGGGGGAAGGAGAAGTTGTGGTGGCGCCTTGCATGGCAGCGACCTCTCTGATTCTACATGTGATTAACATTGTAGATAGGAGAAATGTAATTTCGTTCTACTGGATAGGCTCCAGCCCCCCTGCGACCCAAAAAAGGATTAAGCGGTAGAAAATGAATGAATGAATGAATGAATGTACGTGATTGGCTGTATGGACTGAATGACGATAGAGATGGCTTCTTAGTCCTGATTGGTTCACCTGTTATAGTGACATCACAATTTAGGAGAAAAATGTTCAAGATAAAAAAAAAAACTTAATGAAAAAAATCAGACAACTTACAGATTTACATGAATAAATGGCCAAATATATAAGAAAAAAGATTTTAAAAAATATAAAATTTATCTGAAAAAAAAATTGACTATATGCACAGGTGTGAATGTGTGTGTGAATGGTTAAGGGATAGCGCCGTATCGTGGCTGGTTCATCCATCCAGGTGGACGCCCTCAATTTCCCCTCTGGGGATCAATAAAGTATACAAAATCTCCCCCCCCCCCCCCCAAAAAAAAGCTGCATATTTATCAAGAAATGATAAAGTTGCAAGGAAAAAAATCCATATTTATAGAAAAATGCAGTAAATGTATGAGGAAAAATGCGTCATTAGAAAAGCTGCAATTTCTCAAAAAGGTAAAAATTTACATGAAAAATATAAATTCATGAGAAAAACCACGTTTTTGGTAAGACATTGATGGTGATCCATCCCACTGGGAGAGAAAAAGACTGAGCAGTTACCTGGCCTCTGGCCTGGTAGGTACGGGGGGGGGGGGGTGTTAATAGGCTGAAAAGCTCATCGTGGACAAATTTGACCAAATGTGGTTTATTTTTCAACATATTCTTCCCTTCGGTCCACACACTTTTTCCATCTGTGTTGCAGCGCTTGGATCCCTGCGGTTAAAAAATAAACCAAATTTGACCACTATGAACTTTTCAACCTATGAACTTTTCAGCCCCCCTCATAGATATTAAACTATGATGCGATTACTTCTTTTTTTAGATTAATTACCATCTTCTGCACAATTTATACCACCATTACTCTGTTGGAAGATGTCTAAATTGGTATGTCTACAATGAAAGCAGACCCAATTTAAAATTCTATATACTTGGGCCCCTTAGCATAATTTAAGACAACTGTTATTAATTTGGGTTTTAAGATGGACAGTGATTTTTGATTAAACTGTCAAATTGGTGCAGTAGCCAAGCCCAGCTTTTTTCATTTGAGGCAGCTGGCAAAGGTTAAACCCATTCTTTTAAGGCAGCACTTTGAAACAGTAATCCATGCCTTCATTATATCTCGGCGGGTTTACTGTAACACACTTTATTTTGGAGTTAGCCAGTCTTACCTCTCACATCTCTGTTATGTCCACAAACCTGGTGATGAACGCAGCTGATAGAGATGTAGTGTTGAACACTGCTTTATTAAGTAGAGAGTACACTGTACACGGCATGCACCCAGCGGAGTCATCCGGCACAAGATGAAGTGCCTACGGTGGCTACCCCGCTATATAGGGTGGTGTGATGACGGAACAGGAAGTCGGCGTCATCACACTGCACTTCACATTAAATGCCGCCATAACATTCCCCCCCCCTTTTACAAAGTCCAAAACCACTCTCACAATTCGAATCCACCCAATTTAGAACCCCAATCACACTCTAATTAACCAAGAACTAAAATAACGTAAGGCCTTACACACTCGCACAAAACCAACCTAAAATAGGACCAGTGGGTGGACTACCACACAGCCACACAGCACAGTGGGTTATTCTGCCTCTGGATTAAACTAAAAGTCTTTAATCAAGCTAAAAATTTGCTAAACTAAACACACAAAACAGTAAATGGAACTATAAACATGAGAAGCTGTCACAGCACAGTCACTTTGGTGGAAGAGGTGGAACCGGCATGGGGGGCCTGGGCAGCCCCGCAGCAGGCACTCCCCCTGGAGGCAACAGGCCCCCATTGCGAAGGCTGATCTTCTGGATGTTGGAGCCCGGATCCCAAACCACTTTCACCGACTCCCATCCAGCCTTGCCACCCGGAGCGTCCTCCTGGACACGCCACAGCTGGTTGGCATGCCTCATCGAGCCATCAGACAACCGGAAGCGCGCCGCTTTCACCTTCGCCACTATCCGCAGGTGTGCATGATATTTTGTCAACTGTCGTCTGGCCCATCCTTGCTGTGGTCGTTCATCACCCCGAACCTGTGGTGGGGGAAAAACTTCTTCACCGTGGCCCAATTCAGCATCGATCGCACTGCTGCCATGTCGAGTAACAGTGGCACCTCTACGCCGTCCAGCTCCAGTACACAATACGTATACCCGCTAGTACTGGGACTCACTGAGTGGATAGTTGTCAGGGCGGGCGGGGTGATTTCTCCGTGGGCTCTCTGGATCAGATAAGCGGCACACCCTGGCATAGTAATTCAAGCATCCACATCTACTGCATCGTTTCCCTCTTGCCGGATACTCTCTCACTTTATGGTGGTGTGTCATGGATCCACAACCCCTGCAACGGAGGTTCCCCGGGGCAGACCTTCGGCTGGCAGCATTGGTTTCCGAACAGCCTTCATCCAAGCTATCCTCACTATCAGGGTCCGCAACATTAGCTGAGGTGGGCGGCTCCGGTGGCTTCTGTGACTGACGCCAGTTTAGCTCCAAAGCTAGCTTGTCTGCGCCCTCCAACTGGAGAGCTAGTTCGACAGCCCTAGCTAACGTCAAGTCATTCGGCGCCATTAATAGCCTAGCTCGCAGTCCAGCATTGCACATGTGCACGGCCAATTGGTCACATATCATCTCATCTTCAAGCGGCCCAAAACAACACTTGCTAGTTAGCTGCCTCAAATCAGCAACGTACTGGTGGATAGGCTTACCGACACGTTGGCGTCTCTGGCGAAAGCGGATTCTCCAAACAGTCACGCTGTCTGGGTTGGTGAAATGGTTAGCTAGCAGCTCCACGACGTCCTTGAATGAGTCTGACACGCTGAGCGTCCGTAGGACTTTCTGGCCTTCGATACCCAGGTTGTGGACGAGGAGCACACGTGCCCTCACCTTAGTGAGCTTCCCAAGGTCCAGCGCCGTGATGCAAGTTTGGAAGGCCTCAAACCAGCGCGGCCATGGCACCGGTGGCTCGCCCGGGAGCTCAAGGAAGGGACGGAGTGGTGTAACACACACCTCCATACGTTAATCCTCAGTCGCCAAATGTTATGTCCACAAACCTGGTGATGAACGAAGCCAACAGAGATGTAGCGTTGAACACTGATTTATTAAGTAGAGAACACACAGTACACAGCATGCACCCACTGGAGTCATCCGGCACAAGAGGAAGTGTCTGTGGCAGCTGCCCCACTATTTAGGGCGGTGTGATAACGCAACAGGAAGTCGGCGTCATCACACTGTACTTCACATTAAATGCCACCATAACAGTCTCCAGTTGGTTCAAAATGCAGCTGCACATTTTTTAACTGGAGCACGTAAGAGGGACCACATTATACCTATTTTAGCTTCTCTCCACTGGCTGCCTGTACACCTTAGGGTTCATTTTAAAATTCTTTTGTTTTTAAATCGTTAAATGGCCTTGCCCCACCTTACTTATCCGAGCTGCTCCATCCTTACACTTCTGCTCCGTCTCTCAGGTCAGCTGATCAGCTGCTCCTGGAGATACCAATATCGAAGAGGAGGCTCAGAGGGGACAGTTTTTTTTCTGTTGCTGCCCCTAAACTGTAGAACAATCTGCCTTTGTCCATCAGACAGCCCCCTTCACTGTCCAGTTTTAAAACTCATCTTAAAACCCATTTTTATTCTTTGGCTTTTGACCCGGTTTGAAACATTGATTTTACTTGTTTTTGTTGTATTTGTGCTGTATTGTATTTTTTAGTTGTATTTTATTGTTTTTGTCTTGTTTTTATGTACAGCACTTTGTGTCAGCTGTGGTTGTTTTGAAAGTGCTTTATAAATAAAGGTGAATTGTATTGGATAATGCATATCAGCTATGACTGAAATGATGCACTGCTACACATCACCCATTTTCAGATTTTTTTTAAATGTGTTGTTAGCCTAAAAAATTAAAATGAGCAGATATTTGAATTGCCAATTAACCTAATGGACTGGCAATCTGTCCAGGGTGTACCCTGCCTCTCGCCCAAAGATGCTGGGATAGGCTCCAGCCCCCCCGCGACCCAAAAAAGGATTAAGCAGAAGAAGATGAATGAATGATATTTGAATTGAATCATGAGTATTTTTCCAAATTTGTAGACATTTGACTTGTCGTCCATGTTCTATATTTCATTAATTATATGATGGTTGTACACGAGACGATAGTTGATAGTACAATAGTTGTACACGGGACAAAAGATTGTAGACGTGTGCGTTCGGTCTAGACTTGTCTATGGCACTCAAGCATGGTTCCCTAATGAGAGGCACATTGCCAAACTTGAAGTATGCTGGACACAGTACCTAAGAAGTATGGTGAAAGGAGGGTGACGCCGGAAGGCTTGTGATGAAGAGGAAGATGCATTTCACTTTGTTTATTCCAATGAAGATATTTTTAAATTGACAGACTGTGGCCGTCAAAGATTTTATCACAGTGCAGCATCTCAAGTGGATTGCTCATGTGTGTAGGGATGAAAACACCAGTCTTACGAAAAAGGCTTTATTTGCATTGCCATCGAAGAAATATTAAAGAGATCCCTGGCTGAAGATCAGCAACCTGCTAGGTGTAACATCTGATCAGGCAAAAGAGGTTATCCAGTCCAAATCTGAGTTCTGCAGGATCATAAATATTCGTTTTGGCCTGCCCCCATAGTGACTAATGTCATCAATTGGAGAATAAACTGTACTGTAACAAATTGCTTCCACTTTTATGTTTACATGCAATATTTTTTGAAAACACTAAAAACTGATTTGTGTAGATACTTATTAACTATTGCTGTGCATCAGGAGTAGCAGGGCTGACTATATATGTAAATGAATGTATGTGAATGTTATGTGGTGGGAATATTGAAGCAGCTCTGAGCATTAGATACGCACACACTTGACTGCATGTACTTTCACACCTGGCTCATCTCTAGGAACTCACACCTGAATCCAAACTATCACAGCCCTGTATTTACAGTGACAAGAAAAAGTAAGTGAACCCTTTGGAATTACCTGGTTTTCTGCATTAATTGATCATAAAATGTGATCTACACCTAAATCCCAAGTATAGACAAACACAATGTGCTTAACCTAATACCACACAATTATAATATTTTATGTCTTTATTGAGCACATTGATTAGACGTTCACAGTGCTTGTGGTAAAAGTAAATGAAACCTTACACTACTAACTTCAGCAAAAGCCAGGATTTAGCAAACCTGGAGTCCAAGCAATGAAACAAGATTGTAGCTACTTTGACTTGTAAAAAACACTCAAACTATTTGAGTTTGTTTTTCACAAGAAGCATCTGCTGATGTGAACCATGCAATAAAGAAATCTCCGAAGACCTATGATCAAGAATTGTTGATTTGCATGAAACTGGAAGGGTTACAAAGTAATCTCCAAGACTTTAGGTATTCACCAGTCCACAGTTAGGCAAACTGTCTGATTTAGTACTGTGACTGTTCTCCCTGGAAGTTGACACCAAAGGCAAAGTGCAGACTGCAATAAGGTAAAAAATAACTAGAGTGATGGCTAAAGGCTTGAAGAAATTATAGGAGCTGGTTAACATTTCTGTTCATGAGTCTACCATACACAAATCATTGCTGGACACCATGGAGGAAGCCGCTGCTTTCCAAAAAACATCACAGCACACCTGGAGTTTGCCAAAGAGAACCTTGACACTCTATAATGCTACTGGGAAAATATTTTGTGGACAGATGGAACTGAGGTTGAATTGTTTGGGAAGAACATGCAGCGGTGTGTATGGCATTAAAAGGGAACCACATGACAGTGTTAAAACATTATCCTAACGGTGAAGAATGGTGGAGGGACCATCATGATTTTTGGCTGCTTTGCTGCCTTGGAGCCTGAACTGCTTGCCATCATCAAGAGGAAAAGGAATTGCTCAAGTTTATCAAGGTGTCCTACAAAATAATGTCAGGGTGGCTGCCCACCAGCTGAAGCTCAATCAAAGTTATATGATGCAGCAGGACAATGAGCCTACACATTTCAAGTTAATCTACTACAGAATGGCTTCAAAAAAGAAAATCCACCTTTTGGAGTGGTTCAGAGTCCAGGCTTGAATCCAATAGAGATGCTGTGGAATGACCTCAAGAGAGCCGTTCACACCAGACATCCTATAAACATGGCTGAGCTGAAGCTATTCTGTAAGGAAGAATGGTCCAAAATTCCTCCTGACCGTTTTGCAGATCTGATCAGCAGCTACCAGAAGCACTTATTGGAGGTTCCTGCTGCCAAAGGATGTTCGACCAGTTATTAAATCCAAGGTTCACTTACTTTTTCCACTAGCACTGTGAACGTTTAATGGATGTGTCCAGTAGACATGAAATATTGTAATTGTCTGTGTGGTATTAGGTTAAGCACATTGTGTTTGTCTATACCAAGGGACTTAGATATAGATCGAATCACATTTTATGACCAAATAATGCAGAAAACTAGATAATTCCAAAGGGTTTGCATACTTTTTCTTGCCACTGTATCTACGTATACAGTGCAGGGATGCCCCCATACATCTTTGTTCAGACCAAGTCCTCTAGTACTGGATACTAATACCAGTACTTGATGAAATGTTGTTTCTCCACATCTGTAAGTACTTGCTTTGTAGCTCTCTTCGGGTCTTCTGTCAGTGTGGTATTGATACAGAAATTCATAATCGCAAGACCAAAGCATCGTCCTCTCAATAAACTGAGGCTCTAACCACATTGTTGGGCTCATGCACATTTTATTTCATCATATCTGTTGTCTGTAGGCCGAGTTGTGTTTTGTGCTGTTGTTCTCCTTTCTGTTCTATTTATGCAGATTTTTTTCCCTCAGCTCCTCTCAGTAGATGGTAGCTAATTATTTTCATCTTTTTAAGGTCTGGACTGTAAGACTTTGTACAGGACAGCTTCCTCCACTGGTTCAGACAGCCCCGTGTACAGCCTGACCTCTGGTGAGTTTGATTCAGTCACCGTAGTGTCTGCATATTTTTCTTAGTACTGCCCTGCTCTTTGGGTTCAGGGTTGGGGTCAATTCCGACATTGTTACATTTGCAGTTCCACTGATATTCTGATGATCAATTCCAATTCATGCATGTATTTACAGCTCAATTGCAGTTCTGAGACTTCTGAGTTCTACTGATGGAACTTATTTGTAGGCCTTCTTATTGAATGAATAAACAACACCACATTACTTTTCAGTCTGCTCTTTTTATTGAAGTAAATATTCAAAAATGTTTAAGGAAGGTTAAATAGAATGCATCTTTGCCACCAATTAAATTCAGTTTCTCAGCTGATAACCCCCTTCTCATAACACCCCAGTAGCCTAAAGTAGTACAGGTATATTTTGCATGAAGATTTTTTTTTTTTTAGCATTAGAGCTTGTTTTCTGGCTTTTCAGAGCTGTTTTTTATCCAGGCATTGTACTAAGCCAATTGTGCTTACTGGTGCTGTGGCTATGCATGGGTGTTGCCTTGACAATGGTCACATGACCGCAAAGGGTCTATGCATCTTTCATCATCACAGACAGACACCAGCAAGCAACAAGACACAGAGATCACTGGAAATGAAAATGGAATTGATCAACTCCACTTGCACAAGTGACTCAATTCCAGCTTCAGTTCCACTCAGAATGGACTCCAGCCCTGTTTGGGTTTATTCTCTGTTGGTTTATTCTATGTTCCTGTTTAGTATATCTAATATAATTTGACAAAGAAAGATAACTCATAACAGAGTGAATACATGATTATAATTCACACTCGGAGGACAATCAGGTTCAGGTTCCTTTATTTGTACCCGTAGGTAGATTTGTTTTGCAGTCAGGTGACATCCATATTTACAAACCACAATTACATTCAACATAAACACAAACACAGGCACACATGAAGCTGACTATAAACATGATAAAAATACTCAAGGCTCCATCAATCAGGATATAAGACAAAGAGATGAGAGAAAAACCAGAGATAAGAAAGAAGGCTCATATTAAAAAGTTAAAGACTAGTCAAAGAGGTTAAAAACTCAAAAGTCTAAAACCCAAATAAAAAACCTGCCAAAATAAGTAAATATAAAATGAAATTAATAAATAGGTAACTAAATTATGTGCAATATATTGTTACAACTTGTTCAACTCTTTGACAGCAGCTGGAACAAAGCTGTTTTTGTAGCGCTGGGTTTTACTTTTTGGGACAGCAAACCTCCGTCTGGAGGGAAGAAGCTGAAAGTTGCAGTGCAAAGGGTGGGAGTCATCATTTAAAATGGAGGTAGCCATCCTCTGTACCTGTCTGGTGTACTGGGATGTCAGGCTCAGCTGTGACTCACCAAGCAAACGACTGGACCATCTAACTACCTGATCCAAGGATTTCCTCTGTTTGTTTTATCTGACCTTCTGCTAATCAATCAATTAAGCTACCCAGATTGTCTCCTATTTTTGTTTCCCTGTTCATAATATTATACTGTAATAGCTTAAATATAAGCCATTTGTTGACTGATATATCAGGATGAGATTATGTGGTTGTTGTGCTTACATGTTTGTCTCTGGGTAACATGTTGGCCCAGAGGGTGAGCTGGTCCAGAGGGATGTAGGGTGCCTGTCTGAGAGTGTGCTGCGCTACCTGAGAGACCTTCCATCACCTGTCATCCCCGCCTCCATCTATCCTCGCCTACAAAACGCCGTCACACAGCAGCAGTCCGAACAGCAGTCAGCAGGTCAGTCACATCTCAGAGTTGGCACTTTGACTACCCACACATTCTTTGTAGAAATTATTAGTTGATAGGCTAACAGCAGTGGCCTTAACTCAACAAATTAAACCTGTGAGAAAAAAAGATAATGAAGTGCTAGTAAAAGCTTTAAAGAATTCACAAATTTTGAGGGGGAAAACATCACAAATTTACAAGAAGAAAGTTGCAAAATTTATGAGAATAATCTTGAAAGACTGATGAAAAATCTCCAAATTTATAGTTGAATTTTTTTAAAATAGTTGCATATTAAGGAGGAAAAAAACTGCTACTAATTTTGATGCACAGAGCTACCAGAGGACTGACCCCCCCACTGTAGCTTTCACTACTTACAGTAGCTGTGTGGCCTAGGGTCAGGGAAACGGAGATAGGCTCCGCCCCTGTACTCCACATGGTGTCCCACATGCTGTGGAAGGGAATTAACTAATATTGATAGGTCAGTTTATTATACTATAAAGATGTTATGTAACTCATCCAGCACCTGACCAGGTGGACTGTGTGATGTGCGTATCATCTTTATATGTGTTTAAATCACAACCTACCTTTGTGAAAATGCTGTCAACACACGACCATGTGTGCAGGAATATTGTCGAAGCTGATGTCTTAACTTTTGACTGCTGCAATCCATTCCATCTGATGCCTCTTTGTTAGCTCGGAGACCCGATTCGCTCCACTTTTCTCCCAAGTCGGGAAGTTAAAAAAGCATAAACCATTGTCAATCTTTTTCCACACCAATCGTGAGAGCGGTTATTGCATTTGATAACACAGCAAAACTTCCCTATTCTAATGTTGCGTGGTATTCGGAGGCATGATAACAGACTGAAGCAACCCTCTCAAAAACTTCAGCTTAACCACATTTGTTGCTCACTACTGAACACAGACAGGCAGACAACGTTTCTCATAATTCCTTGCGGTTTTTCTGTCGGGTGACGTCACACGCCCATTCTGTATAACCAGATAAACTAATAACTTTGCACTGATCTCTTAATTTTTTCCGGAAATGTGTAAAATGTAGTATTATGTGTCAAAGTTGACTTGTACTACTAATATAGGTAAAAACAAATGAGGGGGCAAAAAGGAGGAGCCCTGAAATCATTCATGACAGCTCTAATTTTCTTAACCACTTTCTGTAAAAACTGTTGCTTTGCTGACATCTTTGGCCAATAACCGAACTACAGCTCAGAACTGTTTAGATTTGTGTTAAATCTTATTGTAAAAAACTTGAAAATGCTGATATAACCTCAGGCTCAGACATTAATATATATTTTTATTAGTTTTGACTGAATCATGAATCACTCAGCAAAAGTTTTATAAAATGGGGGTTTTAAGCAGAGCAGACAAAATGGCAGCATGCTGTGATGTACTGATTGAGTTCATTCTCATGTCAGCATGGAGAGAACCGAGGCAGGAGGACGAGCTCCCTGAGGCATGTTTAAAAGAATGCCTCAACTGATTCCCCCTCCTCACAAACCCGGTTTCATTTCAGACACCAGGGATCTGAAACCTGCAGATCTGGAGCCATATGAGCCTCTTTTGTCTTATAACCAGTGATCGCAGAAAATAACGTAATTATTGAAAAGAGCTGCAAATTTACAAGCAGAAACCTTCACATTTACTAGAAAATACTTGCAGATCCCGCTGCTTTCAGGGCAGTGGTACAGATCATTCAAAACAAGGACAAATAGATTTAATAACAGTTTTTACCCAGCTGCAATAGCTGCACTAAATGTTGCTAAATGTCACTGATTATATATATGTATTCATTATGCATAAGGGATATTGCAATATGAAATGAATGTAAACGGTAAATGGCGTTCACTTATATAACGCTTTTTCTCATCTCTGGATGACCAAAGCGCTTTACAGATCCTGCTATCCACCCATTCATGTACACATTCACACACTGATGACGGCAGAGCTGCCAAACACACACAGGTGCTAGCCTGGCCACCAGGAGCAACTGGGGGTTCAGTGTCTTGCTCAAGGACACTTCGACATGCAGATTGCAGACAGAGCGGGAATCAAACCCCTGACCCTCCGATAAGTAGTCGGTCACAGTACGCCTGCGCCACAGCCACCCCCAACTACATAGGTCTGTGTGGGATTATTTAACAGTGTCTTTTTTTAAAACCCCCTTAAGCCTCACAGACCCTCAGGCGGGTCCAAAAAATAGTGTAAATTCAGTCAGTCTTTTGCTACCATCTGGTGGCTTAACAATGGTACTGCAAATTCAAACATCAATTTTACATTGTTGTGCATTTTGTGAGCTTTCCAAAGTTGTATGATGTGCAGTTTACTGTGTTTTACATTGTTTACATCTTAATTTATTTTTAAACTATTATAGTCTTTAAATTTATTTTGTATAGTAAAAATATGTAGAGTCCACCTAGTCCTTTTATCATTAAATCTGTGCAGAATGTGTGCAGAAAATGTCAGTTCTACATAATTTGGTCCAGTTGCAGTCGAGAAGTTGCCTAATTGATTCAGTGACACCTCTGCAGATAGTGTAATGGTGTTAAACATTGAAATTAAAAAAGAATAATTATTTATGGATTAAAAAAAAAATCCAATTTGTGCTTTGTTTGCCATGGTGATGGACAGGATGACAGATGAGGTTAGGCAGGAGTCTCTGTGGTACCATGATGTTTGCAGATGAAATTATGATCTGTAGTGAGAGTAGGGAGCAGGTGAAAGAGAACCTGGAGGTGGCGGTATGCTCTGGAGAGGAGAGGAATGAAAGTCAGTAGAAGCAAGACAGAATACATGAGTGTGAATGAGAGGGAAGCAGGTGTAACAGTGAAGATGCAAGGAGTAGCGGTAGTGAAGGTAGATGAGTTTAAATACCTGGGGTCAATCATCCAAAGCAATGGAAAATGCACGAGAGGTGAAGAAGAGTGCAGGCAGGGTAGAGTGGGTGGAGAAGAGTGTCGGGTGATTTGTGGTAGAAAGATAGCAGCTAGAGTGAAAGGGAAGATTTGCAAGACAGTAGTAAGACCTGCTATGATGTATGATTTGGAGACTGTGGCGCTGACAAAAAGACAGGAGGCAGAGCTGGAGGTGGCAGAGTTCAAGATGCTAAGATTTTATTGGGAGTGACTAGGAGGGACAGGATTAGAAAGGAGTATATCAGAGGGACAGTTTAGGTTGAGTGGTTTGGAGACAAAGTAAGAGAGGCAAGGCTGAGATGGTTTGGATATGTGCAGAGGAGGGATAGTGGATATATTGGACAAAGGATGTTGAAGATGGAGCTGCCAGGCAGGAGGAAAAGAGGAAGACCACAGAGAAAATTCATGGATGTAGTGAAGGAGGACATGGAGAGGGTTGGAGTTACAGAGGAAGATACAAGGGATAGGGTGAGATGGAGGCAGATGATCTGCTGTGGCGACCCCTAAAGGGAGCAGCCAAAAGAAAATGAAGGTTTGTCCTGGTTTGGGTTCATTTCCTCAGTCATAGTAAAATATACAATGCTAATTAGGCTAAGGGAAAATTTAGCGAGGGCTTGCCTATCAGTGGAGACCAAGATTATGCATGTAGACCTTAGACTTGTGGAGTTACAATAGGTTTATGTTGGGTAGGTTGGAAATACCTCAAAATACCCTTGGGGTCCAAGGGGTTTAATAGTATTTATATAACTGGATGAATGATTAGGGTGGCATTTCAATTTTTGTTGTACATGTCACAATGATAAAAATGATTTTCAAATTTACAATTGAAAAGTATCAAATTTGCATTTAAAAAGTAGCGATTTTGTGAGATAATGGTCTCAAATTTACGGGAAAAAAACAAACAAAATTTACACTGAAAATAATGGAAATTTGCAAGGGGACAAAGTCCAAAGGTGCAAATTTACAAGGGAAAATAGTTCCTATTTATAAGAAAAAGGTTGCAGTTTTATGGGGAAAAGTCGCCAATTTTCAAGTAAGAGAATTTGATAATTTATGGGGGAAAAAAATCGCTCTGTGGGAGTAAGAGGAAAATCACTTTTTACATTTTTTTTTTTTTTTTTTTCATGGCTGTATGAATCCTGGTTCAGATGGAGCAGTAGCTGGCAGCCATGGCAGAGAGGTCAAGCCTCATCCTTGAGAACGCCACAGGCCGTCTCACTCCCATCACCGTCTCCACCCTGCAGTTCCTCCTCACTCACCTGGCCAAGGTCACCCAGGCTCAGGCCACCAATGGCCTGGACACGCACACACTGGGGAAGATATTTGGCCCCCTGCTGATACGGACGGCGCCCTCCACCCCTGAGTAAGTAACTCTAAATGTCAGAAGAAATGCATATTGCCAGTAGATCCTGTGGCTATGGTGAAAAAAAAATCACAAGTTCATGCCAAAAAATATGCAAATTGTAGTTAAAAAATTACAAGGGTCTCAACATTATGAGCAAATCACAAATTTGAGTAAAGACATGCTAAGTCTATGAAAAAGGCACACATTTCTGAGAAAAAAGTCTTAAATTTACAAGAATTTTTTTTTTTTTTTACAAAAAATGCTCAAAATGGCATTTTCCATATACCCTATACCCTCAGTAAGATTACAGTACTCAAAACCTACTGTATGTGGGAATCCAAGTACTAAACTTTACTGTACTGAGTGATCTAAAATTAGATTTTATTTTTCAGTGAACTCGGATATTAATTTGAGTAAACTTTAATTTCTGAACTATATTTTTAGCTCATTCCGCTGAAGCCAAAAAGTAGCTCTTCTGATGATGCGTCATCCATCTGTTCACATTTCACGGGAATCGCTACTCGTCATAGTCTGATGCTATGATGCTCACCAAACTCACAATGATCTTCAGGTGGGTCTGCATCCAGGTTGTGCTTATTGTCAAGGTTGACTTACAGAGGTCAGGAGATCTAGGCACTTACGTAGTTTCAGAAAAATTGCTACTCTTTAACAATGTTCATTTATATAGCACTTTTTACTCATCTCTAGATGACCAAAACACTTTACAAATCCTGCTATCCACCCATTCACACACATTCATGGCGGCAGAGCTGCCATGCACCGGCGCTGGCCTGACCCACCAGGGGCAACTGGGGGTTCAGTGTCTTGCTCAAGGACACTTCAACATGCAGACTGCAGACAGAGTGGGAATTGAACCACTGATCCTCCAATTAGTAGTCTGCTACACTGCAGCTGTGGCACAGCTCTCGCTCACAAGGATCCTCAGGAGAGGTCTCTATCTAGGCTGTGCTTGAGGTCAGATCAACAGTCAGGAGATCCAAGCACTTGGGGTGATTCGTCAGGCCAGAATAAGCTACTCAGTCATTGATGGTCTGGTCGTTTTGTTCTGTCATCAGTTGACATGTAGCTGTTTTCTGATAAGGCTGTGTGTCCACCAAATGCATTTTTTTCCGCTCTGGGCGACTGTTTTCTATTCATTCTCCTATGTAGTCCAGTGTTTACTGCACTGAGCGCCCTCGCGCTGAAAACAGTTTGAGCGGTGGCCATTTTTTGTTGCGGCACTCAGCATTGAAAAAAGTTCAACTTTTCAGACTGCAGCTGAGCTCGTCAATGTCAGACCTTTCTAAGCAGCCAATCAGAATTAAGGAAGGGTGGGACATACTGGAAGAAAAACAACGGTTGTGATGGCAGAGGAGAGGGCTGATACTCGCTGTATCAGACAATCTGGTATTGTTTGATCTGACGCTAAAAGGCTATCATGATCAAAATTTAAAAGCCAAACGCTGGAGGAATGTGTCCACATCTGTCGGCATGTCAGGTGACAGTTTGTTCCTTTGTCACAATCATATTCTTGCAAGTTTGCTGCAGTAGATAAGGAAGGGCAGGACATAGGACGCCGGTACTAGTCTCTACTCAGACTCCTGTTTTCCCTGTCATCATATTTACATCCGGAGCTGCTAGAATACGTTTCCATGTCCATTGTTATTTAGAGACTGCTATTAAAACTAGAAAAGCACTCAGAGCGCATAACCTCCGCCAAGGCTCCTTCTGTTTCTCATGGATCACCTCCAAAATGTAATGGGTTTGTGTGTAGGCCTATAGCCACTTGTGAAAATTGCATCAAAGTCTGTCCATCAGTTTTGGAGTGTTGTTGCTAACACACTGTGAGAAGATAAGAGCCTTGGCTGAGGTATGCATTCTCAGATCATCACCAAAATGTATCATCTGTTCCCCGTGCCATTACACACCTTTCCTGAAAATTTGGTCAAAATTCGTTCATAACTTTTTGAGTTATGTTGGTAAGAGACAGACAGACAGACAGACAGACAAGCCCCGGTAAAAACATTACCTCCTTGGCGGAGGTAAAAATCAGTAGAAAGTCTGACCATAGGAAAAGCGGAAGTGCTGAGCTGAGAGTGACAAGCTGTTGCTGGGATACAGGGCACAGGCTTTTTTCCCCAGAGTGCAGCGCACAAACGCTGAAAAAAAAAAAAAATACGCTCAGGGCGGTTGGGCGACAAAAATCGCATTTGGTGGACATGCAGCCTTACTCCCTTAAGCTTTACTTTTACCAGCGATATCCATAAGGTTGAGTTATCAGATGATGGCAGGCGTATTTGTCCTCACCTGGACGTGAACTTCTGGCAGTCTGACCCATTAAGCCCCTGTCCAACATTTTCTATGTTGAGTGGAAAGCAGTGTGCAGCCTGGAATGACATTGGGGAGATGGCCAATGATTACACATGAACTTTAACTCAGATAAAACAAAAAAAATCATTATTTAATCACACATCCCATGACTGCCTATGGCACTCCATTGCGCCATTTCCTCCTCTCCCCTGGTGGTCAAGATTTTTTTTTCAAGAAAATATTCAGTTCAGATGTCAGAGATTTCCAAAGCTATAACTTGAAAGTGGTAAGAGATAATGGCTTACTGTCAATTAGAAAGCTGTGGAATATGATCCAAAGTTTGAGATAGGAGTAAATTTACACATCTAATTTGCATAATGCCACGGCAGCCATATCAAATTACATAACTTTCAGTCAAAAGCAGACTTTGGACATATTTACACAAAGGATGGTTTTGTTTTTTGTCACCGTTTGTTGTTTTGGGCATTTTGTTATCTTATCTTTAAAGTATATGAACCAGAAAGTCAGTTACAATGTAAACAAACAAAGAAATTCGTCACTTACCGCTGGCCAGGTGGCGCGTTTCGTCCATTTTTGACCATTCTGGTCGTTATTTTGTCTTCTGTCGGTCACTTTCACTTTCTCTCCCACATCCAGAAACTGTTATGATTATTCCACCACAATTTCTCTTTTATTCCGCCGCAGTTTCTCATATGATGACCGGTAACCGGCGCGATTGTTCTGTTTCAGTCACATGGCGCTGGGGGTCGATGGCAGGTGCAAATCAACCAGCTTCGCCCACCCTCTATTATAAGAAAATGTAGATAATTACCTTCGTAAGCTAAATAATGTCGTTTTAGAATCATAGTTGGCAAATTTGGGAGCAAATGCCTCTTCCATCTTGCGATCGATCACCATTTGTTTACAAACTCTTCTTCTCTGGTGTCCAGAAGTGGGGGGGGGGGGGGGGTTATATGGGGGCCATTAGTCCTCCAAGGCAAGAGCAGTAAGTTATACGTGTCTGCCACCTTGTGAGGTGGAATACTTTGTACACCTGGGGGGGTTTATGACATCACATGACACGTCACATGACAGGCGCAGCACTGCGACATAGACAGTGAGGGTGCTTTATATGTCCATAAATAGAAGGATGTCGAGGGTTAAGTTGGTAGAACTGTTTGAGTTTACAGTGTAGTAGAAGTTGTACACCCCTCGTTTAAACCTTGCATTTATCTAGTAATATCAGTTAATTTAATCTGTCTATTAAGTGATCAATTAATTTATTATTAACAGGTCGTTACTGGATGAGGAGCTCCCTGCCCTGGTGGTGGAGAGGCTGCTGATAGAGAGAACTGCGGAGCAGGACTGTGCTCCTCCAGGTGAGTTATTTTGTGTTGTAATAGTTCCATTCTTTTAGAATAAAGTACTTTGATGGTGACATTTGGGTGATTTGTCTATTTTTATGTCTTGTTTCAAGTTCTTCCAGCAAAGCCAGTTAAGTCCAGAATGACACCATCAGCCATGACAGACACAAACAGCCTGCTCAATGACGCTGAGTGGTACTGGGGAGAAATTTCCAGGTAAAACCTGAAAATACATTCTGACAGACTTAATTTTATTTTATTTTGCATAACTTTTAAATTGGTTATGTTGTGTGTCTGTAACCAGCAGCCATGGAGCCACATGCAGCTCTTTTACACTGACTTATTGTTTTGTCTTAAAACGAATGAGGGGAAAAAAGTTACTGGAAAATGTCACAAATGTACAAGGAAAAAGTTACAAAAATATTACCAACTAGAGGGCAATCAGAGAGGTTTGTCTGTCTGTTTTTGTTAGCAGGTTTATACAAAAACTACTAGATGGGTTTCTATGAATTTTCACCAGAGGTGGCCCTTGGGCTATGGATGAACCAATTAGATTTTGGAGGTGATCTGGGTCAGGATGTGGATTCTGGATCACTTTTTCACTTTCTTGAACATTGTGAGATCTGGATTTGGTGGAGGTATATGCTCTTAAGCCTGTTTTCCACTAGCCCAGCACACCTCGGTACGGCTCGGTTCACTTCAGTACGGCTCGGAACGCTTCTGTCTCCATTGGTGTTGTGCTTGTGCTGTGATGGTTTAGGAGGTTTTAGAAGCGGGGCAGCAGCAGATTCTGAGCGAGGTGGGGCCACACTCCCGTGACGTTACGCACCCGACTGAGTCCTTATTTACACCAGACAAAAAAGGATTCAAGGATTATTGCCTTGCTCGCTCTGTGGATTTATCTCACAATTAATTTTATCTCATAATTAAGCTGCAACAACACAAGTCACTTTTGTTTTGAATTAACTGCCAAATGACCTAGAAATAAAGAGCTGAAACTTGTTTTGATTTGTATTAAATAATGAGACGTGGCACACTGGCCTACACCAAATTATTATTTTTTACATCCTAGGGCATTTTGGATGTACTGAATTAAAAAAAATTCATGTTTTTCACCTTCAGGTCAACGTTTGGAACAACAGTATTATTATTTTCCGTTTAGATGATGCTACACTCCTTCTAAAGTATTGTAAATCTCTGAATTTGGAATGCCGATAGAACATTCAATTTACATATACTTACTTTTTTACATTGACTTGTAAGCTTGATCAGTCTCTCCTGCTGCATTTTAAAGTCCAACTGTGCAACTTCTTATAAGTTAACATAAAAAATGTACCCAAAGTTTAGAACTGGATCATGCGGGGCTAATTTTTTATGATATTTCAATAAAAAGAACAGAAAGCTTACAAAAACATTTGTTTTTTGGTCTAGTTAAAAATTACATTACCTTTACAATGGTTGACCCTGACAGGAAGATCAGTATCATTTTGATCAGATTAGGCAATGGAATTTCTATGAAATTATACTGTTTTATAATTCAGTGTTATAACAGACAAACCACACTTTCCAAAACAATTCCATTTTATTATATACAAAATATTAAAAGAAAAAAAAAACTTTGCAACTCAACATGAAGGTTAATCGACATTTTATACACGCCGACCACTGAGTGTCTACACCAGCTTCCCAAACTGGGTCACGACTCGGCTGAATGAAGCGTCTCTGCCAGCTGTGGGTCAGGATGGCTCCGTTGAATAATCCGGACGGGCTGTCGCGGCGGACGCGTGGGATGATTCTACAAGGAAAATGCACACAATAAAATACAGCACAATAGTTTTTAACAAGAATACACAAGCTTATTTCAGCGTATTGTTCACATGAATAATTAAAATAAAAGCTTGAGTCCGCAGTGTGCTGCAAGCAGCGATCCATCCACAAATGAACAGCTTTTTATTGCATAAATAAACTGAGCGTCTTACCGAATATATTTGCGAAAAAACGCACAATAAAAAAAAATTAAAACTCACCGTTAAAGGACTCCGATGTCGAGACCTCCCGGTATATTTTTTCATTCCGGGCAGCTCCGTCTAACTCGCGCTGCATACGTTCGTCTGACAATGCAGTGAACAGACACTGCAGCTCCTTACTGGTCCATGGAACACCCTTATTACGCGAAGCCATTTTTGATAGAGAATAAATGAAAATAGCACAGCAATACTCTGAAAGGAACCGCCAACAGTGGTTGCGTGCTGAGTAAAGGCGGTCGTGAAGATTCTTTTTTTTTTTTTTTTTTCAAAAACTTTATTGAGAAGGTCGTGAAGATTTGGTAGATGAGGAGGAGGAGAGGGGCAGTTACAGCCTGACCAATCAGCACCGGTTACGACCTGACCAATCAGCGACGACCAGTCTGTTAACGTCACAACACGGCACAGCTCAGCACTGCTGTACCCTGCCCTGGAGCGGGGCTGAGAATCGCGGCTGTTAAACCGTGTTGGGGCTTGTGGAAAAAGCATACAAAGCGTGCTGAGCCGTCCCCGTGTCGCGCTAAAGCGTGCTAGTGGAAAGGCCCTTTAGATAACCTACAACCTCTGGTGAAAATTTAATCAAAATACATCTACTAGTGCCCCGATCACATTACATCCTTTGCAGAGACATAGAGCAAGCAGGAAAAAAGTCATCTTGTACAAAGTTGCAAATGTGCATGGAGAAAGGTGCAAATGCATGAGAAATGGCTTCAAATGTATTATTTGATCACTGAGGGGTTCTGTAAAAGGCAAGCCTCACACAGATGCTCTAAACATGGTCAGATTAAGATGACATAGTGATTGTGCATTTGGACTCCCTCACTGTTTCATATATAATGTATATGTGGTCACTGGGAAACACTTGTGGGCTGTAATTAGAGCATTTATTGTTATTATTTTACTTACACACACAGACTTACACACTACTAGTACTGTATATATTGTTTAGCCCCATTCTTGTACTTTTTTGTTGGTGCATCATTCCTCAGTTGATTCTTTGAGTGCAATATTCCAGTTATGCAGTTGCTACTTGGATCCAAATTAATGATCACGTGTTGCTGTTCCTGCAGAGAGGAGGCGAACGAGAAACTTCGAGACACTCCAGATGGCACCTTCCTTGTCCGTGATGCCTCAAGTAAGCTGGAGGGCGAGTACACTCTCACCCTGAGGTAAAAACAGCTGGAATACACATGTACACCAATGCTATAGATTCATTGAAGATATAAACAGACATTCACCTCATCCCTTACATACTTTGATGTGTTCTGTGGCACCTGTCTCCACCGGCAGGAAAGGAGGAAACAACAAGCTGATCAAGATTTATCATAGAGATGGCCGATACGGTTTCTCAGAGCCTCTTACCTTTCTGTCCGTGGTCGAGCTCATCAATCACTACCGCCACGAGTCTTTGGCCCAGTATAACGCCAAGCTGGACACCAAGCTTCTGTACCCCGTCTCCAAATACCAACAGGTGAGCCACGCTGCAGTTTGATAACCCAGATCACAGCATAGCAATTAGCATATGTCATCAGTTGGTGTACAGTGGTGTGAAAAAGTGTTTGCCCCTTTCCTGATTTCTCATTTTTTTGTATGTTTGTCACACTTAAATGTTTCAGATCATCAAACAAATTTAAATATTAGAGAAAGATAACACAAGTAAGCACAAAATGCCATTTTTAAATGAAGGTGTTTATTATTAAGGGTAAAAAAAAAATAATCCAAACCTACATGACTGTGTGAAAGTGATTGCCCCCATGTTAAAACATAAATTAACTGTGGTTTATCACATCTTTGGAAAGCTAAGTTCAATTTCTCTAGTCACACCCAGGTCTGATTACTGCCACACCTGTTCTCAATCAAGAAATCACTTAAATAGGACCTGTCTGAAGTAGACCAAAAGATCCTCAAAAGCTAGACATCATGCTGCAATCCAAAGAAATTCAGAAACAAACGAGAACCAAAGTAATTGAGATCTATCAGTCTGGAAAAGGCTATAAAGCCGTTTCCAAAGCTTTGGAACTCCAGGGAACCACAGTGAGAACCATTATCCACAAATGGCAAAAACATGGAACAGTGGTGAACCTTCCCAGGAGTGGCCGGCTAACCAAAATTACCCAAAGAGCGCAGCGACAACTCATCCAAGAGGTCACAAAAGACCCCACAATAACATCCAAAGAAGTGCAGGCCTCACTTGCCTCAGTTAAGGTCAGTGTTCATGACCCTACCATAAGAAAGAGACTGGGCAAAAATGGCCTGCATGGCAGAGTTCCAAGACGAAAACCATTGCTGAGCGAAAAGAACATAAAGGCTCATCTCAGTTTTGCCAGAAACCCTCTTGATGATCCCCAAGACTTTTGGGAAAATACTCTGTGAACTGACTAGACAAAAGTTGAACTTTTTGGAAGGTGTGTGTCCCATTATATCCGGCGTAAAAGTAACAGCATTTCAGAAAAGGAACATCATACTAACAGTAAAATATGGTGGTGGTAGTGTGATAGTCTGGGGCTGTTTTGCTGCTTCAGGACCTGGAAGACTTGCTGTGTAAATGGAACCATGAATTCTGCTGTCTACCAAAAAATCCTAAAGGAGAATGTCTGGCCATCTGTTCGTGACCTCAAGCTGAGGCACACTTGGGTTCTGTAGCAGGACAATGATCCAAAACACACCAGCAAGTCCACCTCTGAATGGCTTAAGAAAAACAAAATAAAGACTTTGGAGTAGCCTAGCCAAAGTCCTGACCTGAATCCGACTGAGATGCTGTGGCATGACTTTAAAAAGGCAGTTCATGCTCGAAAACCCTCCACTTGGCTGAATTACAACAATTCTGCAAAGATGAGTGGGCCAAAATTCCTCCACAGCGCTGTAAAAGACTCATTGTCAGTTATCGCAAATGCTTGACTGCAGTTGTTGCTGCTAAGGGTGGCCCAAGCAGTTATTAGGCTTAGGGGGTAATCACTTTTTCACACAGGGTCATGTAGGCTTGGATTTTTTTTTCCCCCTTAATAATAAACACCTTCATTTAAAAACTGCATTTTGTGTTTACTTTTGTCTAATATTTAAATTTGTTTGATGATCTGAAACATTTAAGTATGAAACATTAAAAAAGAGAAATCAGGAAGGGGGCAAACACTTTTTCCCACCACTGTATTTGCTTTTGTACTTGACAAAGTTCAGATTTTCCTGTAACCTGCTTTATCCCTGGCTCAGCTGGTGAAGGAGAACAGCATAGAGGAGGTGGGAGAACAGCTGAAGGTCTATCATGAGCAGTTCCAAGAGAAGAGCCGCGAGTATGATTCCCTCTACGAGGAATACACACGCACCTCACAGGTACTGAAACTACACACATGATTATATTCAAACACAGGATTCATACAAAAATAAAAACAAAATGTGTAGTTTATAGCCAAAAATAAAATCTGGTTAAATGTAATGATCCATCTATACACAGAAAATTAGAAATATCACACTACACTGTTGATCTCTAAATATTGCCGTATATATGTACAGCAAGTTTAACCATTTTGAGCAGCTAGCTCAAGTTAGTTTCAGATTGTGTGTGTTAAGGTTTGTGTCTTACATTGCAGTATTTTGTTCAATTTTAATTTTACAAATTACAAAAATTAAAAAACTGGTTTGAAAGTTCAATTTTCCATTTTTCAGATCTTTTCACTTTCGGATAATTGTCTCTGTTCAATTTTTAATTGGTCATTTTTCCAATAATATGGCAATAAAATAACCAGCAATTTTTTCTTTTTTCTTTTTTTTTTTTAAATCAGTCTCAAATGGCAACAGAAATGTGACCAAATCACCTGGTTCTGCTGGAGGTTTCTTCCTATAAGGGAGTTTTCCCTTCCCACTGTCACTTAGTGTTTGCTCATAGAGGATCTCTTGATTGTTGGCGTTTTCTCTGAATTACTTATGATTCCTGCCTTGTGTATCTACAACCTTGAGATGACTTTTTGTTGTGAATAGGCATTATACTGATAAAGTTGAACTGAAATAAAAATTGAACAGAGGCAATTATCCATTAGTGAAGTGATTTGAAAAAAATTGAAAATTGCAAGTTTTATACCTGTTTTTCATTTTAATTATTTGGACAGTTTAGATTGAACAAAGCAATGCAAGGGAATTACATGGCCCATGTAACGCACCAGGTAGTTTATGCAGGTGCACCTCAATAAATAGAATATTATGATTCATAATTCAAATAGCTACATCATAATAAACATAAAAAGCTTGAAGTAGCTCACTTTATGTGATGGGTATATAAAATGTGAATAATTGGGAAAAAAAAACCCACATTTGCACTTTTTTTTTTTTTTTTAACGCACAAATGTACAGTACCAGTCAATACTCAAAGTGAATGTGTTGGTGTGTCCAAACTCTTGGCTGGTACTGTATGCACAAATGCAGTAAGCATGCACATGTGCGCACGCACGCGCACGCTCACACACACGCTCACACACACACACACACACACACACACACACACACACACACACACACACACACTGTTTACCCTTTTTAAATAGATGTTATATTATTTGTAGGTTAACATTCTGACTTCCTGGCCAGTAGGTGTCGTACTTACTCTCGCACTAACTGGTTGGTAGAAACATGCAACATCAACCCAGTCAGACCGGCTGTGATATCTTTACCTGCCATAGATATGTAAACATTAAATAGAAAATGGCTAGCCATGTTTCATATACATACCGTAGCTTACTTGTATGACTATAATAAATAGAATGAGCAACTGTTTGCGTATCCTGTTATCACAGTGCTGCAAGTGCTCTCAACCATTATAATTAGCTACAGAATATAGTGCCATGGCTATTTGCCATGAAAATGCTAGCCATGCCCTATCAAGGCTATCGTATATCTGTTTCTGGCCACTGGAGCATAGACTGGGGGCTCGTCATCCAGGTGCTCAGATGTAAATATTATGATTATATTATGATTATATTATTATAAGTATTCAGGACACATAATTATTTAAATATTTTTCATCAATATATTATTCTTTTGAAGAATACAAAGACTTTAATTCTGCACTTTTCCAAACATTTTTAATGTATTACTTTTTAAATATTTGCAGTCCTGCTAACCTTTAAGCATAGCACTTGTCTTTAATTTCTCATCTAGTACTTTTTTATATGTTCTTTTCTTCACTCTAGGCTTCAGAAATCAAATTTATTTTCACTGTGTTTTGTATGGATATGGTTTTAATGGCAAATACTTGATTGGCAGATGGTGGTGCTCTGTATACTGTATATCTTTTTTCAAACTGGGTTCAAAGATGGGATTCATCAGCAATAAAACATCCATCGAGCGTTGCTGTCTGTCTCTCAGGAGCTGCAGATGAAGCGCACCGCCATCGAGGCTTTCAATGAGACCATCAAGATCTTTGAGGAACAGTTTGAGACTCAGGAGCGATACAGCAGAGAGTCTCTGGAACGATTCCAGCGTGAGGGAAATGACAAAGAAATTCAGAAGTATGTCTGTGTACAGTAGCCTCTATACTTGCTACATTTGAGCAGTGTTTGTTCAGTGGGAAAAACAAAACAGACATAATTTCCTATATATTTCTCAAACTAGGATACAGAGCAACTCTGAGCGTTTGAAGTCTCGTGTGAAGGAGATCCATGACAGCAAGTGCAAGCTGGAGCAGGACCTGAGACAGCAGGTCTCTGATAACAGAGAGATCGACAAGAAGATGAACAGCCTCAAACCAGATCTCATGCAGCTTCGCAAGATCAGAGACCAGTACCTGGTGTAAGGACAGTAATACGTCTGCATACGGTGCACTGTGGAGATTTTCTAGCTAAAGTAGTAAATTGTGTGATGTGTTGTGGCTTTTCAGATGGTTGACACAGAAGGGCACACGGCAGAAGAAGATCAACGAATGGCTGGGTATAAAGAACGATGCTGATGAGTAAGTGTGTGAAACTGACTGACAGTGATGTTGTGATTATGCTGTGGCATAGTTTTGATTTTTTTGTGATTATTTCTGCATCTTCAGCTCTTACTCTCTGGAGGATGATGAGGGCTCACCCCACCATGATGAGTGTACCTGGTACATGGGCGATATCAAGCGCACGCAGGCCGAGGAGATGCTGAGAGGCAAATGTGACGGAACATTTCTCATTCGGGAGAGCCAGTCACAGAAGGGTTCCTACGCTTGCTCTGTAGTGTAAGTTTGTTTTTCTACATTTGAAAGCAGCACGTCTAAAAAGCACGTGTTGCTCTGTAGCAGACAAACTCCCATGTCAATACACTGACAACTAGCAGGTCACTAGTTTTCCAACTTAAAGGAATAGCTCAGCTTTTTTGAAGTGGGGTTATGTGAAATTCTTAGGAGTAGTTATTTTTTAATTTATTTAAGTAGTTATTTAATTTAGCTCTAGTACTAGGTTCTCTTCCTGTTGTCCTTTTAGGGAATGAGGCATTTTGGCTGAGCAGAGTCAGGGCTACTGTGGAGTGTAATTTTTTACCTTTTTATGGCTAATTTTTACTGTCTAAATATACAAAAACCTAAGCTTTTCCTTCTTGTTAATATAAAAACAGGAACAACTTAAATCAATTTAATCAGCAACCCGCGGCTCCGGAGCCGCATGCAGCTCTTCAGCCTATTCATTGTTGTGGCTCTCTAAAGTTACATCTCAAAATGAAACTGAAATAATGAAGGTCATTCAAAGTTTTTTTTCCCCCATTTATTGTGTATTGGATCAGTCCTTCCAGGATTTTGCCATGTTGCGATTGCGTCGATTCACACAAAATCACCCAATCAGTGCGACTATTGTGCAGCCTTGTAACTTTGTCCAGTCTTCGCAACTTTCCCGCAATTTTGGCCAATCCTTGTTGACTTCCACCAACTTCACCAATCAAATCTGTCCCCGAGTGGCACTCAAATGGTCAGTCTAATCAATCAAGTGCGTTGCTGCACTGCATTCACTTCCATGTTTACAGTGAGTATTAACGGAACACATCGGCAAAAACAGTGTGTGTGATTAAAAAAAAAACAACATTCACCTGCGAGGTTTCCAACATCGTCCCTTCCTCCGTCTTCCCCAGCCTGCCGGTGGATGTCTCGCCACGTCTCTGTCCTGACCACGTGTACGAAGTGCTGAGTTTGTGTTGAAAAACGTCTGCCTGCCCCAAAAGCACCCCATCATGCCGGGGAGATGCCATCATGGGGAGATGCTGTAAAACCACAAGCAAACGAGCAAATCTAACACTACAACCAGTGTTTGGACATTTTGTACACCTTTAGAGGTAAAATCATTACTACATCTTGTCAGTGAGCTTTAAAGCTGTGAATCTCCGGTCTGGACATGGACAAACCCCCATTCTTGTAAATGAAAGATGAGTGTCTGATGAGACAGGTGTGTCAAGATGCACAGCAGATAGACAGGTAGGAGTGAGGCACTGAAAGAGAGAGAATGTTGTCTGTATTTTTTCTTTTTTTTTCCAGAAAAACACAGGCTCCTATAGACAGTACAGAGCAACAGAATAAATTATTTATTTCTCCCTCTCTGCTCGGTACCAAGTGGTTGGAGACCGTAGGGAATTTTCAAATGAAGGTGCTGCCAATAATTTCCAAATCTCTACTCTTTAACATGCATTCAGTGCAATTTAGCTGTTGTAATGAATATTGCGTTAAAGTCTGTATTTGCTGTTGCACAAAAGAGTTTTTCTGTATAGCAGAAGTTTCTGCTTAATTTACAAATCACTGTTTAATAGAAAATTTTTGACAATCCTGCGCTTTTCTTGTATTGTTATATAGAATATCACTGCAGTAAACTGGATAAAAAACATCTGCTTTAAAATCTGTAATTCTTCCCACAACTTTTAGTGCAAAAAAAACCTCTCAAAACATCGGAACTTTTATTGCAACTTTTTATAAAAGCTGCTGTGAATTCAACATTTTAGGGACCGCAACAATCATAAAAACATGCTGTGAAATCCTGGAGAGACTGAATGGATACATTTTTCAACTGAAAAGCATGCTTTTGTAAATGTAAAATATGTTTTTTTTATATATATGCTTTATTATGTTGTTAACTAAAATACAATATTGCCACATCTGACCAAACTTAACAGCAGGCTCATATGGAGAGGTGCACAGTCCCTGCCAGCTTGCTGCTTATCTTCCCGCCCTTGATAAAATACAGATAAATCCAGAATAAGAAAAGAAACTTCAGAAAACTTCTCTAGAACACAGTCTTGTGAGCGAAAAAGAGTGTTTTCAGAGCTTCCTGAAATGACAGATGCAGACTGACTGGAAGAGTTTCAATCGTGCTGGACTTTATTCATCACCTAAACTCGTTCGTCTCCAAGGTAAGGGAAGTACAGTTGGTTCTGTTATACAGTATGTTCATACAGGATGGTTGATTGCTGTACATGGCTGAAGATTAAAAAAAAAAGACAGACATCACCCTCACAATACTGAATAACCTACAAACTGGAGTATTTTTTCAAAACAATTTCTCATTTTTATGATAGCCTACAGCTGTTTGTTATGGTTTATTTACAGTATTTCAAAGTGGCCTATTTTTCCCCAAATATGAGCAGGCTTTCAATGGCTGCCTGCATGTTTTGGTTTTTATCCCCCGCCGGACGAAGCCCAAAGGGGTCAAAGAGCCCTTTGGGTGAAGGTTGAGTGTCATAATACTGCCTACCAGGCAGTGAGGGTGAAAAGAGAGGACTCAAGGGTGCAGGCAGGCTCAGGTGCAATAACACTGGTCAACACCAAATTTATTGTCTAAGTTTTTTTTAGCTGATTTAGGACAATTGTGATATGCTGAATCCAAAAATCACGTTGGTTTTGCTCAATCAGGTCAACTTTTTGAACTATGGCCGCATGTTTTTTATGTTTTTGTTTACATGTATGGATATTTTCGCTTTATATGATGCAAAATTCTTTATTTCTTGAAATTCTCTGAATTTTGAACAATGATGATGTAACATTCAGTTTACATGTACTTACCTTTATCAGTGTCTACTATTCAATTTACAGTACAACTGTACAACTGCGCATTAAAACCTGACCTGATCGACAGAAACGGATGTCATTTTTGGATTCAGCGGTGCAAAATTGTCTTAAATCACTTGAAAAAACACAGACAACTTACAAAAAAATTATTTTAGTTATGTTGTGTAATGATTTAATGAACAAAACACTAACTCAAAAGTAAAGCAGCACATGGGCTGAAAACTGAGCAGAGCAAAACTTACATAAATTCACAGGCGCATGGACGTGGGTCATAGCGGGGTAGAGACAAGAAATGACGCAACACAGAGCACAATCCAAGACTCACATAAATAGGGTAACTAATTAATAGGGTAACTTGACGAGAGACAGCTGAGACAAATCAGGACGGCAGGTGAACACACAGGACGGGTGAGGGCTGCACACACACTCACAGACAGAGACACAGACATGAACAGAGGATCAGGGAGAGACAAGACCATGATAACATAATATAAACAATGACTGACCTTGGATCATAATAGTACTCATAAAGACAATAATAATACAATAATGATCACAAGACATGAACCAAAAACAGAAGCAAACCATAAAACACGGACAACAGAGGATGACATGACAAACAATAAACAGGGAACACAGGGGCACTTAATGATATACTGTGAAAAGCAAAGACCAAAATGAACATAAAACATGGGTACGCTTCCTAGCCGTGCCCTTGATCGTGACACCGAAGGGGGATCATGTTATGGGTCCATCATACTTTTGTGAAATCAACTCTTCCTACAGTTTTGTTCCTATTGTTTTGAAACTTGGTACCATGGTTTGATACACACTGAGGATGCACATATTGCAATTTCACTCTCATCGGATGACCCTTGATGTCAAAGGTCAGATTTTCCCTAAATCTTTTAAACACAATAACTACTGAAAGAATTGATGTGGACTTTTCAAATCAATACAGTAGTTGTATCTAATACACATCTTGGATGATTTACACCCTGACCTAACTATGGGATTGGGGTCAAGGGATCAGAGTTCAAAGTTAACATTGCAGTTGCACAATGGTACATGCTACATTTACTATTATTATAAAATGAGTAAAGGTAGGGCCACCAAACCTGGTACACAGGTTCACCTTGGGATCCTGACCTCTGACTATGGGTTTGGGGTCAAAAGGTCAAAGGTTAACATTAACATTCCCTATGTCTTATTACTGCACAACGAGTAAAGCTAGAGTCACCAAACTTGGTATTGTTGTACATTCATGGATGATGGGTTTATCATAATTTTGTTCTGCAGCAGTAATTATATTGAAAAGTTGAAAACGGCTCCGTCAGTAAGCATTGGGATCTTCAAAGAAAACAGAGGTGGGGGATATTGCACTTGCCTCAGAGTGCTCTTTATATACACAGGAAGAGGGTCCGTCTCCATGTAAGCGGCCATCTTGGGTCACCGTGATGTCTTTCCAAGTTTTTATGCATAACTCTCAGCTAAAAAGACTTTTGTAGACTATTGGAAAGGTTTAATAAGGGAGTAATAACCAGTATGAAGGAAAATATTTGCATTTTGATATCTGACACCTAGATTAAACTAGATTACACAATGACTGCACCATATCATTTTTTCACAACAGGCTTTTTCATTTGTTGTGACACATAAAAGAAAAGCTCCATTAGTTTTCTTCACTGTTGTAGTATGAATTAATGAATGCTACATAAACTACATTTCGTGTATATTCATTAATATATATATATAAAACTTTATAAAGCAACATAATCTATATTTTAATGGTCAAATAGCTGCTGTAGCTCTCAGCTAATTCTGTTTTAGCCAGTAAGGGGAAAAATGGCTTTTTGGTTGGCAAAGGTTGCAGACTCCTAACTTAAACCAGTACAACAGCATAGAGAAACGCGAACTCCTTAACCACTTGCACTCCGGGCAATTTTCCTAAAAATTCCAAAAAAATAACGTGCCCAAAGTAAATCGAAAGCTGTTCTTCAACCCTTTGCAGCATCTTCATGGGGTTGGTCTCATTTAAAAGAAAACACTTTGAATTTTTTGGCAAAAAAAACATAATCTCTCTACGTGCTCCGGCCACTGAGTTACAGTCATCTAAACATACTGAACTTGAAGAAAAAAAAATTGGACACAGTGTTTTTTTGGATACAAATGCTTGTAAATAACACACAGCTGTCCGATCCGGCTGGAAAATGCAACAGAAATGTAGAACCAAGTGTTATCCAGCTGAGATCCAAATTTGGTAACAATACCACAAAAAATGAATATTTTACACAGCTTTGTTCTCAGGCTGTTCCCAGGCGTTATGGAACTGTGCCAAATTGTGCCAAATGGCACAGTTTGGAAAACGTCTGTAACTTTTGAATAATTCAATGTAGAAGCTTCATTTTAGGCTCAAAGGAAAGGTCACACTCAGGGCTGTGTCTGTGTGTGTGTGCCCCCCCCCCCCCCCGCTATCAAGGACAGAGTTCGGCCCTCGCTACATGAGATTACACTCGTTGCATGTTTCCACAGCAACACTGTCACAGCGGCTCCCCCCCCCCCCCCGCTACTGTGTGTGTGTGTGTGGGGGGGGGTTGTCCCCCCCCCCGCTCGCTAGGGAGGATGGACTTTAGCCATTGCTACACAACGGATTAGCCTTATGTGGTGATGTAGCGCAGCAGTGCAGTCACCGCGGCTCCCCCCCCCCTCGCTGCAGAAGAATAGCGGGGGTGGGGGGGCGTTCACAGCCTGTACACTGCGAGCAACCCCCTTGTACCGTGGCGCACGAACTTCAGACTTCGTGAACCGCACAGCTGTAATTTACTGATCGGTCAAAAGTCATTTTGGATTACAATTTTCAGGGATAGAGAATAATTTAGCTTATAACACCTTACCTCTTCACAGCGGAGTCTGGGCGAACTTCTCTTTCTCATTGTCAGACGAACGCGACGCTGGTCCGCTCTGGTTCTGGTCTCGCGACTCGATCAAAACATAATTCCATTATTGCGGTTTTGTGCTTCCATGATTGCGGTTTTTGGCGAACGATTTTTCAAAACAAATAACAGTAGTAATTAAAAAAAGACTGGCAAAGGCGTGTGTGTCACTCAGCCTTCGTCGTCAGCCTCCGTTGGTCTATAATGACCATGGAAGAAATCATAACGTCTACTCTGCTGGAACCAATACAAAATAAGCACCACCTGGGGCCGAACATGCCGATCCACGAATGGCACTCCCTGTCACACAGGTTGCATTTGTGGATGGTCTCCATGCTGCTGGGTCTGTGGAGCTCTTCCTGTGTCCTTTTTTGATCCGCTCCAGCAGTCAGTCTTCACCCAGCCTTAAAAAAAAACAGCTCACGAACTTCTCTGCTTCAATTGGCTCACTGCATTCAAAGCGTTGGGAGGCGGGTCCTCCTTCCTAGGTTTTCATTCATTGGTTCGTCAAGGTTTCAGAAACCCAATTCAAGGCTCTTATTAGTCGAATGAGAGGTCAATCAGATGAACTAATCTGTTCGCGGCTGTGTTTGCAGATTTTTTTTTCAGTGGCGCTTGGAGGGCACACCACCTACACCATCACCATCAATATCCTTATCATGCGTCATGCGCTCGTGCGCCCTCGTGCGTCATAGGACGCAGAGACTTGCCCGCCCGCGGAACAACGGAGCGCAAGTGGTTAAAGAAAATTGATATCCACAAAATTCTCATAGTCTGTATTTGATGAATTAACCATTACATCCATTACCTAATGAAGTCAAAATTAGTTACTTTCGGTTAGTTGTGATGCATTCTGTTTTTTTAGGGAAATTGGATGGATTGCTAAGGGGTTAACTGTTGCTAAGCAGCTCAAAGAGCCTAATACAGTGGTGTGAGAAAGTGTGTGCTCTTTCCTGATTTATCATTTTCTTGTATGTTTGTCACACTTAAATGTTTCAGGTCAAACAAAATTTAAATGTTTGACAAACATAACACAAGTAAACACAAAATGCAGTTTTTAAATGAAGTTGTTTATTAATAAAGATTTAAAAATCCAAACCTACATGGCCCTGTGTGAAAAAGTGATTGCCTCCCCATGTTAAAAGATAAATTAACTGTGGTTTATCATATTTTTGGAAAGCTGAGTTCAATTTCTCTAGCCACACCCAGGCCTGATTACTGCCACACCTGTTCTCAATCAAGAAATCCCTTAAATAGGACCTGCCTGATAAAGTGAAGTAGACCAAAAGATCCTCAAAAGCTCGACACCATGCTGCAGTCCAAAGAAATTCAGGAACAAATGAGAAACAAAGAAACTGAGATCTATCAGTCTGGAAAAGGTTATAAAGCCATTTCTAAAGCTTTGGGACTCCAGTGAACCACAGTGAGAGCCATTATCCACAAATGTCGAAAACATGGAACATTGGTGAACCTTCCCAGGAGTGGCCAGTCGAGCAAAATTACCAAGAGCGCAGCGACTCATCCAAAAGGTCACAAAAGACCCCACATCAACATCCAAAGAACTGCAGGCCTCACTTGCCTCAGTTAAGGTCAGTGTTCATGACTCCACCTAAAGAAAGAGACTGGGCAAAAATGGCCTGCATTGCAGAGTTCCAAGACAAAAACCACTGCTGAGCAAAAAGAACATAAAGGCTCATCTCGGTTTTGCTAGAAAACCGCTTGATGATCCCCAAAACTATTGAGAAAATACTCTGTGGACTGACTAGACAAAAGTTGAACTTTCTGGAAGGTGTGTGTCCCATTACATCCGGCGTAAAAGTAACACAGCATTTCAGAAAAGGAACATCATACCAACAGTAAAATATGGTGGTGGTAGTGTGATGGTCTAGGGCTGTTTTGCTGCTTCAGGACCTGGAAGACTTGCTGTGTAAATGGAACCATGAATTCTGCTGTCAACCATAAAATCCTAAAGGAGAATGTCTGGCCATCTGTGTTGACCTCAAGCTGAAGCGCGCTTGGGTTCTGCAGCAGGACAATGATCCAAAACACATCAGCAAGTCCACCTCTGAATGGCTTAAGAAAAACAAAATGAAGACTTTGGAGTAGCTGAGTCAAAGTCCTGACCTGAATCCAATTAAGATGCTGTGTCATGACCTTAAAAAGACAGTTCATGCTCAAAAACCCTCCAATGTGGCTGAATTACAACAATTCAGCAAAGATGAGTGGGCCAAAATTCCTCCACAGTGCTGCAAAAGACTCCTTGCCAGTTATCGCAAATGCTTGATTGCAGTTGTTGCTGCTTAGGGTGGCCCAACCAGTTATTAGGTTTAGCGGGCAATCCCTTTTTCACACAGGGCCATGTAGGTTTGGATCTTCTTTCCCTTAATAATAAACACCTTCACTTAAAACCTGCATTTTGTGTTTACTTGTGTTATTTTTGTCTAATATTTAAATTTGTCTAATGATCTGAAACATTTAAGTGTGACAAACATACAAAAAAATGATAAATCAGGAAGGGGGCAAACACTTTTTCCCACTACTGTATATAAAAGGCCTATTGTCATTTCACCCACGTATAATCAATTAAATATTGTCCAGTGCAGAAGTCAATATTTATAATACATACCCAGTCGTAGGGTTTGTGGGTCATGTTACTCACGCTGAAGGCTAGTTAGTGATTTAGCTTTGGGTCATTTCTGTGTTAGTTTCTGCACACTTCCCTTGCCTTTTTGGATGAAATGATAATGGATGGCACTTGCATAGCATTTTTCATGATACCCAAAGCGCTTTACAATGAATCCATTAGTCAGTCACTCCACAGACAGACAATGGTAGTGGTAAGCTACTGCTGTAGCCACAGCTGCCCTGGGGCAGACTGATGGAAACATGGCTGCCAATCTGCGCCAACAGCCTCTCCGACCACTACTGAACATTTATGAAAGAGTCCAGCACCACAAAGGTATTATTATTGACTAGTTGTGACAATAAATCCAATTCTAGCTTGTCTGTTTTGATGTAAGCAGATGTGAAATATCTAGCCGGATGATAACAAGAGCAAGATTTCTGGGTCACGGAGGTTTGGGTTTTAAGGCCCGTCTTTTTTCATTGTAGAAATTAAGGTATCCAACACAGTATTCCAGTTCTCACATATTATAAGAAGCCATTGATATTAACTATAATTTAAAGATTATTAAAACACAGCTGAAGCAGAGTGATGCATATTGTGTAAAACATCAGTGTGAGATTATCAGGGACTATAGTAACTGTCATGTCCGCTGCGCGATCTCGCAGCGAACATATAAATTGGAAGCGAGCCCAATGTGCAGTAAAGTAGACGTGTTTATTACAGGGAGAAAATGTACACAAAATGTCCAAATAACAGTTACAGATAAGAATGGGAAAGACAACCCGTTGCAAACCTAGTAGGCTTGAGGAAATGCCTAACGCACTCCAAACAATCAGGAGCGGAGGGAGAAGGCACAAAATGAGGACTTACAGAAATGTTGGAGCGGAAAGGCTCTAAGCAACAATACGATTGGTCCAAAGGAAAACAGCCAATAATCCGGTGAGTCAGGATGTCCATGTTGACTTAAGCTGCCACACTGACTGGTCACACTGCCTCCCTATAAGTACACAATACAATAACGAAGGCAAGTGGACACAGCCGTGTGGCAAACAGGTGCGTGAATGATTGGATGTGTGCATATGTGAGTGTGTGTGCATGCATGTGGTGACGGAATACAGCCGGTGAATGTCTGGCAAGAGAAGGAGGTGTGGCCGTAGGGCTGGCAGAGAGCAAGGCTCAATCTGCCAGCTGCAATTAATAAGCAATAATCAAAACCTACAGCCACAGGTCATGGGCTGCACCCTCAATGACCTCCTTGGCCAGGGAGGCTGGACCTACAGTGACCTTCATTGGCGAACCTGGGTCCCCAGACCCATCTGGCGATGTTAGACTTTCTCCGACGACTCTGGAAGAGGACTCGGATAGGGAGAAAGAAGGGTCAGGGTCGCCGGCAGCAGCGGAGCCCAGTGAGGCGAGCTCAGATGCAGCGAGCTCAGACGCAGCGGTCGGCTGTGCCCGGCTCTCCTCACCAAGAGCTAGGCAAAAATACTCAATAGAAAGGAGGAAAACAAAAGAGAGCACTTGCCTTAGCTCAAGCTCCACCGCTGTCCAGGACTCTGACGATCCGGGCGAAGTAGTCCCAGGCTCGGCCTCCTGGAGGTTCAGCTTCAGTGTAGACTCTGCTGCGAGGGCCTCCACAGCAGGCATGATGGTCTGTGCAGTCCTGGTTTCCCTAGCTGCCATGATCCACGCTGGTGACTCTCCCAGCGTGGATTCTGGAGGTGGAGTCTTACATTGCACTGGACCCCAGGAGACTGAAGCCAGGGGACGCTCTGTCGTCGGCACAGGCTTCAGATCAGCCGCAGTGCCCTCTATCTGTCCATAGAAGCTCCGCGGGGCTAGGATTAGGTCTTTCAGCGCCGCAGGCTCCTCCCTCATCCGGTGACTGAGCTTCTAGGGTCGATGGATGCTCAGAGGTGAGAGGAAGAGAGATGGAGAGGGTAGGTGGGGAGAGCTCAGAGGACTGCTCTTCCTGAGCCCCCCTACCAGGAATCAGGCAAGATATTTTGTCATTAATAGAAATAGAATGAAAATTAACTTGCCTGTTAACCTGGACTTGGATGTTGCCTGCTGCTGTACTATGTGGAGTGTCTTCCCTCTCCCTGGCTCCAGAGAGCTTGGACCTCGCCATGGGAGAAGTAGGGACTGCCCCTGGCGTCATGGAAACAGGACCTTCCAGAGACGGCATGGAGAGCCTGTGAGCAGCGGAAGGTGCCATCGAGGAGACGGACTGTGCGGCAGCTGGAGAGGATGAATAGGCCGACGTGATAACCGGCGAGAACGATCTGGAAAAGGGGGCTGCCACGGAAATGGTCTCACTGGCTGAGGAATGGGCTGCTGGCGAGGAGGAGATGGTGCTTCTCCAGTGATCCAGGGCTGGAGTCGAGGTGGGTTGGAGCTCCGAAGACAGGGGCGGGGCTGGAGTGGAAGGGCTGAGGGAGGAGGATGTCCGCTTTCATCGCAAACACCGCTTCCGTGTTGAGGGCTGCTCCAACGCTGGCGATTCCCTCTCGGGCTCCTCTTCACGCAGCGTGAGGATGAAATGAATGACGTCGGCCGACTCGGGGGAAAAAGCAAGAGATTGGGACATTCCTTCAATACCTCCGCTGCGGTGTCCCGAGTGGCACGAGCAGCCTTGTGAGAAACCAGTCCCTGTGTGGAAGCGAAGGCGTCCTTAAAGACGGGCCAGTCCATTCAGCTCTGCATCACTCCAGTAGTCCAACATGACTCCGGTTGCAGGTAGGAAAGACACACATGAAAAGTTGAAAAAAAGCACGCTACCTCACTGCTTGGGCTCTTTTTTTCGGTGGCAGCTTACCGTCATGTCCGCTGTGCGATCTCGCAGCGAACATATAAATTGGAAGCGAGCCCAACGTGCAGTAAAGTAGATGTGTTTATTATTATTATTATTGTTATTAAAATGTACACAAAATGTCCAAATAACAGTTACAGATGAGAATGGGGAAAGACAACCCGCTGCAAACCTAGTAGGCTAGAGGAAATGCCTAATGTGCTCCAAACAGTCAGGAGCGGAGGGAGAAGGCACAAAATGAGGACTTACAGAAATGTTGGAGCGGAAAGGCTCTAAATAACAATACGATTAGTTCAAAGGAAAACAGCCAATAATCCGGTGAGTCAGGATGTCCATGTTGACTTAAGCTGCCACACTGACTGGTCACACTGCCTCCCTATAAGTACACAATACAATAACGAAGGCAAGTGGACACAGCCGTGTGGCAAGCAGGTGCGTGAATGATTGGATGTGTGCATGTGTGAGTGTGTGTGCGTGCATGTGGTGACGGAATACAGCCAGTGAATGTCTGGCAAGAGGAGGAGGCTTGGCCGTAGGGCTGGCAGAGAGCAAGGCTCAATCTGCCAGCTGGAATTAATAAGCAATAATCAAAACCTACAGCCACAGGTCATGGGCAGGGTTGAAAACAACCCTGAACATGGCAGTAACTCCTGGAATCCCTATTGCCCAATCAGATTGCTTGGATGGAACTGTTGCATTTTTTTTTTTTAAATCTTTACAGCTTTGACAAAAGACGGACCATTTCCAAATTAGGCAACCTCCAAGGACTGTTGGCAAATGCATTTAGCAGTATATACTGACTTATTAATTTAATTGAACCTTTAATGTACAGTATTAACACCGACATATTATTGCTAATAATTCTCAAAATGCATTTTAAAAAAGAAAGGGGTCATTGTCAATTAAATGGGCCTATCACATTACCCTTTGTCTCTAGGGCTCCTTTATAATGAATGTATGTTATTTTCAGGATAATATAAAGGAATATTTCACCAGTTAACTGAAAAAACACAATAAAAATCTTTCACTGTACAAATGAAGAATGATCCCTTGATCCCAGTGATCTTTCCTGCATGTCTCTTCACTCCATTTCCTGTCTCTCTTCACTGTCTAATGAACCTTAAAAAAATGCTCTCTCTACAATTGAGGTGACCAGTGTGTTCTGTACTCATAAAAAAATATGAGGCCATGTGTCCACTTTGGCCCAACTGATAATCCACCTGTCCTCTGATTCCAGGGTAGACGGCAACACCAAGCACTGCGTCATCTACAAGACAGCCACCGGGTACGGGTTCGCTGAGCCCTACAACCTCTACTCGTCCCTCAAAGACCTGGTGCTCCACTACAAAAACGTCTCCTTGGTCCAACACAATGACCAGCTGAATGTAAATCTGGCCTACCCAGTCCTGGCCCGCTCCCAGAACCAGCACCCCAGATGAATCATTCACCAGCAGCATAGGACAGCTACCAGGGTGGGGAAATCAAACTGATTCATTGGAGGAAGGTTGTAACTCTGGACAGTGCTTTTGTTTAAAGACTTGACTACAAAACAGAAAAAAAAAAATGTTTTTGACTGGAGGCTGGTGCTCATTTCCTCACACTGGTCCCAGTCCAGCAGAAGAGCACTCCTCGCTAACAGCATGGCTTCATTATAAGCACACAACTACTGATAACGAAGCTCCGTACAGTTAGCCTGGCTGTTGCAGCAGCATTTTGAGTGTTGCATCAGCCAGTAAATACAAGAAAATATATTTGATACAGAGACAAAATGTAAATATGTTAAAGAAAGGCAAGTAAAATACTTTTTTTGAAGATCTGGGAGAAGAAATGGTAACATTAAGATTGTGAGATGATGTTTAAATTTGCTGGAAGCACCTTTTGTATTCCTTAAACGCAAAGTTAAAGTACACAGACAAAGGGTTGATCTGTTATCCCCAGACTGCCTGCACATTCTCTGTAGACAAAAGCCTGGACCGCCACCGTCTGAAGGGGCGGTCTTTGGTGTACCAAGCTGCTGCTTCACTTCTGAGAGCAGCTGACAAACCGTAGACTGGGGAGGGTGTCGTCCCCGGAGTCTGAAGGCCGATGTGGGTTGTTTTAGGGTGGTTGTTTTTTTTTTTTAAGATGGGTTCAATTTAAAGCCTGCTTAAGTGCCATAGTGAATAGCTTTGAATGACCACAAGCCTGTGTTACTAGAAAAAAGGGGAACGTTGAGGTTGAGTAGGATGGAACCAATGGCTTTTTGACATAGACCAAGCTACAGCTTTAAGAAATATTTACACATAGGTATATTTTTGATGAAATTATCTTTATTTCCAGCAGCTTTGGCTCGTTGCTCTCTCAGACAGACAAGGTACCACATACACAGTAAATGCTGATTACAGGTTAAAATGCATGGTACATATTTAGTATATTGCGAATATAGAGTTGCTTTTTAATCACACTAGGTGCAGAGGTACATTGTTAAATGCAATTCTGCATGAGCCAGGTTTTTCTTGCAAATGGAAATGGTGGGAGTAGTCCCACGTCAGACATTTGTCTGTTTCAACCTTTTTTCTTCTTGGTCTTCTTTCATCTTCTGTAATACTGTAGCACCTGTAGCCATTGACTTAAGGCACTGTTAGTGTTTCTCTCTGTGTCTTGTGTCCGTATGCTAGACACTTGCAGAGCATCAACTCGTGATTATTGTATCTTTGGTACTGTATTTGCTTCATCTCTAGAGTAGACTTTTTTCTTTGCACGATGTCCTTACAGATGTTTATTATCATTTTTTTATGCAAATTTACTCACGGTACCTATATTCCCTTGCGCTTGACTGTTTGTTACATCACATGCTTGAGCTGTAGAACATTTATGTACAGAAAGAGAAAGCAGTAATATAACTCATGTACAGTATATTTCAGACACACACGTACAGTCGTATGTGTTTTTATACAGTTTCACCACCATGTTTCCTCACATTGTCTCAGAAGATTTGCTTTTAGATTCTGTTTAAGGATGCAAAGCATCCTCTTAATGTGAGCCAAATGAAGGATGTGTTTTCATGTAGCAGGAAAGAGAGAAAAAAACAAAACAAAACAGCCATTCTTTTGCCATTCAGCAGGACTTCCGTGATCTGAGAGATTATTCAGTACAGTATGCATGGGGTCCTTCATTTGAGTTTATTCATTGGATTATTGTGCTCTTTGCGGTGCATTTGGCGTATGGTGTGTGGTCTGACTATGCACAACACATTTGTACGGCTGTACTAAGTTAAGATTTACAGACGGTTATAAGGTTACGTCCCTCCCTCGGCTCTTGGTGATTTTGTTTAGCATGAGGTGTAGGTTGTTACTTTCACATCACACACATGTGAATGCAGGGTTATTTACTTAAAATGTGCTTGATTAAAGGAGTCACACTGTTGATTTCTGCTTATGAACAAATGTAAGTAATTATGTAGATTCTTTACATTCTAGACTGAGGATGCCAAAAAGAAAGCAACTATTTTTGTAGAATGATTTAGAAACTTCTGGCTGTTGACAGTGGAGTTTTGGGTGTTTGTCTTCCTTCTTATTGAGGGACAGAAAGACACATTTTGTTCCAAAATTAGATACCAACTCTCCCGGTTATAGAAGTCAGTTATAAGTGAAATCACATTTTTATCTGCTTCCAGCAAGCTTTGCATTGGAATTTCAGGTCACAGCATTATTTCTGACAGAATGATCCTGTCATCGAATGAAACCGAATTTGACCTGAGAATCTGAGAACATTTTGATTTCAGTCAGGATGAATCAATTGTACTGTACTTTGCACAGTTCTTGGCAAGTAGAAAACCCCAAGAATAAAAGCGGAGGTGAGAGCAGCGCCTCTGATGTGAGGGCTATAAAAGCGTGAGTGTGAAAGATTCAAAGTGCCTTCAGTCACTGGGACGAGTTTGTCGTCTCTGTCAAAAGATGGTGCCACCGCCACAGGTTCACACATTTGCCATTCATCAGAAACTCGGTAGGCGAAATCACATAGTTGTGTGTGTGTGTGTGATTGTGTCTATTAACGTGTATGTTAGAGCAAATCTGAGCATGTTGTGTAAATATGTAGAGTGACAGATTTTAGCTGCGCCTCGTTGTTGTTACAGTCGTAGTTGTTACACATTTCTTTTTTTACAGTGGGGCCTGTACAGCAACTTTGGTGGGTTTTTTTTCCTCTGGTCTTTGTTTGTCTGACATAAGTTTGAATAAATACTCAGACAAGATAGAAATGTGAACACAACACATCCGTGGCCCAGTTTTAGTTGCTTGAAGTCGTTTGGTAAGCTCTCGAGTTAATGCATGCAGCATTTCTCAGTCTTTTGTTATTAAGCTTGTTCATTTGTGATTTAGTCACATCATCCATTGTTGTCCGGTTTGTTTGGACCAACCTTTTTTGTTCTACTGCGCTTTTTTTTTTTAGCTGTTCCACACACTAGTGCAGGGGTCTGCAACCTGCAGCGTCACGGTCACATGCATTTCCTTTGGCAGTATTCACTGGCCCCCTGTGACCTTTTAAATGGCAAATTTATGAGAGTCACACTGATGAAAAACAGTCCTAAATTTAGAAGAGAAAAATATTGCAAGTCAGGTGGAAAACATTGCAAATTTGTGAAAAGTTGCAAATTTAAGAGGAAAAACATTTCTACAAGAAAAAAAGACAAATTTATGAGAAAAATATAGTGTAGAAGTGTATGGAAAAATTTAAAATGCAACCAGAAAAAGTGCAGTTTTATAAAGGGGGGGTAATAAATGGTCAAGAAAAAGTTTCAAATTAATGATGCTGAAATTGGAAAAACAAAATGTGAAAAAAGTTACAAATTCATGTGGGCGTCCTGTGTTGTACTGTGGGTGCAGATATGCTGAAGTCATTCAGAGCACGGGTCTCTGCACTTACCGTTAATTACTGAATCCTGTAGCCCTCACAAACATTGTTTAAATCTTCTCTTCTGACACAGTGGTCACTGTTCTCTAATTTTGCTCCGTTTTTTTGTACAAAATAAATGTGTTGAAGTGCCTTTGGTTATTTAAAAAAAAAACGTGCGAGTACAGCAGTGGTATAGGCACAGCTGATACTCTGTCAAATTTTGAACAATGAAGAATAACATGGTAGAATAAATCAAGTATTAATACATTGTTCCCTAATTTTGCTCACCACTGTGGCCACTCCCGTTATTCTTGCTTATTTTGTTAGATTTTTGCCCAGATGCTACAGCAATCCGTTAGCAATACCTTTGGTAGATAGTCAGCATCAGCCGGTAATATCATTACAGCTCACCTTTAACAGGGAAACGCTGTTCGACAGGCTGCAAACCAGTAGCTAACTGTCGATCCGGCCAGTTTTGATCGCTTTTTTCTATAAATTCTACCCACCCCCTAGTTTATCTAACACTTGACCATATACAGTTAGTTCCATATGTATTTGGACACTGAAAGTTTTGCTATTTTACCTGTTCAAGGTACAATTATGTAATCAATATGGGCTTAAAGTGCAGACTCGCAGCTTTAATTCAATGGTATTCACAGCTATATTGGAGTTACGGTTCAGGAATTACAACCATTTTTATACAAAATCTCATTTCAGGGGCTCAAAGGTAATTGGACAATTGAGTCAAAAGCCATTTAATGGGCTGCATGGACTATTCCCTCTGTTAATCCATTATCAACCAGGCAGGTAATGGTTCTGGAGTTAATTCCAGGTTTGGGATTTGCATTTGGAAGCTGTTGCTGTGAACTTACATGTGGTCAAACGAGCTCTCAGTGGAAGTGAAACAGACCATTCTTACGCTGAAAAAAAGAAGAAATCTGTCACAGAGATAGTGGACATGTTAGGAGGGGCCAAATCGAACAGTTTGGTGCATTCTGAGAAAAAAAAAAAAGAGCGCACTGGTGAGCTCCAGAGCTCAAAAAGGCCTGGACGTCCACAGAAGACTATTGTGGTGGATGATTACAGGATTCTTTCTATAGTGAAGAAAAACCCCTTCACAACATTTCCCAAGTGAAGAACACTCTCCAGGAAGCACGTGTGTCAGTATCTAAGCCTACCATAAAGAGAAGAATTCACAAGCACAAATCCAGAAGGTTCACCACAAGGTGCAAACCACTAATCAGCCTCAAAAATAGAAAGACCAGATTGGATTTTGCCCCCCCCCCCCCAAAAAAAAATCTAAAGAAGCCAGCCCAGTTCTGCAACAGCATTCTTTGGACAGATGAAACCAAGATCAACCTGTACCAGAATGATGGGAAGAAGAACGTATGGAGAAGTCTTGGAACAGCTCATGATCCAAGGCACACCACGTCTTCTGTGAAACATGGTTGAGGCATGGGCATGCATGGCTTCCAGTGGCACTGAGTCACTAGTGTGACCGAAGCAGCCGGATGAATTCTGACGTGCATATGGAAATACTGTCTGCTCAGATTCAGCCAAGTGCAGCAAAGTTGATTGGTTGGTGCTTCACAGTACAGATGGACAGTGGCCTGTCTGTACTGTACATCCTCTCTTTAGGACAAATGTACATTGGTTGGCTCAGGCTCGATCTGACATAGGAGCTAGCCAGCTGTGATTAGCAACAGTGGTGTAAGAGGGAGTTTGCCGTTTGCAGTCTTTTGCAGCTGTTCTTAAAAAGCCTTTTGTTGGAAAGGTTTCAAAAAGATGATTCACAATTATGCTGCAGTAAATTAAAGAAAAATTGGCCAAAACATGTCCCAAACATTTCATTAAGACATGTGAGCCATCAAAATGCAGTCAATGGCCCCCTTAAATTCAAGAGAAAAACCTCACAAATTTATAAGAAAAAAATGTAAATTGACAAGAAAATTCTCAAATTTACAATGAAATTCAGGAAGAAATATTCCCAAAATTAAGAGTAAAAAAAAATCTATAAATTTAAAAGACTTGCAGAGTAGATTTTCCTCTTTCATATCTGTTGTTTTACATTCATTTTAAAGCCCATATGGTTTGTAGCTCATGCCGTGACAGAATGGCTCTTTCCTGAGTGGAGGTTGCCGCCCCCTCGCCCTGGTGTGCGTCTCAGCAACCATAAACTAACAAACACCAGTGAAGCGCACTTGTCCACAGTGTTTTTAGCCAGTATTTTTTCATCCAGTATATTAGCAGTGAGTGAGTATAAAGTGTACAGCATATCCTTTAGTTGTTTTGCGGTCAGACTGTGTTGTAAATCTGATGCTTCTGACCGATTGTTTTTGATGTAGAGTTAGTTTGTCTGTCTGTGTAAACTCTGTAATGCTTTTCAAACCAACCGTATGCAATCCACATCCACAGTAACATTCTCCGGCAACATGACTTCCCCACAAAAGACTATTTTTTTTAATGGGAAACCATGGTGAAAGAAGTGAAAGTACATTCTACTAGGAGAAGGTGAAAGCTACCGTGGGGATTTTTTTTTTTTTTTTTTAGGAGCAAATCAGTGAAACATGATAGTTTCCATTAATCCCAGACAGGTCGCCAAGTTTGTGGTCGTGTTTTTTTTTTTTCTTTATATAAGTTGATGAGCCAGGTGGTTAAGCAGTTGTTGAGCTTTTTTAGTGGTTAAGAGAAGCTCTATAAATGTAGAGCTGTATATCTCTGTGCTTCACTTGTTAATATGCACATTTTAGCAGCGTACGTCATACCTGCCATGTTAATCACACATGTTTGATCGCTAGAACTAGAAGCAATGAGACCTCAGCGAGGCATTTAAGGGCGTGAATTTAAAATGGGGGGGGGCAGAAGATGAAGACTTTATTGCGCTTTGAGACTCGAGGCATTCGTCCTGCTGGCCTGTTAGATATGCATCTTTGTGCTTCTTGGAAAGCTTTTTTCCATAAGACAATGAATTAAGTATTTTTCTTTAATTCTTTGGTACACTATAAAGGATATTTCTTAAAATGGCCTCATACAAAGCACATATTTCTCTGACTACAAATACACTTATATTTGTTGTCAATTAAGATTTAAATACTAGAGAATGCATATTTTCAAATAGATATCTATATTTTTGAATTATTTGATTCATATTGCTTGAAACAAATCAGAAAGAGGCTTTCACTTGAGCACAGAGATTTATCCGCAGTTGTTGAAATGCTTTTTTTTTTTTTTTAATTCTTTGCTGCGGGGAGCTCCGTCTTGAACGCCAGCAAACTTTGTGGGTACAGCAGACTGGCATGCATGTAAAGATTTTTGGGCACTCATCAGAGGATGAAGCGAGCTCATGTACACGTTGATATTTACAGCTCAGGCTAGATGTTCAAGGCAGATTTATTAAGAGAGAAAGCTTTTTTTTCCCCCTGAATACAAGAATCTGTGTTTTTTATTGTATAGGCAGTGTTGAAGTTGCACCACAGCAGATACGCTTGATGCAGCTGCGCAGACTGGACACTGATGTGAGACAGAAACATCACACGGTTCTCTCACGCTCATAGATCCCTGTAGCTTCTGATGGATTGTTTTTTGTTTTTTTTTTCCTTTCATTTTACCTGGACTTAAGCTGACATAAAGAAAAGTCAATCCTATTTACCTGTTGGAGAAAAAGCTCAGGACCTTTAAGGCCCAGTCTTGCAGACCTGAGAATACCTCTGTCCACCTGTGATGCAGCCGGGTCAGCATGGTGATGCATACATGAAAATATAAGGAAGCGGGGCACATGTAGACACGCGATACGATACACATTGTGATACTTGGGTCACAATGCAATACTAGCATGACATTACAATTCCTTAAGTTTTGCAGTACCATATATAGCAAGTTGTGTCACTAAAGTACAACTGTCATTGTCCGTTTCATCAAAGTTTTCACTTCACTGTGGCTGCTTTTGCTACGGTGGCTGGAGGCTCTCAGTCCTCCCTGGGATGTTGTGCAGTCCTTTCTGCCGTGCTCAGTGATTTCTCTGGTTTGGGCTTCACTTCTCAGTGCAGTTTCGGGACCACCATGGCAGTGCGATAAGGTTACATGCCGGGGCTCTAACATCTCGTGTTCCACAAGGCTTTTCCATGGCGATACACATCTCTGCACACAAGCAGGGCGGTGGACTGTGTTGTCTTTTTGGATTGCTCTGAGTTTGAAGGTTGCTTTGTTGCGCGAGGAATGTACGGAGCTGGTTGTTTTTTAATTGGGCTATTTTGGCTTGATTGCTGCTGTGGTCAGCGCTGCTCGTACTGGAGTGTTTTAGCTTGGCTGTCGTCTGCTAATGCTGGCATTTGAGTTAACTTTTTGACGCCTTTCTCAGTTCTTCCTCCAGTGTAGTTTAGGGGTGGGCAATATGGCCTAAAAATTATATCACAATTATTTTTGCAAATTTTTACCATAACAATATTGTTCACAATATCACAATTTTTTTTTCCTTTTTAATTTATAAAGAACAGTTTCTCAGGCCAGCATTATTTACCTTCAACATATTTACGAAAAGCAAAACAAAAACTCTTATTTCTCCAGTTTATAAACAGCAGCTCAGGTTGAGTTTCAAATATTTTTTTTATTCTGTGTCAAATATTACAAAAAAATAGCATAAACCACATCATAAGTGCACTGATGTAGTTGGGGTTTTATGCTGAACGGACATTTCTTGGGACTTTTGGCTCTCGTCGCACTGAAGGGATTTTTTTTTTTTTTTTTTTTTGGGTGGTTGAATAAAATCAAGCTGAAGGAACTGAAATGGAATGAAAAGAAAACTGGACACCAGACATCAACACTGCTCCAAGGTGAGCGGTGTTGTTGACGTGTTGTATGTGTGGAAAAAAATGTGGGCAGATTATCTGCTTCTTCTTTTTTTTTTTTTTTTTTTTTAATATTGCAGCAGTCTGAAACAGCCTTAAAGCTGAACTATTTCAACACAACTAGACACAGACGCTCTGACAATGAAGCAGTCGCTTCCTGTGCCATGGGTTTGTTTTTTTTTTTTTGCCATTTCTATGGTATTTCGTCAGCAGTGTAATGGTGTGACGTCATAGCAGAGCAGGTCCCAAATAGCGCAATATTCATTTTTACACCGGTATCAAAATTTATACCGGCGTTATTGTGAACGATGCAATATGGCACACCCCTGATGTAGTTCTCCAAGCGCTTCCAAAACTTGTACACCGGGCTGCAAATCTCACAAGACAAGCTATGACTTCTCTTGCCAAAGTGCGCTTACTTTGCTCCAAGTAGTGAAGTAATACTCAGTTGGTTAATTAATGCCCACGAGTTTGCAACATTTACATATACATCTGTATATATATATAAATTAATAAACAATCGATACATGCATTTAGGGATCAGTGCACCATCGCGAGTGCAAGTATCACAATACTACATTGAATTGGTCTCTCGCTCCACTCCTAAGTGCTATGCAGATGTAGGCAGGTGGGGGAGAACAATTCTCCGTACTTACTTCACACATGGCCGTCGCTGCCCGCCTGCATCCCATCTTCATCGCAAGTGGACACAGGTATTCACAGGTCTGTATGACTGCTGCTTTACATTGATTTTGGTACATGGAACGGTGATGGCATTAGAAAGTGACCAGATATGGTGCCAGTGTGTGTGTGTGTGTGTGTGTGTACACGCGCGCGCGTGTGTGTATTTTCCTTGTAATTTAGCTTTTTGAATAATAAAAGCTGATAGATTTGTTTATATCTATAAAAAAAAATAAGCTAGCTTGATTTTTTTTTCTCCATACAGAAAAAAAACAAATGTTTACACTTTCTAATTAACCAAATGGTAAATATGTGTTGAGAACTGGTCTGTCCCTCAAAGTGGCTGCCATAGATTGATATTTCTTTGTTTCCAGATATTTCCTTTAACTTGAAAATGTTTTGACTGCCTGTTCTGTTTTCTATTTCAGTTTGTTCCATTTTGTGTGTGTGTGTGTGTGTGTGTGTGTGTGTGTGTGTGTGTGTGTGTGTGTGTGTGTGTGTGTGTGTGTGTGTGTGTGTGTGTGTGTGTTAGCAGAAATTGCAAAGAAAGAAGTCAACACTATCCAGTAGTTGATCCGTTTGGTCCTTGTCATTCTTACCTGCTGACTGCTTTGCCGACACTGAGCCTTGTACATGCTGAATCTAAACTTTTGAGACCCTGTTGCATCTCCATGGTCGACTCTACTGGGATTCTGGTGTATGAATTTATAGACGCATGTTACAGAATTACGGAACCCCTTAGACATTATCCTATTAAATTTCTCTTAATTATTTAACTTCCTCCTTTTAGTTAATTTGTTCCCACATATTAATTAATTTCTACAATTTGGTTAATTTGGCTAGTTTGACTTCAAAGCAAATGGTTCATAAAGTGGAAGCAATTTGTAGAATTATGATTAATTATAATGTAATTTATTAAGCATTTTTGAATATCTGTAGCTGTTTCTGATAAAAGCACATCAGTACGATTATGTATTTTGTGTACATCAGTGTTCTTTCTTTCATTCATCTTCTGCTGTGTAATCCTTTTTGGGTCACGGGGGGCTGGAGCCTATCCCAGCATCTCTGGGCGAGAGGCAGGGTCCACCCTGGACAGATCGCCAGTCCATCGCAGGGCCAACACAGAGAGACAGACAACCGTTCACTCTCACAGTCAGACCTAAGGACAATTTAGAATCCCCAGTTTGATGCCAAGCTGGGCTGCCAGTGTGCTAACCACTGCTCCACCGAGCTGCCCTCTCTACATCAGTATATTGTACATTTTGTTAATGACTTAAATCCCAATAACTGCTTCATAACTTAACCCTATACTAAACTAAAGTACAGCTGAATTAAAAAGTCTTATGAATATAAAACGGCATAGCAGGCGATGAGGAAAATCGTGGGCACAAATTAAGTAAAAGAAGGGATTGTAATAACTTAAGTATGCAAACATTACATTTCATTTTCCTAAATTAATATGAAGAAAATAACATTTGTTTCACAGCCATGTCCCCTAAGGGGCTCCGTATGAATGACTTGGTATAGATATGTAGATACTTGGCTACATAAACAGACATGCAAATTCAGGAATACCCATCAAGAGGCATGCAATTCTTGATTTTTGCACTAATCAAATGATATTCAAATAAAAAGATGAATGAGTTCCTCTTTCAGTTTCTTCAATAATCAAGACCAAATCTTAGCCAGTCGTCTCAATCTTTTCCCCCCCCATGAAAAATATATTCTCTTCCTCTTTTTTTGTTGTCTGTATTGCCCAATCACTTTTTAGTCTGATACAGTGTTGCCACACCAGTTTGTTCCGCCTGATGTGATGATAATGTTCACTGATATTCAAGACTAAACTCTGCACAGTGGAAACAACAGGGCGGTCATCTATTTTGGAGCTTCCTGGGTAACATGGTTGAGCAGTGTCAGTTAAAAAAAAAAAAATGTACATTTTATAGTAATTACAACACCTGTAAGCCTATTTCACTACACGGTTTGACCTGAAATGACTATGAAATATATATGTGTTACTGACCACATTAAGACTCTGCTGCGCTTCAGCACACAACCTTGATTTATGTGAATGCTTCAGCCCAATTATCCCCAGCGTTGATAACAAGCTGTCTAACATATCTTCCATATATTTACAGCTAATTATTGTAGTAAATGTGGATTTGGTGGTCTGTTTCTTTTAATAAATGGATTGAAATGGATGGAGCAGTCAGATAAAGCTACTCTACACCAAAGTGCAATTGAATGCAGAGGAAGCACTATTGTTTGAGCCAGTAGAGACATACTGGTTTCTGTGTACCCAGTCCCAATGCATGAAAAAAACAGTTATTCTTCTCTTGTGTTGTCGTCACTCTGTTGGTCTGTCTTAAGTCAAATAAGACATTTCTTTATTTCTCTCTCATGTACAGCTTCCTTCAGAGTTGTTTGTCTTCAGACAGGTACTTTGATCTGTACGGTTCTTTCTTGAGGCTGTTGCAATGATTTAAAAAGACAATAAAAGACGTGTAAGATCCAGAGTGCTGCCTTGTTTTTCTTGCACTGGCTTTATGCTTCTGTTACTGGTAATCATTACCATGTCATACTTGTAATTTTTACCTCTGCCAAGGGAGGACAGAGGTAATGTTTTTAGTGGTGTTGGTTGGTTTGTTGGCAACATAACTCAAAGTTATAAACGGATTTTGATGAAATTTTCAAGAAAGGCATGTAATGGCACACTGAACAGATGATTAGATTTTGGTGATGATCTCAAAATGCAGAGGTTCTATCTTCTCACAGAGTGTTAGCAACAGTACTCTAAAACTACAGGATTCTCACCAGAGGTGGCTCTTGGCCCAAAGATGAAATTATTAGATGTTGGAGGTGATAAGTGAATGCATACCTCCAGCAAGGCCCTATCTCACAATGTACAGATGGATGACGATATGGACAGAAAAAGGGAGGGGAGGAAAAAGGAAGGGAGGGATGGAGCCTTGGTGGAGGTATGTGCTCTCAGAGCCCTCTAGTTAATATTGAGATTAGGGTTAGTTGATATTTGGTAAACATTTACAGAATTCGCTAGTCTGTTGTTCAATTCCCAGATCATTGATAGTCACATACAGATTATATATACTGTGTATATATATATATACACACACACACACTAGTGCATGCCTGTAGAAAGCAAGTATTCTTGTCTTACAACAGGTAGCCTGTGGGCACCCAGTGCAATGCAGACTGATAATATTCACGCTCAGCAGAGATTGCATACAAACAGAGCCCCTTGGGGGATAACCAGTTAATCACGCGATTGATATGTATGGACTGATATGAATATGTAAATGTGCCTTGCATTCTTTTTTGTCTTATTGTTATACATCCCTGGAGTAAGGAGAGAAGTCTGGCGCCAGTTAATCAAAGCAATTGATATGTATTGACTGTTATGTATATCAATATATAAATGTGCCATGCATTCTCTCTTGTCTGTATAAATGTGCTGACTTTACATGCCTTATAGAGCTCACTCACAGCGCACACACAGCACACGGTGCTGCAGTGTGTCTCATGATCGAGGAATAAAAACTCTTAAACCTTCAGCTCGCCGTGTCCACCTGCACTTATTTTATGCCTCCACAAGCCCAATTACTACGATACGTGCAGGACATACAGGAGAACTGAAATGGCGTTTCTCTCTCTCTTAAGTGGTGTGCGCAATATAAAAAAAGAAAAAGGAATAAGGCTGGAAAAACAACAGCAGTCTATGTACAGTAATGCTACCTGTAGTGCAAGTGGCGACAAAAGACAGACCCAGATATCCCATAGTGCAAATAAAGATAAACGATGAAACCCAGCAATCCTATATACAGAAACAGTAGAGCAGTAATACTCATAGTTGCAAGTTCAATGCAGTAGTGTAGGTGAAGACAGTAACAGATAGGACTGCACATGATCAGTATTGCAACAACAGACAGCAGCAGATGTGGCATTTGTGCAAATGGTTGCAGTAGAGTGCAGAGACATACAGCATCAGATGTATTACTGTTGGTGTGCCAGTCTTTCTGTGCCAGCAGCTGAGGTAGTTTTTGTGTGGGTGAGTGCGTTACCGTCCTGGGGGGAGTGAATAGTGTTCAGGGTCCTGCTGACCCGATGAACAAAGCTGTTTAGCAGTCTTGTGGAGTGGGTCCGGAGGCTCCAGTACCTTTTCCCCAAGGGCAGGGGGCTGAAGAGGGAGTGTGAGGGGTGGGAAGTGTCGCCTGCAATGCTGATGGCTCTGCAGGTGAGGTAGATATCCGAGAGGGAGGGCAGAGGGACACTGATGATTTTGCTGCCAGCTTTCACTGTGCATTGTAGTGTCTTCCGGCAGGAAGTGGTGCAGCTTCCATGCCACACCGTAATGCAGCTGGTGAGGATGTTCTCAATGGTGCCCCGGTAGAATGAGCACATGATGGAGGGGTGGGACTTGTGCTCTCCTCAGTTTACAGGGAAATGGAGGCGAGTTTGAGGTTTCTTGGCCAGTGATGTGGTGTTGGACCAGGAGAAGTCCTCAGAGATGTGCACCCCCAGGAACATGGTGCTGCTTACCCTCTCCACAGCTGCACCATTAATGATCAGAGGGGGATGCCGTGTGTGTGTCTCCTGAAGTCGACCACAATCTCCTTGGTTTTTCCCACCTTCAGGAAGAGATTATTCTCTTTACACCACTGTACCAGCTGGCTCACCTCATTTCTGTAGTTTGCCTCCTCACTGTTGGTGATGAGGCCCACCACCACCACATCTGCAAACTTGATGATGTGATTGGTGTTGTAGGCTGGTACACAGTCATGGGTCAGCAGGGTGAAGAGCAGCAGGTTGAGCATGCACCCTTGTGGGGCCCGTGCTCTGTGATTGTCTTGGAGGTGTTGCTGTCAACCCGCACATTCTGTGGCCTCCCTGTGAGAAAGTCCAGCACCCAGTTACAGAGAAAGGTTTTGAGTCCCAAGTGTCTGAGTTTTTGTATTAGGTGCTGGAGGATGATTGTGTTGAATGCTTGAACTGAAGTCCAAGAACAGCATTCGCACATAGGAGTTCTTTGAGTCCAGGTGGGTGAGGGCTGGATGGAAAGCAGCAGCGATGGCATCTTCTGTGGATCTATTTGACCTGTATGCAAACTGAGATGGGTCGTGGGAGGGAAGCAGGATGAACTTGATGTTCTGCATGACCAGCCACTCGAAGCGCTTCATTATGATGGGGTCAGTGCTACGGGCCGGTAATCATTGTAGCTAGATGGGACGGGCTTCTTTGGGACTGGTATTATGGTGGCAGTTTTGAAACGTGGAGACAACAGCTTGACTCAGGAAGATGTTGACCAGGAAATTCTTGAGCTCCTCTGCACAGTCCTTCAGAACACGACCGAGTATGCTGTCTGGTCCAGCTGCCTTGCATGGGTTGATCCTGCAGAGGGTCCTCTTCATGCTAGCTGGATCCAGATTTATGGCCTGCTCGTCTAGAGGAGGAGTGGTTTTCTGTACTGATGTACTGTTTTGTGCTTCAAAGCAGCCAAAGAAGTTGTTTAGGTTGTTAAGCAGTGTGATGTCACTTGTACAGGTCTGAGGTGGAGGTTTGTAGTTGGTAAGGGTCTGTATGCCATGCTAGAGGGAATGTGCATCTCTGGTGTTGAAGTGGCCAGATATGTTCTTGCTGTACAGCAAGAAAGAGGTGTAGCCTATGATTGGACAGTGACAGCAGAGTGAGTGACTGGAAATGCGAGTGTTTCATCCTTCTGTAGGATGGAGAGTAAGTTTTTGAAGCCTGAATAAGATGTCCTAATTGGCAAAGGACTTAAAAACAAAGGGTGCTGGGCGTGGATCAAAGAAATGGGCGGAGACGGCAAGCCTTTTGGTAGCTGGTGCAAAAAAAAAAAAAAAAAAAAATTAGAGAACCAAAAGCTTGTTTCTGCACGTTGTGCTCGACAAAGCTCATATATGCAACTAGCGGTAAAAAAAAAAAGTGTTACCACGTCACAAACTAGATCCCGGCCACAGAGCAGCTGTCCATTCTTGTTAATTGAATTAAACTAATTTCCTGTTGTCATCTGGCTTTGTGCATTTACATTTTTATGTTTTATAGTATTTAATTTACTATTATTTCTATTGAACAAAACAATTATGGAAATAATGCAATTAAGAGTATTATATACTGTTCACTGTTGCTCTTTACAATTAATTATTAAAAATACATGGTGAAGATGTTGCACATTCCATTAAAAATAGTAAATCAATCGCCTTTTCCATATAGCCTTTACTGAATGGTTGCTAATCAAATCTTATTCCACCAGTGAATTAGTTCCCTTGACAGAGTTTCACATACCCTTATTCATAAATTTCATGTTATAGATTGTAGGCCATTCTGTACATAATTTATATTACTTGATAGCAACAGCATCCTAAATATTAGATGTTTGCACTATATTAGAGTGACAGAATACTATTGCCACCTACTGATCTTCCTTGGTATTGCTGTTTCAAACAGTCCACCATAATCTAGTCTGAATTTATCAATTGGTATGGCAGATATTTAAAGGTCTGATGACACAATTTTGACATTTTTTAGCATGTTGTGTAAACCCAAAAGTCATTGTCGATGATCAATATAATATTTACAACCGCGCATGCATAACATAGTTGTCATCAAAAAACCACAGCCACTGACTGGACTGTGGTGCCGCCCACCGAATGAAGGAGGAGTCGGAAATGACGTAAGCGACAGAACGGACGCCGGTGTTGTTGGCTGAAATGCCAGCAGCTTTGTAGCTCACAGTTTCTCCGGTTTCTTGTTTTAATTTTACAGCTATGCCTTCACGATGTGTCGCAGGCTTAGATAAACAGCAGGCCGTGAAAGACCACATCACACACTTCAGCTCCAACTGTCATAAGCCTCCTTGTGCGCTTTTACGCATCACACGGGGGAGGGGAAGGATGAATGGATTTACGCGCAGGATTCACCACAGCACATGTATTGAACATACAGTACAACAGTTCCCAAAAAGTTGAAGACTTACAAAAATAAACAGAAACAGTTACAGTTGGCGTTCGGGGCCGACATCGTCCAGTGAACGCATAGAGAGGAGACGTGTTCACCACGGTTGTGCCCCAGAGCCGACATCACTTCAAGGGGTGCAACAGAACCACGGCTGTGTGGAGTGGCTAACACGTCGTGATAGTGTTGGCAATATTGGCTGACTGACAACACGGCAGATGATGCACACAAAACATGAACAGCTGACTGTCAAAGAGAGAGGGCGCGTGGTCGGACCGGCAAATCTTGGACAGCGCCCACCTGAATGTGGGTCAAAACGGCTGCCTAACAACCGCCGGCCAGAGCGGCGGCTACAGGCATGGAAAAGAAAAGGAACACAGACATAAAAACAACCAGAACTCAAAAGATAATGCATAAAAAAACCCAATGCCTGAGCTACAGAGAACGGTCAGAACTGAGCCTACAGGATAACACGGGCTCGGTTCATGACACCAACTGACTATATTGTATTCATTGCCACTAATTTGGACTTTTTCCTGTTATAATAATTAATATTTTTGATAGTTATAGTACATGTGTGCTATACCAGTTATGAGTATTGTTTTTCTTGTGACCAAACTCTTGAAAAATTGAGGACTATCAGTTGCTTCTATTTTCTTATTATTGTTGAAAATCACATGCCAGTTGATACAAGACAAAAACAGTTAATAAACAATGATAAACAAAATTGCAATTTTTATGAGACATAAATAACAGGGGCGAATCTCGTCCACCCCCGGGGCCCGGCCACCAAGGAGATTTTTAACCACCTTGGCGACCTCAGCCCCTGTGATAGGCGAGTCATCCCCCTCGTCCCCAAACCCTGCTTCCTCTGTGAAAGGCGTATCAGTGGGATTGAGGAGATCCTCGAAGTATTCCTTCCACCGCCCGACGATGTCCCCAGTCGAAGTCAACAGTGTCCCATCCGCACCATACACAGTGTGGACGGGGAGCTGCTTTCCCCTCCTGAGCCGCCGGACAGTTTGCCAGAATCTCTTTGAGGCCGACCGAAAGTCTTGTTCCATGGCCTCACCGAACTCCTCCCATACCTGGGTTTTTGCTTCAGCAACCACCCGAGCTGCACTCCGCTTGGCCTGCCGGTACACCTCAGCTGCTTCGGGAGTCCCACAAGCCAACCAAGCTTGATAGGACTCCTTCTTCAGCTTAATGGCCCCCCTCACCACTGGTGTCCACCACTTGGTTCGGGGGTTGCCACCACGAGATGCACCGACCACCTTGCGGCCGCAGCTCTGGGCCGCCGCTTCAACAACAGAGGTGGAGAACATGGCCCATTCAGACTCCATGTCTCCAGACTCCCTCGGAATGTGGTTGAAGTTCTTCCGGAGGTGGGAGTTGAAGACCTCCCGGACAGGGGCCTCAGCCAGACGCTCCCAGCACACCCTCACTATACGTTTGGGTCTACCAGGTCTGAATGACTTCCTCCCCTGCCATCGGATCCAACTCACCACCAGGTGGTGATCAGTTGACAGCTCTGCACCTCTCTTTACTCGGGTGTCCAAGACATACGGTCGCACGTCTGATGACACGATAACAAAATCGATCATCGACCTGCGACCTAGGATGTCCTGGTGCCAGGTGCACATATGGACACCCTTATGCTTGAACATGGTGTTCGTTATGGACAGACTGTGGTTAGCACAGAAGTCCAATAACTGAACACCACTCGGGTTCAGATCGGGCAGGCCATTCCTCCCAATCACCCCCCTCCAGGTTTCACTGTCGTTGCCCACGTGCGCATTGAAGTCCCCCAGTAGGACAATGGAGTCTCCAAGAGGAGCACCCTCCAGCACCCCAGTCACAGACTCCAAAAAGGGTGGGTACTCTGAAACATCATTTGGTGCATAGGCACAAATGATGGTCAGGACCCGTTTCCCAACCCGAAGGCGCAGGGAAGCAACCCTTTCGTCCACCGGGGAAAACTCCAATATAGAGGCAGCAAGGTGGGGCGATACAAGAATACCCACCCCTGCTCGTCGCCTCTCGCCCGGGGCAACTCCAGAAAAGGCCAAGCTCCAGCCCCTCTCCAGGAGACTGGTTCCAGAACCGGAGCTGTGTGTTGAGGTGAGGCCGACTATATCTAGCCGGTATCTTTCAACCTCGTACACCAGCTCAGGCTCCTTCCCCACCAGAGGGGTGACATTCCGCGTACCAAAAGCCAGTTTAGAAAGCTTGGGATCAGTCCGCCAAGGTCTCCGCCTTTGACCGCCACCTGATCCACATAGCACCGGACCCCCATGATCCCTCCTGCAGGTGGTGAGCCCACTGGAGGGCGGACCCATGTAACTCCTTCGGGCTGAGCCCAGCCGGGTCCCATGGGTGGAAACCCGGCCACCAGACGCTAGCCTTCGAGCCTAGCGTCTGGTGGCCGGGTTTCCACCCGAGATTCGCCCCGAGTACCTCAAGGCCCTGGATGTTGTTGGGTTGTCATGGTTGACACGCCTCTGCAACATTGCGTGGAGGTCAGGGGCAGTGCCTTTGGCATGGCAAACCGGGGTGGTGGTTCCTCTCTTTAAAAAAGGGGACCGGAGGGTGTGCTCCAACTTTAGAGGGATCACACTCCTCAGCCTCTCTGGGAAGGTCTATGCCAAGGTACTGGAGAGGAGAGTCCGGCCGTTGGTTGAACCTCGGATTCAGGAGGAGCAATGTGGTTTTCGTCCTGGCCGTGGCACATCGGACCAGCTCTTTACCCTCTCGAGAATTCTCGAGGGTTCGTGGGAGTTTGCCCAACCAGTTTACATGTGTTTTGTGGACTTGGAGAAGGCATTTGACCGCGTCCCTCGTGGATTTTTGTGGGGGGTGCTTCGGGAGTATGGGGTATCGGGCTTGTTGTTACGAGCTATTCGGTCTCTGTACGACCGTTGTGAGAGTTTGGTTCGTATTGCCAACACTCGGTCAGAGCCATTCCTAGTGAGAGTTGGACTCCGCCAGGGCTGCCCTTTGTCACCGATCCTGTTCATAATTTTTATGGACAGGATTTCTAGGCGCAGCCAGGGAATGGAGGGTGTCATGCTTGGTGACCACAGGATCTCATCTTTGTTGTTTGCAGATGATGTTGTCCTGTTGGCTTCATCCAGCAATGACCTACAGCTCTTGCTGGGACGGTTTGCCGCTGAGTGTGAAGCGGCTGGGATGAGAATCAGCACCTCCAAGTCCGAGTCCATGGTCCTCAGCCGGAAAAAGGTGGATTGTCCTCTCCGGGTTGGGGACAGGCTCCTGCCCCAAGTGGAGGAGTTTAAGTATCTTGGGGTCTTGTTCACGAGTGAGGGGAGAATGGAGCGAGAGATCGACAGACGGATTGGTGCAGCATCTGCAGTGATGCGGACGTTGTACCGGCAAAGCTGTCGATTTATCAGTCAATCTACGTTCCTACTCTCACCTATGGTCACGAGCTTTGGGTAATGACCGAAAGAACGAGATCGCGGATACAAGCAGCTGAAATGAGCTTTCTCCGTAGGATTGCTGGACTCACCCTCAGAGATAGGGTGAGGAGCTCAGTCATCCGGGAGAGGCTCAGAGTAGAACCGCTGCTCCTCCACATTGAAAGGAGTCAGTTGAGGTGGTATGGGCATCTGATTAGGATGCCTCCTGGACGCCTCCCACTTGAGGTGTTTCAGGCACGTCCCACTGGGAGGAGACCCCGGGGCAGACCCAGGACTCGGTGGAGAGACTATGTCTCCCAGCTGGTCTGGGAACGCCTTGGTATCCTCTCTGAAGAGCTGGAGCAGGTGGCTGGGGAGAGGGAAGTCTGGGCTTCTCTGCTTGAACTGCTGCCTCCGCGACCCGGACCTCCGGAAAAGCGGTAGAAGATGGATGGATGGATGGATAAATAACAGGGAATACATTATTTTTTAAAAGATATTGCCATCAGTAACACAGAGAATAATTTTAATTTCTAAAGGGGTTTTACAGATAATTGAACTTTAAAATGATAAGTTATGGCCACGAGTATGCTCTAATTTACTAAAAAAATATATATATATATATTTGCGGCGGGCATGTGTGTTTCACCACCGTCACTCTCTGAGTCTGACTCGCTAGGCACGAAGTCCGCTTGGCACGGCTCAAACCTATAAAGTCTGATGCCCCCAGATTCTTCATTATCATCCCATTCTTCAGAACTATAATAGTCAGAAGATTGGACAACACAAACCAATTTCAGACTACATGTGCTGGAACCATCGTCGATGTTTTCTACCGCTTCCTTCCTGCATGTACAATGGGCAGCCAAGCGCTGTGTTCTGTCGCTGATGTCACAACATGGCCGGGGGGTTTTCCAGCCACTGACGCAATTTGTGACGTGGCGCTCATGAAAACGTTGGATATTTGCGTGAAATAAAGCCTGTTTGACTTAGAACTGCACAGACCAACCTATTTCGTCATATTGAAATTATGTGTTGCAAAATTAGATGAAGTCAAAATCGTGTTGTCAGACCTTTAACTAGCTAGTTTCAAGGAAAATCATATTCTATATATACACACACATATAATCTATATCTATATACACACACAGACAAGTTAGGGATATTTGGCTTTCGGGTGAAATTTATGTAAAATGTAAAATGTTCACACTACAGTGATGTTATATCATGAAAGTAGGGCATTTAAGTAGTAGCATGCAATGGTGATTTCCTTATCTCAAACAATTTATTGAAACAAAAGCCAACAACAGTGGTGGGTATACCACAACAAAAAATGTCTGTGTCTCAATAACTTGCCATGTGCCCTTGAGCATCAATTACAGCTTGACAAAGATGTCTCCTGCTTAAGTTCAATTTTAGTCTCATCTGATCAGACTATATTCTCCCAGTATTTTACTGGCTTGCCCAAATGTTGTGCAGCAAACTTTAAATAAGCTTCAACATGCTTCTTCTTCAGCAATGGAGTCTTGCGAGGTGAGTGGGCATAGAGCCCATGTCGGTTGAGTGCATTACTTATTGTTTCTTTGAAACAGCAGTACCTGCCAACTCCACGTGTTTCTGGAGCTCTCCATGAGTGGTCTTTGGCACTTCAATAACGCTTCTAAATTATTCTTTTGACTGCTCTGCCAGAAATCTTGCGAGGAGCTCCTGTTCATGGCCAGTTTATGGTTAAATGGTGTTCTTTCCACTTCTAAATAATGGCTCCAAAAGTGCTTACTGGAACATTCAGTAGTTTAAAAATGTGCTGTAACCAATGCCATTATGTTTCGCAACAATAAGATTAAGGTCTAGAGAGAGCTCTTTGCTTCTACCCACCATGAGTTCTTTGTGGTGTGACAATCTGATATTCACATACCTTCTTAAAGGCCATTAGTCAGGAGTTAACCATCTGAAATTAATTTTCACTGATAGGGATGGGATGGCTTCCTAAATTCTGATGGATTTCAGCTGGTTTCTTGGCTTTCTATGCCTCTTTGCACCTCTTGTTTTTCATGTGTTCAATACTTTTTCCCTGTGTCATTCCACGTTATTAACTATAACTTGTTTTGTGAGTACTGTTGCTTGATTTCTTTGTATGTATGGGTTACTTGGGTTGTTACTGATATCTGGTGAAAATCTCAGGTCAATGGCTCCATCAGAAATATGTTTGAGAAAAATGTTGACATGCTAAATACTTATTTTCCCCGCTGTATACGGCATGTTACTGGAGTCCACTGAATGCATGGTGGTTGGACCAGACCAACTGAGCGAGCTAGGTGGTGGGCTTGCCAGGGCCGTGACAGACTTTGACAAAATTATTTAGTTTACCGCAGTGTTGGCACTTCTGTCCTGTGGCAGGGCAGGTATGCGTGTGTGTCTGGTGTAAGGGAGAGCCACAGTTACCACATGGTCAGCGTGCTGTAGTGCCTTGCAGTCCCGTGATGTTCACTTCAGGGTCCTCCTGAGAAGACTTGGGGTCGGCCGGCTGAGCAGCTGGGGTAACAGCCTGTGCTAGCGGAACTGGATGTGGGAAGTGCAGGCTGGAGGCTCCTAGCTGCATTGCTAACTGAGCTGCTGCCTCTAGCTGGGACACCAATTAAACTGCCCTGGTCAGCGGTAAGTCATCTGGCACCATTAGCAGGTTCTCCTACAGCTTCAGGTTGGTGGTGTGCTCCACTAACTGATCTTGCAGCAGCTCGTCTTCCTGGTGTCCGAACCTACATGTATTAGCCAAACAGCGGAGGTCGGCGACATATTGGTGGACCAACTCACCCACACGCTGTTAGTGCTGGCGAAACTTGATTCTTTGGACCAAAACATTCTCAGGGGTGGCGAAATGTCTGGCTAATAAAGCAACACACTCATCGTAGGTGTCCACAGGTCCAAGTGTCCGGAAGACGCACTGTCCCTCGCTGCCAAAGCATTGAATTAGCATGGCGCGTAGCCTAGCCTTGCTAGCTTTAGCTAAGTCAATGGCGGACACGAACGTTTCAAACGACTCGAACCAACGAGACCAAGGAATAGGCAGCTCACCAGGCAGAGTGAGGAACGGTGGTAGAGGTGTCAGCAGCATTTCTATTATCCTTGTCGCCAAATGTTATGTCTGGAAATGAGTGCAGACACGTCCACATGTTGAGGTTAGCTTTACTGAGTGTTAAGCTAGCAACATAGTACTCAGTACAGGTGGAGCATGGAAGGGTGGAGTGCCAAGAGGACGACTAGCCCTGGGTAGCCGTCTAATATACCCTGTGGCGTTATGACGTCACACGTGAGTACGTGCTACCGCAGTGTGGTGCGTTGCACCATTTCACATACACCACATACTGGCAATTGGAGGGTTGCCAGTTCCATCCCTGGACCTGCAGGATCTGATCTGGGTAGGACAGATAACATAGCAGTGTTTTTCCCACCCTTATTAACCCCACTGTTTTGGCTTTGAGCAAAGGCCCTCAACTCCAACTGCTCCAGTGAAGCTGCTCAATGGCCACGGGTCAGTCTGTGGTTGTACTGGGCAGCTTCCTGATGCAAGTGTGAACATGGCGTCCTTGAAAAAGAGAGTTCATCCTCTCAATGGACCTCCCCTGTATAAATAAAGATTAAATATTATCTTTTCTATTCAGCTGGTCTTATTCTTTTGTATACTTCCAATTTTTGGCGAGTAGAGCATCTTCAATAAAACCAGTTTCCAGCTGAGATCAATATACACTGATGTGCACAAACATTTCGAGGGGCAGGTGGTCAACCAAAAAAAAAAGTTATTACCCCATAGATTTTTAAATTAAAACTTAAATTTTTAATTTAAAACTTAAAAAATTAAACTCACACAGAGACCATGGTCTTCGTCAATAATTATGTAAAAGTCAATGACAGAAAATGGGCAGCTTCCATTGAAAAACAAACATCTGTTCAAAATACAAAAAAGATCTTTGCAAAAATATGAAAAGCTTGTTCTTCAATAAATAAAATAGGTAGTGGCTATGGATATGGAACCATACCCTAGAATTCTTGCTACAAGTATGAATCTGACTAGCCAGTATGTTCTGTTAACGCATATCTTAAAAGCAGCAGACTATAGGTACAGAAATCTGAGGCATTTATTTGTTTCAACATTTTAATCAGTATCTATTTACTACCTTTTTAACCTTACCCACTCTGAAATCCTAAGACTAACCTCTTAATTTTAAGTCTATGTAGCATCATCTCACTTGGCTCATCAATAAGAATTATTCTTCTGCTTAAAGATATTGTTTCACCCAGGAAAAGGACAATCAGGTACTACTCTGTCATTCCCCCAGGCCATGGCTCAACTCACATTCCTTTGTTAAAACCAGTCTAAGGAATTCACCCTAATGCATTTCCTGTTTTGACTTTTATGGCCCCATAAACGTGGAGACATGGAACAGAACCCTGAAGACACCATGAGAAAAACACATGGACTCTTGATGTTTATTCTGGACAATCAATAATAGGTTTGAAATGTATTAACCACTTGCACTCCGGGCAATTTTCCTAAAAATGCCAAAAAATAACGTGCCCAAAGCAAATCGAAAGCTGTTATTCAACCCTTTGCAGCATCTTCATGGGGTTGGTCTCATTTAAAAGAAAACACTTTGAATTTTTTGGCAAAAAAAACATAATCTCTCTACGTGCTCCGGCCACTGAGTTACAGTCATCTAAACATACTGAACTTGAAGGAAAAAAAATTGGACACAGTGTTTTTTTGGATACAAATGCTTGTAAATAACACACAGCTGTCCGATCCGGCTGGAAAATGCAACAGAAATGTAGAACCAAGTGTTATCCAGCTGAGATCCAAATTTGGTAACAATACCACAAAAAATGAATATTTTACACAGCTTTGTTCTCAGGCTGTTCCCAGGCGTTATGGAACTGTGCCAAATTGTGCCAAATGGCACAGTTTGGAAAAACGTCTGTAACTTTTGAATAATTCAATGTAGAATCTTCATTTTAGGCTCTAATGAAAGGTCACACTCAGGGCTGTGTCTGTGTGTGTGTGTGTGTGGGCTGGGGGGTCGTCCCCCCCCCCGCTACCAAGGACCAAATTCGGCCCTCGCTACATGACGGAATACACTTTTTTTTTTTTTTTTTTTTTTTCCTTGCATGTTTTCACAGCGGCTCCCCCCCCCCCTCGCTACTGTGTGTGTGTGTGTGGGGGGGGGAAACCGTGAACGGACCGTGAACGCCCCCCCCCCCCTCGCTACAGAAGAGGGCCATCGCTACATGATGGAATAGACTGATATGCTTCCCCCCGCGGACCGGGGAGCGTTCGGACCGTGCCCCCCCCCACTCCTCTTCTGCAGCGGGGGGGGGGGGGGCCTTCACGGTCCGAACACGGCAAATGAACCGTTTATCGCGGCGCACGCACTTCGTGCGCAGTACAGTTGTAATTTACCGATCGGTCAAAAGTCATTTTTGGATTACAGTTTTCAGGGATAAATAATAATTTAGCTTATAACACCTTACCTCTTCAAAGCAGCAGAGTCGTGGCGAACAGCTCTTCCCACGCGTCAGACGAACGCGATGCTGCTCCGCTCGTGGATCCCGATCAACATAATTCCATTATTGCCGTTTTGGCGAATGATTTACGACTTTTGTCGTCGGCCTCCGTCTATTCTGCTGGAATGAGTGCAGGTCCCACTTGTGGGTGTTCTCCATGCTGCTGGGTGAGCCTGGGTCTGTAGTAGATTCGTACAGAGTCCTTCTGCAGCAGTAAATATCGCTTCACCCAGCCTGAATTTCTGTGCTTCAATTGGCTCCTGCGTTCACAGTAGGCGGGTCCTCCTTCCTAGATTTTCATTCATTGGCTCCTCAAGGTTTCAGAAACCCAATTCAAGGCTCTTATTAGTCGAATGAGAGGTCAATCAGATGAACTAATCTGTTCGCGGCTGTGTTTGCAGATTTTTTTTTCAGTGGCGCTTGGAGGGCACACCACCTACATCATCACCATCAATATCCTTATCATGCGTCATGCGCACGAGGGCGCACGAGCGCGCTCTCGTGCGCCCTCGTGCGTCATAGGACGCAGAGACTTGCCCGCCCGCGGAACAACGGAGCGCAAGTGGTTAATCCTTGATTTAAATATCTGCATGCTAAAATGTTTAAATGAATGTTTATTCTTGCATGTTAATTTAGAAGCACTGCTTATAAGTTACATTAATCACTAAAGTTAGCTTAGTTTATACATAAGGGTATAGAGAAATATTCCAGTATTAAAATGTGTATTAGATTTGCCAAAATATCTGTCAAATCATGTGATCGATCTCAGCCAAGCTCTGCTTGACAACAGCTCTCTCAGAATGCAGACAAAAGACTGTTTGCTCATTGGACTTAAGTTCAATAAAGCCCGCCCACAAAGGAAGCCTATTTGCTGAGCTCCTGTCAACCCGGAAGCCCGCGAAAGCTCGACTGAATTTATAAAAGGAGGGAGACCCTTTTGCTACATCTCTTTTCGCCACCGTTTTTTGCCAGATCCCTCTTTCGGCTTTTCACTTCGATTTGTCTTCATGTCTACACAGCAGAGAACCACTGGAGAACAAACAGACTTATCCCACGTGTTTTCTTTCCTACGATCACAGAGACTGAAGTATCCTTTTTTTTTTTTGTAATCTCTTTGTATCTTAATGTTTCTTTAAAGGGCGTATATCATGCTATTTTAAGCCTTTCAGAGTAAACTACGTATATGCATGTATGTGATAGTATATTACCTTTGGTACACTGGAGAATGAATTTCTTATGAAATATGGGTTATTTTCGCGAGCCCGGAAGTAAGATGCCTCGATCTCTGAGGCTCTGCCTCTCCTTCTTGTGGCTGCCGCCCATTTCATGACGTAACCCCTGAGCCGGCTGCTGCAGCGTGTCGCTGGGTTCCGCCCACGAAAACAACATCTACAGTAAACTTTAGAAAAGATGGATGAGAATGTTGAACTCTTTAGCCTCCTGTTATTATTTTAGCCTATAATATTATTCTTATGTAGTGTATGGTTAATCACGTTTAATATTATGATTTTAACCTCTGCATTCTGGTCCATTTTGACCATTTCTGACGAGTAGGCTCTTCTTTAGGAAGGCTGAGCAAACTCCTAAATCTCTCACAGCCAAAGACACATTTACACCACTTAGAAGACATTGTCTTACGTAAAAAAGCAAACAGTTGTTGTCACTGAGCAGATTAGGTGCAAGAGGAACTACTTCTTCACAGCGTCAATGCTAAAGTGAAAGACTTTTGCAGATCACCGCTCCGTTTGCTGCACGGAGAAAGTGGGTGTGTGTGTTAGCCTGGGGATGGTGCTGGCAGCACAGGCACTTCCTGGAGTGGGCGGCTCACCCACGTTCATACGTATGAACGTGGGGACCCAGTCATTATCAGGGACAGGGCTGAGCAGCAGCTCAGAGAGCAGGGTTGAATACTCAGATGCGTGAATGGTGCAAAATACCACTTTGGGGGTGTTTTTGGTGAGGAATTAACATTATAACATGCTTAAAAGCTCAAAAAAGTTGATTTTGCATGATATAGGCCCTTTAAATGCCTAGGAATTCTTTCTCTGAGCTCATTCTAATCAGGAGTTAAACTCCAATCCTAGATGTTTATTTCTATCACTTTTTCCTGTTAAACTTTCTGTAAAACCACCATTTTTAATATTAATATAAGCTTTAATCATGACTTTATTTTTATAATATTTTTAATTGACCAATCCCACACTAGAAGCCCTTTTATTTAAAGTCCGAAACTCTTTTAATTTGAGATCAGATTAGATAATTTTAATTATTATCGAATTCCTCTGGGAAAGCTGCTTGCCAATGAAGAGGAGAGAAGACGCAGCTCCCCACGATCACGCGTGCTGAAGGAATCCGCACGCCACGAAGTTTAGACTCCCTGGGCCAGATCGCAGCCCAGGTGATCAACACATAAAAATCTCGTATTATGACAACTGAATATTTGCTGGACAAATATTCTGGGTTCTGGCACTTCTCCACATCAAAAACTTCCAGACGACGTCGACAAGGAATCACCGAGGAATCATGTGAGCGGCAATTTTAATTCATCTGCTGAATGAAACGTTTGAGGTTCGATAATAATCTGATATCTAATCAGATGCAAAATTAAAGAGCAAGTAATATAACCTTTCCTTTCATTAAAATCCTGTTTTCATTTTCTTAAGAGTAATCCAGAACTTTTCGTATAATTAGTTTAATTTTCCCATAAATTTGCGTTGTCTTCCACAATCTGTTAACTTCAAACTGATCCAATTTCATTACACAGTTAACCCTGGTTCTGCAAATGTTGACATTGTTAATCTATCATTTACAAGTTTAATTTCATGGTTAATGAAATCATTGCAATGTCTTCTAGTCATCATTTCATTTAATAAATATGTGAAAATGAGAGAATTTGTTGAGAATTTATTTCATTCTGAGTCTGGTTCAAGTCCCCAGTATCGAATTCACTAAAGTTTTGAGACTGATTACAAATTAATTTATCGAGTGATTAAACAGGTATAAAGTGAAATTAAAGATTAAAATTGCTTCTTAGAGATAGAAGCTGGTGCCCCACGAGTGTTATTAACTTTTCCGGTGTATATGAACCGAGAATTCATCTCCGGTTCCAATACATTAATATAAATTAAATAATTTTTATACCTGATCATAATTATTAATTCATATACTGTTACATCTAAATTTCATCTCATGTCAAGTAAAATGGTGTGAGCAAACTGCTGATAGCAGAAGGTGAACCAGTAACCTTCTAATTACAGGACCACCATACCATCTACCTAAGCCACAGTGGCAGCTGGCTAGGAGTTGATCTGAAAGGATTTTGTCAGATTTTCAACTCTTCCGTACCAATAGATATTTTGTATAGGGACACAGCTTCCATATCCATAACCACTGCCAATAAAATATTAAACCTCCATTCAAATACATAAAAATTTGAAGAAAAAAAAAAAACTACCTTAAAAAGTCTATTCCCCTTGCCAGCAAAATGAGCCAAAATCCTCCCCTCTGTTAACCACCCCCATCCATCCCCATAAAGACTTTAAGGATAGTTTATACGGGGAAACTTAGTTTAGCAGTGAGAGGATAGGAGCAAATAGACAAGAAAAATAATGAAAATTCAATGAAAAAGTTGCAAAGTTTATAGAAAAACTTTATAGGAAAGGTAATATATTATCATAAAACATGGCTAATTTATAGGAAAAAGAGTGATAAATCTGAGGAAAACTTGAAAATGTTTTTTTTTTTTTTTTTAAATGTAGCTTTCCTAGAAAAGTGTCTACAATGAAAACCTCACTAACTGGTGAGAAAATTGGACATTTATGAGAGAAAAATAAATAAATAAAAATCTTGTAAATTTGTGACTTTACTGTTGTAAATTTCAGATTTTTTTTTCTAAGTGTATGTGTGTGTGTGTGTGGGGGGGTGCCATTTGGAAGCTCTGGTTTTTCCTCATGAAAATTGAATGTTTTTCTCATAAACTTGGGACTTGCTTACAACAAATGTGACTTTTTAAGTGGTAAATTATATTTTTGCACTTTTATTCTTGCAAATTTGTAGTTCTACCAAATGCTAACTTTGTGAATATCACCCACAACTAGTGATGGCAAAGTCGAAACGTCAGTCGGAATGAAATTTTGATTCGAGTGAGTGTGATCGGGTTAGAATATTCAGATTGCCGTGTTTACATGAAGCATTTTTATTCTGATGAGGCTTTTAATCCGGTTACTTGTGTCCATGTAAACATAGTGTTTTAGTATGTACCGAAACCTAGGTGGAACTTCTGAATCGAACCACTGTTCCGAGGTCTGTATCAGAAAGAGGATGTCACGTGACTGTTCCATGTCGCGTTCCATTACGTCACCGACTGTTTTAAAACGTCACCGTTGTTTTATGCGGTGATTTTGTTATCCCGTTGCTAAAATGGAATAATAAATAAAACAATACCATTACACAATATGAAAATGCCTATTCTATGCACAATATATGTATTATATAAATATATGTAAAATAATTTCTCGTGTCCTTGCCTGATTGACTGCTGAGTCATCATCCCACATGCTTTAAAACATTTAAAAGCTCCTCTAAAGTGCAGTTTGTTTGTGAAGTCTTGCCTCTCTGAGTGTCTTGTACTGAGCGTGCTTTTGGATTTACACTATTTGGAAATGGATGGGGGTAGAAAGCGTCCCAGATCAGCTGTCTGGGATCACTTCGACCTTCTTGAGGGGAAAAAAGTTAAATGTATATGCATTGTATGCAGCATCTTGCATTTTCTAATAATACAACTACAGTCGTGTGAAAAAAAATTAGGATGCCCCATTAAATATTCAGTTCTTTATTAAGAAATGTTCACATATCTATGTCTAACCTTGTTTTTGTTTGCATTTTTTAACATTTTAGCCATTTTAAGTGGGAATGAATGTGGGGGTGGCCTAAAAAGATGGGGGGGGGGGTATCCTCACTTATTCCTCACTATATTTTACAGAAAATTTTTTAAAAAGTCTTCAATTCATTTTTAATTGTTTTGTCATATTACATAAATCTCCCATTATTTTAAACACTGATATTAAATATCTATATATCTAAATATGTTTTTTAAAAAAACACACACACACAGGCTTATACAGGGTATCCTAATTTTTTCACACGACTGTTTACTCCGGGATTTCTCCGGTTTCCTCCCACATGCCAAAAACATGCAAGTTAGGTTAATTGGCATCAAACTGGGGATTCTAAATTGTCCTTAGGTATGACTGTGAGAGTGAATGGTTGTCTGTCTCTCTGTGTTGGCCCTGCGATGGACTGGCGATCTGTCCAGAGTGTACCCTGCCTCTCGCCCAAAGATGCTGGGATAGGCTCCAGCCCCCCTGCGACCCAAAAAGGATTAAGCGGAAGAAGATGAATGAACGACTGTATGTGGAGACACCTAAGGACAAAACATCCTGACGCCTAAATTCCTAGCACAACACAACTGAGTGCTGAATCAAGCCATGACCAGCATAGTTTTTGTGGTATGTATTCATGGTCTTTTAATACACATACGAGTATACATTTATTATTTATACCTTTATTATTATTTACAATAAATATAATTATGCATTTGATCACTAAAAGAAGCCATATTGTTGTACATTTACATATAGTTACAATATTTACCATACAATACATCAAGTTGCATGACAGCATTCCTCCTGAATCAGTCTTTCTGTTGTTCCTTGACAGGAAGGCAAAAAGAATTAGACAAGGCACTAGTTGACCTTATTGTAAAGGACTCACAACCTTTTTCATTTGTGGAAGATGAGGGTTTCAGACACTTTGTCAATAAACTTGACCCCAATTACATCCTTCCATCCAGAAACACAGACGAAAACACTCGACTGTTTGAGTGTAGTGTTATAACATTTGGCCACCAGATGTCGCTGTGGGGAGATGTTTCAAATGTTCCAAAAGATCGATTCTTTTTCTGAATCAATTGTTCTAAATTATTTCTGCCATCACTACTTGTAGTTCTACCAGATGCTAACTTTATGAATATCACCCACAACCTTCTTGTTAAAAAAATAACAAATCACCTACTGCATGTACTTTCACAAAGCAATAAATAAATAATAAATACAAGGCGAGGTTTAGGGTGTGGGCCTCAGGTTATTTCACACCTTAGACAGAGACAATGAATACACATGGGAGAACAGTGGGAGTGGGGGTTGAATGAAATGTGGTGTAGATGTCCTGCTGTTATTAGGAAGTGCCTTGAATCTTGTGAAGTGTAACTTGATGTAGAGAGAAGGATGTTTAATGTGACTAGTCAGTCTGTTCTGTGCTCGTGATGTGACGAGCCATTCTGTTCTGTGCTCGTGAGATGTGAGTGTGCAATAAATCATTTAAAATGAATCTGCCTGTGATTTCACACACTCCACACTGGTGACCCAAGACGTATTATGGAACACGATGCAAGATCCCCGGAGCCGGCCTGGTCAGGAAGCTACAGCGAGGCGGCAGCCATCCCACAGACAGCCCGGACTGGAACCTCCAGCCACGCGTGTGCGGTTGCAGTCAAGCTACCGGATTTCTGGCAGCACAACCCGCGCTCTTGGTTCCACCTCACCGAGGCCCAGTTCGCCCTCCGGGGAGTAACAGCAGATGACACCAGATTCTACCATGTGGTCGCAGCGCTCGACGCCCGCACAGCTCAACAGGTAGCGAGCCTGCTCGATCAGCCACCAGCCAGCAACAGATACGAGACGCTCAAGGCTGCGCTCATCCAGCGCTACACGCTCTCGGACTGTGAGAGAGCGGAGAGGCTCCTGACGCGGGCCGAGCTAGGAGATGGTTCGGCCGTAGACCTGATGGAGAAGATGCTGGCGTTAAGGGGCACGGACGACGAGCACTTTCTGTTTGCCCACCTCTTCCTCCGGAACCTTCCGACAGTAGCGAGAGCGGTTCTGGCCAATTCGCTACGGCTGCGCGAGACTACCGTGTGCTAGCCCAGGAGGCAGACCGGATCATCATCACCACCAAGGCGATCACAGTCAGCGCGGCAGCGACGGAGCCCAGCGAGATGACCAGAGGAGGCAAGGAGCCACCGACGGTAGCAGCAGCGGGGGCCAAGGAGCGCCAGAGGGACACGCTCTGTTTCTACCACCGCTGCTTCGGAGAGAACGCACGCAGATGTGCGCCACCGTGCCAATTCCAGCGCTCGGGAAAATGCCAAGGCCGGGGGTCGGTAGCAGCAGCGACCCTCGGTGAAGAGAACAAGCTGCTCTACCTAACGGACGCACGCTCAGGGAGGCGTTTCCTCGTGGACACCAGAGCCCAGAAGAGCTTCATCCGGCCGACCTACGCTGACCGGCTGGCAGGATCTAGCGGACCCGGGATATTGGCAGCAAACGGCTCGGATATTAAGACCTTTGGTGAGAGGACTCTGCTCTTATCTCTACACGGCCGTACATATGAGTGGACTTTTGTCATAGCAGCACTGAATTACCATATACTGGGGGCTGATTTTCTGTGTGCACATGGTTTACTGGTTGATGTTGCTAACAGGCGCCTGGTTAATGCACTGTCTTTTGACTCTCTCCCCTGTATAGCTCGAGTGACCCAGCCAACAGCACAAGCCAATGTCACAGCTACAGGCGGTAAGTTCCACACACTACTCACTCAGTTCCCAGCACTCACGGTCCCGACGTTTTCGGCGGCCATCGCTAAACACGGGGTGGAGCACTTTATCACCACCACCGGGCCGCCCGTTTTTGCAAGACCTCGGCACTTGGACGCAGCTAAACTGGCCATAGCGCGCGAGGAGTTTGCCAACCTGGAAAGGTTGGGCTTCATCAGGCGCTCGAACAGCCCATGGGCATCCCCGCTACACATGGTCCCTAAGGCTGAGGGATCGTGGCGACCGTGCGGTGATTTCCACAGGTTGAACAACGCCACGGCGCACGACCGCTACCCGATTCCCCACATACAGGATTTTTCCGTTCACCTTGCCGGAGCACGCATTTTTTCCAAAATATACCTAGTCCGCGGTTACCACCAAGTCCCAGTGCGCGCTGAGGACGTACCCAAAACAGCGGTAATAACTCCGTTCGGTCTATTCGAGTTCCTGCGCATGCCATTCGGGTTAAAAGGAGCAGCACAGACGTTCCAGCGCATGATGGATGCAGTGCTGCGCGATCTCCCGTTCGTGTTCGTCTACCTGGACGATATCCTGGTAGCCAGCGCGTCCGAAGATGAACACGAAACCCACCTCACGACGGTTTTCCGGAGGTTGGAGGAGCACGGGTTAATAATCAACCCAGCGAAATGCCAGTTCGGCGTAACGGAGATTGATTTTTTGGGGCACCGCGCCTCTCCAGAAGGAGCGATCCCGCTGCCCGACAAAGTGCGCGCCGTGGCGGAATTTCCCCGGCCTCAGACGGTCAGGGCGCTGCAGGAATTTTTGGGAATGGTGAACTTTTATAACCGTTTCCTTCCCTGCTCGGCGCAGCTCATGCAACCATTGTACGCCGCGCTCAAGAAACAGAAACCCGCGGATAGGGTCGAATGGACCCCGGAGCGAGAACGGGCGTTCTCGGAAGTTAAAGCAGCTCTGGCAAACGCCGCACTGCTGGCACATCCAGACCCGACGGCCCGCATAGCGCTCACCACCGACGCTTCAGATGTGGCCATAGGGGCTGTCGTGGAGCAGCGCGTCACCGGGGTTTGGCAGCCGCTCGCCTTTTTCAGCAGAACTTTGCGCGACAGCGAACGTAAATACAGCGCGTTCGACAGAGAGTTGCTGGCTCTCCACCTGGCCATTCGCCACTTCCAGTTCTGGCTGGAAGGGCGCAGCTTCACCGCGTTTGTAGACTACAAGTCGCTAACATTCGTGATGGCCAAGGTTTCAGAACCGTGGTCGGGCCGGCAGCAGAGACAGCTGGCCGCGATCTCAGAGTTTACTACCGATATTCAGCATGTCGGGTAAACTGAATGTAGTGGCAGACTGCTTCTCGCGCACCGTGGTGGCCCCAGTCTGCGTGGGCATAGATTACGCAGCCATGGCCTCGGAGCAGATTAGCGATGCAGACGTGCGCGTGCTCCAGTCTGGACCAACAGGGTTAAGGCTGGAGAGCAGGGTGCTGCAAGACGGCATGCCCCCCCTAATCTGTGATGTCTCCACGGGTCGCCCGCGTCCCGTGGTCCCGGCCGCATGGCGCCACCGCGTGTTTGAGCCGGTTCACACTCTGGCGCACCAAGGAGCGCGCGCGTCCGTCAAAATGGTGGGAGAGAAGTTTGTGTGGCCGAGCCTACGCAAACAAGTAAAAGAGTGGGCTGCAGCCTGCGTGGCGTGCCAACGAGCCAAGGTACACAGACACACGAAGGCTCCCTTGAAGCCGTTTCGTATTCTGGCTTAGAGGTTCGACCATGTTCACGTGGACCTCGTGGGCCCCCTCCCGCCATCACAGGGGTGCACGCACCTCCTGACAATGGTGGACCGCACTACGCACTGGCCAGAAGCGGTTCCACTGGCGGCAACCACGTCCGCAGACGTGGCGCGCGCTTTTTTAACAGCATGGGTGGCACGTTTTGGAGTCTCGTCGGACATTACGTCCGACATGGGCCCTCAATTTGTTTCCGAACTCTGGTCCGCGATGGCCCGCAGCCTGGGTGTTACAATTCACCGCACAACCGCGTACAACCCACAGGCCAATGGGTTATGCGAGCGTTTTCATAGATCACTGAAAGCAGCACTCAGGGTTTCATTGACGGATGCAAATTGGGTAGACAAGTTACCGTGGGTTTTATTGGGGTTGCGCTCCGCGTCGAAAGAGGATCTGGAAGCTTCCCCGGCAGAGCTCGTTTTTGCGCAGCCAGTGCGGCTGCCCGGGGAATTTCTGCCAGATAATCCCGCGCCCGGCAGCTCCCCTTCTCAGCTTTTGCAGCGTAGCGCAAACACAGGCACGCTGCTGGGCCCTGCCCACCACAGTTTTTCGCGTGTTTTTGTGCCTAAAACTTTGAAGAACGCAGAGTTCGTGTTTGTCAGACACGACGCCCACCGCCCTCCATTGTGCCCACCCTATGATGGACCGTTCAGAGTGCTGGAAACAGGGGATAAGCATTTTTTGCTAGACTTGGGGGGTAGGAGGGAAAAAATTGGCATAGACAGACTCAAACCCGCTTTCGTTGTGGCGGACGAGCAAGTGCTGTTGGCTAGGGCCCCTCGGCGTTGAAGACCCCCACGGAGAGCTCCCCAGGGAAACGATTCATCAGAGCAGCCACACGGGCAGAGTGAACCCCCCCTCCCCTCTCCACGGCTCACCCGCAGTCAGACACATTTCCAGCAGCCTCCCACCGGCACAGCAGCGCCACGGAGGTGGTAAAACCCAGTTGCAGCAGATATGGGAGGTGGCTGAAGCCGAAACAGCGTGTGGACTGATGTGCTATTGTTCTATCTAAGTTGCCGGGGGGGGGGGGCATGTGGGCCTCAGGCCTCAGGTTATTTCACACCTTAGACAGAGACAATGAATACACATGGGAGAACAGTGGGAGCGGGGGGGGTGAATGAAGTGTGGTGTAGATGTCCTGCTGTTATTAGGAAGTGCCTTGAATCTTGTGAAGTGTAACTTGATGTAGAGAGAGAAGGATGTTTAATGTGACCAGTCATTCTGTTCAGTGCTTGTGAGATGTGAGTGTGCAATAAATCATTTAAAATGAATCTGCCTGTGATTTCACACACTCCACAAGGGTAATGATGCACTAACCTGGCTGAGGAAGCAGAGATGCTGCTGTGTGACTGGTGCTGCAGTTGAATTAACCAGGCACAGGTGTGTGGACTAAACTATTTTGCACCCTTTTAAAAGGGTGATAGGCCTCAGACAACATCCATCATTACTGTTAATGCAAAATTCAGTCTCAAACACTTCATTCAGCAAGGGTGAATTTTACTGACATTAATTAATTAATTAGAAATTAAAAGAATGCAACACAGAAAAATGTTTTCATTCCAGGCTTTTTGAGGGCCCCTCCGTAACTAACTAACCTGCACTTATATAGCGCTTTTCTAGTCACAAAGACCATTCAGAGCACTTTCACTAATACTAACCCTCCATTCTTAGGGCCTATAGGAAACAGATATCTAGGGACAATTTAGAACAGCCAATTAACCTCACATGCATGTCTTTGGATTGTGAGAGAAAACCGGAGCCCCCGGAGTAAACCCACGCGGCACAGGGAGAACATGCAAACTCCACACAGAAAGGTTCCAACCCCTGCCAACCTGGGGATTAGAACCAGGAACCTTCTAGCTGTAAGGCAACAGTGCTAACCACTGCACCACCGTGGTGGGCTCCCTGCTGTGGGCCCTGGGTAAAGAGGACCCGTTCCGCCCCTCCAGTTCATGCCTCTGACTCTATTGCTGCCGTTTTGGCCAGATTCCATTTGAAAAAAATTCAGAGTAAATACATTTATTCATTAACACAAAGCAACTGTAACCTAAATGGAATCCCTCACACCAACTCTGTTAGGCGAGGGTTATCCACAGGTGAGGGAGGATCCCAGAGTCAACCTGTCCACCAAGTTTTGGTGACGCTATATAGTTCCATTTTTTATTTTTATTTTTTTGTTCTTGCGTTGGAGTGATATGCTCTTATAATAACGTGGCAATTGACCAAAACTGATTTTGAGCTTTTATGACACTGACCTTTTGACTTCAGAAGCACAGCCACAATGTGCTCTCAAGGCTAACATCTACTAAGTTTGGTGTCCTGAGCTAGTTGGTCTTCAAGTCAGAGACGAGACAGAAAGGCAGATATGGACAGAAGGAGGACGTACCTTACCCACACCAACAGTCTACACCTGAGGAATGAACAGGAGTTGTAGGTTTCCTCATGATTTTAATGTCAGAAATAGCTGCTGTAAATTAATTATGGATAGTTTTAGATGCCTACCTAGCAACAATTGAACTTCAAGATAAGATACTTACAAATGACACATTTTAATATAAGTCAGCAATATTATTTTTTGGGGAAAAACAGTAATACAGAAATCCATGGGGGGGGGGGTAATTGTCAACAACAGGAACTTTAGAATTCATGAACTGGCAGGTATGATAACTAACCTGGCATGTGATTCATTTAGAATGTTGTTTTTCCTCGTAACAACTTCAGTCAACACATTTTGGAATGTGTTACTGTTGAGATTGACCAAGATAAAACAAAAAATCTAATTATAAGTTGTATATATAGAGCAGCACGGTGCAGTGGTTAGCACTGTTGCCTTACGGCTAGAAGGTTCCTGGTTTGAATCCCCAGGCTGGCAGGGGTAGGAACCTTTCTGTGTGGAGTTTGCATGTTCTCCCTGTGCTGCATGGGTTTACTCCGGGGGCTCCGGTTTCCTCCCACAATCCAAAGACATGCCTGTTAGGTTAACTGGCTGTTCTAAATTGTCCCTAGATATCTGTTTCCTATAGGCCCTTAGAATAGAGGGTTAGTATTAGTGGAAGCGCTTTGAGTGGTCTTTGTGACTAGAAAAGCGCTATATAAGTGCAGGTTAGTTAGTTAGTAGTTAGATAGAACGCCGGGAACCTGCATTGAGACATTCAGAGATAAATTAGTCGAGCTGTACAATAATATTACTAGTAAGAAAATGGTAGTAATTTGTGGAGATTTCAATACTGATTTACTAAATCCATATCAACAAAATGTAATTACAGAGTTCATGAACTCTATGTACAGCATGAGTCTATATCCCACAATAACACATCCCAGTAGAATCACAGTTCACACTGCTACACTTATTGACAACCTGTTTGTTAATATTATTGATAAGAAAATGGAAAGTGGATTATTGATAAATGATATAAGTGACCGTTTGCCAACCTTTGCACTTATCCATGGCCACACGGAGGCCAATACAGAAAATTTTTTAAAATCATTCAGATACAAATCACAAAATGCAATCAGTTCTTTTAAAGAAGACTTGCTGAAGCAAGACTGGACAAAAGTCTATGTATCAGATGTAAATGAAGCCTATGACATATTTATAAACATTGTAACCACTCTTTATGAAAAAAATTGTCCATTAGTAAAGAAAAAGTTTAAACATAAATTTGTCGATAAGCCATGGTTAACCAAAGGATTACAAAAGGCATGTAAAAAGAAAAATTTATGATATAAAGCTTTTCTAAAGAAAAGGACAAAAGAAGCAGAGCAGCGGTATAAAACATACAAAAATAAGTTAACATATATAATGAGATGTAGTAAAAGAGACTATTACAGTAAAGAACTGGAGAAAAACAGAGACAATATTAAAAATACATGGACAATACTTAACAATATTCTTGGAAATAAAAACAGAAATACAAGCTACCCAACCGATTTTTCAAAAAATAATACAACGACTCAGAGTGTGAATGCAGCTTCACCTGCAGATGAATTTAATAACTTTTTTGTTAACATTGGTCCTAATTTGGCTCGAGAAACACCCATTACGGCACCTACGAGTGATACAATAAGCAAAAACATTGCTATAAAAGACTCCATTTTTATAAAGAACACAGACGAGAGAGAGGTCATTGAAATTGTTAAATCGTTTAAAAGTAAGACATTTACAGACTGTGATGGTATTGACATGCTGTTAGTCAAAACTATTATCGAATGCTTAGTGAAACCACTGACGTACACTACCGTTCAAAAGTTTGGGGTCACTTAGAAATTTCCTTATTTTTGAAAGAAAAGCACTTTTTTTCAATGAAGATAACTTTAAACTAATCAGAAATACACTCTATACATTGCTAATGTGGTAAATGACTATTCTAGCTGCAAATGTCTGTTTTTTGGTGCAATATCTACATAGGTGTATAGAGGCCCATTTCCAGCAACTATCACTCCAGTGTTCTAATGGTACAATGTGTTTGCTCATTGCGTCAGAAGGCTAATGGATGATTAAAAAACCCTTGTGCAATCATGTTAAGTCTGCAATGCTGTAATTGCTGCAAATGGAGGATTCTTTGACGAAAGGAAAGTTTGAAGGAAAAAATTATTATTTCAAATACAACTCATTATTTCTAACCTTGTCAATGTCTTGACTATATTTTCTATTCATTTTACAACTCATGGTGGTAAATAAAAGTGTGACTTTTCATGGAAAAGTCACACTTGGAGGTGACCCCAAACTTTTGAACGGTAGTGTATATTTGTAACCTGTCTCTCCAAACAGGTATATTTCCCAATGCAATGAAAATAGCTAAAGTAATTCCGATATACAAGACGGGTGACAGAGGGGAACTTTCAAACTATAGACCAATTTCACTATTGCCGCAATTTTCCAAGATACTTGAAAAAATATTCTATTATGGGTAACCCCCACAACATACTGGGACAAGCAGAGTGCTTAGCTGGAGCAATTAACGTAGCAGCATGATCTATGGACTGATAACAATATGTTGATGTGCCTTGTAACCTCTTTTGTCCTACAGCTCCGGAGCAGAGGCGAATTCCGGCCAGTAATCTTCCTATTGCTATGTGTGACTCTCAAATGCAAATGTCCATACCTACTGCTGTGAATGCATTGTCTGTAGTGGGGTATAAAAACTGCATATGCTCTGTAACTCTCTCTCTCTCATACTGCTCATCTGACTACACGCATTGCCTGAGAGCCTGAGGACCCACTCCAACCCGCCTGCACAGGGCTGGAGTGAGTTCTATGATGGCGGGATGAATGATAATAAACACCCTTAAAAACTCTCAGTTCGCTGCATATTATTCCTCCGCCACACTATGAGAGAACTGACAACTTCATAATGAAGAATAATTTATTGTGTGAGCAGCAATATGGGTTCAGATACAAGAGGACAACTGCATTTGCTCTAATGGAATTTATAGAAAAAATATCAACTGCCGTTGAAAATAAAGAGTATTCAGTTGGGGTATTCCTGGATCTTAAAAAAGCATTTGATACAGTGGATCACAATTTATTACTAAAAAAACTACAAAATTGTGGTATTGGGGGGGTAGCACTGTCCTGGTTAAGTAGTTACTTAAAGAATATATATCAGTATGTATGTGTTGGTAACAAAAACTCACAGTTACTGAAGGTTACTTGTGGAGTCCCACAGGGTTCAGTTTTGGGGCCATTGTTATTCAATATGTATATAAATGATATATGTAAAGTCTCGGAAAAAATGGATTTAATATTGTTTGCCGATGACACTAATCTATTATGCAGTGGAAGCAATTTGGAACAACTTTTGGATACACTCGGAAAGGAATTAGGAAAGCTTAAACTGTGGTTTGATTCAAACAAATTAACGCTCAATTTAAGTAAGACAAAGTTTATAGTTTTTAACAACCATCACAACAACTTAGTATCTAAACTCAGTGTAAATGGTGTAGAGATTGAAAGGGTATCTGAAACTAAATTTCTTGGAGTAATAATTGATAATAAACTGTGTTGGAAGTCACATATTAGTATCCCCTCTGAAGAGCTGGAGCAGGTGGCTGGGGAGAGGGAAGTCTGGGCTTCTCTACTTGAACTGCTGCCTCCGCGACCCGGACCTCCGGAAAAGTGGTAGAAGATGGATGTAAAATATCTAAATCAATCACAGTACTACACAGAGCGAAATATTTGCTGAATCAACCCGCATTATATACTTTGTATCATTCATTAATAATCCCACACATGACATATTGTTCTGAAGTATGGGGAAATACATATAAAACAAACATATATCCAGTCTTTATGCTTCAGAAGAGAATAATAAACAAAGCTGCTTACAGGGAATCAACAAACCCACTTTTTTCTTAAATTAAAAGCTCTCAAGTTGAAAGATCTGGTTGACTTTAAAACTGCAGTAATAAAGTTTAAAGTGAAGAATCTATCACTGCCCGCAAATATCCAAAAGCTGTTCCAAATAAGGGAGAAACAATATCATTTCAGAGGAACATGTATATTTCAAAAGCCAGTTTAGAAAGCTTGGGATCAGTCCGCCAAGGTCTCCGCCTTTGACTGCTACCTAATCCACATAGCACCGGACTTCCATGATCCCTCCTGCAGGTGGTGAACCTACTGGAGGGCGGACCCATGTAACTCCTTCGGGCTGAGCCCGGCCGGGTCCCATGGGTGGAAACCTGGCCACCAGACGCTAGCCTTCGAGCCCCTCCCCCAGGCCTGGCTCCAGGGTGGGGCCCCGGTAACCCCATACCGGGCGGGTATGGGGTAACCGCGGTAACCCCATACCGCGTCCCTCGGGTATGGGGTTACCGGTATGGGGTAACCCCGGTAACCCCATACCGCGTCCCTCGTGGATTTTTGTGGGGGGTGCTTCGGGAGTATGGGGTATCGGGCTTGTTGTTACGAGCTATTCGGTCTCTGTACGACCGTTGTGAGAGTTTAGTTCGTATTGCCAACACTCGGTCGGAGTCATTCCCAGTGAGAGTTGGACTCCGCCAGGGCTGCCCTTTGTCACCGGTCCTGTTCATAATTTTTATGGACAGGATTTCTAGGCGCAGCCAGGGAATGGAGGGTGTCATACTTGGTGACCACAGGATCTCATCTCTGTTGTTTGCAGATGATGTTGTCCTGTTGGCTTCATCCAGCAATGACCTACAGCTCTTGCTGGGACGGTTTGCCGCTGAGTGTGAAGCGGCTGGGATGAGAATCAGCACCTCCAAGTCCGAGTCCATGGTCCTCAGCCGGAAAAAGGTGGATTGTCCTCTCCGGGTTGGGGACAGGCTCCTGCCCCAAGTGGAGGAGTTTAAGTATCTTGGGGTCTTGTTCACGAGTGAGGGGAAAATGGAGCGAGAGATCGACAGACGGATTGGAGCAGCATCTGCAGTGATGCGGACGTTGTACCGGTCTGTTGTGGTGAAGAGGGAGCTTAGTTCTAAGGCAAAGCTGTCGATTTACCAGTCAATCTACGTTCCTACTCTCACCTATGGTCACGAGCTTTGGGTAATGACCGAAAGAACGAGATCGCGGATACAAGCGGCTGAAATGAGCTTTCTCCGTAGGATTGCTGGACTCACCCTCAGAGATAGGGTGAGGAGCTCAGTCATCCGGGAGAGGCTCAGAGTAGAACCGCTGCTCCTCCACATTGAAAGGAGTCAGTTGAGGTGGTATGGGCATCTGATTAGGATGCCTCCTGGACGTCTCCCACTTGAGGTGTTTCAGGCACGTCCCACTGGGAGGAGACCCCGGGGCAGACCCAGGACTCGGTGGAGAGACTATGTCTCCCAGCTAGTCTGGGAACGCCTTGGTATCCCCTCTGAAGAGCTGGAGCAGGTGGCTGGGGAGAGGGAAGTCTGGGCTTCTCTGCTTGAACTGCTGCCTCCGCGACCCGGACCTCCGGAAAAGCGGTAGAAGATGGATGGATGGATGGATGTATATTTCAAAAACCTTCAGTGAGAACTACCACCAAGCAACACTGTGTTTCAGTGCAAGGAGTCAGATTATGGAACGATTTTGGACCTGAATTAAAATCATGTACAACGCTTGGACAATTTAAACAAAAACTAAAGGAAGAAATACTCCAAACATACAGTATATACAAGATGACATATAAAATCACATAAGTATTATCATATCCAGTCTGTGTTGTGTTGTTGCTTAGTTTTTTTTTTTGTCACATTTTGTCTTAACTTTGTTCCAAATTGTAATTGCTCTTGTTTTGTTTTTCTTTTGAATTCTTGGATGGAATATGGGTGGGCAATATAAGCTGCGGCTTCAGCCATTGTGGAGTATGTAAATGAAGAGGCAGCTTCATGTCGGACGATTTATTACACACTCACATCTCACAAGCACAGAACAGACTGACTGGTTACAGCAAGCACTCCTCTACATATATCAAGTCACCTTCACAAGCTTCAAGGCACTTCCTCATACACAGCATGATATTGACACTACACTTCATTCAACCCCCTCTCACCCTCTTGGGCATTGTTCTCCCATGTGCATTCATTGTCTCCGTCTGAGGTGCGAAATAACCTGACTTCCATACTGCCCCCCCAGCATCTTAGATAGAACAATGGAATGTCAGTCCACATGCTGTTTCGGCTTCAGTCTCCTCCCATATCTGCTGTAACTGGGGTTTACTGCCTCCGTGGCGCTGCTGTGCTGGTGGGGGGCTGCTGGGAGTGTGTTCGACTGCGGGTGAGCCGTGGTGGGGGGGTTCGCTCTGTCCGTGCGGCTGCTCTGATGAATCGTTCCCCTGGGGAGTTCTTCGTGGGGGTCTTCCACGCCGAGGGGCCCTTGCCAACAGCACTTGCTCATCCGTCACTACAAAGGCGGGTTTGAGTCTGTCTATGCCAATTTTCTCCCGTCTACCCCCTAAGTCTAGCACAAAATGCTTATCCCCTGTTTCCAACACTCTGAACGGTCCATCATAGGGTGGGCGCAATGGAGGGCAGTGGGCAGAACACGAACTCCGCGTTCTTCAAAGTTTTAGGCATGAAAACACGCGGAAAACAGTGGTGGGCCGGGCCCGGCAGCGTGCCTGTGTTTGCGCTACGCTGCAAAAGCTGAGACGGGCAGCTGTCCGGCGCGGGATTATCTGGCAGAAATTTCACGATCAGCTGTAGGGGCTGTGCAAAAACCAGCTCTGCCGGGGAAGCTTCCAGATCCTCTTTTGGCGCGGAGCGCAACCCCAATAAAGCCCACAGCAACCTGTCCACCCAATTTGCATCCGTCAGTGAAGCCCTGAGTGCTGCTTTCAGTGATTTATGAAAACGCTCGCATAACCCATTGGCCTGCGGGTTGTATGCGGTTGTGCGATGAATTGTAACACCCAGGCTGCGGGCCATCGCGGACCAGAGTTCGGAAACAAATTGAGGGCCCCTGTTGGACGTAATGTCTGACAGGACTCCAAAACGCGCCACCCATGCTGTTAAAAAAGCGCGTGCTACGTCTGCGGACATGGTTGCCGCCAGTGGGACTGCTTCTGGCCAGCGCGTGGTGCGGTCCACCACTGTCAGGAGGTGCGTGCACCCCTGTGATGGCGGGAGGGGGCCCACAAGGTCCACGTGAACATGGTCGAACCTCTTAGCCGGTACCCAAAACGGCTCCAAAGGGAGCCTTTGTGTGTCTGTGTACCTTGGCTCGTTGGCACGCCACGCAGGCTGCAGCCCACTCTTTTACTTGTTTGCGTAGGGTCAGCCACATAAATTTCTCTCCCACCATTTTGACCGACACGCGCACTCCTGGGTGCGCCAAAGTGTGAACCGACTCAAACACACGGCGGCGCCACGCGACCGGGACCACCGGACGCGGGCGTCCCATGGAGACATCGCAGATTGGGGGGGGCATGCCGTCTTGCAGCACCCTACTCTCCAGCCTTAACCCTGTTGGTCCAGACTGGAGCGCGCGCACGTCTGCATCGCTAATCTGCTCCGCGGCCATGGCTGCATAATCTATCCCCACATAGACCGGGGCCACCACGGCGCGCGAGAGGCAGTCTGCCACCACATTCAGTTTACCTGACACATGCTGAATACCAGTAGTGAGATCACGGCCAGCTGTCTCTGCTGCCGGCCCGACCACGGTTCTGAAACCTTGGCCATCGCGAACGTTAGTGGCTTGTGATCCACGAACGCAGTGAAGCTGCGCCCTTCCAGCCAGAACTGGAAGAGGCGTATGGCCAGGTGGAGAGCCAGCAACTCCCTGTCGAACGCGTTGTATTTACGTTCGCTGTCGCGCAGAGTTCTGCTGAAAAAAGCGAGCGGCTGCCAAGCCCCGGCGACGCGCTGCTCCACGACAGCCCCTATGGCCACGTCTGAAGCGTCGGTGGTGAGCGCTATCCGGGTCGCCGGGTCCGGATGCGCCAGCAGTGCAGTGTTTGCCAGGGCTGCTTTAACCTCCGAGAACGCCCGCTCTCGCTCCGGGGTCCATTCGACCCTATCCGCGGGTTTCTGTCTCTTGAGCTCGGCGTACAATGGTTGCATGAGCTGCGCCGCGCGGGGAAGGAAACGGTTATAAAAGTTCACCATCCCCAAAAATTCCTGCAGCACCCTGACTGTCTGAGGCCGGGGAAAATCCGCCACGGCGCGCACTTTGTCGGGCAGCGGGATCGCTCCTTCCAGAGAGACACGGTGCCCCAAAAAAATCAATCTCCGTCACGCCGAACTGGCATTTCGCCGGGTTGATTATTAACCCGTGCTCTTCCAACCTCCGGAAAACCGTCGTGAGGTGGGTTTCGTGTTCGTCTTCGGACGCACTGGCTACCAGGATATCGTCCAGGTAGACGAACACGAAAGGGAGATCGCGCAGCACTGCATCCATCATGCGCTGGAACGTCTGTACCACGCCTTTTAACCCGAATGGCATGCGCAGGAACTCGAATAAACCGAACAGAGTTATTACTGCTGTTTTGGGTATGTCCTCCGCGCGCACTGGGACTTGATGGTAACCACGGACCAGGTCTATTTTGGAAAAAAGGCGTGCTCCGGCGAGGTGGATGGAAAAATCCTGTATGTGGGGAATCGGGTAGCAGTCATGTGCTGTGGCGTTGTTCAATCTGCGGAAATCACCGCACGGTCGCCACGATCCCTCAGCCTTAGGGACCATGTGTAGTGGGGATGCCCATGGGCTGTTCGAACGCTTGATGATGCACAACCTTTCCAGGTTGGCGAACTCCTCGCACGCTATGGCCAGTTTAGCTGCGTCCAAGCGCCGAGATCTTGCAAAAACGGGCGGCCCGGTGGTGGTGATAAAGTGCTCCACCCCGTGTTTAGCGATGGCCGCCGAAAACGTCGGGACCGTGAGTGCTGGGAACTGAGTGAGCAGTGCGTGGAACTTACCGCCTAGAGCTGTGTCGTTGGCTTGTGCTGTTGGCTGGGTCACTCGAGCTATACAGGGGAGAGAGTCAAAGGACAGTGCATTACCCCAGGCGCCTGTTAGCAACATCAGCCAGTAAACCATGTGCACACAGAAAATCAGCCTCCAGGATATGGTAATTCAATGCTGCTACGACAAAAGGTCCACTCGTATGTATGGCCGTGTAGAGATAAGATCACTGTCCTCTCACCAAAGGTCTTAATTTCCGAGCCGTTTGCTGCCAACATCACGGGGCCACTAGGTCCTGCCAGCCAGTCAGCCTAGGTTGGCAGGATGAAGCTCTTCTGGGCTCCGGTGTCCACAAGGAAACGCCTCCCCGAGCACGTGTCCATCAAGTAGAGCAGCTTGTTCTCTTCACCGAGGGTCGCAGCTGCTACTGACCGCCGGCCTCTGCGTTTTCCCAAGCGTTTGAATTGGCACGGTGGCGCACATCTGCGTGCGTTCTCTCCGAAGCGGCGGTGGTAGAAACAGAGCGTGTCTCTCTGGCGCTCCTTGGCCCCCGCTGCTGCTACCGTCGGTGGCTCCTCGCCTCCTCTGGTCGACTCGCTGGGCTCTGCCGCTGCTGCGTTGACTGTGATCGCCCTGGTGGTGAGGATGATCCTGTCTGCCTCCTGGGCTAGTGCACGGTAGTCCCGCGCGGCCAGGAATGGCGAATTGGCCAGAACCGCTCTCGCCACTGTTGGAAGGTTCCGGAGGAAAAGGTGGGCAAACAGAAAGTGCCCGTCGTCCGTGCCCATTAACGCCAGCATCTTCTCCATCAGGTCTACGGCCGGCCCATCTCCTAACTTGGTCCGCTTCAGGAGCCTCTCCGCTCTCTCACATTCCGAGAGCGTGTAGCGCCGGGTAAGCGCAGCCTTGAGCGCCTCATATTTGTTGCTGGCTGGTGGCTGATCGAGCAGGCTCGCTACCTGCTGGGCTGTGCGGGAGTCCAGCGCTGCTGCCACATGGTAGTACTTGGTGTCGTCTGCCGTTACTCCCCGGAGGGCGAACTGGGCCTCGGTGTGGTGGAACCAAGAGCGCGGGTTGTGCTGCCAGAAATCCGGTAGCTTGACTGAAACTGCACACGCATTGCTGGGGGTTCCAGTCCTGGCTGTCTGTGGAATGGCTGCTGCGTCTCTGGGGCTTCCCGACCAGGCCGGCTCCGGGGTTCTCACCTCGTGTTCCATAATACGTCTTGGGTCACCAGTGTGGAGTATGTAAATGAAGAGGCAGCTTCATGTCAGACGATTTATTACACACTCACATCTCACAAGCACAGAACAGACTGACTGGTTACAGCAAGCACTCTTCTCTATATATCAAGTCACCTTCACAAGCTTCAAGGCACTTCCTCATACACAGCATGATATTTACACTACACTTCATTCAACCCCCTCTCACCCTCTTGGGCATTGTTCTCCCATGTGTATTCATTGTCTCTGTCTGAGGTGCAAAATAACCTGACTTCCATACCATCACCGATTTCGGATAACTTATGTTGAGCTGTATAATCAGAGGAGTTATTACCTCCGCCAAGGAGGTAATAACTCCTATAATAGGTAATAATAGTATTATAGGTATTATAATTACCTATAATAGGTAATAATAGGTAATTAGTTATTACCTATTATTAGGTAATAACTAATAATAATAGAGGAGGTTTTCATCAGTGTTGGTTTGTCTGTCTGTCTGTCTGTCTGTCTGTTTGTTAGCAAGATAACTCAAAAAGCTATGGACGGATTGTCATGAAATTTGCAGAGATTGTCAGAAATGGGGTATCCTACAGATGATTAGATTTTGGTGGTGATCTGGATCACCGTCTGGATCTAGGAATTTTTTTAAAAGATTCTTTAACATTGCGAGATAGGGCCATTTTCAATATTTGTGCATGTAAGTCTGCCAAAAATCGTCACAACACTTGCAAAACAAAAAAAAATACAGGACAACATGCCCACAGGTTCTATAATATATCCAACACTGATCCGGATAATGCAATAATTCCGGATACTATGATCCACAATATCAAAAAAAAATAGGGGACCTTTGCAATTTTCCTCATAGGAAGAGAACAAATGAAGCTAAAATCACTCAACAAACACCATTATGTAGCCAAGACACTGTGGAATCTGTAGTGTGTCAACGGATTTGTTGTATCTTTAAAAGCTATGGAGCTACATCCAGAAGAAAACCGCCATTATGCGAAATGCGATTTTCCAGAATAACTACTGAACTGTGGGCTATATTAATCATATATTCCATAACCTACATATGTTGAAGCATGTGGGAATGTTTGGTGATTACATATGTAAGGCGACTTCACACCTCAGAAAGGACAAAGACTCTCAACCGCCAGTGAAGAACAAAGACGTTCCCAGACACTGCGGTGGAGACCGGAGGAGCTGCCCTCACCCCCCCAGGGCCATGAGGAGGAGTACGGAGACAATGGGGGGATTAAGATAATGAGGGATGTCAGCCTTTGATATGCATGTCTTTTGTTATGTGCAAGTATAAGTTCACAGAGCCGGAGGTATTCGGTCTCTTTTCTTGCTTCTGCTTCTGCATTTAGATGAGACTTGTTAGAGGAGCTGATAATAAACTTTGGTTTATATATCACACCGCCTCGTTCTTCCAAGCTCTTCTACACTGGTGACCCCTGACGCGAGTATGGACCTGAGGCGTTCCCTCACGATCGACTCATCTGTGGTGACCCAGGCAGACGCCGGCGCCCACGCAGACAGGGGAACAGATGGACGACGTTCCCCCCCGGCAGAAGTGATAGAGAGGGCTCAACCGAGCACCAGCGCCGCTGAGAGAGCCGAGGCAAGGCATTCTCACCCTGCGGACACAGCAGTGATGGTCTACACAAATGCCGTCGCTGTCAAGCTGCCGGACTTCTGGCAGGAAGACCCCGCCTTGTGGTTTCAACAAGCTGAAGCCCAGTTTACACTGGCGGGCATCACGGCCGACGATACGAAGTTCTATCACATCGTCGCCAAACTCAACGCCGCCACTTCGAGGTGTGTGCGGAGCATAATCCGGCGGCCGCAGGCCCAAGACAAATATGAAATACTGAAAGCAACCATCATGGCAAATTACGTCCCCTCAGCCGAAGAGAGAGCCAAGAGGATCCTGGCGGTCTACGGCCACAGAGGATGCAGACCTAAAGCCCTCATGGAGGACTTGCTGCAGCTTAAAGAGGAGGACAATGACAACTTCCTCTTCCAATTCGTATTCCTCAGCACGCTGCCGCCACACATGAGAGGGACGCTCGCCAACATGCGATGCAACACCCAGCAAGACTTCCGCGTGCTGGCCAACGAAGCTCAACGACTCGTCAACGCCTGCAGGGAACAGACACCCACAGCAGCATCCGCAGACCTCAACGCTGATGCCCAGAGCCACGGCGAGCCTCAACCCACGGAGCAGATCCAGCCTGCGGTGACAGCGACACGGCCAAAACGTAACAGACGGAGCGATGTTTGTTATTACCACCACCGCTTCGCCGAGAAGGCTCACAAATGTGTTCCCCCCTGCAAATTTAAACGCCAAAGCCGAGAGCCGTTAACGGCAGTGGTTCTCGGCGAGAAGAGTAAGCTGTTATATGTGATGGACGGACACACCGGCAAGCAGTTCCTTATTGACACAGGAGCTCAACTGAGTTTCGTCATGCCCTCCCAAGCAGATCGAGCCATGGGCACCCGGGGCAACGGAGCGGTGGCAGCCAACGGCTCCAGCATTGACACTTTCGGCGAAAAGAGCCTGCACCTCCACATCCACGGCCGCAACTACAGATGGACATTTGTTGTAGCGGCGGTGAGTTTTAACTTGTTGGGCGCAGACTTTTTGTGTGGACATGGGTTATTAGTTGATCTAGCGAATAGACGCTTGGTTAATGCACTGTCCTTTGCTTCTATTCCCTGCTCAGCCCGAGTTTCTCCACCACCTGTGCAGGCTAGCGTCACCACGGCAGGAGGTAAGTTTGAGCAACTCCTCACCCAATTTCCAGCACTCACAATTCCCAAATTCTCAGCCACTGTGGCTAAACACGGGGTTGAACACTTTATTCCCACAATGGGCCCACCCGTATTTGCCAAAGCTCGCCGCTTAGACGCGGCCAAACTCACCATAGCTCGGGACGAGTTTACTACCCTTGAAAAATTAGGCATTGTTAGACGCTCGAAGAGCCCCTGGGCCTTGCCACTTCACATGGTTCCGAAATCCGACGGTTCTTGGAGACCGTGCGGAGATTACCGCAGATTAAACAATGCGACAGCGCATGACCGCTACCCAATTCCTCACATTCAGGATTTTTCACTGCATCTGGCGGGTGCGCGCATTTTTTCAAAAATAGGCCTGGTCCGCGGTTATCATCAAGTCCCAGTTCGAGCAGAGGACATTCCTAAAACAGCGGTAATAACCCCTTTCGGCCTTTTTGAATTTTTGCGGATGCCTTTCGGCCTCAAAGGCGCTGCTCAAACTTTTCAGCGGATGATGGACGCAGTATTACGCGACCTTCCTTTTGTTTTCGTCTACCTCGACGACATGCTGGTAGCCAGCTCGTCTGAGGAAGAACACGAGCAGCACCTCACTACGGTTTTTCAGAGACTAGAAGAACACGGGTTAATAATCAATCCAGCCAAATGCAAATTTGGCGTGTTGCAAATTGATTTTTTAGGACACAGAGTTTCTCCGAAAGGGGCAGTTCCACTTCCAGACAAAGTTCACGCGATAAAAAGTTTCCCACGGCCACAAACGGTCAAATCGCTGCAAGAATTTTTAGGAATGGTTAATTTTTACAACAGTTTCCTCCCCCACGCAGCTCAGCTCATGCAGCCCTTATATGACGCGCTCAGAAAACAGAAAGCTTCCAACGCGGTCGAATGGACCCCGGAGCGCGAACGCGCCTTCGCGGAAGTAAAGAGCGCTCTAGCTAATGCCACATTGTTAGTTCACCCTGATCCCTCGGCCCGCATTGCACTAACCACAGACGCTTCGGACCTAGCTATAGGGGCAGTTGTAGAACAACATGTCAGCGGGATCTGGCAACCTTTGGCATTCTTCAGCAAAACGCTAAACCAAACTGAGCGTAAGTACAGCACTTTTGACAGGGAGCTGCTAGCGCTTCATTTATCCATCCGCCACTTCCAGTTCTGGTTGGAAGGGCGGAGTTTCACGGCTTTTGTAGACCACAAACCGCTCACCTTTGCGATGGCTAAACTTTCAGAACCATGGTCAGGCAGGCAACAAAGACAGCTGGCTGCGATTTCAGAGTTCACCACAGACATTCGACATGTGGCAGGCAAACTTAACGTGGTAGCAGACTGCCTCTCTCGCGCTGTGACATCGCCAGAGCACGAGGAGACAGATTATACTGCCTCAGCCGCAGAACTCTTCACTAACGCGGACACATACGCAGCACCTATCCATGCAGGAATAGATTATGCAGCCATGGCAGAGGAACAAAGCAGTGATGCGGACGTGCGCGCACTCCTGTCTGGACCAACAGGGTTAAGGCTGGAGGAAAGGGGTTTACGCGACGGCGTGCCCCCCCCAATATGCGATATTTCAACCGGCCGACCTCGCCCGTTAGTCCCAGCCACATGGCGCCGCCGTATTTTCGACTCAATTCACTCCCTCGCGCACCCAGGTGTGCGCGCCTCGGTTAAAATGGTCGCCGAAAAGTTTGTGTGGCCGGGCCTGCGCAAAAACGTAAAAGAATGGGCAAAAACTTGCATTTCTTGTCAGCGCACCAAAATACACAAACACACAAAAGTCCCTCTGGAGCCTTTTCCAATCCCTGCTAGAAGGTTCGACCACGTTCATGTCGACCTCGTGGGGCCACTACCTTCCTCCCAAGGTTTCACACACCTGTTAACAATGATAGACCGCACCACGCGCTGGCCAGAGGCGGTCCCTCTGGCGTCAACTACAGCGGAGGAAGTTGCTCGCGTTTTTTTGACAAACTGGGTGGCACGTTTCGGCGTCCCATCGGACATCACGTCCGATAGAGGACCTCAATTTGTCTCGGAGCTTTGGTCAGCCATGTCCAGCAGCTTAGGGGCAACAATTCACCGCACCACCGCTTATCACCCTCAGGCTAATGGGTTATGCGAGCGTTTTCACAGGTCTTTAAAAGCCGCCCTCAGAGCCTCACTAACGGATACAAATTGGGTAAATAAACTTCCCTGGGTTTTATTGGGGTTGCGTGCTGCGCCTAAAGAGGATCTAGACGCCTCTCCAGCAGAATTAGTTTTTGCACAACCTCTCAGGCTCCCGGGTGAATTTTTACCAGAGAACCCAGAGCCAGGGCATCTTCCAGCCTCGAGGTTTTTAGGCAGCAACGGACCGGACTCTCTCCCCAGACCGGCACATCACTCTTTTCCACGGGTTTTTGTCCCCCAAGCTCTAAAAAACGCTGAATTCGTTTTTGTTAGGCATGAAGCTTTAAAACCAACTTTCCGCCCAGCATACGATGGACCATTCAGAGTGCTGGAACCTGGTGATAAACACTTTGTGCTTGATTTTGGGGATAGAAAAGAAACAGTCAGCATTGACAGACTTAAACCTGCCTTCTTGTTGAGAGACGAGCCTGCACAGTTGGCGAGAGCACCTCGGCGGGGTAGACCCCCCAAGAGAAAAGACTCAGCCCCCCTGCAGGGAACAAATAATCACTCTCCTCCCCAAGCTGCAGATTCCTTACAGGAAGGTCCCAGCAGGACGCCTAAGCGGACCCACAGCAGATTCGGGAGAAGATTAAAACCCAGACAGCACAGGGACTGAGGCAAACTACTCAACAGTTGTTCACTAATTGTGCTGTAACAGTTTAGGACTGACTTGTGATTTTACTATGCTGTTATGATTACCACTGAACTCTCTTAGGAGCATGGCTGCTGGAAAGTTTCTTCTGTGGCAAGAGGTATAGCAGTTAGTATGTCATAGTAATTATCTTAAACTGTGAATTTTTCTATTGCCCTTTTCTTAGTCGTTTGGGGGGGGGGCTGTGGGCTATATTAATCATATATTCCATAACCTACATATGTTGAAGCATGTGGGAATGTTTGGTGATTACATATGTAAGGCGACTTCACACCTCAGAAAGGACAAAGACTCTCAACCGCCAGTGAAGAACAAAGACGTTCCCAGACACTGTGGTGGAGACCGGAGGAGCTGCCCTCACCCCCCAGGGCCATGAGGAGGAGTACGGAGACAATGGGGGGATTAAGATAATGAGGGATGTCAGCCTTTGATATGCATGTCTTTTGTTATGTGCAAGTATAAGTTCACAGAGCCGGAGGTATTCGGTCTCTTTTCTTGCTTCTGCTTCTGCACTTAGATGAGACTTGTTAGAGGATCTTTACTTTTAATCTATCCGAAATAAAGATTCATTCATTCATTCATTCATATAGTCCGGTCAGATTTGTGTGACCTGCAATCTGCTGGATACCGATGACGTCATTTCAGGCCAGAGCCAATCAAAAAACACGTAACATCGACGAGGAAGTATTGTGCGGTGTTTAAAGTTTCAGCCGGCCAGAGGTTGGCGTCATTATTGTTTAGACACCAGGTTTAGTTGTCAGTTTGTAAACAGTGAGTCTGACCTCAGCTAGAAATGAAGGTGCTTGTGCTGCTCGTCGTGACCGTGTGGTTGAATTCTCCGTGCGGCTTCTGCTCTGCCTCCTCTCGGTGCTCCCTACCTCCATCTCAGTGGTGCTCTTCTTTGGACTCAGCTGTTCAGTGCGGGGTAAGAACATGTTTCAACTTTATAGGAAATTTATGTGGTGTCTGGCCAAATGAGCTCAAGACAAAACACAAAATATATAAAAAGGTTCTTTATTCTGAATGGAAAAAAAAAACTGAGTTCGTTAAAATAGACAAATCTTTAAAGGAAAACTGTTCACAAATTGAGTGCATTAACAACTGTAATGGCTTGTCTTCCAGTTTAGAGCAGAACACAAAACCCACATTAACAAGAAAAACAACAACAGTTATACTTATTAAATAGTAGAATACACCCATGATACTAATTTTTAGTGCATTGTTAAAGTGCTGATGACACGTTTTTGACTTCCTCTAATTTTTCAACACTTAATACAATATGACAAAATAAGTTGGTCTGTGCAGTTCAAAATCAAACAGGTTTTTTTTCACGCGAATATCCAATGTTTTCATAACCGCCACGTCACCAATTACGCCAGCGGCTGGAAAACCCCCCGGCCATGTAGTCACGTCATCGGAACACATCAGAACACTGCGCTTGGCTGCCCATTGTACACACAGGATGGAAGCGGTTGAAAACATCCACGATGGTTCCAGCCCATGTAGTCTGGAACTGGTTTGTGTTGTCCAATCTTCAGATGATTATAGTTCCGAAGAATGAGATGATAAAGAAGAATCTGGGGACATCAGATCGTATAGGTTTGAGGAGTGCCAAGCGGGCATTGTGCCAAGTCAGTCACACTCAGAGAGTGACAGTGGAGAGGCACACATGCCCGCCGCAGCAGCAGCAACAAACACACGGCAGGGGAACACCAAATGTTATTCTTTTGTTACAAATATTGCAACAAATTATTTGTTCATAAATATTATTTATTTAAACCCGATTTTTCAATAAAATCATAGCAGTGTATTCTCTGTGGCTCAGGCATCGAGTTTATTATGGATTATATTTTGAGTTCTTGTTGTTTTTGTTTTGTACATGTGTTTTATGTTCGCTTTGAGCCACTTTCAAGTGGGCACTGTCCAAGATTTGCCAGTCCGAACACACGCGCCCTCTCTCTTTGACAGTCAGCTGTTCATAGTTTGTGTGCATCTGCTGTGTTGTCAGCCAGCCAGTGTTGCCACCGCTGTCATGACGTGTTAGCCACTCCACACAGCCATGGTTCTGTTGCACCCCTTGAAGCGATGTCGGCCCTGGGGCGCAACCGTGGTTAACATGTCTCCTTTCCATGTTCGCTGGGCGATGTCAACCCGGAACGCCAACTGTGGGTGTTTCTGTTTATTTTTGTGGGTTGTCACCTTTTTGGGAACTGTTGTCATCATTCTTATATTCAATACATGTGCTGTGGTGAATTCTGCACATAAATCCATTCATCCTTCCGCTCCTCCTGCATAAAAGCACACTAGGAGACTTATAACAGTTGGAGCTGAAGCGTGTGATGTGTTCTTTCATGGTTTGATGTTTATCTAATCCTGCCACACAGCGCGAAGACACAGCCATAAAATTAAAACAAGAAACCAGAGAAACTGTGAGCTACAAAGCTGCTGTCATTCCAGTCAACAATACCGGAATCCGTTCTCCCGCTTACGTCATGGGGGTGCCGCCCTTAATTCGGTGGGTGGCACCACAGTCCAGTCAGCAGCTGCTGTTTTTTTGATAAGATAAGATAAGATAAGATAAGCCTTTATTAGTCCCACAACGGGGAAATTCCAGGATTGCAACAGCACAGGGATAGCAACACTCAGAGCAACAATCAGAAGGCAAGAAAAAAAACAAGCAAGCAAGAGCAGCTAATAAACATATGGACGTATTACTATAAAATATATATATATACACACACACACAGACACACAGTGCAGAGCATTGTAGCTGGATGGAATAAATATATGAATATATGAACACACAGTGCAGAGCATTGTAGCTAGATGGAATAAATGATAACTAGTGATCATCACTAGTTACTGATGATTACTCATATTAGCGATAAATGATCATCAGTAGCACGGGGGCCCCCCAGGGAACGGTTTTGGCTCCCTTCCTGTTCACCCTTTATACTGTGGACTTACTATTTTCTTTTGTTGTTTTATGAGTATCATCAGTAGCATTACTCGCTACTGATGATAACTAGTTTAAGCAGGTGTGGCTGTAAATGTTATATTGATCATCGACAATGACTTTTGGGTTTACACAACATCCTAAAAAATGTCAAAATCGTGTCATCAGCCCTTTAAGGGCCCATTTACAAATGCACATTTCAGCTCCCAACAGTTCTAAAACAACAAAAGAAAATAGTAAGTCCACAGTATAAAGGGTGAACAGGAAGGGAGCCAAAACCGTTCCCTGGGGGGCCCCCGTGCTACTGATGATCGTTTCGGACACACAGTCCCGAGTTCTCACAAACTGTGGCCGGTTAGTGAGGTAGTCCAGGATCCATGATGACAGGTGCTGGTCCACCCCTGCGCACAGCAGCTTGTCCTTCAGGATCATCGGTTGGATAGTGTTGAAAGCACTGGAGAAGTCAAAGAACATGATCCTCACCGCATTCCCGGGCTTCTCCAGGTGGGACAGAGAACGGTGAAGAAGGAAGATCACTGCATCCTCCACCCCAATGCCATGCTGGTAGGCGAACTGGAGTGGATCCATCGCTGGTCCCATCAGGGGGCGGAGGTGAGCAAGGAGCAGTCTCTCCAGGGTCTTCATCATGTGGGACGTCAGGGCCACTGGTCTGTAGCTGTTCAGGTCTTTGGGGTGGGAAGTCTTTGGTACAGGTACCACAAGATGTTTTCCATAACTGTGGTACCCTCCCCAGCTTCAGACTCAGGTTGAAGATGAGCTCCACAATCCCACACAGCTGGTCTGCACAGGACTTGAGGAGCTTTCCGCTGATGCCGTCTGGTCCCAACGCCTTCCTCGCCTTGATCTTCCTCAGCTCCGTCCTCACCTGGGTCTTAGTGAGGGTCATGTTGGGGGGCTGTGTGTTGAGAGTGGGGGGGTGTTGGTGGAGTGGGGTGTGGGCAGCAGGGCTCGATGTCTTTAGAGGCAGCAGTGGTTGTTGTGCAGTCGGGGGGGAGGGCGGTTGGTCAAACCTATTAAAAAACAGGTTCAGATTGTTCGCCCACTCCCTGCCCCCCGTGGCCTGGGGGGGGGGGGTATTCTGGAGCCCAGAGATGGTTTTAAGGTTTCTCCAGACCCCACTGATGTCGCTCTGTTGCAGCTTGTGCTCCATCTTCTTCCTGAAGTTGTCCTTGCCTTCTCTGATCTTCCTCCTCAGCTCCGTCTGTATGGACTTCAGCATCTCCCTGTTCCCCGACCTGAAGATCCTCTTCTTCTCTCTCAGAAGTGTTTTTATCTCAGGGTTGATCCAGGGTTTGTTGTTCAAGCAACACCGTATGGTCTTGGTGGGTACGGTGTTGTCCACACAGAAGCTGATGTAGTCCGTGATGGTGTGAGTGAGGCCATCGATGTCCTCACCATGTGGATCGCAGAGCTGCTCCCAGGCAGTGGTTTCAAAACAGTCTTTTAGAGCGTCCATTGCCTCCTCAGACCATAACTTCACTGTGCGCATGACCGGAGGTTGTCTGTGCACTAGGGGTTTGTACACCGGCAGGAGATGAACCAAGTTGTGATCTGATCTCCCGAGTGGGGGGAGTGGTGATGAGGTGTACGCCTCCTTAGTGTTTGCGAAGAATAAGTCCAGTGTTTTATTGTCTCTAGTGTGGCATGTGACATACTGGGTGAATGTGGGTAGAATGGGAGACAGTGTAATATGGTTGAAATCACCTGAGATGAGGAGAAGAGCATCTGGGTGTTCTGTCTGCAGCCTGCCAGTTACTGAGTGGATGACGTCACTTGCTGTCCCAGCATTCGCCGTCGGATTTGCATAAATAACAATGCAGATCACGTGTGAGTATTCCCTCGAGAGATATGTAGGCCGCATGCTAACAGCAAGCAACTCCATGTCTTTGTTGCAGTGTTGTTGTTTAACCGTGATATGTCCCGGTCTGCACCAGTTGTTATTGACATACATCATCACTCCTCCGCCCGTTGCCTTCCCACTGTCTGGTGTTCAGTCTGCCCGTATTGCGTGGAAACCCTCCAGTTCAATGTTAGCATCTGTTGCTAGTTCTGTTAGCCACGTCTCCGTGAATAGCGTCAGGCTACACTCCCTGTATATGCTATCGTAGCGGGAGATAGCCGCTAGCTCATCTGTTTTTCTGAGTAGCGATCGTACATTCCCCATAATAACGGATGGGAGGGCGGGTCTGTACCTTATATTCCTTGCCCGCCGTCTTAGTCCAGCACGACATCCACGCCGTTTACGTCTTATTTCTCCCGGTATGTCGAGTTTTTGCGTTAGCATCGTGGGCCGGTTAAGTGCTAACAGCTGGTCCCTATTGTACTGCCTCCTGCAAGAAACAGTGGATCCGTCCGCTGGCTCAGGAGACATTTGGGCGATCTACGTGTCTGTGATGGATCAAGGTGTTGCCGAAACAGAAAGATTAGCAAGAGAGCCAGATAGTAAATAGAAATAGGAAGAAATTGATCCGCTGTTGCAAAAAGGCAGCCTACTCGTGTGGCGCCGGAAGTGACACCACTTGTAACTTCCTTGTAACTGGCCTACCCCCTGACTGATGTTGCCTGCACTCCCTGGCAATATGCCCCATTTCTTTACATCTAAAACATATGGGCAGGCCATCCTCAGTAAATTGTGGCCTTAGTCTGGATTTACTAGTCCCAGATGGCTTTTCCCTGACAACCAGACTCTTTCACGATATTGGTCAACTCAATGATGGCTTTACCTTGCTCAGAAACAACTTTCAGAATATCATTTAATGTAGAAGACTGAGCTTGACAGTGTCCTACAGACACATTGTCACATATGATGTTCCTACTCCTTCCAGTTCTTGTGCTAGTAGGTCAGTCTTCTTGAGACCAGGCAACTGCCTCCTGTCGCACCTCAAACAATGTGCAGTGTGGTCTTTCTCTATCCATTTTGCGAAGCTCCCTTCGTAGGGCTGACTCTCTAACCCCTTCCACAAACTGGTCTGTAATTACTATTGCTGCATCAGTTACTGCATCGGGTCTTTGTCTTAAAGCTGTGTGAATAATCTGTGATAATCCATGCGAATACTCAAAGAAGTCTTCACCCTCAAGTTGGTAATGGCCATAAAACTTCTGCAGCAGTTGAGCTGTACTGCGTTTCTCACTGTATGCTTCTCGAAGAATGTTAAGTAACTCAGCAGCATTATCTACTTCACCATCAAAACGTAGCCTCACTTCTTCAAGTGCTGAACCTCTAAGGAGAGAAAGAATGAAATCAACTTTATCTTGGTTGTTTAAACCTCGAACTCGGACAGTGTGGTTTACTTCATCAAGAAATTCATAAACAGAGCGACCATCAACATTAACATCTCCACTGAATGGAATAATTGGGAGCTCTCTAGGTAAATAGACATAAGACCTGTTCATTCCACCACTTAGAGCAGTAATTTGAGCCATAGCTTGATCATGCTTTAAACTTAATTCATATAACTTGGAATGCATGTCTGCAACAACATCAATGTCCAGTTCCTCCCCTGGGGCATATTCATTATCACTGTCTCTATCTGAAATACTACATTTCAATACTACAATACTACATACAATTCAATACTACAATACTACATACATACTACATCATCCCAGGTGCACAACCGAGAGGTTTCGTAGGTCCTTCCTACCAACGGCTGTCAGACTGTACAACCTAAGCAGGGCTGCTCGCAGAGATAGCAAAAAGACGTAACAAACTAATAGTGTTTTTTTTTTTTTTTTTTTTTTGAATGCAAAAGATGCAATAGACTTACACAATGGTCCTCTCCGGCATACAACTAGGAACATACCGGTCGCTATGGAGGGTGAGAATATGTATGGGCACATAATCATACCATGTAGGATAACTAAATAGACGGTTATGCTGTTTCATCCCACCTAGCAACAATGCTCTGCACTGTGTGTGTTTATATATTTACATATTTATTCCATCTAGCTACAATGCTCTGCACTGGGTGTGTTTATATTTATATATCTATATATTTATTCCATCTAGCTACAATGCTCCGCACTGTGTTTTTATATATCTACATATTATTCCATCTAGCTACATTGCTCCGCACTGTGTGTTTATATACTTGCATATTTATTCCACCTAGCTGCAATGCTCCGTACTGTGGGTGTTTATATATTTACATATTTATTCCATCTAGCTACAATGCTCTGCACTGTGTGTTCATATATTCATATATTTATTCCATCCAGCTACAATGCTCTGCACTGTGTGTCTGTGTGTGTGTGTATATATATATATTTTATAGTAATATGTACATATGTACAGTATATTAGCTGCTCTTGCTTGTTTTTTTTTTTGTTTTTGTTTTTTTTTTTTTTTTTCTTGCCTTCTGATTGTTGCTCTGAGTGTTGCTATCCCTGTGCTGTTGCAATCCTGGAATTTCCCCGTTGTGGGACTAATAAAGGCTTATCTTATCTTATCTTATCTTAAATGATGGAACGTCTAGGTGCTGTATTGGAAGTCCCAGGGCATCCCTCTACAGTCACTCCAGTTGAATTTGGCTGCTGCCATCCTTGTCTAAGATGATTTCTCTCACAACCTTGTCCAGAAGCTCCTCCCAGTCCCAGGCCTTCCCTCAGCTTCGGCCTCTCAGTTTGCGCTCCTTTCTCCATGATGGCCACCACTACAGCTATCAATGCACTCAACTGCTAGCCTCACAGAACTCAATTTTGGCAGAACCCCACTCCTGGTACAAAAATGTGGTGTCTGGCCAAATGAGCTCAAGACAAAACACAAAATATATAAAGAGGTTCTTTATTCTGAATGGGAGAAAAACTGAGTTCATTAAAACAGACTAATCTTAAAGGAAAACTGTTCACAAATTGAGTGCATTAACAACTGTAATGGCTTGTCTTCCTGCTTAGAGCAGAACACAAAACCCACATTAACAAGAAAAACAACAACAGTTATACTTATTAAACAGTAGAATACACCCATGATACTAACTTTTAGTGCATTGTTAAGGGCCCACTTACAAATGCACATCTCAGCTCCCAACAGTTCTAAAACAACAAAAGAAAATACATCATCTTCAATTCAAGTCAGTGGCAGCAATAAAACATGAAATAACCCAATTAAAATACACCATAAATACCATCAATGATGAAGAAAACCCATGGCCCCCATCCCTCGGGCCTACAAGGTCACCCGGCCCTCCACCACACCAAGAAGCCTGAAAACATTACACAAACACCTTTACCTTTTTAATTAATACAATGTTTGGCAATCTATATCAACTCTCTAAAAAACAGTCACATACAAGTACATCTCATAACATTTTACCTAAAATCACTGGCTTGTTCCAAACCTCAGGTGTGGCCTTCTGCTTGGGCTACTGTATCTGAGCAGAACAAAAGAACTTCTGTTTCATTCATTCATTCATCTTCTTCCGCTTAATCCTTTTCGAGTCGCGGGGGGGCTGGAGCCTATCCCAGCATCTTTGGGCGGGAGGCAGGGTACACCCTGGACAGATCGCCAGTCCATCGCAGGGCCAACACAGAGAGACAGACAACCATTCACTCTCACAGTCACACCTAAGGACAATTTAGAATCCCCAGTTGATGCCAGTTAACCTAACTTGCATGTTTTTGGCATGTGGGAGGAAACCGGAGAAATCCCGGAGTAAACCCACGCAGACATGGGGAGAACATGCAAACTCCTCACAGATCACTGTTGGTCGGGGACTGGGATCGAACCCAGGATCCCCCGGCCAAGGGTGAGTTTCTGTGCTGCCGCAGTGCAAACCACTCCACCACCGCGCTGCCCACAATACCTATTATATATTAAGTATTTCAGGACTGGCAGAAATCAAGTTTTGACTATTGTTGCCTGATCATGTGTGCATCCTGTGCCTCCTCTCTCTCTCTAGTCATCAGTGCTGTCTCTCTCCCTCTGGACACCTGTGCTGATTCTCCGGTTACCTTTACGTCCTCTCTCCTCTCCTTCTTGGTTCACCCTGCTGCTGCCACATTCCTGCTCTTGATATAAAAAAAGCTCAGTTAATGTTCAGATGGTTTAAAAGAGGTACTTCATGGACAGTTTTGGAGGATGTCATTCATGCTAGATTTTCCAATGCCAAAAACTTGGAAAGATGTAAAATATTCTTTACCTCTTCTTCCTGCTTAATAGCATTTTAACAGCGCAATCAGTATTAACTGAGGGTAATCTAGCCACTGAATGAGGCTTAATCACCATTATTCTTAACTCATTTTTTATTATTAATCAGTTGTGGTGATTAACACATTTATTCTGACAGGACTAATGTTTTTCATTAATTTATGATGTCACCACTTGCCACCATGTGGCTATTTCTCACCAAGCAGATGAACTGAGGACACTACTGTGATTTAGTCAGCTAGACTATGACAAAAGTAACAGTTATCCTGCCTGCTGAGGCATTATGAACACAGCACACCACACCTTAGGTATGCTGTTTTCATTCATAAAATAATAGTAAATCTGTGAGTAGATAAGATAAGATAAGCCTTTATTAGTCCCACAATGGGGAAATTCCAGGATTGCGACAGCACAGGGATAGCAACACTCAGAGCAGTAATTTAAAAGATAAGAAAATAAGAGCAGTGAATATACTGTACATATGTACACATAAATATATAAATATATATATACACAGTGCGGAGCATTGTAGCTAGATGGAATAAACAGCATATCCGCCGACTTCCGGTTATGGCGGCCGCCTAGAAGGACACGTATCACTCTGCTCTGCCCTTGGATATAAAAATTCGGCAAATAACTCTCTCATTTGGAACAGAACTTTTCCCAGCGTTTGGGTGAGGATATGCCGGTGAAGACTAAGGCTGGGAAATCAGGAGGGGGAAAAATTGAATCGCCGAAGCAGTCCAAATTAACGGACTTTAAAGTTTGTGGCGCAGTAGAAAAAGCTGCGGATATGGCGGATGAAACTAGCGGTGGTGCGGTAACTGCTGCTGCTGACGATGGCGGCACAGGTGCAGTGCTGGCTGCCATTAGCTCAATGAGAGCAGACTTTTCCGCTAAACTTGATGGGATTATGGCAGCGTTGGATGCAATGAGAAAGGAGTTGGGTGACTGCGTGGAGCGAGTGACGCAGGCGGAGCTTCGTGTTTCAAGTGCGGAGGATGAAATTAGCGGACTTCAAATAAAGGTGCGCACTTTGGAAAAAAAAAATAAAGATCTGGAAAATAGCGTTCTGGACTTGGAATCTCGGTCCAGAAGGAACAACCTGAGGCTGGTGGGTCTACCGGAGGGAGCCGAAGGTCGTGATTCATGCTCCTTTTTGGAGGGGTGGATCCCGGAGGCGCTGAACAACGCGGAGCTAAAATCATCAGTCGTCTTGGAAAGCTCCCACCGAATTGGCCCACCGAGAGGTAACAAGGCAGCACCGAGGACGCTAATTATGAAGTTTCTCAGCTACAGAGACAGGATGACGATCTCCAACGCGGTGCGGGCCAAAGGAGAAATTAAATACCAAGATCAGCAGGTGCGGTTCTACCCAGATCTGGCCTCAGGAATCCAACAATTAAGGAAGCAGTTTGACCCCATCCGCAAAGAACTGCGCAACCTTGAGATTCGTCATGGAGTGATTCACCCTGCAAGACTTCTGGTCACATATGAGGGCAGAACACGCATCTTCAAGACCCCCGAGGAGGCGCAGGAGCTCATCAAGAAGATCCAGGAAGAGACTGGTGGGAGCTAAGCATGAACAGAATACAGGGTAGAATATTTGAGCATTTAACTGATTAGAAGCATATAACAAGATTACAAAATATAGAATGTATTACATATTAAAAAAAAAAAAGTACAAAATTGCTAAAAAAAAAAAATTTGGAGTTAAATTGGAAAATTACAGAAGAGAGTTAATGTTACGTTATTAAAAGCAGTAGAGTTAGGGTGATTGGGAGGATGAAGAAGGAGTGGCTTTGGCTGTTCCTCGTGGGTGTGGAACGGTCGATGGCTATATCGGGAGACGGAATTTTTCTTTTGCTTTTGGGGGGATTGCCACAAATGTGGGAAGGGGGAATTTGTTTGTGTATAGTTTGTAGGGTGAATGTTCAACCACTCATTTTTTTGCTTTTCTGTTTGAGCATGTTTACACTGCAAGGTAATCCCAAACTCCCTATTGATTATAAATCAAAGCGTTAATCTTAATTTAACTTCATGGAATTGCAGAGGTCTACAAAATTTAAAAAAACTTAAACAAGTTATGAATAAAATAAAAGACATGGGTTCAAAAATTGTGTTTTTACAAGAAACTCATCTAATAGAGCAAGATGTAAAAAGAATTAGGAGTAGATGGCAAGGAAATGTTTTCACCTCATCATTTTCATCCCGAGCCAGGGGAGTTATGACTCTCATACATAAATCAGTCCCATTTCAAGTGAAAAATGTAATTGGAGACAAATTTGGAAGATATGTAATCATTCAAGGATCTTTGCTATTAGAAAACATAAATTTGGTGAACTTATATGGTCCCAATATAGATGATCAAAAGTTCTTTGCCAATTTATTTCTTATCTTATCATCACTTACAGGGCAACATATAATAGCAGGGGATTTTAATTGTACATTGAATCCCAGTATAGATAGATCAACAGGACTGGACTGTACGCACAATGGATGTAGGATGACCATTAATCATTTTATGAAAGAATTGAAATTGATAGATATATGGAGAGAAATGAAACCACAAGTTAAAGCCTATTCTTGTTATTCCAGTACCTACAAGACATTCTCACGTATAGATTATTTTTTGATCTCCACAGAATTAAGGTCCAAGATTCAAAACTGTTTTTATGATAACATCGTGATCTCTGATCATGCACCCTGCTGTCTAATGTATGTAGATAAGAAATTGACAAAGGAACCAGGTAGATGGCAATTTCAGCATAAATGGCTTCAGGATGAGGAATTTGTTAAGTATATAGAAAAACAGATAGATGAGTTCTTTGATATCAATACTACACAAACATCAGCATGTGTAAAGTGGGAGGCTTTCAAAGCTTTTATTAGGGGACATATTATTAGTTATACAGGTTCAAAATCTAAGAAGACTCGAGAGGAGAGAGTCCAATTGGAACATAAAATAAAAATTCTTCAAGAAAGAGTATATGCAGGAAGAGATCCAAGGTTGGAGAACGAATTACTGATTTTGAGAGCTGAATATGACAAAAAATCAGCGAATAGAGCTGCCTCGAGTCTTCTAAGATTGAAACAATCTTTTTATGAACAAGGTGAAAAATCAGGAAAGTTATTGGCATGGCAGATTAAACAATTAGAATCTAAAACACCAATTACCAGTATTATAAGTAACGGACAGGTAGTTATAGATCCTTCAGAAATTAATAGAGCCTTTAGAGATTACTATGAAAAATTATATGATACCAAAAATGAATCTGACTTAACAAAACTACATGGGTTTTTGAATGAACTATTTATACCGTGTATTCCAAATGAAAATAGGGAGATACTGGAGTCTAAAATTAGTCAAGAAGAAGTTGGACTAGCCATTGATAATATGAAATCAGGAAAAAGTGCAGGACCAGATGGTCTTCCAGTTGACCTTTATAAAAAATTTAAGAATAAATTAACAAAACCTTTTTTGGAAATGGTTTTAGAAGCATTTCAAAATAGTAATTTACCATCATATATGAATAATGCCTTAATTATACTGTTGCCAAAACCAGGTAAGCCCTCTAATAAATGTGAAAATATGAGACCAATAAGCCTATTAAATGCCGACCTTAAGATAATTTGTAAAATTTTAGCAAGACGAATACAAGAAATTTTACCAAATATTATTAATCGAGATCAGAATGGCTTTATAAAGGGAAGACAAGGCTTCCATAATGTAAGAAGACTATTTAATATTATTTATTCTAATAAAGAAGCACCGGATACAGCTCTCTTATCACTGGATGCCGAAAAAGCCTTTGATAGAGTTGAATGGCCCTTTCTTTTTGAAGTCTTACAAAGGTTTGGACTTGGAAATAATTTTATAAAATGGGTTCAGATAATATATAATAATGCTACTGCAGAAATTCTAACAAATAACAATATTTCAAAATCAATAAAAATCAATAGAGGATGTCGACAAGGCTGTCCACTTTCACCTTTACTGTTTACTATGGCAATTGAACCTTTAGCGATGGCGATACGTCTACAGTCACAAATATATGGAATTAAAGTTGGACCAACAGAACATAAAATCTCCCTGTATGCCGATGACATAATTTTGTTTATGTCGAATCTTAAAAAATCAATTCCGACCTTGTTGAATTTAATAAAGAATTTCGGGGAAATATCAGGATATAAAATAAATAAAACTAAATCTTCAATATTAATGCTAAATGAGACCCAGAGAAATTACCCAGCCCCTGAGGTAAATCAATTCAGTGTTGTAAATCAGTTCAAATATTTAGGAATCCAAATTGTGCCTAAGCTAGAATCAGTCGCCAGTGTCAATTATGAAGCCTTAATGACAGATATTGATGAGTTACTTCAGAGATGGATGTCACTACCAATGTCGATGATCGGGAGAATTAATATACTTAAAAGTAATATCTTACCTAAAATACTTTATTTATTTCTATACATTCCCTTACCACCACCTTTAGATTTATTCTCAAGAATTAAAAAAAAGTTAGTGGAATTTATATGGAACAACAGGAGGGCTAGATTACGTCTGTCTTTATTATATTTACCATTTGATCGTGGAGGTCTGAAATGTCCAAATTTTATGTTGTATTATTGGTCGGCACAACTGAGGTCTATGACATATTATTTTTCATCAAATGATCTCCCTCACTGGACTGAAATGGAATCATACAATTTACCTTTACCTCTTCCCATATTCATATACTCAGATTCGGCAAAAAAATTACAAAAACAAGTTAAAAATCCATTTGTAAAGCATATGATCAAAATATGGTGTGAAGCTAAAAACTATTTAAAAGAACCACAGTTATTGTCACAATTTAGCCCAATATGGGGTAATCAATATTTTAAACCAGGGAGAGCGGATGCTGTATTTAAAGTATGGAATTTAAAAGGGATACAAAAGATTCAGGATTTATATTTGCCATGTGCAGAAAACATAATGTCTTTTGAAGAGTTGAGGATCAAATTTAATCTCAATTGAACACATTTTTTTAAATATCTTCAACTTAGAAACTTTATTCGATCAAATCAAAATAAAGCTCTCACTCGACCTATCTATTCATCCTTGGAAAAAATGTTGATGAAAGATAGTAAAAGAAAGGGTATTATTTCAGAGTTTTATAACTCATTGACACTATTTTCAAGTGAAAATTCACTGAAAAGATTAAACTACTGGAAAGAAGATCTGCAAACTGAAATTCCAGAGGAACAATGGGAATTGGCTTGTACAGAAGCTCAAACCAAATCAATAAATGTACGCCTTAAATTGATACATTTCAAATGGTTAATGCGGATGTATGTTACACCGGAGGAGTTAAATAGATATAACAAAAATATACCAGATACGTGCACAAAATGTATGGAAAGTAAAGGAACTCTATTTCATTGTGTATGGGAATGTAGATTAATAAGAATGTTTTGGGAAGAGGTGAGGGTAACAATTGAAAAAATAATCTCAAAACAAATCATATTGAATCCTAAACTGTTTTTGTTGGGTCTGTACCCAGAAAAGCATAATTTTAATAAAAGTGAAAGAACATTCATAGACCTCAGTTTGCTTAATGCCAAAAAATGTATTGCACTATTATGGAAAAAGACTTATAGACCAGATGTGACTCAGTGGTTAAGACAGATGTTAACAAACCTTCCATTAGAAAGAATAACATATATACTGAAATCAAAGGAAATTGTGTTTGAGAATATATGGAGACCTTTTATTGATTATGTAAAAAATTTAAACATAACTCTTGAAGAAGAAGGTGAATGATATGTGCGGACCTTGTAAATTCCAAACTGGTGAACATAATATGTATACTTATGTATTGGATTGTCTAGACTAAACAGAGGAGCATTGTTGAAGATTTGATTTTGTTGGTGGTTGTTGGTGTTTTTTAGTGCATTTTTTTTTTTTGTAGTACTTTAGTGTTAGTGTTTGATTGTTTGTATCATGTTTGTTTAAAAAAAAAAAGGTTCAATAAAGATATTGTGGGAAAAAAAAACAGCATATCCGCCTATTTAGTTACCCCACATAGTATGAATATGTACTCATACATATTGTCACCCTCCATAGCGATTGATATTGTCCTAGTTGTATACTAGAGGGGACCGTTTTCTGCAAGTCTGTTGCATCTTTTGCATTCAATACTATTAGGTTGTCACGTTTTTTTGCTATCTCTGCGAGCAGCCCTGCTTAGGTTATAAAGTCTGACGGCCGTAGGTAGGAAGGACCTGCGAAACCTCTCGGTCGCGCACCTAGTATGATGTAGCCTACTGCTAAAGGAACTCCTCAGTGCGTTCAGTATGTCCTGCATAGGGTGGGACTCAGACTCCAGCAGAGATGACAGTTTAGCCATCATCCTTCTCTCTCCTATCTCCTCCACTGGGTCAAGGCGCTGCCCCAAGACAGAGCTAGCTTTCTTGATCAGTTTGTTCAGTCTCTTCCTGTCCGCTGCTGTGATGCCGTTGCCCCAGCAGACCATTCCAACAGTGATGGCTGATGCCACCACTGAATTGTAGAAGGTCTTCAGGAGCACCCCTTGTACACCAAAAGACCCGAGCCTCCTCAGTAGGAACAGCCTGCGCTGTCCCTTCTTGTAGAGTGCGTCGGTATTGTGTGACCAGTCTAGTTTATTGTTCAAATGAACACCCAGGTACTTGTAGGATGTCACCATCTCAATGTCTGTTCCCTGTATGTTTACTGGTGCTGTGAGGGGTTGTCCTTGCCTGCGGCAGTCCACCACCAGCTCTTTAGTTTTTCTCGCGTTGATCTGGAGGCAGTTCCGATGGCACCAGTCCACGAAGTCCTGGATAAGTCCTCTGTACTCAGCTTCATCTCCGTTGGAGATGAGGCCAACGATCGCAGAGTCGTCAGAGAACTTCTGTAGATGGCAGTGTGTTGTGTTATGTGAAAGTCCGCAGTATAAAGGGTGAACAGGAAGGGAGCCAAAACTGTTCCCTAGGGGACCCCTGTGCTGCCGATGATCATGTTGATTTGTGTCGTGTCCACACACACACACACACACACACACACACACACACACACACACACACACACACACACATATTCAGTACTGAAGTGACCATACAGGAAAAGCAACAGGCTTGAGGAGGTGACAAATGCTGCAAGAAAAAAAAATGCTGGATGAAGCATTGCAACTTTTTTTTTATTGCAAATGGACCCTTAAACACCAATAAATTTAAAAGGTACAGTGTTAAGGTGATGAATCTTGTTGTATTTGGTGTGAAATCACTATACAGCAGGGCTATTCAATTAGAAAATAAGTTGGGCCACAATTTGAAATCAAGACATGTAACTGGGCCACACACATTCAGTGATCTGTTGAATATGACCAATTTTAAACCAACACAGATCAATATGACGAAAAATATGCACTTTTTATTCATTGTTTTGGTTTTAAATGTGCACTTGGCACATGACAAAGGCACATCAAAAGTGCATAAAAACACAGTAACAGTGCTGGGGTTGAGCAGAACTTGAAGTAGTAGAAATATTTTTCCTCTTGAACAACAATTAAATAAATGGAATGGAAAAAAATAAAATTCTGTAAATAACCATTTTGGTCGCATCTTACTCAGGCATATCTCAAAGTGCATAAAAACTCAATGTGCACTGTTAGTAGCATTAACATTTGTTTCCCTTTTGAAATAAAATATACTACATCCTGGTCATAACTGGCCTTGGCACATTACAAAGTGCATTTAGCTGAATAAAAAATGAACTGTCAAACACTTCAGTGCACAAACCCCTCCACGAAAAGATTGATAACATTAGCAAACATTGCAAATCCACTATTGTGGTGTCAGTCCAAACCAACAATTTTCATCATCAATTTTATGCTTCAGAGTTGACAGTGACATGTTTTAAGATGCCTTCACACCAAACATGAACGGGTGACTTTTTTGTGCAGTGTAATTACATTATAACTCAATGTAAACACACGAATAGACATGAATTCACCATCTGAGTGAGCTGCAGACAGGTGAAGTTGCTTTTATAACTCCTGCAGCTGTGTTCAACCTGCTGTTGAAATCCCAAAAATAACGTCATGCTTAGGTTTACATTATTGGACTGGGGCTCACCTGGGGGGAGGGTTGTCCCTGCCTCCGGGGCTTCGCGGGATGGTGGGCATTTGCGTTGCTGGCCTTGTTGGCATATCCGTGGCAGGAGTTCGTGGGTGGGTGCCAGTGGCATCCCGATTGGGCTGGGGAGCTCTCAGTCCTTCTTTCTCCAGGTGGGTGGCAGTCTCATTTTCAAGCTGGCTTGCTCTAAAATGTTCATGCTTTTGCTCTGATGACGGTGGAGTCTCAGGGCTGGCATTGTCCCTCAGACGCAAGTGTGTGATGTCGCGTGTGCTTGCCTCTTTCCATTGACTTTGTGTGCATCCGCGCTTCCCATTCGCGTTTATTGTAGGCTTGGTGTCTTGCCGCTGGCATGGCCACAGTCATGATATAGAGCGCACGCTTTGGGGCAGGTGCGCTGTGTTGTGGGTTGATGGTTGCTGGGCTGCACGGAGTGTTTTATTTGCGGTCTGTGGTAATTGATGGATTTCTGCTGTTCTGTGGGACATGTTGGTCTTTTCTTCTCTGGCTGGGCCATGGACTGGGCCTGGGCCACTTGGGGTTTGGTTCTGGGCCGTGGGCCGCTTATTTATTTGATTTATTGAATTCGGACAGAGCACATTAATCAACATACCAGCATTATGCTTCAATGTAAATGTGCTGTAATTAGCACAATAGCTAAATTTCATTCGTAGTCCTAAAGCAGGATTTACTCACTCTCTCTCTCTCTCTCTCTCTCTCTCTCTCTCTCTCTCTCTCTCTCTCTCTCTCTCTCTCTCTCTCTCTCTCTCTCTCTCTCTCTCTCTCTCTCTCACTCACTCACTCACTCACTCACTCACTCACTCACTCACTCACTCACTCACTCACTCACTCACTCACTCACACTCTCTCTCTCTCACACACACACACACACACACACACACACACACACACACACACACACACACACACACACTTCAAAAGACATGTTTACAGACATGTCACAACTAACAAAACAATGCATAAGACAGAATACACAACATATCACAGCTAACAAGACAATCCATCGACAAAACATAAAACAAAAATGGACAAATTTTACACAATAACCCAATAAATCCACAAACAGAATAGTTAAAAATCAGGACTTCCTAGAAGCCTGTAGATTTGAACATCTATAATGAGGACATTGAGTACAGGACTGATTTGTCTTTAACCAAAGCTTAAATTTCTATTTAAAGATTAGATAGTTGTAACAGTCTCTGATATGAGCTGGTAATTTATTCTAGAAGTGTGTACCTCTAACTGACACAATCTTCTGACCAAATTCAGATTTACGCCTTGATATATTGCAATCTCCTCTAGTTTGTGCTCTGGTATTTATCCTGTTATTGTACTTTTTCTGAATAAAATGATTTAATTGTGGTGGTGGTGGTGGTGGTGGGAGCAAACCCATTTAAGACCTTAAAAACAAGGCACAAATCACTAAACATTTGGTAACTATCAGAATCTAAAATATTATACTTACTAATGATATTACGATAATGAAAATGAAAAGGCTTCTTATCCAGGATTGTAAGTGCCTTCTTGAAGAGAGACTTAATGGGTTTTAAATTACTTGCTGTTGTATGTGAATAGGTTGTAAAGCAATACGTTATATGGGAAAAAATCATTGCATGCATGTAAGGTTTTGCTGACTGTAAAGTAAGATATGGTCTTATATGACTAACATTTACCAGGTTAAAATTTATTTTATTTGTGATCTTGTTAATGTGTTGTCGAAATGTAAGGTTTGAATCAAAGACACCACCAAGATACTGAAATTGTTCAACCACATCAAGTTTTTCTCCATTCACATATACACTGTAAACACAGCAGCAGCTTCTTGTTTTTTCTTAGCATGTGTATCCAATACCGTGTCGTCTGCATATAATTGAACTTTGACCTCAGGGCAAACATTGGGTAAATCATTAACATAAAGACTGAATAAAATAGGGCCCAAGATAGAGCCTTGGGGGACTCCAACTGAGCAATTACGATAAGATGAAATTGAGTCACCTATCTGGACAGCTTGTACTCTGTTGGACAAGTATGATTTCATCCAGCAGAGGGGATTGTTGGAAAAGTTAAAATGAGAGAGCTTTGACAATAAAACATCATGATTAATTGTGTCAAAAGCTCATTTTAAATCCAGGAAGACAGCTCCAACATAGCCACCCTTATCCAATAAACTTTTAATATTCTCGAGAAAATAGCAAATAGCCGTCTCAGTTGAGTGGTATTTGCGAAATCCAAACTGCATTGGGTGAAGAGGGGTTTCACATACTGTATATTAAGATGTTCAATTAATTGCATAGCAACTCACTTCTCAACCACCTTGGAGACTACTGACAAAATACTAATTGGTCGATAGTTTTCTGGTTTGTTTTTATCACCAGCCTTAAAGACAGCGGTAACTTTGGCTTTCTTCCACATTGTTGGTACATTTGACTGTTTAACAGACAGGTTTATCAGATGAGTAATTGGGCTTGCAATTGAATAGACCTGCTGTACAGTGATAATAAGCCATCAATATCTCAGTATTTGGTCACTGCATAATTTGTGTAATGCTGTCTCGTGATTAAATAAAATGGGAGTGGAAAACTAGAAATGTGATTCTAAGCTCAATAATTAAATTCCAAATAAATCAGTGATGCTGTACTGTAGTGCTTTTGAAATCATTTTAACACATGCATATGGATCAAATTTAGAGTGCTGTATTTTCCTTAGATATTTTAAAAAGTTTAGGCCTATGAAATGCATCTATTCTTTCATTCATCTATTTTGGTGTTTATTTCTTATATATTCATTTAGATACTCTTATGCAGTTGTGGTATTTTTCCCCTTGTCCTGTCAAGCAGCTAGGTAAGCAGAACATAAATCTGCTTCCCTTATTGTGCAAAACAGATTTACTTTGCCAAAAGGAGCTTTATACAGTGCATATACTGTATATGTGCTGTATATTATTTATAGACTCCTCTTGTAATAACTTTTAATTCTTTATTTAAATTGTTTTACCCATGAAGGACCCGGCAAGGGGGTGTAGGAATATTTAATTGGTTATAAGGTACAAAGATTATTTAATTTATACCCAGAGGTGTACGTATGTAGAAACGGAGGTTTACTTCGGGTCCACACACACACCGGAAAAGCTCATTTTTGGGGCACCAGTCCAAAAGCTTGGACAATTTATTAATGACTAATCTTTATACAGTACCTTCAATCAATCAGTCTCAAATATTCATGAATTCTACTGGGTGACTTCATAAACAGACACAGGAAAAAGAAATCCTAGAAACTTCCATATTCCGTTTACAGTTTTAACGATCAGGCTCAGATTAAATGACATTACATTCAATTGATGTGTAAGTAGGTGAAATGATCAACAAGTGTTGAATATCGTATTAACTGGTAACGGATTATTGAGCAAAAGAGTGTAATCACATTTGTAGAACCAAGGAAACCTTAGTATGAATTTGTAACTGTGATGAAAATGAAGACTGAAATAACTGTAACAACTATAATTAGCATGCATTAGAATAAGGTTCATTTAAGCATTTTCAAACGTGCAACACATTTGTGTTGGCCCTGCGATGGACTGGCGATCTGTCCAGGGTGTACCCTGCCTCTCGCCCAAAGATGCTGGGATAGGTTCCAGCCCCCCTGCGACCCGAAAAGGATTAAGCGGAAGAAGATGATTGAATGAATGAATGATTAATGAAACATTTCAAACCAGAATGGTATGTCAGAGTCCCAGAAGAAAATAATCTGAGAATTGAGAGTTTTTGTTAAAAGGAAGTCATTTCATTCATTAACTTCAGTTCAGCTTGTAGCGGCAACAGCGAACATATTCCAGAGTTGTCCACCAGGGAGTAATGTTGAGCTGTGGATAATTCCTAGAGACTGTGGAATGCACTCAAGGGATCTGGGATGTCTCAAATGGTTGTTAAAGCATAAAACTGTCTGGTTGGGAGGAAGTTTCAGTTATTGATGGCAAACTAATCCGTTCCTTGCATGAAATGGGAGCCTTATCATCCTTTTTACCATGGAATGTGTTTTCAAACGGTGGTCCTTAGGTGAAGGAAACAATTCTTGACCAGACTTTTGGGTGAAACAATTTCTTTAAGGTGAAGAGGGATTTTATAGATTAGAGCCAAAGGGATTGATGCTTCAGGGGGAATGGGGAAAGGAGGGGTGGGGAGGGGGTAAGAAAAGCGAGAGGAACAAATGGAGAAAACAGACTAATCAACTGAAACAAACAGAAGACAAACTGTTTCTTCTACTGAAATGGGCTCATCACGAGTCTGGTATCTGCGCCTGTTAAAGGACAGAGAAACATATGTGTGTGTGTGTGTATGTGTGTGTGTGTGTGTGTGTGTATGAGAGTGCAACCAAGCAAGACAACACCATGAACCCCCACAGAGCACAAATGTCCCGAAGCCAACAAGTCCCAGGACAACCAGACATCCACCTCAGGAGTGATGGCTGAGGAAGGCTGAGCTGCCAAGCGGCCGGGGTGGCGCAGCCCTGCCCCCAGACCAGCCAGCCCAACCACCCCAGCAGGGCCAGTGCCAGCCTCCAGGTGCCAGAAGGCCAACATTGCTCCTCCAGATTGGAGACCAGCTCACGCCCTCGGCGCAGGTCCCCCAAACACCCCCACAACAGGCCTGCTGCCACCCCAGCACCCCTAACACACACCCTGGGAGCCCCACACCCAGGGAAGGAGGCAGCAGGTGCAGGAGCCACACGGGGGGCCAATCCCCCCAGTCCAAGGGAGCCCATGCGACCAGGAGGCAGCACCCCCCCAACTAGCACACAACTAGCATACACACCCATTCCCACGCACTCACACCCTCATGCTCTCTCACTCACTCACTCACTCACTCACTCACTCACTCACTCACTCACTCACTCACTCCCCTACATAATTCCACACTCCCACATTCAGACACACCCACTCTCACCCACTCCCGTACAGGCTCAGTCTCGCTCCACTCTCACTCGCCCACACTCACACACACACCTCCCTCCACCCACATTCATCTGTACACACACACTCACTCACACTCCGACTCACTCACATCCATTCATTCTCTCCCCCACACACTCACCCACACTCATTCACCCTTAACATTTGGGGTGGCCGCAGCACAGATGCAGCAGGCATGAATGCGCACCAACCCCTGGCAGCGGCCAGGAAAATCGCCAGCGCAGACCAGCAGCCACACCCCCACCAACCCGCCCTGGGGTGGCTGCGGCCACAGAAGCACACCACCACCATCAACACCCACCCGGAGCAACAGATCAACGGACCACCGCAAGGTCCAGGATTCCATCTGACATGCAAAGTGCCACACAAATCCGACCCACCACCACCATCCCCATCTCCACTCATCACTCCCTCACTCTCACTTGCTCACTCCCTTGCTTGCACTTATTCATTTGGCAGCGCCCAGAGAAGATGACAACTGACGGTCCCTAGGACACCAGCTAGGCCCCAGGCTCCCGGCAGAAGGAGGGCAGGGCAGCAGGGGTAGGGGAAGACCCCCACCCCCATCTGCGAATTGTGATGGGTGAATGTTAGTTGTGTGGTGTGGCATACTGGGATAAACGCCAACACAGCCCCTCTTTTTTTTTTTTTTTTTTTTTTTTTTGTCACTCCCAATGAGTCAAACAACCTTAAAACTCGATCTTTCAGTGTGAGTCCAATGTAACTGCATTTACTCCACTTCAAGTATACAAAATGACCACCAACCCATTAACATTAACCACAAAACTCTTGGAAGTAGAAGGGATGTACACTGTATACCCATGACATGGTTGGTTCAGAATAATAAGGCAACGTCTGTATGTTATAACATGCTGGTGTACCCAGTGTATCATAAGTGAATACTTTGGGTTTTCTAGCATTACATCTAGGTCTCTGATTCACTTCCTCACCAGGATCACTATAGGTAGGAGAAGGAGGGTGCGGTGAAGGAAAGCTCACCTCCACAGGTAAGTCCTCTACCTGACCAATGTCGTCCTCTGTGGCTGGTCAGCTGCTACAGCTCAAGCTCTGTCTCCTGCTGCACCTCTTCAGGTATGTTGTCCTCCTTCTGAGCTGGGTCTTTGGCCCTCTCAGGCGGTGGCAAATCAGGGCGAGTGCTCAAGTGAAGTGGCACTGGATAATACTCGTCCTCATCATCGTCGTCCCCTTCTGAGTGAATCTCCAGTGTCTCCGCTGATCTGGTAGTAGCGTATTTCTTTGAACGAGGCTGCAAAGAAGTCTCCAAAGGCAAATGATCACATGGCAGAAGAAGATTGTGATTCAAAGTTCTAGATCTACCCTTGCCTCTCTCAGGTTTCAGTTCATAAATGGGACTATCCTGCCCAACTTGCCTTACCACAGCATGGATTGCGTCCCCCCAGTGATCCCTCAGCTCACCAGTTCCTCCACGCAGTGCGTTGGTGTCCGGGGGCCGGCGGCCGTAGCGTCTCCATACAAAGTATGGTGGGAAGCGCTGTCTGCCAGGGTAAGTCGGTCTGCGCCGTTGTTGCTGCTAGTCTCCTTCGGGGGCGTTCTCTCCATCACTCTGGTAGTTCTCTGGATAGTCTCCACGGGGAGGGCCTCTCCTCCTGGCGTAGCGCCTATAGCGGCTCCTGTCAGCGGCATACCTGCTTCCCTGGACTCCAGTGCCTCCTGGGCCGGTAACATTTGCCACCTCTGCTCCCTTTTCTCCTTCAACTACATCAAACTCCACAGTTTTGCCATCTCCAACACTGCAAAGGTATTTCCTCGGGTTGTTCTTTTTGATGGCTGTCTGGTGTACAAAAACGTCTTCTTTTGTGTCATTTCTATTGATGAAACCATATCCATTCCTGACGTTGAACCATTTGACTGTACCCAAGACTTCTGTTGCAATGACCTTCTTATTCCCCGCTGGAGCTGCAGCTGCCGGGCTGGATGGGCTACTGCCTTTCGGGCTCTCTGCTTTCCTCTCTTGCAGCATTATGCTCCCTATATGCTCTACAGCCTGCCTGAAAATACTTACTACTCCCTTTACGAATACTACCACAGATGTAGGGCTTACATTTGGCTTTGTGTATGGGCCAGTGCTCTCCTTGACACTTTTTGGAGCAGTGCAAGACACTTTTACACACTGAACAACATTTCAAACTCTGGTTTTCACCCTGTCTAACACATCTTTTTGTCACTGGTCACACCATGTCCTGTTGGAGTGACCCTTTCTAGTTTAAAGAGTTACCTCTGGCTGGTTTCACTGGCTTCTGTGCTTTACAGCCTGCTCTAAAATGCTCGCTGCTCCCACAGCTAAAACAATGCTGGCAAAACACTTCACCTGTCTGAATACAATAATAACACCTTGGTTGTGGGCGGGGCATGTGGTACCGCTGAGGGGCGAAGCGTTGCTGGAATTGTGCACTGTCTCTCATCGGTGCCAGGCCTTGTGCTCGATAGTACTGCTGAAGAGCTGCTTGGGGCCGCTGTTGAAGAACTGCTGGGGAGTGTTGAGGAAAGTAGTGCTGAGCAGATGGGTCCAGCTGGTATTGTGGGTGTGGTGTGAAAGTCGGCGCTGGGGAGTGGTTTTCAGGTCCTCCGCTGGTGGTGGGTTGTGCTGTGGCTGGAGACTTCTGCATGGTTTCTCGGATTTGAGACACTTCAGCTTGCAAGTCCTTTAAAAGTATCATCTCAGACCGCATCTCTTTAATCTCTGCCAGCAGATCAGGTGACGGAACGGCTGTGCTTTGTTTTTGAACTGTCTTTTTTTCTGCAGGTGCAGGAGTGTCACTGGGCTGAACAGTATTCACGGCGACCGCTCGCTGGGGGACAGCATGTTTCTTCTTGTCTTGTCTTTCCTTTTCATTTGCGCATGCAATATTCACCTTTTCCAATAAAACTTCATCAGATGTCGTGAGCTGAAGAAGGTACGGCTGCATGTCACTCTTAACATTGTCACTCTGCAAACCTGTTAGGATGGTGTGCATGAACAAACTTTGGACCAAGGCGGGATCATATATTAGACCTGACTCATCTTCCTGGGACGCGAAGAGAATCTTCTGGCAAAGGTCCATGGCTCTCAGAAGGAAGTTTTGAGGAGTCTCTTTACTGCTCTGAGCTTCTGAAGAAAGCTGCTTGTATAGTTCAGTAGCCCCTCTCTCCTGATAGTGAGACCTTAGGATCCTCCGCAGGGCAGGAAGAGTAAGATTACCTTTGCCTTCTAGGTAACTTCTCAGCTGCAGGCCCGGTGTGATGGCGTGAATCTCTGCGTCGATGATCTCATCTTCATGGTAGCCTTTACTGAGCCCACTTTCAATCTGCCTGGCCAAACTGGAAAATGTGAGCTTGTCTTTTTGTCCCGACTCCCCTATTTGGCCTGATATCTTAAAGTCTTTATGCCACATGGAGTTATCTGGAGGTGCTGAAGCTCGTCTGTGCATTGGTGTGCTCTGTAAGCACAGTTTGTTACTCATTAGCTGATGCATAACCTCCTCTTTGGCTTGAAGTGTGGCCCATAAAGCATGTACCTCTTTCTGCAGGTCTTCTTTCTGTTTATCTTCACCCGCTATCTCTAACTCTGGCATCTTTGCATTTTCAATCAAGTCCTTTATATTTAGCAAATGAGACATTCCCTCATCTTCTAGCTCAGCTAACTCAGCTTTTTCAACATAACTTGTGACAAATGTGATTAACTGGCCTCGAGTTTTGTCTGCAAATTGCTCTTTTCCTATTCCAGATATTTGTAGTCCATTGCATACATTAAGCAGTTGTTCAACATTCAGTTCGTATAATGCACCTTTAACTTCTAACTGCACTTTCTCCAACTCCGACTCCATTTTCATCAGAGAAGTGGGCATAAAACAGTTCAACGTAGGCCTCTTTTTGACTTCGTGGTGTAGTGGTGCCCTCTAGTGGTGATTGTGGCGCTAGAGTTACAACCTTTGTACGTGGTGCTAGAGCTACGGTGAATGTCGGCGGTGCCTTACGTCTCCAATGCTGGGGTTCGTGGAGGGATATTCGGCTCGAGTTTCCACTTCGGCTGGTGGATTTTTCTCTCACCAAACATCCCAGCGGTGCCTCCAAAATGTTGCACCCTCTGCTCCACAGTTTGGGAGAGGTACGTGGTACTTTTGAGCAAAAAAACAATGAACAGAGTCGCGGTCTACGTCTTCACTCCATTTTTCTTTATTCAAAAGAACATGGACACTTCTGCGCAAGCGCACAACACAGTTCTCACTCTGGGCAAAAGCAATCGATTTGTGAATCATCGAACTTTCAACAAAATGTAAATAGTGTACACAGCATTTAAACTTTTTTAGTACTGTATTAATGTTTTTAAATGTAACAATCGTGCAAAAATAATAATGAAATATTAATCTTTTTAACTCTCATTTTTAACTGTATATATTGTCTACAATCAGCTTTTCAACTGACTTTTTAACTTGTAATCTGCTTTTTAACTTGTGTATGATACGCTTTTAATTAATTTATTAATTTTTATGTTTAACCTGTCACATAAGTTTGGATTTTTTTCCCCTTAATAATAAACACCTTCATTTAAAAAACTGCATTTTGTGTTTACTTGTATTATCTTTGTCTAATAGTTAAATTTGTTTGATGATCTGAAACATTTAAGTGTGACAAACATACAAAATGGGAAATCAGGAAGGGGGCAAACACTTTTTCACACCACCGTATACCTATATGTGTGTGCTTGGGTGTGCGCACATGATGCCTCTGTTGTATTTACTTGCATTTGCTTCCATTTGCAAGAGTGAGTGGGTGTGTGTAACCTACAACAATAACCTACAACAGCAACCTAACAACATCAACAAGATTAGTTACAACAGACGAACAAACAACAACCTCAACAAAAAAGAAAAAACATTAGACAAATGTTAACAGATTAAACAGGGGTCAGTAAGAGACCGGCACACAATCACACTCTTTTTTTTATTTACACATGTAGCTAAGGAAACAAACTAGAATCTAGAATAACCATGGAGTTATGCTTTCATCCATAAACGGCTTGCCATCTGTAAACAATCTATCCACAGAGTTAATTGCTTGTTTACTTTCTTGGATTTTTTGTTTTCTAATGGGGAAAAGCTTTCTTCTTTCCACGATTTCTTGTGGAAATTGATCATTTAGACCATAATTTGTGTCTTTAAGCTGTCTGCTGTCTGTCCTGCCTCTGGTCAAATTTGGCCACAGTGGGTCTGAGACGTTTCTTTTTAGGGTTTTTCTGTCCGATGTGGTGGACTTGGTGAAAGGTAATTGATTTCACGATGTTGGGGGGCATTTTCAGCTGCGTAGACATGAATTTCAGAGGTCAGCTGTTCTGGATTTTCATTGTTATTTTTCTGCAATTCCAGAGAAAACCAGATTATCTCTCATGTCGCGTGATTGCAGGTCGAGAATGGTTTCCTTCATTTTCCGGTTTATTTTGCAACAATGTCAAGTTGCGTGGTTAGAGTGTTTACTGATTTTTTTTTTTCAATGTATTGTTTTCTTCTAAGAGAGAGATGAGCTGTGCCTGGCTGAATTCCAGACTCTCGCAGACGTCCTGTAATTCTTTATGGAGCAACTCAACCAACGCAGGTCTAGCATCCATGCTGGAAAGTTTACTTTCAATGGATGAAAGAATGTCACTGACCTCTGGGCTGCTCCATGATTTTTCTGGTGTTATTATCGGTGAATCTGCGGGTCTAGGTCGCTTAGTCATGGAGGAAGGAACGGGAGGCTTATTGGGAGAAATGCTAGGTTCTGCCATGTCAGTGGTGATAAAACGCATCGATATAGTCCTCAAGTTCTTCCAGCTCTGTCAAGTAGATGGTGGAAATGATATATGAAAAAAGAACAGACAGTCAGTTAAGGGCCTTTTCCACTAGCCCCAATTAGCCCAACACGGGACAGCTCAGCACGCTTTGTAAGTCTTTCCACTAGCCCCAACATGGTTTAACAGCCGCGATTTTCGTCCCCGCTCAAGGGCAGGGTACAAGCGTGCTGAGTCGTGCCGTGTTGTGACGTCAAAAGACTGGTCACCACTGATTGGTCAGGTCGTAACGTCACGAAAGCGACCGTCTTCTGATGAATCTACACACGACCGCCATTTGCAGTATTTCACGGACTAACTCGGTCATGGAGTAAATACGATATTAATACAGACAGCGTTGTAGGTTTTGCGGAACTCTACACCGTGGTCCAACGAAGAGGTGCAGAGTTTTCTCTGCTTGGTGGCAGATCCACAGTGAGGAGTGACCCGGACCGATACAGATGGCAGCCCAGCATAGAACCGAACTACGGACAAGCTGAAGATGAACGTGAGAGAAGCATCGATGGTGAGTGATTTGTAATAATGTGCATCTGTTCGCTTATTTATCCTGTTGGTGGTAAGCTCACTTTTTTTGAGCCATACAGCGCCGTTTTGTGCTGGCTAACTCGTTTTAGCTAATGATTTTTAGCTAGTAGCTAGCTAGTACCAACTGCTGATTCGCGCTTGTTTTCTCCTAAATATTCGCTTGTGAGAACAAAACGATGAAATATGTTAATCCTGGTTAAAGTCCTGGTTTGTGTACGTATTGCACTTTGGTGCTGCGCATTAAATTGCGTGCAATTTAATGCGCAGCACCAAAGTGCAATATGTACATTCTAGAATGTGTTTCCACATGCCAGGGGCTAGCTGCCCTCTGTTTATATTGTGGATACTGGTGAAATGAACCACAGGAGCTGAAATCTTGTCATATTAAAATTGCTTTTTCAAACCAGTGATTTATAAAGTCATTCATTTAATTTTCTAAAGCGTCAGAATAGACCCACACACCTATTCTGTGGATCCTGCAGTGCTTGTCAGGGAAACGAAACATTTTTGTCACATCCCACCACTGACTTTCACAGGTGTATTTCCCTAATACAGTTACATCTCCAAAAATTAGAATGTCATGAAAAACTTCAATATTTTTTGTCACTCATTTCAGAAAGAGAAATCCGTATATTATATAGATTCGTTACACAGACAGTGATATATTTCACGCGTTTATTTATTTTAATTTTGATGATTATGGCTTACAGCCCCTGAAAACCCCAAATTCAATTTGGCAAAAAATTAGAATATTACATAAAATTAACTTTAAAAAATAGTTTTTAAATATAAATGTTGGCCGCTGAGGTGTTGGTTAACATGGGCTGTAGCCGTAATCATCAATATTAAAATAAACACTTTCAATATATCACTGTCCCTGTAATGAATCTATATATGGGTTTCACTTTCTGAAATGAGTGAAAAAAATATTGAATTTTTTCATGGTATTCTAGCCTCCGGGGCTCCTGCTGGGATATTCTCTCCCACTTCTCGTCTCCTAAGCAACCAACTTCACACCTCCTGTAGGTCTCTGCAGGGTTAGGTCTTCTTTGGCCATTGAGACGTGAAGCTTCCAGAATATGCACCATCATGCCTACTAGGTATATGTGGGTGAATATGAATGCTATATATGCGCTCTAAATATGCGCCATAGTAGCACAATTTCCACTTAATATAAAAGGGACTGAACTGAGATTTATTTGATTGTGTGAATATGGCACATCAACTGTAAAATAAACCGCTTGTTAATGTATTTATTTTTTTGTCAGATCACTTGTGTGATCCTTTGTGAGTTATGTTCATAATTGTATGTTTTGGCGAATGTGAGATGTTCGGTCGTCAATATAATTTACTTTATATGTGTAGTTTATAGTCTATCATCAATAAACTCATGCAGTAACAGGACACATTACAAATATTTGAGACCCATTGTAGTGCTTCCTTTTATATTTTAGCAATGCTAGTACAAAACACCGCCCACACATGAAGCCAGGGCAAGAAGAGACACTTTTACAGACAAGACAAACTTTTATTGATAAAAACTTCATATTTTGACTGAGCGACTCCATACTCGGTGATGCACACCTTCAGTTAAAGTACTAGATTCCATTCAAGTGAATGTATTAATTCATTCTGATTGCTGTAGTAAAAACAGATGATTTTAAATGTAACCCAGCCCTTGTAAAATCTACTGAAGCGCAGCTACATGAAAATTGTGGTTAAATACAACAACGAAGTACTTTATTGTCACATTCAAATTGTAATCCCTCCTGTTTTGTTTTTCTTTTGAATTCTTGGATGGAATATGGTGGGCAATATAAGCTGCAGCTTCAGCCATCACCCATTTCAGATAACCTATGTTGAACTGTATAATCAGAGGAGTTATTGTTTAATTTGACCTTGTTAGATTTTTTTCCCCTTTGTTATATTATTCTGTTTTCTTTTAATCTTTACTTTTAATGAATCCGAAATAAAGATTCATTCATTAATTCACATTCCACCACTGGCTTTTAGCAACAAGTGTATTTCCCAAATATGTTTTAAACTTGCTTTAATTAACCACCACCCATTTGTCTTTTGTCTAGGCAAGAAGGAAACTGTCCACCACAACTGGACCTTGCCTCACTATTTACAGAGATGCAGGCTGAAGATCTGCTGAACCAGGACCAGTACGAGGGGCCGATCCAGTTGCTTCTCAGTGAGGCAGCGTGGCTGCCGTGTGTGACCATTCCAGTTTTTTTTTTACAGTTTGAATTTTGCACATTCTGAATAATCTGGAATTTGCTGCTGATTGTAATAAACAATTTAGTGACTTATGTGTTTGCATCATGATTTTCTATTTTGTCTGTTAAGACACCGGTGGGAAAAGAGTCAACTGTACAAAGGATTTATTGGTGACCTTGAAAATAATGGCTCATTTTTAATTAAAAAGTAACCAAAACAATTATTTTATTAACTGAAGACTGTATTGTTGGATCATCATAATGGGTTTGGGCAGGGGTGTCTAATCATGTGCCATGGAGGGCCAAGACCCTGCAGGCTTTACCTCCAACCAGTGTTGTCCTGTTGGCTTCATCCAGCAATGACCTACAGCTCTTGCTGGGACGGTTTGCCGCTGAGTGTGAAGCGGCTGGGATGAGAATCAGCACCTCCAAGTCCGAGTCCATGGTCCTCAGCCGGAAAAAGGTGGATTGTCCTCTCCGGGTTGGGGACAGGCTCCTGCCCCAAGTGGAGGAGTTTAAGTATCTTGGGGTCTTGTTCACGAGTGAGGGGAAAATGGAGCGAGAGATCGACAGACGGATTGGAGCAGCATCTGCAGTGATGCGGACATTGTACCGGTCTGTTGTGGTGAAGAGGGAGCTTAGTTCTAAGGCAAAGCTGTCGATTTACCAGTCAATCTACGTTCCTACTCTCACCTATGGTCACGAGCTTTGGGTAATGACCGAAAGAACGAGATCGCGGATACAAGCGGCTGAAATGAGCTTTCTCCGTAGGATTGCTGGACTCACCCTCAGAGATAGGGTGAGGAGCTCAGTCATCCGGGAGAGGCTCAGAGTGGAACCGCTGCTCCTCCACATTGAAAGGAGTCAGTTGAGGTGGTATGGGCATCTGATTAGGATGCCTCCTGGACGTCTCCCACTTGAGGTGTTTCAGGCACGTCCCACTGGGAGGAGACCCCGGGGCAGACCCAGGACTCGGTGGAGAGACTATGTCTCCCAGCTAGTCTGGGAACGCCTTGGTGTCCCCTCTGAAGAGCTGGAGCAGGTGGCTGGGGAGAGGGAGGTCTGGGCTTCTCTGCTTGGGCTGCTGCCTCCGCGACCCGGACCTCCGGAAAAGCGGTAGAAGATGGATGGATGGATGGACAGTGTCTTCAACAGCAGATTCCACTGAACTTCTTCCACTGACTGATCAGTGAGAACACCTGCTGAAGAGACTGGGTAGAAGAGAGAACCTGCAGGGTCTTGGCCCCCATGACACATGATTGGAAGCCCCCGGATTAGGTTTAATGGGATTTAACATTTTAACACAAACTGCTTTATGGTTCATAATTCTGTTGACAGACTTACACCAAACCAAAAGTGATTTCTCAAACTGCTGGATTATTCTTAGCTTTTCCAATCTTTCAGTATTTAATTTATGCCACATGGTGGTAACCTTCAGATATAAAAAAAGAGACATCTGCAAAAACTTCAGAGGTTTATTGTCAGTGCAATTCCCAGTGCAATACTACATGAATGCATGTATAGTACATTGTTGATGCAGAGAATATATATTTCTACAGTACATGTATCTAGTAAATCAAGTATTTTCCATGTAACCTTGTGACTGCATTATTTTAATTGCTTTTAATCCTAGATCAAGTTTGTTTTGGCCTAAAATGCATGATAACTGTCAAATATATCTTATTATACCTAACTCAGTACTGTTTACTTTTTGAATATATATTTTGTGGCTAATATAGTTATTAACATGGCAATCAAGTTGTGTCAGCCGATCATTTTTTTTCTATGACCACCTCAGACTCTGCAGCTGGAGCAGGTACGTCCATGATGTCTCAACAGTCTCTCCATGATTTTCACGCAGATCAGAGCAATTTGTGGTACAGGAAATAAATGTTTCTACAAACATTCTTAAGCTCTATAACCACTGATCGTTTGTGAAGCTGTGCTGACATCAGTGACAGGCTGATGACATCAGTGACAGGCTGTGCTGAACGCCCAGACCGAATGAAGCGGTAATTTCTCCACAACAGAGCCATCTGAAACACATACAGCGTACATATTTTAGTACCTAACAGCGATAACTTGCAGACATTAAAGTGTAGTACGACGTACTTATAGCAAACTAGCATTAGCAACATTAGCTTACCGTCATATATGACCTAGTTTGTATCCTCACGCCTTTGGCTCTCCCAGAAGCTGCAGAACTATTCCAGAGTGTTTCATCTCGCTGCCTGTACCCTTGTCTGGCGGTCCTTTTTGGCATTTACAGTGAAAAAAGCCACAGACGGAGGAGTCGCCTTGTACAGCTGTATGTGTTATGTTTTGCTTGGGTCGCGTGTTCTACGTCATAGGAGTGTGGCGCCGCCTCGCTGTTATAGAAATCCCACCCACCCCAGCTTAACACGGTTGTAATGGAGACAAAAGCGAGCCGAACCGTGTCGAAGTGAATCGAGACGTGCCGAGGTGTGCTGGGCTAGTGGAAAAGTGCCTTTAGTGGATTAATAACAAGAAAAAGCTACCTGTGGAAAAGTTTGTTTATGTTCGGTTGACGCGAATTGCCATGTTGGATTATTGCGCAACAGTCTCAAAACGTCTCACGATCGCAACATCATCTCCTGCCTCGCTGGAGCTGTAGTTGTGGTATTTTAACAGAGGATAGAAGATCTGAAAATGATCTGCAGGGAAAATAATCAACTTCTTTTAAGATGGATATTTAAGAATAGCCTTCAGAGTGACTTAGTCTATAATCGAAAGAGGTCAAATTTGCCTTTTAATTCAATTTTATAATTATGAAAATCATGTCATTTTAAAAATACAGAACAGTTTAAGGTTAACTTGAATTTTGTGGGGATGACGAGCAATATTTAAACATTTATATTTAAGGATCAGTAGTAGGAGTAGATTTTGTTTGTGCTCGATAAATGTTTGGAGCTGCAGTTGACGAACAAATCCATTCTGATCACATTTTATGAATGATTAATACAATGTAAAGACCAAATTTCCATGAGAAAAGCTAATCATTTCTCAGATCAGCTTGTGGGCAGAAACAGAAACAAAACAAAACAAACTCAGGCTTGGCAGAACAGGAACACATGAGGCTACAAAACAGACTTGGCAGGAGCATGTGTGAAATGCCAACATAAACCAAGGACACTGCACAGGACACAGACTGAAACGCACATATATAGACGGGGGGGGGGGGGGTAATCACGGCAACAAGGAACATCAAGGGCAATCAGAAATGCAGGGAATGACAATAGGTACGGAAAACATGAGGGACTGAGACAAACGGGTAACTAAAAACAGAGAATACACATAAAACATGATAACAGGACAAAAGACAAAGTGGGATTAAAAAATACAGAATTAACACCACAACTAGAACCTGAACATGAACAGAAAACACTGTCAAATTAAAACCCAAACCAATGATGACAGGAATAATGATACAGAACATAAACCCAAGATACTAATAGCACTAAATACTAAGAAATACAGAAATAAACTCAGAGTGGGCGTGACGCTATGATCGTGCCCCAGACCATGACATGCTGCACTGTTAAGGGCCCCCTAATATACAGATGCTTGGGGTATGTGAGCTTGTTCATGAAGGTTCTGTCATTATTTTTTGATTCATTTTTAAGTCTTCTTCTTTCAGCTGCTCCCTTTAGGGGTTGCCACAGCGGCTCATCTGCCTCCATCTCACCCTATCCCTTACATCTTCCTCTGTAACACCAACCCTCTCCATGTCCTCCTTCACTACATCCATGAATCTTTTGTGGTCTTCCTCATTTTCTCATGCCTGGCAGCTCCATCTTCAACATCGTTTGTCCAGTATATCCACTATCCCTCCTCGGCACATGTCCAAACCATGTCAGCCTTGCCTCTCTTACTTTGTCTCCAAACTGCTCAACGTGAGCTGTCCCTCTGATATACTCATTTCTAATCCTGTCCCTCCTAGTCACTCCAAATGAGAATCTTAGCATCTTCAACTCTGCCACCTCCAGCTCTGCCTTCTGTCTTTTTGTCAGTGCCACCGTCTCCAAACCATACATCATAGCAGGTCTCACTACTGTCATGGAAATCTTCCCTTTCCCGCTTGCTGTTACCATTCCTTCATAAATCACCCCTGATACTCACATCCACCCACCCCACCCTGCTTGCACTCTCTTCTTCAGCTCTCTTGTGCATTTTCCATTGCTTTAGATGGTTGACCCCCAGGTATTTAAACTCATCTACCTTTACTACCTCTACTCCTTGCATCTTCACTGTTATACCTGCCTCCCTCTCATTCACTCTCACTAGTGCAGTTGCCCGTATGACTCCGTGTGGACTGGTGATATCATAGAAGTGATGCTTGCACCAAAGAATAGATGGGACCTATTGTGAATGCGTAAGGAGTTCTGAACAATTCCTTAGAGATCTTCTAAGGGCTCAGAGCTTGGATCGGACCCCAAGTTTTATGATTTTATCCTACCGGCCTCCAGAGCATGCCCTGTGAATTTCAGCCCCCAACTACCTGCGGTTGTACCTTTTTCACCTCTGTGTTGATTGAATAGCTTCCCAGTGGATGTTCAATAAAGATTTACCCACCTAAACTTCCACATATCCGGGGAGGCTGAAATTTACAGGGGTTATTGAGCTTAATATTATAGCATTAAATCAAAATTTTCAGCCTCCAAATCTCAGCAGTTATACCTCTTCCACCTCTGTGTTCATTTAATAGCTCCCCTACGGACGTTCATTAAAGATTTCCTCAACTAAACTTCCACATATCCGGGGAGGCTGAAATTCGGGGATGCAAATTTTCATAATCTCAGCAAAGCATGTATCAGATCTGAGATTGGTCGGACTAACAGTTCGAGAGATATGCGTGGAACAGACAGAATGACACACACACAGAGAATCCTTGCATTATTAATCGATATATTCTGTCTTGCTTCTACTGACTTTCATGTCTCTTCTCTCCAGAGCATACCTCTATCTCTCCAGGTTCTCTTCCACCTGCTCCCTATTCTCACTACAGATCACAATGTTGTCTGCAAACATCATGGTCCACGGAGACTCCTGCCTGACCTCGTCTGTCAGCCTGTCCATCACCATAGCAAACAAGAAGGGACTCAGCTGATCCCTGATGTAACCCCACCCCACCATGAATCCATCTGTCCCTCCTACAGCACACTTTACTTCCGTCTCACTGTCCTCATACATGTCTGGCACCACCCTCACATACTTCTCCGCCACACCTGACTTTCTCATACAGTACCACGCTTCCTCTCTTGGCACCCTATCATATGCTTTCTCTAGATCCACAAAGACACAGAGCAACTTCTTCTGACCTTCTCTATACTTCTCCATCAACACTCTTAAAGCAAACATTGCTTTAACTAACACTTTTTCTTGGCATGAAACCATACTGCTGCTCACTGATTGTTACCTCTCCTCTTAACCTGGCTTCAACAATTCTTTCCCATATCCGTGCACCCCATATGGGCTGCACGGTGGCGCAGTGGTTAGCACTGCGGCAGCACAGTTTACCCTTGGCCGGGGGATTGTGGGGATCGTGGGATCGTGGGTTCGATCCCAGCCCCCGACCAACAGTGATCTGTGTGGAGTTTGCATGTTCTCCCCGTGTTGCGTGGGTTTACTCCGGGATTTCTCCGGTTTCCTCCCACATGCCAAAAACATGCATGTTAGGTTAATTGGCTGTTCTAAATTGTCCCTAGATATGTTTCCTATAGGCCCTTAGAATAGAGGGTTAGTATTAATGAAAGCGCTTTGAGTGGTCTTTGTGACTAGAAAAGTGCTATATAAGTGCAGGTTAGTTAGTTAGTTAGATATCTTCATAGTGTGGCTGATCAACTTTATGCCTGTGTAGTCACGACAGCTCTGAGCATCACCCTTGTTCTTGAAAACTGATACCAAATCACTTCGTCTCCACTCCTCAGGCATCCTCTCACTCTCCAAGAATGTGTTAAACAATCTGGTTAAAAAGTCCACTGCCATCTCTCCTAAACATCTCCATACCTCCACAGGTATGTCATCTGGACCAACTGCCTTTCCATTCTTCATCTTCTTCAAAGCTCGGAACTTCCTGATTTACCACCTTTCCTTTAGCCAACCTCCTCTCTCGCTCTCTCGCTCTCTCGCTCTCTCTCTCTCTCTCTCTCTCTCTCTCCATTCATTAGCTCCTCAAAGTACTCCTTCCATCTTCTCAACACACTCTCATCACTTGTTAGTACATTACCATTTCTGCAATTAATCAACCTAACTTACTGCACATCCTTGCCAGTGCGATCTCTCCGTCTAGCCAATCGATACAAGTCCTTCTCTCCTTCCTTAGTGTTAAGCCTCTCGTACCACCCACTATATGCCTTTTCCGTTGCCTTTGGCATCTCTTTCTTTGCCATGTGCCTTGATTGATTTTTAAATGTTGTACTCAAAATTAGGGCTGCAGCTAACAACTGTTTTACAGCTCGGGTAACCGCCCACTCTAATTGAAGATTATTTGAGTAATAGGATACTTCTTTTTTTTTTAAAGAAACTTGCATTGACCAACATGTGCAGAACGTTCTTTCCTAAAGAGCAGTAGTAATTGTACCAAACACTCAATAACCAGTGGCGGAGCTGGGGAGTGGCCAGGGGTAGCCATGGCCACCCTTGGCATAATCTTTGCCACTTTATCAACTACAGCAACTGGATCTGCATTTACCTCTGGCGGAACCTTTGTTTATGGTTGCATTGCCCCGTTGGACCTCACAAATGCACGCACACATTGGTAGCCGGTGGTCGCATTTGAAAACAGAGCAGCTGCAGGCAATGGTGCTTCGATTCACAAATTGATAAAGGTAAGCTATAATATCAGAGGGGAAGTCACGTTGATATGCCTTCAGTGGTGTTAAGTCACTTGGCTGTTTATGTAATTTAGTGAAGATAAAAAGTCTCAGCAACAGCAGCTCACTGGTAGGAAAAACTGGAAAGAAGTATCATAAACTCAAGTTTTATGCCCGGTGTCTGTCATAATATTAATGGCTAAATAAGTTAACATTTCATGTTAAGACACTAACATGAACCTTTAAAAAAAAAAAAAACTGGAGTGGTGGCTCAGTTGGTAGAGCATCCGCCCCACACCCAGGAGGCCTGGGTTCAAATCTCGGCCAGGTCATGCCGAAGACCATATAAAAGCGGAACTTCCTGCCGTCCAGCTTGGTGCTCAGCAATAATGGAATGGAGGAGAAAAATTTGTGGCGGCGCCTTGCCTGGCAACGACCCCTCTGATTCTAGATGTGACATTGTAGATAAGAGAAACATAATTTCATTCATTGGGGCAGTGCAGTGGCGCAGTGGTTAGCACTGCACCAGCACAGCAGCTCACCCTTGGACATGGGATCCCTGGTTCGATCCCAGCCCCTGACCAACAGTGATCTGTGTGGAGTTTGCATGTTCTCCCCGTATCTGCGTGGGTTTACTCCGGGATTTCTCCGGTTTCCTCCCACAGGCCAAAAACATGCAGGTTAGGTTAATTGGAGACTCTAAAGTGGCCCTAGGTGTGAATGTGTGTATGAATGGTTAAGGGAAAGCGCCGTACAGTGGCTGCTTCATCCGTCTAGGTGGATGCCTTCAATTTCCCCTCTGGGGATCAATAAAGTATACAAAATCAAAAATCAAAAAAAAATTCTACTGTACATGATTGGCTGTATGAATTGAAGGACAATAAAGTTGGCTTTACCTAACATGATGTTAATACATGTTGAGGCACATTAACGTGAGTCAGCTTAACTTTTTGAATGTTTTCTGTCTGGAAAATTGACAACAGTAAGACTCAACCCGGCAGAATCATTTTACATTTTGGTAAATGATTCTGTGTTTTTTATTACTCTGACTGAGAGGTCTGTCATGGCTTTATTCATTACAACAGGCTTTGTAATAATAGGTGGTGGGCCAAGTGCGTTTTTCATGTCATTGATCAATCCGCATCGTAGTCTTCTCTAAATATAGTCTTCTCTATTTTTGGTAAATCTGAGAAAATTTGTTGGCAGCCTCAGTCTGCCGGCACTTTTTTAAAATAAACGTACATTTTTATCGTCAGTCCTCTCTGGTATCTCTCAGAACAGCTTTAGCTGACAAACCAATCACGTTGCGGTAGGTGACCGCATACACCAGTCACGTTCGACTTGATCAGGACCCCCCCCCCCCTTCCCAGTGCACCTCTAGGGTAAAAAAAAAATAAAATCAAAATGCAGCGGGTCTGACGTGAATATTAATTTTCAAGAATTTAACTAGCTTACAAAACATGTATTGATTGTTGAAAAACAACCAGACAAGTGCAAAATTATAGAGCATAATACATTTATAAGCCTTGATTCATTACCTAACAGATTATTACATACATTTTCAGGTTTATTCTGTGAGCAAACTATATAATACCATTGAGAACAATGTCTCACAACATCCTTAGGAAATTTGATATTTATTCATAATATACTATTACACCAGCATCACTTCTTATATTTAGATCTGATCAGAATGTAAAACTAGTTTGTCCCAACCTTGTCTGCTGCTCAGTTTCTTGCTTTGGTGTGGGCCTATCTTTATAACATGTCAATTACATCAAGTCAGACACATGCTTTCATTAGCTAGCATGAATATCAGAGACAGGTATGGAGTGCTGTGTGCATGTTACAAGCTCTTTAGAAAATATAATTCAATTTCTGACAGGAGTTGGAAAAAATTTGTGCAGTGTTCAATAGAGTAGGTAAATCTTGATACAAAGGAAAGCAAAATAGCTAAAAAAGCAATAGAAAAATATAATTTGCATAATACGCACCCTTCAGATGTGTCAGTTAACATAGGCTATCATAGACAATGCTACATGCAGTATGCCAATACAAGAAATGTTGAAAGAGCCCAAGAAAGGACACAAAAATCAGTACACACAAGTGATGGTGAGCATTCATTTTTAATCTGATGAAATTCAGCTGGACTGATCATGTACATTAATGAGTGTAAACATTAATAGTCAATTTGAAAGGTGACTTGCGCAAAAAAATTATTTAAAGTGAGGAGGAGTTTGCGCGACACGTCAACCTCACTCTCTCGTCCAAACTTCTCCTGGATCCAGCAGCAACACATCGTCAAGACGACTGGAGGAAGAGACGGATACAGTGGATGACCATGACTTCTTGTGCCTCATCACACTCTTCACAATCCACAACATGTTGCAGCGATCGCCATCCAGCCTGCTGAAGCATCTGACGGTTTGAAGCTTTCCACCGGAGGCTGACTTCACATGCTGGCTAGGCAAGCCCAGAAGTGGCATGCTCACAAAAAGGATTGCCGAGACTGATGCCGAGCTGACAAGCAGAACCGCCAAGTGTAGTGACCGAGGCTGTATTCCCGGCCAAGAGAGGCCGAGGGTGTGCCAACACTTGTCCAAGGTGTACATCCAGGCTAGTGGAGGGAAGGAGACCCCTTCCTTCTCCGTTCTAGACCGGCTCCAAACAAGGTCTAGCCACTGCCCCAATAGTTAATTTAAGACAAGACAGAAAGATCCAGACAGGTCCAGGAGTGTGTCAGGAATGTCTGAGCAGCTGGAGTTACCTGTAGAACAGAATAGACAAGGTTAACACAATGTAGTTATCTTTAGAATGAACACTTATGCAGTAAGTATATAGTTGTTCCAAATTAAGCATCCCACCCAATTTTGGCTCATTTACAATATTTTAGATCAAGAACCACATACTTCCACTACAAATCCCCAACCAAACCGGGTTCTCCGATCAACAGAAACAGAGGTTCTAGTCCGCCAAAGAAGAGCACCACATCTGCTCCCAAGCCAATGCATCATATGCAGAAGGGAAAAGTATACATCTCAAAAATATGATTGAAAGAGGCGAAGAGAGAAACTTAAGCAATGAAAATACTACTGTCCAACAAAGAACATTGCGTGTCATTAAAGACACTGGGAAAAGTTTTTCAACTACTTCTAGAACAGTGTGAGGCCGTTGAAAAATTAACTTGTGTCCTGTATGACCTCAAAGGCTCCAAGGATGTGAGTTACACAAGATGCCAACTGTTTAAGAGTGGCAAGTGCACAGACAGAAGTCTTCCACCAAACAGAGACTCACTATATAAACACATTCAGTGAAGAAACTATCAAGCAGCCATCTATAGAAAATTCCTGCAGAGTCAGCCAGACATACCTCCACCAATGGCCCATGGTTGGAAGATTGAGGGAGACTCCTTTGAGCTCGACTGGATGACTCTTCCCCCTGCAACTGTCAGCATTCTGGAGCTTGTATACTGCTTCTGTAAAAAAAAACAAAAAAAACAGCACTGTGAAAGGAAGATGCATGTGCAGACAGAACGGGCTTCCATGCACAGACATGTTATTGCTTGGACTGTGAGAACATTTCTGACTAGGCCACATAGACACACCCACTGCGTGTTCTGTATATGCTTTTGGGTGTGGTATGTTGCAATGAGTTTTCTTGTTGTGCTTCACTTGTTCTTTGTTTGATGGTGATTTTGTGGTAATTATAACATCAATAAAAATGTTAAAGCTAATTTAGCAAAATGAGCTACTCCTGTTTGAAATGTTGAATATTTAATCTTTAACCTCTTAAAATTCCGGTGTTCCACCCGTGGAACATTTCACATTGGCTGGAAACTCACTGGAATGCTTTAACCCCTTGCACTCTGGTCAATTTCCCTAAAAACGCCAAAAAATAACGTACCCAAAGTAAATCAAAAGCTGTTCTTTAACCCTTTGCAGCATCTTCATGGGGTTGGTCTCATTTAAAAGAAGACACTTTGAATTTTTTGTCAAAACAGTCATAATCTCTTTAAGTGCTCCTGCCACTGAGTAACAGTAATCTAAACATACTGAACTTGAAGAAAATAAATTTCGCCTGGGTGTTTTTTTGGATACAAATGCTTGCAAATAACACACAGCTGTCAGATCCGGGCTGGAAAATGCAACAGAAATGTAGAACCAAGTGTTGTCCAGCTGAGGTCAAAATTTTGTAACAACACCACTAAAAATGAATATATTACACAGCTTTTTTCTTAGGTTGTTCCCAGGAGTTTTTGAACTGTGCCAAATTGTGCCAAATGGCACAGTTTGGAAAAACGTCTGTAACTTTTGAATGATTCAATATAGAAGCTTCATCTTGGGCTCTAATGAAAGGTGAAGGGCTGTGTGTGTGTGTTGGGGGGGGGGGGGGTTGTTCATTCATGAATGAATGAATGAACAAACAAGCCCCCACACACAAAGAAGCATGCCATGTAAAAAATGTGTGGCTTTTTTTTACAAGAAAAAAATAACCTACAGTGCACTAAAAATTATACTAAAATATCTGTAATGTAGAAGATAACAACTCCCCCCCCCCGCTACAAAGGACGGACATCGCCCATCGCTACATGACGTGGGGACGGTGCGCCGCGGTCTACTACGCACAGTTGTACTAAAATATCTGCAATAATATCTGCAATCCGCTACAGAAGAGTAGCAGGGGCGGGGGCATTCACGGTCCAGACGCGGCGCACGGGTCCAGTCCGTGCGCCGCGGTCTTCATGTTGCGATGACGCACAGTTGTAATTTACTGATCGGTCAAAAGTCATTTTGATTACAATTTTCAGGGATAAAGAATAATTTAGCTTATAACACTTACCTGTCCACAACAGCAGTGTCGCTGGCGATCTTCTCTTCCTCATTGTCAGATGAACATGACGCTGGTCTGCTTGTTACGGACTCGTGGTTCTGGTCACGCGACCCGGTCAAACCATAATTCCATTATTGCGGTTTTGCGCTTCCATGATTGTGGTTTTGGCGAACGATTTTTCAAAACAAATAAGAACAGTAGTAAGAAAAAAAGACTGGCGAACGCATGTGTGTCACCCAGCGGCTTACACAAAACAGATTTTACGCAAGGGACGCTTTCGAACTTCTGTGCTTCAATTGGCTGGCTGTATTCGCAGCCGTTGGTAGGCGGGTCCTTCTTGCTAGGTTTTCAGTCATTGGTTCTTCAAGGTTTCAGAAACCCAATTCAAGGCTCTTATTAGTCGAATGAGAGGTCAATCACATCTAAACCAATCAAAGCACTCCTTTGGCTTTCTGTTTGCGGCTGTGTCTGTAGTGGAAGAACGGAAATGCAGCTTTTTTTTTTTCAGTGCGCACTAGGATGCAGAGACGTGACCGCCCGCGGTATCCCGAAGTGCAAGAGGTTAAAGCCTTTTAGTGCTATAATTATAATATTTCGCCTGGTGCTTTTTATCTTTTTTTTAATAAATATGTCATAAAATGTCCTTTGTGTAAAATATTTTGCCCTATTTTTCAGGAGAAGGCTCTTCATCTGAACAGTCTCTAAAAATATAAATATACAGCATAAGATTAGATAAGATTTATCCAAAAGAAACTTGCGTTTCAAGAACAAATGTTCAACAGTATACGAATAAGTAACAAATATAATGATGACAAAGCGATTAGAAACAAAGCTAATAAGAAAAAAATACACTAAATATTGAAAAAAATAGAAATAATATAAATAGATATTGAAAAAAATTATTGTAACAAAGCTGGGAATAAATATCCAGTGATGCAAACTGTATCACTGTGGTTGAGATTGGGACACTTCTCCTGAGATTTTGTCATGACTAAGTGAGAAGCTCACGTACTGGGCTGCTAAGCACCAGAGAAGACACTCAAATGTGGCGTGAAATGTAAAACACAGCTTTATTGAAAACACACAGTTGTAGAGAAAGTGGAGCACTCAGGGGGAGTACACAGCCTGTGGAGGAGGAGAGATGAGAGCTGGTTAGAAATGAGGAGTAGGACTGGGGATAATGTATAGAGCAGGAATACCTTACTGCGAATGAAAAGAGAGCCCGGAAGAGGAACCAGCAGGGCAGAGCTGGCAGAGGACGAGGAGAGAGGAGGAGCTGGCGGGAGTCTGACCAGGTGGATAGGATTGTCCAGGATGAGGATGATGAGACAGGCGAGCGCACCACAATCCCAGAGACACACCGTTGAAATGGCAGCAACCTGGGGAGAGAGGAGGAAAAGGAGATATTAGGTTAGTGATGGGATGGCAGGCTCCGGCGCTTCGAGGGTGTTCTGAGCTTATCCAGGAAATATTTGGCAGAGCGCGTTTCGAGGCATGTATTGCTGACGTATGTGTTGACGTCGTACCACGTGACTGGGTCAGGAAGCCATTCATGATTTTGCACGCAACGGATAGGCTCCAGCTCCCCACGACCTGAAAAGGATTAAGCGGAAGAAGATGGATGGATGAAATAAAGTGAGCAACAATACACAATGGAAATCCCCATCCCTCATGTTTTGTGTTGTCTATGTTTGACTGTGTAAGGGATTTGTCACAGCCAATTTGCAGATGGAGGTAGCACCAAAAACATGGACTTCTCTCATTTGGGAACATTTCGAGCACATTTCTCCCATTGATGTATTTTCCACAAATAGTGGATATTTATTGCAACTGAGGTGATGGCTTAGCAGTAAAGCATCAGCTCTACAAGTAGGAGGCCTGGGTTTAAATCCTAGCTGGGTCATTCTTGTAATTTTATTTTTTTTTTCCACAATATTTTTATTGAACCTTTTTTTTAACAAACATGACACAATCAAACGCTAACACTAAAGTAATTTAAAAAAAATGTTCTAAAAACACCAACAACCACTAACAAAAGCAAGTCATCAACAATGCTCCTCTGTTTAGCCTAGGTAATCCATTACATAAGTATACATATTATACATTCACCAATTTGGAATTTACAAGGTCCACACACATCATTCACCTTCTTCTTCAGAAGTTATATTTAATTTCTTTACGTAATCAATGAAAGGTCTCCATATATTCTCAAACACATTTTCCTTTGATTTCAGTATATATGTTATTCTTTCTAGTGGAAGGTTTGTTAACATCTGTCTTAACCACTGAGTCACATCTGGTCTATGAGTATTTTTCCACAGTAGTGCAATACATTTTTTGGCATTAAGCAAACTGAGGTCTATGAATGCTCTTTCACTCTTATTAAAGTTATGCTTTTCTGGATACAGACCCAACAAAAACAGTTTAGAGTTCAATATGAATTGTTTTGAAATTATTTTTACAATTGTTACCCTCACCTCTTCCCAAAACATTCTAATTTTTCTCTCGTCGGCCTCCGTCGGTCTATGATGACCACGGAAGAGAATCCTAAACGTCTACTCTGCTGGAACAGCACCGCCTGTGGCTGAACAGGCCGATGCGCACTGGTGTTCTACCTTCCAGCGTTGGATGTTGGTAGGATTCAAGCCTGGGCAGGAAGATATGGAGGACAAGATGTTACCCATGCAGCATGTCCCCCCTCTCCACGTCACTGATGAATCCAAAGGAACAGCAGGGCTGCTATAGTTTGGCACCAGCGCCGTCGCAGGAGCTGCCAGAACGATGTTGAGCACAACAGAGAACTGCCTTAGGGGCTCCGACTCCAGATTTTTCCTCAGGGTTGACTCCCGAAGCCTTTCCCTTGACCGGGTGTGCCGCAAGGCAGCGGAGGTTTGAAATCAGGGTTTACCTTCCCCTAGATGGGCTACCTTCCCAGGTTGATGAGCCACCATCTACCCAAAGCATCTGGTTTTAAGGCGCCAGAGATCCGCCCTTGCCCCTTCTCCTATTAGTAAAAGCAGTTCCGCCGGGCTTAGAGACTAAACCACACGGGCAGGCTAGGAGTTGGACTTAGTTGTCAGAGGCTTTTCGAGACGCACACCGTAAGGAGCATTTTATGAGCACTGGGAGCTTAACCCCAGTGCCGCTCCTGGCTATGACAACCTTGGAACCATTCTACATTCCCATAAACAATGAAATAGGGTTCCTTTACTTTCCATACATTTTGTGCACGTATCAGGTATGTTTTTGTTATATCTATTTAGCTCCACCGGTGTAACATACATCCGCATTAACCATTTAAAATGTATCAATTTAAGACGTACATTTATTGATTTGATTTGAGCTTCTGTACAAGCCATTTCCCATTGTTCCTCTGAGATTTCAGTTTGCAGGTCTTCTTTCCAATAATTCAGTCTTTTCTGTGAGTTTTCACTTGAGGATAGTGTCAATGAGTTATAAAACTCTGAAATAATACCCTTTCTCTTACTATCTTTCGTCAAAATTTTTTCCAAGGATGAATAAGTAGGTCGGGTGAGAGCTTTATTTCGATTTGATCGAATAAAATTCCTAAGCTGAAGATATTTAAAAAAATGTGTTCTATTAAGATTAAATTTGATCCTCAGTTCTTCAAAAGACATTATGTTATCTGAACGTGACAAATATAAGTCTTGAATCTTTTGAATCCCTTTTAAATTCCATACTTTAAATACAGCATCCGCTCTCCCTGGTGTAAAATATTGATTACCCCATATTGGGCTAAATTGTGACAATAAGTGTGGCTCTTTTAAATATTTTGTGGTTTCACACCATATTTTGATCATATGCTTTACAATTGGATTTTTAACTTGTTTCTGTAATTTTTTTGCCGAGTCTGAGTATATGAATAAGGGAAGAGGTAAAGGTAAATTGTATGATTCCATTTCAGTCCAGTGAGGGAGATCATTTGATGAAAAATAATATGTCATAGACCTCAGTTGTGCTGACCAGTAATACAACATAAAGTTTGGACATTTCAGACCTCCACGATCAAATGGTAAATATAGTAAGGACAGACGTAATCTAGCCTTCCTATTGTTCCATATAAATTCCACTAACTTTTTTTTAATTCTTGAGAATAGATCTGAAGGTGGTGGTAAAGGAATGTATTGAAATAAATAAAGTATTTTGGGTAAGATATTACTTTTAAGTATATTAATTCTCCTGATCATCGACATTGGTAGTGGCATCCATCTCTGAAGTAACTCATTAATATCTGTCATTAAGGCTTCATAGTTGGCACTGGCGACTTCTTCTAGCTTAGGCACAATTTGAATTCCTAAATATTTAAACTGATTTACAACATTGAATTGATTTACCTCAGGAGCTGGGTGATTCCTCTGGGTCTCATTTAGCATTAATATTGTCATTAATATTGGGCTGCACGGTGGCGCAGTGGTTAGCACTGCGGCAGCACAGTTTACCCTTGGCTGGGGGATTGTGGGGATCGTGGGTTCGATCCCAGCCCCCGACCAACAGTGATCTGTGTGGAGTTTGCATGTTCTCCCCGTGTTGCGTGGGTTTACTCCGGGATTTCTCCGGTTTCCTCCCACATGCCAAAAACATGCATGTTAGGTTAATTGGCTGTTCTAAATTGTCCCTAGATATCTGTTTCCTATAGGCCCTTAGAATAGAGGGTTAGTATTAATGAAAGCGCTTTGAGTGGTCTTTGTGACTAGAAAAGCGCTATATAAGTGCAGGTTAGTTAGTAGTTAGTTAGCTAGTAATATTGAAGATTTTGTTTTATTTATTTTATATCCTGATATTTCCCCAAAGTTCTTTATTAAATTTAACAAGGTCGGAATTGATTTTTTAAGATTCGACATAAACGAAATTATGTCATCGGCATACAGGGAGATTTTATGTTCTGTTGGTCCTACTTTAATTCCATATATTTGTGGATGTAAACGTACTGCCATCTCTAAAGGTTCAATTGCCATAGTAAACAGTAAAGGTGAAAGTGGACAGCCTTGTCGACATCCTCTATTGATTTTTATTGATTTTGAGATATTGCTGTTTGTTAGGATTTCTGCTGTAGCATTATTGTATATTATCTGAACCCATTTTATGAAATTATTTCCAAGTCCAAACCTTTGTAGGACTTCAAAAAGATAGGGCCATTCGACCCCATCAAAGGCCTTTTCGGCGTCCAATGATAGGAGAGCTGTATCCGGTGCTTCTTTATTAGAATAAATAATATTAAATAGTCTTCTTACATTATGGAAGCCTTGTCTTCCCATTATAAAGCCATTCTGATCTCGGTTAATAATATTTGGTAATATTTCTTGTAGTCGTTTTGCTAAAATTTTACAGATTATTTTAAGATAAGCATTTAATAGGCTTATTGGTCTCATGTTTTCACATTTATTAGGGGGTTTACCTGGTTTTGGCAACAGTATAATTAAGGCATTATTCACGTATGGTGGTAAGTTACCATTTTGAAATGCTTCTAAAACCATTTCCAACAGTGGTTTTATTAATTTATTCTTAATTTTTTTATAGAGGTCGACTGGAAGACCATCTGGTCCTGCTCTTTTTCCTGATTTCATATTATCAATGGCTTGCCCAACTTCTTCTTGACTAATTTTAGACTCCAGTATCTCCCTGTTTTCATTTGGAATACATGGTATAGATAATCCACCCAAAAACCCATTTAGTTTTGTTAAGTCAGTTTCATTTTTTGTATCATATAATTTTCCATAATAATCTCTAAAGGCACTATTAATTTCTAAAGGATCTATAACTACCTGTTCGTTACTTATAATACTGGTAATTGGTGTTTTAGATTCTAATTGTTTAATCTGCCATGCCAATAATTTTCCTGTTTTTTCACCTTGTTCATAAAAAGTTTGCTTCAATCTTAGAAGACTCGAGGCAGCTCTATTCGCTGATTTTTTTTGTCATATTCTGCTCTCAGAATCAGTAATTCATTCTCTAACTGTGGGTTACTTCCTGCATACACCTTTTCTTGAAGGATTTTTATTTTACGTTCCAATTGGACTCTCTCCTTTTGGGTCTGAGATTTTGAACCTGTATAACTAATAATATGCCCCCTAATAAAAGCTTTGAAAGCCTCCCACTTTATACATGCCGTTGTTTGTGTAGTATTGATATCAAAGAACTCATCAATCTGTTTTCTATGTACTTAACAAATTCCTCATCCTGAAGCCATTTATGTTGAAAATGCCACCTACCTGGGTCCTTTGTCAATTTCTTATCTACATATACTAGACAGCAGGGTGCATGATCAGAGATCACAATGTTATCATAGAAACAGTCTTGAATCTTGGACCTTAATTCTGTAGAGATCAAAAAGTAGTCAATACGTGAGAATGTCTTATAGGTATTAGAATAACAAGAATAGGGTTTGACTTGTGGTTTCATTTCTCTCCATATATCTAGTAATCTCAGTTCTTTCATAAAATGATTAATGGTCATCCTACATCCATTGTGCGTACAGTACAGTCCTGTTGATCTATCTATACTGGGATTCAATGTACAATTAAAATCCCCTGCTATTGTATGTTGCCCTGTAAGTGATGATAAGGTGAGGAATAAATTAACAAAGAAATTTTGATCATCAATATTGGGGCCGTATAAGTTCACCAGATTTATATTTTCTAATAACAAAGATCCTTGGATGATTAAATATCTTCCAAATTTGTCTCTAATTACATTTTTCACTTGAAATGGGACTGTTTTGTGTATGAGAGTCATAACTCCCCTGGCTCGGGATGAAAATGATGAGGTGAACACATTACATTGCCATCTTCTCCTAATTCTTTTTACATCCTCCTCTAATAGATGAGTTTCTTGTAAAAATACAATTTTTGAATCTATGTCTTTTATTTTATTCATAACTTGTTTAAGATTTTGTAGACCTCTGCAATTAAGCTTCATGGAATTGCAAAGCTTAACACTTTGATCTATGATCAATAAGGAGTTTGAGATTACCTTGCAATATGAACATACTCTTACAGAGAAGCAAAAACATGGATGATAGAACATTCATCCTACAAACTAAACAAAAACAAATTCCCTTTCCCCACATTCGTGGTAATCCCCCCAAAATCAAAAAATTCAGTCTCCTGTTATAGCTAGTGACTGTTCCACACCTGTGAGGATCAATCAAACCACTCTCTCTTTCTCCTCTCAATCACCCTGACTCTTCTACTATTTTTATGACATTAACTCTCTTCTGTAGTTTTTTCAACATAACTTCAAAGTTTTATAGCAACTTTGTACATCATAGCTTTTTTTTTTTTTTAATACAGTCTGTATTTTGTAGACATGTTATATGTTTCAGATCAATCAGATGTCTGTACAAATGCTTATATGTTCTACCTTTGTCATGTTCATGCTTAGCTCCCACCAGTCTCCTCTTGGATCTGCTTGATGAGCTCCTGCGCCTCTTGAGGGGTCTTGAAGGTGTGGGTTCTCCCTTTATATGTGACCAGCAGTCTTGCCGGATGAATCACTCCGTGACAAATCCCGAGGTTGCGCAGCTCTTTGCGGGTGGGGTCGAACTGCTTCCTTAATTGTTGAATTCCTATGGCCAAATCCGGATAGAACCGCACCTGTTGGTCCTGGTATTTAATTTCCCCTTTAGCTCGCGCAGCATTGGTGACTGTCATCTTGTCTCTGTAGTTGAGGAACTTCATAATCAGCGTCCTCGGTGGTGTCTTATTATCTCTCGGTGGGCCGATTCGGTGAGCGCTCTCTAAAACAACCAATGACTGCAGATCCGCGTTGTTCAGCGCTTCTGGAATCCACTTTTCCAAAAAGGAACGTGGGTCCCGTCCCTCTGCTCCCTCCGGGAGGCCCACCAGCCTCAAATTATTCCATTGCGAGCGGGATTCCAAGTCCAGGACGTTATCTTCCAGACGTTTACATTTTAATTCCAGTGTTTGCAGATTAGGTTGGAGGCTGGTGACGTCATCTTCAGCGCTTGAAATCCGGAGCTCCTCCTGCGACATTTGCTCCATACAGTCATTTATTTCTTTCCTCATACCTTCTATCGTTGTTATAATCCCGTCAAATTTAGACGAAAACTCTGTTCTCATGGAGTTGATGGCAGTGAGCACTGCGTTTGTCCCCTCTTCAGCAGTTCCCGCTCCGCCGCTGGCTCCCTTCTCCGCCATCGCCTCTGGAATTTTCTCTGTTTCGCCTCGAGCATGGAAGTCTGTTAGCTTGGGTTGTTTTGTCGAGTTGCCTTTTCCTCCACCTAATTTTCCAACCTTGGTCTTTACTATAACCACGCCAAAACGCTAGGATGGGTTTTTGTTCCAATTAAGAGAGTTTTAGTAAACGTTTTATTTTTAGGTACAGAGCAGTGTGAAACACGTCTTCCTACGTGGCCGCCATAACCGGAAGTCAAACAGGTCCTTTTAAGCGCTGGCAGTGAAGAGGCAACAGGTGCGTTGATGACCTGCGGAGCCAGGAACCAGGTGGAGAACCTTCCACAGAAAGGGAGGGGGAGTGTGCTCACCCGATCATCACAGATTTCCTCCTCTTCCACGGGGCTTTCTTCTTTCTAGTTGATCTCCTCAACATTTTTTGCTAAGCAAAAATACAAATTATTACTTTAAAAAAATCTATTAAAACAAGAACTAAAGTGAAAAGAGATGAACAATATGAAAAAAAGACGCTGCTCCGAAAACACGACAAAACCCGTAACAAAAACAAACACTCAAAAACTCAAACAATACTAAAACTACTATTTACAATATAAACTATTATTTATTGGTGCTGGTCTGATGCTGTTGTATGCCATGTTGTATGCCATTTTTTCAGCAGGGCTTCTTTAACATTAGCAGGACAACGACGCGAAGGACGTGTAACTTTATTTGGCGATATGCTACACAAGACAAAGGACAATGGGGAGCAGCACTTGGTTGTAATATGGAGATCTGTAACATATAAAGAAAACACAGGGACATAAATATAACGTTATTGTGCTTACCTGGCTGATGAAATTGCAACCTCGTCAGCTCATCTTTCCTTTACGGTTACTTCCGACAATGACGTAGCTCATTGGTCAAACTCAAGTCAAGTGATCATGGAGCTCTGTTTTGATTGGTTAAGCGTATAGAGGTCCTTAGTGATTGCCTCAGAGCCGCCTTATCAGGTTTCATAACTTAAGTTTAATTTTCATAAAAAATATGCACATACTTAACCTGCCAACAAACAGATGTTTTGAAAAATAGGAGTTAGCCTATCTGTCAGTGAACTGTGATCAGTTCACCCTAAACTGATCACATATCCATCCTGGCCACCCCACTGAAAATTCTCTGGCTTGGCTCCCTGGCAGTTTTTTTGCGCTTTTCCCCTGAACACACATTGCAATAAGAGAGGCCAAACATCCTTAGGCCATTTCAGTGGATTAGCTGCCCTTTCAAACAACACAAAATAATCATCCACATCTTTCTCATTAAAAGGATGAAGGCAGCGAATACATTTATTCCTGTCAAATAAGGAAAAATCCCAACCCAGCAATGGGCTGTTGGATTCCACCTTTCTCCCTTACCTAACCAAAAGAAATTTATCTAACCAAAATAAGACCAAAAACAAGTCTGCCAGCAACTCCCAACTCAACGTAAATTAATATACAAAATTACAAGCAAACTAGGAAAACGGAGAGTGAACGGGCTGGTGGTGGATGCTGGCGATTGAGGAAGTGACGTGCCTGCATCAGTGTCCGCGCCGCCTCCTTTTATAGGCATCCCTTGCAGTCCGGAGCCAATGACGCCTGAGACAGGGATAAATGAGGACAAATTAATATGGAACAATCAAACACTTAGGCGGATGTGCACAGCGCACTGAGGCGCGCGTAACACGTAGAACATAACTTTAAACGTTACACCATAAAGTTATGTTCTTTAAGTGTTATGTTACATCATAAAGTTCCATCCGCTAGCAGATGCTAGTGGTGGTGGCTACATGTTCTTTGGTCATATAAGCATGATTAGCGCAGCTGACTACGTTCTATTCATCTTAATTTAAAATCTCAATCACGTACTGTGGTAGACTGCAAGTCTAATTTAAAACATTACTGGCACATGCCTCTAGGGGGAACTACCTGTATTGTTTAGCATTACTACTAAGGGGACACATTAGAACAAGAGTGTGAAAACCCCGCGCAGAATCCATGTTCAGTCATATTATGTGTGTTGCAGAATAAACGGCAGAGTTAGCCAAAGAAATAACTCAAGTGTGATCATTGCTACACGGTAGGATATCACACAATTGGCGACGAGGATTAAAAGAAAAAAATCAGCGGCGAGAAACAGAGAACATTGCAAGTGTGGCGAACTCAAGTGACTCCAGTAGTTCGAGTGCAAGTTCAGAGGAGGAAAAACGAGGTTTCCCCACCACGACGAGCAATGGCGGCTGTAATCGGAACGGTAACCCCTTTTGATAACTCGACTCAGTCATGGGAAGAATATAGTGAAATGTTGGACTTTTTCTTCGAAGCTAATGACATTGAGGAGCCAGACAAAAGGAAGGCTGTACTGTTGAGTGGAATTGGTGCAACTACTTACAGTTTGTTGAGAAATTTAATAAGCCCTGCATTACCGAAAGATAAAACGTACGACCAGCTTACTGCTGAGCTTCAGAAGCACTTCAGCCCCAAACCGAGTGAAATCGTGCAACGATTCAAATTTAATTCACGCATAAGGAGGAACACTGAGTCCATAGCAGAGTATGTGGCAGAATTGAGGAAATTAGCACTGCACTGTGATTACAAAGACTCATTGGAAGAAATGTTAAGAGACAGACTTGTGTGTGGAGTGAATGATGACCGAATGCAACGGCGACTTTTATCTGAAACAAAACTCACTTTTGCGAAGGCTTTGGAATCATGCCAAGCGATGGAAACAGCATCTAAAGATGTGAGAGAGATGCAAGGGAAGCTAACAGAGGACACAGCAACGCATGTTCGTGTGCCTAAGACCCAAGTAGGTGTCCACAAAGTGTTGACTGACAAAACTCAGCACAAATTCCCCAGTTGTTATCGCTGCAAAGGCCAGCACAATGCCGCCGAGTGCAAATTTGCCACTGAGCTGTGTCATAATTGTGGCAAGCGAGGGCACATTAAGAAAGCATGTAGAATAAAGGTGGACAGCGCACAGGTGCTGAAAGCGACAGTTAATGGGCAAAAGTATGAAAACAAGGGCCCAGGAAAGGAACAGCGAGCGAATCAACTTAGAGGGGAGGGAGAAAGTGATACAGAAGACATGGGTTTTCACACAATTTACAACACGTCAGAGGAGCTGACCAAGGTAGCGCCCATCACGCATACCATGAATGTTAATGGAATGAAAGTAACATTTGAAGTTGATACAGGCTGTGGAGTAACCATATTAAGTAAACAGCAATATACACAACTGTGGAAGAAAACAGACACAGCAGAATTAAATCCCTGTTCATTAAAATTAAAAACATACACAGGAGAGAAGCTAGACGTGCTAGGCATGGCACAAGTGAAGGTGCAACACGAAAACAAAGAAAAGGACTTACCTGTAGTAGTAGTTGGGAGCGAAGGACCAAATCTACTAGGGCGAAGTTGGCTACAAGAACTGGCCATGATGGATCAGTTGGTGAATAAAGTGGAATCTCAGCCCAAATTGCAGCTGGAGGAGATCCTCGAAAGACACGCTGAGGTGTTCAAAGAAGGCGTAGGACAGCTAAAAGGTGTCACTGCAAAGATTAATGTGGACAAGGAGGCCCAACCACGATTCTGCAAACCCCAACCGGTACCCTATGCAGTCAAGCCACTGGTTGAAAGCGAGCTACAGAGGCTGCTGGATGACAAGATCATTGAGCCAGTGCAGGTTGCAGAATGGGCGGCGCCCATAGTCCCAGTGAGAAAGCCGGATGGCTCCATTAGAATATGTGGAGATTACAAACTCACTGTCAATCGAGCATCATGGGTGGATCAGTATCCAATTCCTAAAGTGGAGGACCTCTTCGCACAGCTGAATGGCGGCCGACACTTCACGAAATTAGACATGAGTCACGCCTACCAACAAGTAGTCCTGGAAGAAGAATCAAGAAAGTATGTAACCATCAATACACACAAAGGCTTATATACCTACACACGCTTACCATTTGGAGTAGCTTCCAGTCCTGCTATATTCCAGAGAACTATGGAGGGCATCCTAGGTGGAATTCCGAATGTTGCCATTTATTTGGATGACATCCTTTGTACAGGACCAAATGAACAAGAACATCTGAAAACGCTGGAGGAAGTGCTTCAACGGTTGGAGAAAAGCGGTCTGAGGTTGAAAAGAAGCAAGTGTGAGTTCATGGGAAAAGAGGTGGTGTTCCTAGGCCACAAGATCAACACCAGTGGTCTACACCCTCTAACAGACAAAGTGGAAGCCATTGCGGAGGCGCCTGAGCCACAAAATGTTACTGAGTTAAAAGCCTACCTGGGCTTGTTGAACTATTACCATAGGTTCCTCCCAAAGCTCTCCACGCTGCTGGCACCACTACATACCTTACTTAAGAAGGAAGAAAAATGGTCATGGGGGGTCAAGCAGCAGAAGGCGTTTGAAGAGTCCAAAGCGCTACTTCAGTCCTGTAGTGTGTTAGTGCACTATGATTCAAACAAACCACTCATCCTGGCGTGTGACGCATCACCCTACGGTGTGGGTGCTGTACTCTCTCATCGTATGGAGGATGGCTCAGAGAGACCCATAGGGTTCGTCTCAAGAACTCTTAGTGCAGCTGAGAAAAACTACTCCCAGCTAGACAAGGAGGGCCTTGCAGTAGTATTTGGTGTAAAAAAATTCCACAAATACCTGTACGGGAGACAGTTCGCTATAGTGACTGACCACAAGCCACTAATTTCACTGTTCAGTGAAATGAGAGCCATACCCCAGATGACATCTCAGAGAATTCAGAGATGGGCCGTTACATTAGCAGCGTATGAGTACACCATCGTTTACAAAGCCGGACGGGACCATACGAATGCTGACGCGATGAGTAGGCTACCCTTGGATGGAGGAAGAGACAGCACGCCTGAGGAGGAGGAGAGAGTGCTATTGTTTGAAGATATCGGCGTGCCCCTGGTGAACGCACAACAAATAAAGAAGTGGACAGACAAAGACCCTGTTCTAGCAAGAGTGCGAGAATACATCTTGCGAGGATGGCCGAAGATGAACAGTCCTGAGTTCATTCCCTATGCCCGACGACAGGATGAGCTCAGCACCCAGGAAGGTTGTATCCTGTGGGGAGGACGCGTGGTTGTTCCACCACCTGGTAGGAATGCCTTACTGCAACAACTACACCAAGCACACCCTGGCATCACTCGCATGAAAGCGTTGGCGAGGAGTTACATGTGGTGGCCCAACATGGATGCAGAGGTGGAGGCGCTTGTGAAGTCATGTGCGGCATGCCAGGAGAACAGGAACAGTCCTCCAGCAGCCCCACTACATCCCTGGGAAGTTCCAGATAAACCATGGAGAAGAATTCACATTGACTACGCAGGTCCATGGATGGGAAGAATGTTCCTGATCATAGTTGACGCATACTCAAAGTGGATCGATGCATATTCTGTGAGTAGCTCTACTTCTACTGTTACCATTGAATGTCTTAGAAAGAGTTTCAGTCAACATGGGCTACCTGAAATCATAGTATCAGATAACGGTACAGGTTTTACGAGTGAACAGTTCCAAGAGTTTTCTGAAAAGAATGGCATACGTCACATCACGACTGCGCCATACCATCCTTCTTCTAACGGCTTAGCCGAGAGGGCCGTGCAGACATTCAAGTCACTCATGAAAAAGATGACAGGAGACTCTATTGAAACCCGAATGTCGAGAGCTCTGTTCAGCTATCGAATAACACCCCAATCTACAACTGGCAAGTCACCAGCTGAGCTGTTGTGTGGAAGGAAGTTGAGGTCAACATTTGACTTAATACATCCAGACTTCAGAAACAAAGTGCATGATAAACAAGAGAAACAAAAAGGTTATCATGACATGCATGCTAGAGAGAGAATACTGAGAGAAGGAGACGTGGTCTACACCCGCAACTTTGGCTCAGGACCAGCCTGGGTACCAGGAGAAATAACAGAAAAGACAGGCATGTGTCATTCAAGGTGACATTAGGTCATGGACAAGTGGTGAGGCGACACATCGACCAAGTTCGTGGTAGGAGCTCCATTCCCCTGCCGATGGCACCAGAGGTGTTGTCTGACACCCATTCTGAGGAGAGCATCAACGAACCACCACTTCAGGTGAAACCTGAGGTAACCGTCTCTGCAGATTCTACGGGCAGCACTGCAGCAGCCGAAACAGTGGAGCAGTCTGAGTCTTCACCTGCAGTTGGCTCACCCGCCGTGAGAAGATCTCAGCGAGCTAGGAAAGCTCCAGACTACTTGAAGGACTATACTTAGTCAGTAGTGAGTTCCCCAGCCACAGGACAAGAATGCGTCCTGGAACCTCACTGGGATGCGGTAGTCAAACCAATTCCCCAGTTAGACTGTTATGTGTGTTATACATGTGAAAAAAAAAAAAAAAAAAAAGAAAAGAAAAGAGAAAGAAATTATATGTATGGCACATGTGTTTAAGAAGTTAAAAGTAACTGTGATTGTTTAGGATTAAATGGGAGTTCCAGGATGTCTAGCATAATTGGCTAGTGTAATTAAAAGTAGTTTAATCTAGAGGGGAGGGATGTGGTAGACTGCAAGTCTAATTTAAAACATTACTGGCACATGCCTCTAGGGGGAACTACCTGTATTGTTTAGCATTACTACTAAGGGGACACATTAGAACAAGAGTGTGAAAACCCCGCGCAGAATCCATGTTCAGTCATATTATGTGTGTTGCAGAATAAACGGCAGAGTTAGCCAAAGAAATAACTCAAGTGTGATCATTGCTACACGGTAGGATATCACACGTACCTTGTCTTGGGTGTGCTGGCTGGGCATGATGTGGGATTCTTTCTGCTGAGACACTGTAACATTGATGTTGCAGGATGTTAGCTCGCCGCCTGGCTTTACTATGTACACACTGCACAATGTTTTCCTTCAATTTGAGCTTGAAATATCCCAAACTTGAGATACTTGTTGTTTTTTCTGACTTTCTTCCTTTTTGTCGGCCCATCACTATGTCCCTCTGATATGTCGTCATTAAATAAAGTTGCGTCTTCTTTATGTAGCGTGACCGGAAGAAGGTCGTACCGGAGGGAGGTCATATAGACCGGAAGTGCTACATTAAACGACATGTCGAAGCATAGATTTTGAATCAAGGAATTTTTGTCATCGAATTATTCGAGTAATCGTTGCAGCTCTATTCAAAATGTATATAAATGTCTCAAATGCACAGTTGTTACATGAAGTTGTATAAATAGTTGTATTAGTAAAATGTAAAGACAATAAGTCTATTAAGTGAAGAGCTTACAATTGAAACAGTTTTTGAAAGCATTGAATTATTGTGCTCATTTACAGCACAGATGTGTGTATGTATTTTTTTTACCGTAATATTTTAGATTATTCTTATCTGTCAGGATGTGGGCTGGGCCCCGTGTCCTCACCATGAGTTATAGTTTGTATTTCTTGTCACTGGGACATGGGCTCCAGCCCACGTCCTTGCCTTGAGTTCTCTTCCGTGGGATTATTTGTTTATTGTGGTTATTATTATCATCATGCCTTCCATATTTATCCCTGCCTCTATTCAGTGCCTAAGTTTGGTCATTGTGTTTATTTGCATTATTATGTCGCTTATTATGTTTCATAGGATTTGTTCCTGCTCGGTTTTCAGTTTATTATTATTATCATTAATGTTATGGTCTTCCCTGGTCCTTGTTCATGTTTCATGTGCATCCCCGCCCGTCCTGTTCTCCGTACCTGTAGCTACTTCCCTGTTGTCTCTGTTGCCATTGATTGTTTCCCACCTGTCCTGTGTTCCATAATTACTCATTGTCTATTTATGTCTGTGTCAGTCTGTGTTCTGCACTGGTGTCCTTGTCATGTGGCGTGAACAACACGCTTCTGTTTTTTGCCTAGTCCTGTCAAGCCTGTATCCTGCCGAGCTTTGTGTTTGCCTAATGTGGATTTTGCCATGCTGTGCCAGGCTTTATTATTTTAAGCTCTCGAGCTGTGCCCGTGTTCACCAGCTCCTAATAAACATTATTTGAACTTGAGTCCAGCATTTGGGTCCTCTTTTACTGCCCCACCGAGACTAAACCTTGACACTATTGCCTCATAATTCCCAATAAAGTAAGTGAAGAAAGTCATATGACCATTAAACACTCCTTTTCATGTGTACATTCATACTGTAGATCCTGAAGCATAAAGCTGCAGTTTGATGTTGTAGAGAGAGAGACTGATCACACTCTGAAAATGTTCTTCTCCTTGTTCTGCAGGTTCTGAAGCAGTGCCTTCTGTCAAACTTCACCAAATCCCATCAAACGGCAGATCCAGTCCAGGTGGCGCTTTATTATGAGAGTCTGTGTTCTGGCTGCAGAGCATATCTCAGCACCATGCTCCTCCCCACCTATGTGATGCTGAAAGACATCATGTCTCTTACTCTGGTTCCGTATGGAAATGCACAGGCAAGTATTCACCTTGGCAATACAGTGGGGCTGTAATTCTGCTACACATCTAAAGCATGAATTTAAATGCATCTTATTCAATCTTTTTTTTTTTTTTTTTAAAAATCTGTTGCATTATCCTCATCCCAGGAGAGAAAAGATGGGGACAAGTACATTTTCACTTGCCAGCATGGAGAAGAGGAATGTCTGGGCAACATGATCGAGGTAATTTTGTACCCCAGACTTGTAAAACTGCTGAAATTGTTAAATAACTCAGTAACTACAGTGTGGAGTCAATTAATTTTCCCATGTTTGATAAAAGAAATAGCATGTTAAAATGAATGTACTGTCATCTTCTTCATCTGCTACACACATCTGAAGAAATCCACATAATCATTGGATTATTTTGTTGTTCTCAGGCTTGTTTACTGAACATGAGCAGCTCTGCTTTCGAAATTATCTACTGTATGGAATCTTCCGCCGGTGTCATTGAGGCTGCCAAGCTTGTAAGGAAAACTGCTATTGACTTCTGTGGACTTTTTGGGGTCATGCTATGTGAAAGTATTAAATGTAAGAATTTGGGTGACCTTTGGGTGTCACAGGTCAGTTTTCCCTAAACCTTGTAAATGTGATGACTACAGAAAGAAATGATGTAGGTAGGATTTTCAAATTGATATCATTGTTGTATCGAAGATAAATCTTGGATGGCTTAGACCTTGACTTCTGACTATGGGTTTGGGGTCCAAAGGTCAAGGTTAGCATTCCCTATGCCCTATTACTATAGAACAAGTACAGCTAGGGTCAACAAGCTTTGTACATATCTCACCCTGTGACCCTGAACTATGACTGGTTTTGGGATTACAAGGTCGAAGGTCAAGGTCAAAATGCCATATACAGTGGTGTGAAAAAGTGTTTGCCCCTTCCTGATTTCTCATTTTTTTGTATGTTTGCCACACTTAAATGTTTCAGATCATCAAACAAATTTAAATAATATAGACAAAGATAACACAAGTAAACACAAAATGCAGGTTTTAAATGAAGGCGTTTATGATTAAGGGGAAAAAAATCCAAACCTACATGGCCCCATGTGAAAAAGTGATTGCCCCCTAAACCAAATAACTGGTTGGGCCACCCTTAGCAGCAACAACTGCAGTCAGGCGTTTGCGATAACTGGCAATGAGTCTTTTACAGCACTGTGGAGGAATTTTGGTCCACTCGTCTTTGCAGAATTGTTGTAATTCATCCACATTGGAGGGTTTTCGAGCATGAACTGCCATTTTAAGGTCATGCCACAGCATTTCAATCAGATTCAGGTCAGGACTTTGACTAGGCCACTCCAAAGTCTTCATTTTGTTTTTCTTAAGTCATTCAGAGGTGTACTTGCTGGTTTGTTTTCGATCATTGTCTTGCTGCAGACCCCAAGTGTGCTTCAGCTTGAGGTCACAAACAGATGGCCGGACATTCTCCTTCAGGATTTTTTGGTAGACAGCAGAATTCATGGTTCCATTTACCACAGCAAGTCTTCCAGGTCCTGAAGCAGCAAAACAGCCGCAGACCGTCACACTACCACCACCATATTTTACTGTTGGTATGATGCTCCTTTTCTGAAATGCTGTTACTTTTACGCTGGATGTAATGGGACACACACCTTCCAAAAAGTTCAACTTTTGTCTCGTCAGTCCACAGAGTATTTTTCCAAAAGTCTGGGGGATCATCAAGATGTTTTCTAGCAAAACTGAGACGAGCCTTTATATTGTTTTTGCTGAGCACTGGTTTTCGTCTTGGAACTCTGCCATGCAGGCCATTTTTGCCCAGTCGTCTTTCTTATGGTGGAGTCATGAACACTGACCTTAACTGAGGCAAGTGATGCCTGCAGTTCTTTGGATGTTGTTGTGGGGTCTTTTGTGACCGCTTGGATGAGTCGCCGCTGCGCTCTTGAGGTAGTTTTGGTCGGCCGGCCACTCCTGGGAAGGTTCACCACTGTTCCATGTTTTCCCCATTTGTGGATAATGGCTCTCACTGTGGTTTGCTGGAGTCCCAAAGCTTTAGAAATGGCTAGAAAATTGAACTCAGCTTTCCAAAGATGTGATAAACCAGTTAATTTATGTTTTAACAGGTGGGCAATCACTTTTCCCACAGGGCAATGTAGGTTTTAATTTTTTTTACCCTTAATAATAAACACCTTCAATTAAAAACTGCATTTTGTGTTTACTTGTATTATATTTGTCTAATATTTAAATTTGTTTGATGATCTGAAACATTTAAGTGTGACAAACATGCAAAAAAAAGAGAAATCAGGAAGGGGGCAAACACTTTTTCACACCACCGTATATTACTGTTATACGTTATTAGCAGTGTCTTTTAATAAAGTCATCATTGAGTACAGTGACTGCCTTCACTGTCCTAATTCCCAGACATAACAGGGGGCCAGACAGACTGTGGAGCAATTACAGTGGTGTGAAAAAGTGTTTACCCCCTTCCTGATTTCTCATTTTTTTGTATGTTTGTCACACTTAAATGTTTCAGATCATCAAACAAATTTAAATATTAGACAAATATAACACAAGTAAACACAAAATGCAGTTTTTAAAGGAAGGTTTTTATTATTAAGGGTAAAAAAAAAAGTCAAAACCTACATGGCCCTATGTGAAAAAGTGAAAAGTGAAAAAGCTGAGTTGAATTTCTCTAGTCACACCCAGGCCTGATTTCTGCCAAACCTGTTCTCAGTCAAGAAATCACTTAAATAGGACCTGCCTGACAAAGTGAAGTAGACCAAAAGATCCTCAAAAGCTAGACATCACGCTGCGATCCAAAGAAATTCAGCGCCAAATGAGAAAGTAATTGAGATCTATCAGTCTGGAAAAGATTATAAAGCCATTTGTAAAGCTTTGGGACTCCAGTGAACCACAGCGAGAGCCATTATCCACAAATGGCAAAAACATGTAACAGTGGTGAACCTTCCCGGGAGTGGCCGGCCAGCCAAAACTACCCCAAGAGCACAGCGACGACTCATTCAAGAGGTCATAAAAGACCCCACAACAACATCCAAAGAACTGTAGGCCTCATTCGCCTCAGTTAAGGTCAGAGTTCATGACTCCACCATAAGAAAGAGACTGGGCAAAAATGGCCTGCATGGCAGAGTTCCAAGACGAAAACCACTGCTGAGCAAAAAGAACATAAAGGCTCGTCTCAGTTTTGCTAGAAAACATCTTGATGATCCCCAAGACTTCTGGGAAAATACTCTGTGGACTGACGAGACAAAAGTTGAACTTTTTGGAAGGTGTGTGTCCCATTACATCCGGTGTAAAAGTAACAGCATTTCAGAAAAGGAACATCATACCAACAGTAAAATATGGTGGTGGTAATGTGATGGTCTGGGGCTGTTTTGCTGCTTCAGGACTTGGAAGACTTGTTGTGGTAAATGGAACCATGAATTCTGCTGACTACCAAAAAATCCTGAAGGAGAATGTCCGGCCATCTGTTCGTGACCTCAAGCTGAAGCGCACTTGGGTTCTGCAGCAGGACAATGATCCAAAACAAACCAGCAAGTCCACCTCTGAATGACTTATGAAAAACAAAATGAAGACTTTGGAGTGGCCTAGTCAAAGTCCTGACCTGAATCCAATTGAGATGCTGTGGCATGACCTTAAAAAGGCGGTTCATGCTCGAAAACTTTCTAATGTGGCTGGGTTACAACAATTCTGCAAAGCTGAGTGGACCAAAATTCCTCCACAGCGCTGTAAAAGACTCATTGCCAGTTATTATGCTAAGGGTGGCTCCACCAGTTATTATGTTTAGGGGGCAATCACTTTTTCACATAGGGCCATGTAGGTTTGGATTTTTTTTCCCCTTAATAATAAACACTTTCATTTAAAAACTGCATTTTGTGTTTACTTGTGTTACCTTTGTCTAATATTTAAATTTGATGATCTGAAACATTTTGGTGTGAAAAACGTACAAAAATGAGAAATCAGGAAGGGGGCAAACGCTTTTTCACACCACTGAAGATTCTTTTATGTTTTCAACAAACTATGTGGTAATATAACATTTCTCAGCCCCATTTGATTGTTCAAAAATTTTCTGCAAAGCCAAGGGAGAAAAACAATGAAGCAATTGTACAGAAATTGCTAACACTTCAGTTATTCTTAAAGAAATAAAGGGAATTATTTCATGAAATTTAAAAAAAAAAAAAAAAGTATAGAATGAAACCCTATGGTTATGGTGGCATGTGCAGTATGGTTCTACTGCCACTGTCTTTGTTTCCCACCCCTGCCATATTTGTGGTGTTTGCAGTGTACTGAAGTATACGATCCTGAAGTGAAGTGGGACTCCTTCATGAGTTGTGTCAACGGGACTCAGGGTAACCAGCTGATGCATCAGAATGCCTTGAAGACCAATGCCTTGGACCCTCCACACACCTTTGTCCCCTGGATCACCATTAATGGGGTAAAAGAAGACTTTTTACAGTGCTGTGACTGCTCCACATCATAGATTCAGTTTATGCTTCTTAGACATTACTTCCATTTAATGGTAGCTGTCAGGAATTTTGAAACGGATTATCTACAGTGCCTTTTTTCTGTACTAAAAATATAGTTAATGCTGACCTGGCATGTTTATAACCCCTCCTGAGTGTGCAGATTACATAGCAGCTCTGACTTTATGATTTCAAGAGAGCCCTTTTGCATGTCAGCCTTTGGAATACTGGTTATTTTTGTGTAGGAGCACACAGATGACCTGGAGGAGAAGGCATTAACTTCACTCTTAACTCTGGTCTGCAACATGTACAAGGTACAGTTTTCTCACACTCGGATCAATTTATGGGACTTTTCCACTATAGCTGTCTGCCTTGAAATTGCTTGAGCTTGGTATTCGTCCTCTAACAAGTCTGTTTTTATTCAGGGCGAAAAGCCTCCAGCCTGTGGAGGGAGCCAGAGACTCTACAAAAGCTACTGCCACAAAGAGTGAAGGAGCCCCAGCACCTAAAGGCTGGCTCTGCTCCAGGTGTGGCCACTAAACAAGGAACACTGATGAATGGCTGCAAATATTGTATTTTCTTCCAAAATCTTTGACTTTTACTTTTTTTCAAGTAAAGAATCTTATCGCCTCACTTTATTTTTCACAGAACATAATGCAGTTTACTTTCTAAAATGTGTCATTGATTAAATGTTATCTACTAAAACAGGGGTGTCCAACCATGTGCCATGGAGAGCCAAGACCCTGCAGGTTTTACCTCCAACCAGTGTCTTCAACAGCAGATTTCAGTGAACTTCTTCCCACTGATTGCTGATAAGTGAAAACACCTGCTGAAGAGACTGGGTAGAAGAGAAAACCTGCAGGGTCTTGGCTCTCCATGGCACATGGTTGGACACCCCTGTACTAAAACCTTGAAGCCATGAGAAGATTTTCTTGCGCTGTGACATGCTCTGTGTATTCTGTTATTTACATACACTGGAACTTCAAACATTTTTGGCCTTGCCAGGCAGTGTCATCTCTTTCCTCTAGATGGTGCAGTGTATCATAAATAATCAGAAGCCTTGTTTTCTATACGGTAATGATCAAACTGAATCCTGAAGTATTTTCACAAGATTAAAAAGTAACAGTTAAATATGCCATGTAACTGAGTTATAATGTTTTTGACTTTAAACGGTTGTATCACCCAGAAATGGCTTGATTGTAATTATACAAGTCACTTCAGACTGAGCAATTTGGACTAGAGGCATTCAAGGAGTAGTGATACTTCTTTATTACAACCCTGGGAGTGGATTTAGCAAAATGCAAATTTCATTGTTAAGGTTATACTGTGGTGCATCTTAAAAAAAAAAAAAAAGGAATCTTGTGTGAAAGTGGACTTGTGGACTGGTGACTGGAGAGTCACCAGTTCAATCCCCTGACTGGCCGGGTCATATCTGGGTGGGACAGATAACATAGCAGTGTTTGCCCCACCCTCCTTAACCCCACTGTGGTGCCCTTGAGCAAGGCCCTTAACCCCAACTGCTCCAGTGGAGCTGCTCAGTGGCCACAGGTCAGTCTGTGGTTGTACTGGGCAGCTTCCTGGTGTGAATGTGTAACTGCATGAGTGTGAACAGGGCGTCCTTGAAAAAGAGAGGTTCCCTTTCAATGGGACTCCCGTGTATAAATAAAGGTTAAATAAAAATAAAATAAAAAAGGTTAATTTTTAATAATTCATTTTGAAGAAGTTAAACTTTCATATTTTCTATTCATCATACTCAAAGTGGGCTATTTCAAGTCTTTTTTTTTTAAATCAAAGATTCAAAGGCTTTATTATCATGTGCACAATTAAGAAATGCTACATTTGCTGAGCAATGAAATTCTTACGCTGCTCTCCAAATGAATGCCAAGGTAAAAGGTACAGAAACAACAATTCTATTAAGGTCATGATACACTAACACAGTAACTCAATCCTACTACTAATGGATGCTAGTAACACACACACCAACACACAGTTAGGCAGTTAGGACTCCTTAAGCACACCTTGATACTAAATACTAAAACTAATGAGTACTAATAACACACACTAGGCAGTTTGGGCAGTTAAAGTACTTAAAGCAGTCAGACAAGAGGAATGAAATTGAAAATTCACTGGATGACTAAAGTTATAGTGGTATATTGATATCAAAGATAATGTGAACCTGAGATGGCATAAACCTATGTACAGTGTGCAAATAAGCATTGTGCAATGAGCAGTGTATAATTACAAATTAGCACCCAGTGCTAATTTCTGTAACGATAGTACTGTAGCACCTTGGGGGAGTCAGATTATTTAGCATCTCAGACAAGAGACAGTGGATAAGCATGGGAGAACAATGCTCAGGAGGTTCCTGGCAAGATAGCAGGAAGGAGTCAAGGACGTAGGGGGTTGAATGCAGTGTAATGCAAATGTCATGTTGTGTGTGTGGAGAAATGCCATGAAACTTGTGAGGAGTGATTTGTGAATATGTCTCTTATTTTACACACTCCACACTGGTGATCCAAGACGTATGATGGAACACGAGGCAAGAACCCTGGAGACAGCCCGGACTGGAACCCCCAGCCACGCATGTGCGGTTTCAGTCAAGCTACCGGACTTCTGGCAGCACAACCCGCGCTCTTGGTTCCACCACACCGAGGCCCACTTTGCCCTCCGGGGAGTAACGGCAGACGACATCAGATTCTACCATGCAGTCGCAGCGCTGGACGCCCGCACAGCTCAGCAGGTAGCGAGCCTGCTTGATCAGCCACCAGCCCGCAACAAATATGAGGCGCTCAAGGCTGTGCTCATCCAGCGCTACATGCTCTCGGAATGTGAGAGAGCAGAGAGGCTCCTGAGACGGACCGAGTTAGGAGATGGTTCGGCCGTTGACCTGATGGAGAAGATGCTGGCGTTAATGGGCACGGACGACGAGCACTTTCTGTTTGCCCAACTTTTCCTCCGGAACCTTCCAACGGTGGCGAGAGCGGTTCTGGCCAATTCGCCGTTGCTGGCCGCGCGGGACTACCGTGCCCTAGCCCAGGAGGCAGACCGGATCATCCTCACCACCAGGGCGATCACAGTCAACGTGGCAGCGGCGGAGCCCAGCGAGACGACCAGAGGAGGCGAGGAGCCACCGACGGTAGCAGCAGCAGGGGCCAAGGAGCGCCAGAGAGACACGCTCTGCTTCTACCACTGCCGCTTCGGAGAGATCGCAAGCAGATGTGCGCCACCGTGCCAATTCAAGTGCTTGGGAAAACGCCGAGGCCGACGGTCGGTAGCAGCTGCGACTCTCGGTGAAGAGAACAAGCTGCTCTACATGACGGACGCGCGCTCGGGGAGGCGTTTCCTCGTGGACACCGGAGCCCAGAAGAGCTTCATCCTGCCGACCTACGCTGACCGGCTGGCAGGACCTAGCGGCCCCGAGATGTTGGCAGCAAACGGCTCAGAAATTAAGACCTTTGGTGAGAGGACACTGATCTTATCTCTACACGGCCGTACATAAGAGTGGACTTTTGTCGTAGCAGCACTGAATTACCATATCCTGGGGGCTGATTTTCTGTGTGCACATGGTTTACTGGTTGATGTTGCTAACAGGCGCCTGGTTAATGCACTGTCCTTTGACTCTCTCCCCTGTACAGCTCGAGTGACCCGGCCAACAGCACAAGCCAATGTCACAGCTACAGGCGGTAAGTTCCACACACTGCTCACTCATTTCCCAGCACTCACGGTCCCGACGTTTTCCGCGGCAATCGCTAAACACGGGGTGGAGCACTTTATCACCACCACCGGGCCGCCCGTTTTTGCAAGACCTCGGCCCTTGGACACAGCTAAACTGGCCATAGCACGTGAGGAGTTCGCCAACCTGGAAAGGTTGGGCATCATCAGGCGATCAAACAGCCCATGGGCATCCCCACTACACATGGACCCTAAGGCTGAGGGATCGTGGTGACCGTGCGGTGATTTCCGCAGGTTGAACAACGCCACAGCACACGACTGCTACCCAATTCCCCACATACAGGATTTTTCCGTCCACCTCGCTGGAGCACGCATTTTTTCCAAAATAGATCTGGTCTGCGGTTACCACCAAGTCCCAGTGCGCGCGGAGGACATACCCAAAACAGCGGTAATAACTCCGCTCGGTCTATTTGAGTTCCTGCGCATGCCATTCGGGATAAAGGGCGCGGCACAGACATTCCAGCGCATGATGGATGCAGTGCTGTGTGATCTCCCGTTCGTGTTCGTCTACCTGGACGATATCCTGGTAGCCAGTGCGTCCAGAATCAGAATCAGAATCAGGTTTATTGCCATTGTTCATGTAGTACACAAACTAGGAATTTGTCTCGGTACAATGCTGCAACATTAAACATGATAAGATAAGAGAAATAAACTATATATGTAATAAAGTGTAGGATAAGATTAAGTGATACTGGTCAACAGTTAAAATATATATTAGCCAGCAGCAGATACTGTGGAGAACTATATAGTGCAGTCGGTAATGCAGGAAGAAAACAGTGATGATTGACATGAGTCTGGTTGAGCTGCTGTACATGGTGCACGAGAGTCAATAAGTCACTTAGTGTTCAGCAGTCTAATGGCAGAGGGGAAGAAGCTGTTCATGTGACGGGAGGTTTTAGTCTGGATGGACCGAAGTCTTCTACCAGAGGGGAGGGGGGCAAACAGTACGTGACCAGGGTGTGAGGGATCGGCTATGATCCGGCCAGCACGCCTCCGGGTCCTGGAGATGTACAGATCCTGGAGAGATGGGAGCTTGCAGCCGATCACCTTCTCAGCAGTGCGCACGACACGCTGCAGCCTTAGTCTGTCCCTGGCAGTGGCTCCTGCGTACCACACGGTTATGGAGGTGGTGAGGATGGACTCGATGATGGCTGTGTAGAACTGCACTAACATCTTGGTGGGTAGCTTGAGCTTCCTCAGCTGCCGCAGGAAGAACATCCTCTGCTGGGCTTTTTTGATGAGTGAGCTGATGGTCAGCTCCCATTTGAGGTCCCTGGTGATGGTAGTGCCTAGGAAGCGGAAGGAATCAGCAGTGGTGATGGGAGAGCCTGAGAGGGTGAGGGGGGGCAGAGGAGTAGTGACTTTCCTGAAGTCTACAATCATCTCCACTGTCTTCAGAGCGTTCAGCTGCAGGTTGTTATTGCTGCACCAGGACGCCAGCTGGGCCACCTCTCTCCTGTAGGCGGACTCGTCGCCGTTGGAGATGAGCCCGATGAGGGTGGTGTCGTCCGCAAACTTGATCAACTTGACAGACTGGTGGCTGGAGGTGCAGGAGTCTTTCGTCTTCGTCTTCGGACGAAGACGAAGACGAAACCCACCTCACGACGGTTTTCCGGAGGTTGGAGGAGCACGGGTTAATAATCAACCCGGCAAAATGCCAGTTCGGCGTGACAGAGATTGACTTTTTGGGGCACCGCGTCTCTCCGGAAGGAGCGATCCCGCTGCCCGACAAAGTGCGCGCCGTGGCAGATTTTTCCCGGCCTCAGACGGTCAGGGCGCTGCAGGAATTTTTGGGGATGGTGAACTTTTATAACCGTTTCCTTCCCCGTGCGGCGCAGCTCATGCAACCATTGTACGCCGCGCTCAAGAGACAGAAACCTGCGGATAGGGTCGAATGGACCCCGGAACGAGAGCGGGCGTTCTCGGAGGTTAAAGCAGCTCTGGCAAACGCCGCACTGCTGGCGCATCCGGACCCGGCAGCCCAGATAGCGCTCACCACCGACACTTCAGACGTGGCCATAGGGGCTGTCGTGCAGCAGCGCGTCGCCGGGGCTCGGCAGCTGCTCGCTTTTTTCAGCAGAACTTTGCGCGACAGCGAACGTAAATACAGCGCGTTTGACAGGGAGTTACTGGCTCTCCACCTGGCCATACGCCACTTCCAGTTCTGGCTGGAAGGGCACAGCTTCACTGCGTTCGTGGATCACAAGCCGCTAACATTCGCGATGGCCAAGGTTTCAGAACCGTGGTCAGGCTGGCAACAGAGACAGCTGGCCGCGATCTCAGAGTTTACTGCCGATATTCAGCATGTGTCGGGTAAACTGAATGTGGTGGTGGACTGCCTCTCGCGCGCCGTGGTGGCCCCGGTCTGCGTGGGGATAGATTATGCAGCCATGGCCGCGGAGCAGATTAGCGATGCAGACGTGCGCGTGCTCCAGTCTGGACCAACAGGGTTAAGGCTGGAGAGCAGGGTGCTGCAAGATGGCGGCCCCCCCAATCTGCGATGTCTCCACGGGCCGCCCGCGTCCGGTGGTCTCAGTCGCGTGGCGCCGCCACGTGTTTGAGTCAGTTTACACTCTGGCGCACCCAGGAGTGCGTGCGTCAGTCAAAATGGTGGGAGAGAAGTTTGTGTGGCCGAGCCTACACAAACAAGTAAAAGAGTGGGCTGCAGCCTGCGTGGCGTGCCAACAAGCCAAGGTACACAGACACACAACGGCTCCCTTGGAGCCGTTTCGGGTACCGGCTAAGAGGTTCGACCATGTTCACGTGGACCTTGTGGGCCCCCTCCCGCCATCACAAGGGTTCACGCACCTCCTGACAGTGGTGGACCACACCACACGCTGGCCAGAAGCAGTCCCACTGGCGGCAACCACATCCGCGGACGTAGCACGCGTATTTTTAACAGCATGGGTGGCACGTTTTGGAGTCCCGTCAGACATCACGTCCGACAGGGGCCCTCAATTTGTTTCCGAACTCTGGTCCGTGATGGCCCGCAGCCTGGGTGTTTCAATTCACCGCACAACCGCATACAACCCACAGGCCAATGGTTTATGCGAGCGTTTTCATAGATCACTGAAAGCATCGCCCAGGGCTTCACTGACGGATGCAAATTGGGTAGACAGGCTGCCGTGGGTTTTATTGGGGTTGCGCTCCGCGCCAAAAGAAGATTTGGAAGCTTCCCCCGCAGAGCTGGTTTTTGTGCAGCCCCTACGGCTGCCCGGGGAATTCAGCTTTTGCAGCATAGTGCAAACACAGGCACGCTGCCGGGCCCTGCCCACCACTGTTTTCCGAGTGTTTTCGTGCCTAAAACTTTGAAGAGCGCGGAGTTTGTGTTCGTCAGACACGACGCCCACCACCCGCCATTGCGCCCACCCTATGATGGACCGTTCAGAGTGTTGGAAACAGGGGATAAGCATTTTGTGCTAGACTTGGGGAGTAGACAGGAGAGAATTGGCATAGACAGACTCAAACTCGCTTTTGTTGTGGCGGACGAGCAAGTGCTGCTGGCTAGGGCCCCTCGGCGTGGAAGACCCCCACGGAGAACTCCCCAGGGAAACGATTCACCAGAGCAGCCACACGGACAGACCGAAGTGCCCCCCCCCCCCCGCCACGGCCCACCCGCAGTCAGACACACTCCCAGCAGCCCCCCACCGGCACAGCAGCGCCACGGAGGCAGTAAGCCCCAGTTACAGCAGATATGGGAGGAGACGGAAGCCCAAACGGCGTGTGGACTGATGTTCCATTGTTCTAAGATGCTGGGGGGGGCAGTGTAGCACCTTGGGGGAGTCAGATTATTTAGCATCTCAGACAAGAGACAGTGGATAAGCATGGGAGAACAATGCTCAGGAGGTTCCTGGCGAGATAGCAGGAAGGAGTCAAGGACGTAGGGGGTTGAATGCAGTGTAATGCAAATGTCATGTTGTGTGTGGAGAAATGCCATGAAACTTGTGAGGAGTGATTTGGGTAAAAGAAGAGCGCCTGCTGAAATGTGTCATTCTGTTCTGTGCTTGAAAGATGTGAAGTGTGTAATAAACTGTCTGTCGTGAATATGTCTCTTATTTTACACACTCCACAGTACCAGTAAAATGGTATGTAGCATTAGAAATGATATGGACATCAGACGGTTGAGACTATATCTACAGTACAGGTGAGCAGTGTGCAAATTTAGTGCATCAATTTTTATGATTTTTGCTCTTAGAAATAAATTATTTTAGATCTAGTATTTTTTTTCACATTTTTAAAAGTGACCACCACTGACTGTAATCACCAATTATTAAGACCTGAGAAGTGACTGATACATATCCTGTTAAAACATCCCTGTGATGTTATCGTTGAACATCTCCACTGCTGGAATGCCTGTTGTCCAATCTGTTTACCCTGGTGGAGCTAACTATTTAAAATATAATCCAACAACATATATCATTAAGTTTATTATAACATTAAGGTGTTATCTCAAAAGTAGATGTAAAGAGAATTCATGTAAATACAGTATGATAAAGATCATGAATGATTACAGGCAGGTTATACGCCACAGCTGACCTTGCACTATGTTTGGTATTTGGTTTTCAAACCTGACTTCATGCGGGTGCACATCAGAAGAAAAAGGGTCATTAAAGTTCAAAACATCTCCATGAGTCTTATGCTGACCCTTAAACATGGACAGACATACAATTAAAAGCCCAAACAGAAGGACTTTATGCAGCGGTGTGATAGAAACCAGAGTCCAGCTCATCTAACTAGAAGGTCCACATGTATGAGCGCCACAGATCCTACAGCCAGATATACGTGAGTAATGGCATGTCACGCAGACATGTCCACCACCTCAATCTCACTACCAGCATTGGGAGGCGCCACATAGATTCTTGTTTGCTGTTTCTTACTGTTTTTCCAAAACATCCATTGCATTGGAGTCAAACGGAGCTGCTTAGAAAGTTTAGTGTTTATCATTCAGAGACACCTGAGGGGGTCTGACGAGGCGCGTACTCTGAGTGACACGGCCCAAGGAAATATTGGTTCCACAGACTGCTTTATATCTGATCTTAAATGTTGTTCTTGGCACGTCCTTCTCATTTGTCTTCTTTCTGTGATAGAGTAGCAAAATCACTATGAGGAGAAATAACTCAAAGTTTTTCAGCTTCACTGAGGTAAGGATCATTGATTTACCTTTAAAAATGCTGGTGAATGTCAAAATGGACTTGGGCCTATCACTTAGGTTATGGTTTTATTTAGATTTTAAACAGAAATGAAGCTAAGAGAACAAATTACCTGTGTTATCAGTCTGGTTTGTGTAGTTGTACTCCGGTTATTATTTGTTCTATCCTTTCTTTACCATCGCTAAGCAGTTGGTGGGGAACGTTCATGAAGCCTTGCATTTTAAGATGAGTAATGGAAAGAAATTAGGAAATGACAAAACAAGCATTTGTCCTCTGTGTTGTCCAGCTTGGTTAGAGATGGTCAACAATAACACTTAATGGTGTGTTGACAATTGTTTAATGAAAGGTGAAACTGACGAGTGTGGGGTGTGGGTGTGGGGGGGTGTCACAGGATGCAACAGAAAACAAGAACTCAGTTCTGTTTTCCTCCACATCACTGATGCTGATAGAGAAATGCCCCGAGAGCTGAATCCTAAACACCGTCTCCCTGTAAGAACCCTCTATTGTGTCTAAGGTGATGGTGTGTTGGGTCTCAGGACCTAAAATCAGATAAAGCTTCCAAAAATAATTCCCAGGCAGACTTTTATGAGGCTTATCACATTTTTGGGAACTTCACAAAAACAGCACTGTGTGCGACTCACCTTTAGATCTTTTTTTTTTTATTATTATTATTATTAACAGCCCTGGTGAGAAGTTGATCCGTTCTAGTCACATTCAGTAAGAGGGTTTACAAACACTGTTTTGCAATAGATATATAATGGAAACATTATTCCATATATATATACACTATATTGTTATATACTTATTCTTCAATGAGGAAACAGCTGAAGATTTTAGATATTACTGTAGCATTGGCTTACTGGAAGCACATTTCTTTAAAAAGAAGAAGCTATTTTTAGACCGGATTTTGGATTAAAAAAACAAAACAAAACAAGCTTATCTAATATTTACAGGACAAGCCTTCCAAATGATTTGTGACGGTTAAATGGTTTGCTTATCTGTGCAATTCTCTTCAGACAGCATCTAGTTTTCATGCGTCTTCATACCATGGAAAAATAATTCACCTACAAAGTCTCATTAACTTCAATAAAATGGTAGATAAAATGCAGTAGTTTTTGTCACATGCACATACTGCACATTATCATTTGCATTTGTAGGGTATAAGATTTAAAAAACCATAATGGCTAACGTCACCAGAAGCGTTTATGTAGTGGAAAAGCAAGTTTTAGCTAAACGTTGTTCTTCGTAGCAAATGGTGAGATTAAACTGCATCCAGCTTGCGTAATTTCAGTTAAAAAGGTCAGGGGCTCAGGCACAGGTCACAGAATTATTTGGATGTTAAAATATAGTTATTGGGCATTAAAACCTTCTACCTTAAGCGATAGAAGATGGATGGATGGGTGGATGGCATTAAAACACATTTGATGGGCAATTGGTGTCTCCATGGGGGAAAATGCAAATCTGTAATACCTTTAAAAAAAAAAAAAAAAAAGCAGTCCTAAAAGCTTCATCTGATGTTAATTTGTGCACATGCCTGAGAAAGATGGAACTTACATTAGCTCATACAATAAATTTTATTTTTTTTAATTTAAATGCCAAGAAGACGTTTCTGACATGACGTCTGACATGACGTTTCTGTTTCCAAAAGTAGCTTCTCTGATGTGTGTAGGGCAAGCCTTCCAAAACTGAAACATTAGCTTATCTATTTAATTCTCAAAATTACCTTTTTTCTGTCCATAGAGCACCTATTTTAACTTCATATCATCAAATGTTTTGCATAAACCCTTTTCCTCCACTCCATTTTACATCTTCAAAGCAGTTTACAGTAAGTTTTTTGCAATTGTGACTGTCCCACAATGACCATACAAATCCAGGGGAACACTCACATGACAGTTATCTGTGACAATTGTGAAATCAGGACCATATCTCCCCATTCCATCAATTATTTTTTTCCCCCTACTGGTCGAAGACCTCTTTGGACGAGAACCGTAGAGGCTTGTGTGATGGGGCGGTCCATCTGTCCCACTTTTGTGAAATCAACTCCTCTTACAGTTGTGTTCCAATTGGGTTTTTTAAACTTGGTACCAAGGTTTGAGATACGCTGATGATGCGCATATTGCAATTTGACTCTGATCGGATGATTTTTTTTTTTTTTTGCAGGAATTATAGACCTTGAGGTCAAGGTCAGAGGTCAGTGTGATGTGCTCTCAAGTTGAAAGATCTGGTTGATTTTAAAACTGCAGTAATAATGTTTAAAGCGAAGAATCTATCACTGCCCACAAATATCCAAAAGTTGTTCCAAATAAGGGAGAAACAATATCATTTCAGAGGAACATGTATATTTCAAAAACCTTCAGTGAGAACAACCACCAAGCAACACTGTGTTTCAGTGCAAGGAGTCAGATTATGGAACGATTTTGGACCTGAATTAAAATCATGTACAACGCTTGGACAATTTAAACAAAAACTAAAGAAAGAAATACTTCATAGTTGTCTCTAAGACAAATCTTGGATGCCTTACACCCTGACCTGACTATGGGTTTGGGATCAAAAGGTCAAAGGTCACAATTAGCATTCCATTTGCACTATTACTCTAGAACGAGGAAAGCTTGGGTCACCAAATGTACACATGTTCACCCTGTGACCCTGAACTGTGACTATAGGTTTGGGGTGAAAAGGTCAGAGGTCAAGGTTGGCATTCCCTATACCCTATTACTATTAGGGATGGGCATTCGGTGAAATTTTCTTCACCGATCGTCGGGAGAATTAATGATTAATAATCGGTTAATCATTAACATTTTTAGGTAGGTAACAAGGCAGGTAGACTACATTAGAACATCAGGTATCAGCACGGAGAGCCGCACAACTCAAATCCACCTCTCTCTCTCAAATCCCTCTCTCTCTGTTCGCTGTTCTCGTGTTGGCTCGGCTCGGGAATCTCGCAAGCTGATTGGCCGAGACGTTTCACCCCGCAAGCTGATTGGCCGAGACGTTTTACCCAGCTTCTCTCCCTGCCGAGCGGCCACCCAACAAACGAAGACCGCAATCATTGCTCTATCACTCGTGTTGCTTAGTCTAGCCGCGTGGAACTTTTTGCTGTTCTCTTGTGCCATTTTGTGCGAAATAGTCTTCCCGTCGAGCCACTACGCCGCCTCCTGCAGCTTCCCTCGACGATCCTGCGCCTCTAGCACCTGAGGAGCAGTAAAGCTCTCATTAACCTGTGCAGTAAATCATTTTCATCTTGAGTTACGTATCTTGTTATAAGAATAAAAGAGTTCTAAAAACATATTTATGTACACTTTATTTACATCTACGTATGTATGTACACTTACACACACACACACGTGTGTGTGTGTCTTCTACCGAATCTTCATGACCTTCTCAATAAAGTTTCTGAAAAAAAAAAAAAAAAAAAGAATCTTCACGACCGCCATTACTCAGCGCGCAACCACTGTTGGCGGTTTCTTTTCAGTGTATTGCTGTGCTATTTTCATTTATTCTCTATCAAAATTGGCTTCGCGTAATAAGGGTGTTCCATGGACCAATAAGGAGGTGCAGTGTCTTTTATCAGGCTTGGATGAGTGGTGTTCAAATGATACATCATTTGTGTTGTCGATGAGGTATATTTGTATGCTGCATTGCAGTGATTGCAGTACACCTGGTCATTTTTTAAATTGAAATGGTCCCACGCAACACTTCGCCGTAACCGCTTCATGATTTGGCGATTGCCCTACGGAAGCTCGCATGTATCAACTGAGGCACGCCAGGGTACGGCGATGGTGTAATGTTGCCCCCTGGTGCCCAAATTTTGCCAGTGGCACAGTTAAATGCATTGCATTGTTTGAGGACGGCCGTGCACTAGGCCTAATAACCTACATTCGGATTGTTTAAAAAAAAAAAAACGGTTTGTCGACGAAAATGAACTTCCTCGGTGAAATTCTTAATGATCAATTATCGGTTAATCGGTAAATTATGCCCATCCCTAATTACTATACAACAAGTAAAGCTAGGGTCACCAAACTTAGTTCACAGGTTCACCCTGTGACCCTGAAGTTTGACTTTTTTTATCGCAAGGTCAAAGGTCAGCGTCAAAATGGCATGTAAACTACTGTATATCTCAACAACAAAGAATGCTAGGGCCACCACACTTGGTACACAGGTTCACCCTAAGACCATGACCTCTGAATATGGGTTTGGGGTCAAAAGGCCAAACGTCATCAGATGTCAAGTGAGATCGACCACCGAGGAAAAAGTGCAGAGACTGCTGAATGAGGAGTCTGCCTCAGTCCTCCACATCAGACACATCAGCCCTGACACTGGCTCTGCTGCCTCTGTAGGGGCTTGTGGGGTACAGATAGCACAACCCATCCCTAGCCTGACTTGCCAAAACTAAACTGAGAAGGCTTTGATAGGGGTTTAAGACAGGTTTAAGACATCTGCAACAAATCTGTGACTATTTTGAGAAAAAGTATGTTGCAAAAATTTTTTTGAAAACGTTCAAAATTCCTGCGACATGAAAGCAAGGCCCTGCAACTCATGAGAGGAAATTGCAAACTCCCACAAACATTTGGAGAGATTTTGGAAACTCCCTCATGAATGTTGTTTTCCAACTCATCACCAGCTGTCACAGCGCAGTGACATACTTAAAATACAGAAGAGTGACAGTTCATGATGGTAATTATGGGCAACCCCCACAACAGCCACGGACAAGCAGAGCGCTCAGCGGGAGCAATTAACATAGCAGTGTGATCTATGGACTGATAACAATATGTAGATGTGCCTTGTAACCTCTTTTGTCCTACAGCTCCGGAGCAGAGGCGAATTCCGGCCAGTAATCTTCCTATTGTTATGTATGACTTCCTGCTCTGTACTCAAATGCAAATGTCCCATGCCTTCCTGCAGTTTCTTTGATGATAACATGCCTTTCATGTATTGTCTGTAATGGGGTATAAAAACTGCATTGCTCTGTAACTCTCTCTCTCTCTGACCACTGCTTCTGACTACACGTATTGCCTGTATCTGCTGAGGAGAGCCTCTGAACTCGCTCTGGCGCGCTGCACGGCGCTGGAGTGAGTTCTCGTGATGGCGGTTTGATTAATAAACTCCCTCAAAAACTCTCAGTTCGCTGCCTATTATTTCATGCCGCCACAGTAATGGCTAGGGGGCCTAGGAGGTCTATAATGTTGAAGCGGCATGAAAAATAAGCAGCAGTGCTGTGGTTTTAAGCAGGTTTTATTAATCATGTCGCCTTCACGGGATCCCCTCTCCGGTGCATAGTGGAGCAGCCCGGAGCGGGATCCCTAAGCTCTCAGAGAAGGAGAGGCGGACACAGTGTGTCCACCTGTTGCAGGATCAGAGTGAGAGAGTAAGAGAGAGAGATTGCGTTACAGAGTTGCACCTTAAATACTTGATCATAACAATACATCAAAAAGACATACCCCACAGTCTAGAATGATCAAAGGGACAACAGAACAGGCAGGAGGTATTTGCATTTGTAAGCCATACATCACAATGGGCAGATTAGCTAGACCTCGCTCTAAGTGCAAGACAAAGAGGCTAACAAGCACATCTACATATTGATCTGAGTCTCTAGGTCACAGTAAGGACAGGACGCATGAGTACAAAGGATGAAAGGCATCGATTAACATCACATAGGTGAGACAGAAGAAACTCGTCTACCTGTAGACATTAATACACCAAAGCACATCTAAGATGCTCAGAAAAAGCACAGTAAGGACAAGCCATATGCACACTATACAGAATGGCGCATTACATCACAACACATGCATGTTTGCATCACAAATACATGAATGGCACATTGCTTCTCAGTAATGCAGCAGAAAAACAGAGAAAAGAGGGCTGAGTGTCCTTAGTCTGTTGTGGGGTTAAAACGAACCGCCACACGCTCCCCCCCAGAGGACGCGGCAGGGGGCCGCGACCTCGATAATCCATCTGTGTGAGCGAGCTGTGGGAGAAGCTCGCTGCAGGCGGAGGGGGAGGGAGGGGAGGGGTGGTAAGTGCCGGCAGGAGCTGTGAAATCGTCCTGAGCCGCGCAAAAATTGCTTGCTGCTCCGTGACGTCGAGGGGTTGTCCCGTTGCACGTGCGGAGATCACAAGAAGAAAAACTAGTCTCTGACTCCTCTCGTGGCCATGAAGAAAAGCAGGGGCGGCTGTAAGAAAAAAAGTAAACAAAACATAGGGACTGTTGGCTTTGGGTGCTGAAGCAACCCCAAAGCTCCCGGGAACAGCTGACGGCTGAAATCCCGTTGTGCCGTGGCTAAGACCATTAAAAAATCCAGTGGCGAGCTGCGTGCTTGCTTCAGGTGAACGAGCAGCCCTGAAGGTTCTGTGGGCAGCGGCGGAGGACGATGGCGGTCTGTGGCGTGGCTGAGACTGTTAACAAATCCTTCCAGTATGCTGCATGCGTGCCTCAGGTGAGCGAGCAGCCCTGAAAGGCAGCGGCGAAGGAGGAAGGCAGTCTGTGGAGCCATTACTTGTCCCATGCGTGATGCGCCGTCCTTGTAACTCCCCGATGCGTGCGCGGGGGTTCAGTGCGTGGGTGGGCCGCTGGAGTGGTGAGTCAGGGTGCAGAAACTTGGTGGAGAACGGCGCAGACGGCGCCGGTAAAATCCAGGTTGAGCTGTGGCTGTAGATTGGCCATGGTGCGTTGGAGCGGTGAGAGGAAATAGACGATCTTTAGTCCCTCAGACCCGTGCAGATGCGTTGGAGCGGCGGGAGGGAATAGACGATCCTATGTTCCTCAGGCTCATGCAGCTGCGTTGGAGCGGTGTGAGGAAGTAGACGATCTCCGTCCTCCGGGCTCGTGGAGGCGCGTTGGAGCGGTGCGAGGCAATAGACGATCTTTGTGCCCCGGGCTCGTGCAGCTGCGTTGGAGCGGTGAGAGGGAGGAGACGATCGTTGTCGCTCGTGCGGCCATGAAGAAAAGACGAGGCTGAATGGCGGCTGTGATGAGGGCAGAGGGACTGGCGTGTTGACTTTAGGTTCAGGCGTAACCCTAAAGCCTCGGGAACCGCAAAACCGCTGAATTCCCTATGTGTGCCATGACGTTTTCTGCAGTTTACCCGGTCGTGGGTGATGTCCGGAGAACGGCTCGCCTGTGTTGGCTCCGCGTCGAAGTCTCCCTGAAGCCGCAGGGAGGGGGAACCAGTAGGCCGCTGCGACGGAGCATTCATGCCCGGGTGTTGCGTTCGCTGGCCGCTCGTTTTTTTCAGCGTCGGTTCGCCAGCGTGGCCATCCAAAACAGAAGGCTGCGTTGCACAAAGCGTGTGCGTCTTCAAGGGGCCACCAACGCAGCTGTGTGGCTGTCCAGCTCGGAAGGTTGCTTTCGCACAAAACGTGTGCGTGTTCGAGGGGTCACCAGTGAAGCGGCATGGAAAAATAAGCAGCAGTGCTGTGGTTTTAAGCAGGTTTTATTAATCATGTCGCCTTCACGGGATCCCCTCTCCGGTGCATAGTGGAGCAGCCCGGAGCGGGATCCCTAAGCTCTCAGAGAAGGAGAGGCGGACACAGTGTGTCCACCTGTTGCAGGATCAGAGTGAGAGAGTAAGAGAGAGAGATTGCGTTACAGAGTTGCACCTTAAATACTTGATCATAACAATACATCAAAAAGACATACCCCACAGTCTAGAATGATCAAAGGGACAACAGAACAGGCAGGAGGTATTTGCATTTGTAAGCCATACATCACAATGGGCAGATTAGCTAGACCTCGCTCTAAGTGCAAGACAAAGAGGCTAACAAGCACATCTACATATTGATCTGAGTCTCTAGGTCACAGTAAGGACAGGACCCATGAGTACAAAGGATGAAAGGCATCGATTAACATCACATAGGTGAGACAGAAGAAACTCGTCTACCTGTAGACATTAATACACCAAAGCACATCTAAGATGCTCAGAAAAAGCACAGTAAGGACAAGCCATATGCACACTATACAGAATGGCGCATTACATCACAACACATGCATGTTTGCATCACAAATACATGAATGGCACATTGCTTCTCAGTAATGCAGCAGAAAAACAGAGAAAAGAGGGCTGAGTGTCCTTAGTCTGTTGTGGGGTTAAAACGAACCGCCACAATGTGAATTTTTCTGTATATTTTTGCCTACTGCCCAGAAAATTGGGAAAAATAAATGTTACTTTCCAATTATTTCAAAGCAGTTAATTTTTTACATTTTTTTTCATGAACTGATGTATTTATTTTACTGAAAAGCTAACAGAGAATGAATCATCACACAGTAGTTCAGACATGGCCGTGTAAACATTTAATAATAACTAGAAAAGCACCGAGAGCGCATACCTCCACCAAAGCTCCTTCCATCCCTCATGGATCACCTCCAAAATGCAATGGGTTTGTGTGTAGGCCAAGAGCCACTTCTGGTGAAAATTGTATCAAAGTCTTGTCTATTAGTTTTGGAGTATTGTTGCAACACACTGTGAAAAGATAAACGCCTTGGCTGAGGTATGCATTCTCAGATCATCACCAAAATATAATGGCTTCCTCTCTAGCTAGAGAACCACCTCTGGTGAAAATTTCATCCAAATCCATCCAGTGGTTTTTGTGTAATCCTGCTGCACAAATACAATTAAAGCCCTTGGTGGAGGTATGCACTCTCAGATCATCACCAAAATCTAATCATCTGTTCTCTGTGCCATTACACACCTTTCCTGAAAATTTCATTAAAATCCATTTATAACTTTTTGAGTACTGTTACTAACAGACAAACAAACTGTTATGTTTGCGCCTTGCAAGGTAAGATGAGGCGCCAGAAGCCAGCAGTGAGTTTGTTATTTTATTAAGAAAAAGTACAAAATAATGTGCCACGAGGGGCAAAACACAAACACTAAACACAAGCGACCCCGGAGGGTGAAATAACTGAGCATATAAAGGATCAACACAGTCACTTACATATGCAGCAGCGAGGGCAAAACCTACGCTGTAGAATAAACACTTACACAGAAATAGCGAGGACGAAACCTTACTCTGAAAAGGACTGGCTTCGGACGTAGGGAAACCAGTCCTGATAGGGTGAGGTTGCAACGAGGAATGAGACTCGACTGCAATCTTAAATAGAGAATAATTAAACCATTAACAGGTATGCAAAGATAATGAAAATAAGTGCCAGCAGCCGTGACAGCCCGAGAGCAGACTGACGGATGAAAGTGCTGCCATGGCGCTGTCAAAATAAAAGCACAAATACACACCATCATAAAACACTCAAATAAAAGAGACAAAAAGGAGAAAATAAGTGACTCGAGCGCAGATCAGACCCACGCTCGGGATCACCACAGTGCCCCCCATTTAAGGGATGGATCCCAGACATTCCCCTGTAACATCCGGGGAAAATGGACCCCCCGCCCCCCCCAACCAGAAATAACTACCAAGAAACAGCCTCGGGAGGGCAGAGGGGGAACCCAGGCCTGGAAGGAGGGACAGTGAAAAGAAAGAAGTAAAAACAAACAAACCCCAAAGTGCACAGCAACCCCCCCCACACACACCCCCGTAGAAGAGAAAATACATCAATGTACCAACATAAAGAAACATAGCAAAGCTCAAACTCTAAGTACAAGTGAAGGTGCACCCCCCCCCCACCCCGAAATGTCAACCCAACAAATCAAATAGGGACAAAGAAGGCTGAACATTCCAACTTATACTAATAGATGAGAGAATAAGACAAGATAAAACTTATGCTGGTAACACTGATAAAAGAGGAGCAAAAGCACTACGCACACAGGATAAAAAAAAAAAAAAGAAATGAAAAACTGTTCTGGTGGCATCACAAAATCCCACCACCGCCAAACCACCAAATAGCATGAGTCGGGTGGCCTGCCAGGGAAAACGGGCCACCCAATCCAGCAGTTTATCAGGTGGCCGGCTTGGGTGTTTAAGCCACCAGGCCAGGAGAGGCGGACTGGGAGGCGACCTCCTCACAGCAATACCCACAGGGACCATGAAGCCTTCCGCAGGGGAACGGCAAACTGTAGCTCCCGCGGTGGTCCCTGTCCGGGACATTGCTGCACCCATAGAGGGCACTGGCTGGGCCAGCGCGGCACTCATGGAGGTCCCACCCCGGAAAAAAGCTGCACCCGCGGTGGTCCCGGTCCAGGACATGGCTGCACCCACGGTGGACCCCAACTGGGCCATAGCTGCATCCGCGAAGACCACCGGCGGCAGACCCAAACCCAAGGAGACCACCGGAGTAACAGGATGTGCCCCAGTGACCCTGAAAGGAGACTCAAGGACAGGACAAACAGGGTCAGGGTCACCGGCAGCAGTGGAACCCGGCAAGGCGAGTGCAGCCGCTGCTGATGGCAGCGACCAGCTCTCCTAACCAAGAGCCAGACAAGATCTCTCCAATACTAAAATAATGAAAACAAAGGAGAGCACTTGCCTGAGCTCAAGTTCCACCACCGTCCAGGACTCCGTCGATCCGGATAGTGATGACTCTGGCCCAGCCTCCTGAAGGTCCAACTCGAACTCTGCTGCGGCGGCCCCAACAGTAGGCATGATGGTCAAAGCAGTCTCAGAACCCCCTGGCGCTGTAGCTCACACCGAAGGCTCGCTCGATGGAGTGACAGGAGGTCCGTCTCCAGCTGGGGTAGGGCTCTGCTCAATGGAGATCCGGGGACGCTTCATTGTCGGCACAGGCTCCAACTGACAGTCCGCCCTCCTCCTCTGTCCATGTCGTGGCTATGGGGCTGGAACCAGGCTCTCCAGGGACGCAGGCTACTCCTCCGTCCGACAGTCTAATCCTGGCACCGACGGACACTCAGGGGATAAAGGAGGAGACACAGAGGAAGCAGGAGATGCATTAATGGCTGCAGCAGGTGGTGGGGGCTCAGGGGACTGCGTGGCCTGAGCCTCACCCCCAGGAATCAGACAAGGTAATTCATTAACCAGCAATAAAGAATGTTTTCCTGGGGAACGGTGGTCACTGCTGCAGCAGGCTCTATTTTTTCTTCTTCCCATCATGTAGATGAGAGAGGACCCCTCGGGAAGACCAGGAGGAGCCGCTCTGTAAAGATCGGTGCTGGAGGCAGCCGGAGATGGAATCACAAAGCTAGCAGCAGCTGGAGAAGGCGCCATGCAGGAGGGAGAAGCAGCTGAGGCAGTCCGGGGTAGGAGAGCTGGCGAAACAGCTGACAATGAGGACCTGGAGGCTGAAGCTGCTGACAATACACTCTGCGGAGGCGGAGAAAACCCAGCTGACTGGGAGACAGGGGAATCCTTATGGTGGCCCGTAGTTGGATCTGGATGGGTACCTCGCAGTGTATTCGCCCGGTATTTCTCCTCCTTCCACTTAGGGACAGCCAAGTCACGGGGAGGAGAAGGGTCCTGTGCTGGGTGGCGGTGTCTACGTGCTGGAGTGGACCCAATCCTTAAATATGGAAAACGTCGCTGCTGGGCGGAGACAGTAGCCAGCAGCTCAGCAAACTCAGAATAATTATTCAAACCAGGACGGGCTTCTAAAGTCCTTTCCGCAGCCACCACGCTCTTCAGCACTTTGTTCGGGTTGCAGGAGAAACGAGCTTCAGCCATCCCGTCCCCGATGAATTCAGCTGCCCACTGTTCATCGTCACTGGGAAACCCGGCTGCCCTTCTCCCACGGCGCGCTGGAAGATGGCTTTCAGGCAAAGCAGAAACGGGGGCTGGAACCGTAGCAGGAACCTGGTCATGAGGCAAGGAATGGGAGTGCTTCGCCGTCTGCCCCATCTTTGGCTTCCTGACGGAACTCTTCACCAGCTCACGATGTCTCTGCTGGAGCAACACTAGCTCAACCATCCTCTCCCTGCCCTCAGAGTGCTCAGCAAGGCAAGGATGATGATTAACAGCTGCCTCCACAAGGTCCAGGTACCACAGGGCGTGTTTGGGTGTGGAGTACTGACGTGCTTTGGCCAGGAGGTCGTCTATCTCCATTAGAGCCTGGACAAGCTCAAAACCCAGGCTCATAGGATACCATTTGCCGAAAGACGCCATAATACCCAAACAAAAAAAAAATGCTGGCACCCGAAGAAAAAAAAAATTTAGAGCCAAAAACAAAGCCCACTGTGGCTGGCACCTGCTTTGGCTGCAACCTATTGTTATGTTTGTCCCTAGCAGGGCAAAGGTGAGGAGCCAGAAGCCAGCAGAAGCCAGAGTTATTACCTCCTTGGTGGAGGTAATAATTTTATTTGTACAGCACCTTTTGCATACAGAAGTTGCCTGTTATAAAACAGAAAATCAAAAAGGATTAAGGAACAGAGATTCACAAATTGAAAGAATAAACATTTCAATGGTAAAATAAATGAGGATTTAAAGATTACACAACATACCAAAAAAAAATTTTTTGTAAGTTGTCTGTGTTTTTTCAACTGATTTAAGACAATTTTGCACTGCTGAATCCGAAAATGACATCTGTTTCTTTCGATCAGGTCAGGTTTTTATGCTAAGTTGTAAGCAGTTGTACAGCAGTTGTACAGTCGTACTGTAAATTGAATAGTAGACACTGATAAAGGTAAGTACATGTAAATTGAATGTTATGTCATCATTGTTCAAAATTCAGAGAATTTCAAGAAATAAAAAAGAATTTTGCATCATATAAAGTGAAAATACCCAAACATGTAAACAAAAACGTAAAAAATTTGTGGCCATAGTTCAAAAAGTTGACCTGATTGAACAAAACCAATGTGATTTTTGGATTCAGCACATCAAAATTGTCCCAAATCAGCTAAAAAACTTAGACAATAAATTTGGTGTTGACCAGTGTTATTTGTCATTATTAGAAATAATAAAGACCTTCATTTTGGACCATCAAATTTAATATTTTTTAAGACTTCTCAGACTTGCAAATATCCTGCAGTAGCCTATGGGCTGAATTATTTTAGCCCACATGTAACAGGAATCAAGGGGGTGGTCTTACACCTGCCACTTGCACATGACAGATATGATTGGATGACTGTGTCACACTGTTTAGGCTGCAAAAAATCAGGCCATTTACAGTGTCCATCCATCCATCCATCCATCCATCTTCTACCGCTTAATATGTTTTGGGTCGCGGGGAACTGGAGCCTATCCCAGCATCTTTGAACGAGTGGCAGGGTATACCCTGGACAGATCACCAGTCCATCGCAGGGCCAACACAGAGAGACAGACAACCATTCACTCTCACATTCATACCAGGACAATTTAGAATCTCCAATTGATGCCAGTTAACCTAACCTGCAAGTCTTTGGTCTGTGGGAGGAAACCCACGCAGGCACAGGGAGAACATACACACTCCACACAGAAGGGTCACAGATTGTCAGGGAGTGGGATTGATCCCGTGACCTTCTTGCTGTGCAACCACAGTGCTAACCACTGTCCACCGAGCCGCCACATATTCAGTGTTTTAGTCTGAATTTTGGGAACTTTGAAAAGTTCTAAATCCCACAAAAACAAGTCAAACCATCAAGTAAAATGTTCTGAATTTTTTTTTCCCCTTCAGTTACATAATTTTCTTCATAATTTATCTGGGTGGGGGTGAGGGAGCTTAGCCTACCTAGCTCAGACACTAGCCGCCCCTGGTAGAGACTGCCTTTTTTCAGCAGACTTATTTAATAGTTCACAAACACAAAAACTTGAATAGGTAGGCCAAGGTTAGTATTCAGCATTTGATTGAGGGAAATAAGTATTTGATCCCCTACCAACCAGCAAGAATTCTGACCTGCGCAGACCAGTTATATATCCATGAGGCACATAAATTAGTCCTGTCCCTTTAGGAAAGTATTCCTAATCTCAATTTGTTACATGTATAAAAGACTCCTGTCACAGTATCACTCTCTTCAATTCCAACCTCTCCACAAGAAGCTTGGTGAGAAAGAGACCACTCTTGGTGCGATAATTTAAAAATGGAAGAAATATAAGATGACAGTCAATCGCCCTCACTCTGGAGCTCCATGTAAGAGCATGGGAGGAGCTTGTTAATAATCTCAAGGGAGCTGGGACCACTATCACCAAGAAAGCCATTGGTAACACACTTCGCCATAATGGACTGAGATCCTGCAGTGCTCGCAAGGTCCCTCTGCTCAAGAAGGCACATGTATAGGCTCATCTGAAGTTTGCCAGTGAACACCTGAATGATTCAGAGAAGGCTTGGGAGAATGTGGTGTGGAGACCAAAATTGAGCTCTTTGGCATCAACTCAACTTGCCGTGTTTGGAGGCAGAGAAATGCTGAATATGACCCCAAGAACACCATCTCCACTGTCAAACATGGAGATGGAAACATCCTGCTTTGTGGCTGTTTCTCTATTAAGGATACAGGAAGACTTCACCACACTGAGGGGCTGATGAATGAGGCTAAGTCCCGTAGAATCTTGGATGAGAACTTCCTGGCCTCAGCCAGAACACTGTTGATGGGTCATGGATGGGTCTTCCAGCATGACAATGACCCAAAACATACGGCCAAGGCAACAAAGGAGTGGCTCAAGAAGAAGCACATTAAGCTCCTGGAGTGGCCTAGCCAGTCCCCGGACCTTAATCCCATAGAAAATCTGTGGAGGGAGCTGAAACTTCGAGTGGTCAAGCGATACCCTGGAAACCTTCACGATTTGGAGAGTATCTGTAAAGAGGAGTGGACCAAAATCCCTCCTGCGATGCTGCCAAACCTGGTGACCAACTACAAGAAACGTCTGACCTCTGTGCTTGCCAACAAAAGTTTCTCCACCAAGTACTAAGTCACGTTTTGCTTGGAGATCAAATATTTATTCCCCTCAATCAAATGCAAATTAATTTATAATCTTATTTAATATTTTTTCTGGATTTTTTTAATGTTGATCTTCTGTCTCTCTCTGTTAAAATAAACCTACTGTGGCGTGACCCCCACAACAGACTGAGACAGACACAGCGCTCGGCTAGAGCAAATAACAGAACAGTGAAATGTGTGTATTAATGTCTACAGGCAGCCCCGCTCCTTCTGGCTTGTTTCGGCTCAGTATTGTGATGTTAATGTCCCATTCATGCATTGTGTTCATGCTTCCTGTTCTCACTGTGTCTCTCAAATGCAAATGCCATACCCACTGCTGTGAATGCCCTTTCATGCATTGTCTGTAACTGGTATAAATACCGCACATATTCTGTAACTCATCCTCTCTTCAACTGCTGCTGCTGACACACACATCTTGTGTTTCATTGCTGGAGAGCCTGAGGACCCCGCTCCAGTCTGCTCACACTTAGGGCTGGAGCGGAGTTCCTATGATGGCGGTGTGATTTAATAAACCTGCTTAAAACCTCTCATCGCTGCCTTTATTTTATCAGCCACCATATTGGTGACCCGACGCTGAAAAAAACACGCTGCCGGCAAACGCAGTACCCGGCGGTAATGCTCCGACGACAAGCGAACGCAGCAGCTGCCTTCTGCTTCAGTGAACTCTCAGGACATCACCCACGACCGGGAAAGCCGCAGCAAACTCCATGGTGGGATCTGCACGCCTAGATCGGCACATCCACGCTGGACCGGCCGCGCTCACAGCTCCTCCACACGAGAGCGCATGCACCTCGTCCCCTCTCCACGATGGCGACCTCCATGGCCGACGGAGAATGCAGCGCGTGGACCTGAACGCACCATGGCCGAGCGAGTGACAAAGATCGTCTCCTCCCTCTCACCGCTCCAATCTGCACGAGCGCGAGGGACAAAGATCGTCTACTTCCTTTCACCGCTCCAACACATCGAACAGGGATGATTACGCTCCCTGACCTTGTCTCCTCTCCAGCTGGCCCAACAACGCACGGAGCCCCGGCACACGCACCGGGGAGTTACACGGACGGCGCACCACGCACGGGACGCATACGGCTCTGCAGACCCCCACCCTCCTTCGCCGCTGCACACAGGCCCTTCAAGGTTGCTCGTACACCTGAGGCACGCACGCAGCATGCACGAGGGATTTGCTAATGGTCTCAGCCACGGCGCACAAGGGAAATTCAGCGGTTTGCGGTTTCCAAGAGCTTTAAGGTTGTGCCTGCACCTAAAGTCAACACGCCAGTCCCGCTGCTTTTATTACAGCCGCCACGCAGCCTCGTCTTTTCTTCACGGCCACTATTAATCCTTGCAGGACTTAATCGCGAGAGGAGCCAGTGACTAATTTTTCTTCTTGTGATCTCCGCACGTTCAACGGGACAGCCCCTCAACATCGCAGAACAACAAGCAATTTTTGCGCGGCCCGGACGATTTCACCGTCCCCGGCCGGCATTTACTACCCCCCACCCCCCTCCACCCTCGCCTGCACAGAGCTTTTCCTGCTCGCTGCTAAAGCTGAACTATCGAGGTCTCAGCCCCCTGCCGAGCCCTCTGGGGGGGAGCGGTGTGGCGTGACCCCCACAACAGACTGAGACAGACACAGCGCTCGGCTAGAGCAAATAACAGAACAGTGAAATGTGTGTATTAATGTCTACAGGCAGCCCCGCTCCTTCTGGCTTGTTTCGGCTCAGTATTGTGACGTTAATGTCCCATTCATGCATTGTGTTCATGCTTCCTGTTCTCACTGTGTCTCTCAAATGCAAATGCCATACCCACTGCTGTGAATGCCCTTTCATGCATTGTCTGTAACTGGTATAAATACCGCACATATTCTGTAACTCATCCTCTCTTCAACTGCTGCTGCTGACACACACATCTTGTGTCTCATTGCTGGAGAACCTGAGGACCCCACTCCAGTCTGCTCACACTTAGGGCTGGAGCGGAGTTCCTATGATGGCGGTGTGATTTAATAAACCTGCTTAAAACCTCTCATCGCTGCCTTTATTTTATCAGCCGCCATACCTACCATAAAATTATGGACTGTGCATTTCTTTGTAAAGGGGGTAAACTTACAAATTCAGCAGGGAATCATATAATTAATTCCCCCACAGTATGTTCATATAGCGAAACCTTCAGTCAATAGAAATGGAGGTCTTACATCAGGGGTGGGCAATCATGTGCCACGGAGGGCTGATCCACTCCAGGTTTTCTTTTCCACCCAGTCTAGCAATCCTTGAAGCTGATCAATGAAGACACCTGCTGAAAAGACTGGGTGGAACAGAAAACCTGCAATGGATTAGCCCTCAATGCATCACCCCCCCCCCCCATCTTAGATACAACGTGTCATGCATCCGACCGGATATATACGTCTGGATATATACGGTGCAGTGCAAAAGTATCTGTCCCCTACCCAATTTCTTTTTTTTTTCACATATTTGTCACACTTAAATGTTTCAGATCATCGAACAGATTTTAATATTAGACAAGGATGACCTGAGTAAAACAAAATGCAGTTTTTAAATGATGATTTCATTTATTAACCCCTTGCACTCTGGTCAATTTCCCTAAAAACGCCAAAAAATAACGTACCCAAAGTAAATCAAAAGCTGTTCTTCAACCCTTTGCAGCATCTTCATGGGGTTGGTCTCATTTAAAAGAAAACACTTTGAATTTTTTGGCAAAACAGTCATAATCTCTCTAAGTGCTCCAGCCACTGAGTAACAGTCATCTAAACATACTGAACTTGAAGAAAATAAATTTCGCCTGGGTGTTTTTTTGGATTCAAATGCTTGCAAATAACACACAGCTTCAGATCCGGGCTGGAAAATGCAACAGAAATGTAGAACCAAGTGTTATCCAACTAAGGTCAAAATTTTGTAACAATACCACAAAAAATGAATATATTACACAGCTTTATACTCAGGTTGTTCCCAGGCGTTTTTGAACTGTGCCAAATTGTGCCAAATGGCACAGTTTGGAAAAACGTCTGTAACTTTTGAACGATTCAATATAGAAGCTTGATGTTGGGTTCTAATGAAAGGTGACACTCAGGGCTGTGTGTGTGGGGGGGGTTGTCCCTCCACCCCCCCCCCCCCGCTACAGAGGACGGACATTGCCCGGTGCACCGTGGTCACGGTGCGCCGCGGTCTACGACGCACAGTTGTAATTTACCAATCGGTCAAAAGTCATTTTTGATTACAATTTTCAGGGATAAAGAATAATTTAGCTTATAACACTTACCTGTTCACAACAGCAGCGTAGCTGGCGAACTTCTCTTCCTCATTGTCAGACGAACGTGACGCTGGTCCGCTTGTTACGGACTCGTGGTTCTGCTCACGCGACCCGGTCAAACCATAATTCCATTATTGCAGTTTTGCGCTTCCATGATTGCGGTTTTGGCGAACGATTTTTCAAAACAAATAAGAACAGTAATAAGAAAAAAAGACTGGCGAACGCCTGTGTGTCACCCAGCCTTACACAAAACAGTTTTCAAACTTCTGTGCTTCAATTGGCTGGCTGTATTTGCAGCCGTTGGTAGGCGGGTCCTTCTTGCTAGGTTTTCAGTCATTGGTTCTTCAAGGTTTCAGAAACCCAATTCAAGACTCTTATTAGTCGAATGAGAGGTCAATCACATCTAAACCAATCAAAGCACTCCTTTGGCTTTCTGTTTGCGGCTGTGTCTGTAGTGGAAGAACGGAAATGCAGGTGTGTTTTTTTTTCAGTGCGCACTAGGACGCACAGTGTGCGTACGAGGACGCCCTCGTGCGTCCTAGGACGCCGAGACATGCCCGCCCGCGGTACACCGAAGTACAACAGGTTAAGGGAACAAAAGCTATCCAAACCTAACTGGACCTATAGAATAAAGTAATTGCCCCTCTTGTTGCATCATGAATTAACTGTGATTAACCAAATTTTTTTGAAAGTCGAGTTCAGTTTTACTAGCCACATTCAGGCTTGATTACTGCTAGACCTGTTGAATCAAGAAATCAATTAATTAGAACCTGTCTGACAAAGTAAACTAGACTAAAAAATCTCAAAAAACAAAACATCATGCAGCAATCTAAAGAAATTCAAGAACAAATGAGAAACAAAATCCCAGAACAACATCTAAAGAACTGCAGGCCTCACTTGCATCAGTTTGGACACTGGTCCATGATTCAACAATAAGAAAGAGACTAGGCAAAAATGGCATCCATGGGAGAGTTCCAAGGCAAAAACCACTACTGACCAAAAAGAACACAAAGGATCATCTCACATTTGCCAGAAAACATCTTGATGATCAGTAAGACTTTTGGGAAAATATTCTGTGGACTGACAAGACAAAAGTTAAACTTTTTGGAAGGCGTGTGTCTTGTTACATCTGCCGTAAAACTACCACAGCATTTCATAAAAAGAACATAATACCAATAGTCAAACATAGTGGTGGTAGTGTGATGGTCTGGAGCTGCTCTGCTGCTTTAGGACATGGATAACTTGCCGAAATTGATGGAACCACAAATTCTGCTTTCTACCAGAAAATCCTGAAAGAGAATGTCCAGCCATCAGTTCATGACCTCAAGCTCAAGCCCTCCAATGTGGCTGAATTATAACAATTTTGCAAGAAATATTTGCCAGAATTCCTCAACAGCGATGTAAGATTCATTGTCAGTTATCGCAACCACTTGATTGCAGTTGTTGCTGCCGAGGGTGGCACAATATTAGGTTAAGGGGCAATTTTAGGACCCAGATAGGTTTGTATAGGTTTTCCCCTTAATGAATGCAATTGTCGTTTAAAAACTACATTTTGCATTTACTCAAATTATCTTTGTCTATTGATTGAAATGTGTTTGATGATCTGAAATATTTAAGTGTGACAAATATGCAAAAATTAAAGAAATCAGGAAGGGGCAAATACTTTTTCTTAGCACTGGAGATATGTGCATGCATGTTTGTATGTACAGGTACATATATTTGTACATACACTACCGTTCAAAAGTTTGGGGTCACTTAGAAATTTCCTTATTTTTGAAAGAAAAGCACTATTTTTTTTCAATAAAGATAACTTTAAACTAATCAGAAATACACTCTAATATCTAATATACATTGCTAAAGTGGTAAATGACTATTCTAGCTGCAAATGTCTGGTTTTTGGTGCAATATCTACATAGGTGTATAGAGGCCCATTTCCAGCAACTATCACTCCAGTGTTCTAATGGTACAATGTGTTTGCTCATTGCGTCAGAAGGCTAATGGATGATTAGAAAACCCTTGTGCAATCATGTTAGCACAGCTGAAAACAGTTTCGCTGGTTAGAGAAGCTATAAAACTGACCTTCCTTTGAGCAGGTTGAGTATCTGGAAAAAATTATTATTTCAAATACAAATCATTATTTCTAACCTTGTCAATGTCTTGACTATATTTTCTATTCATTTTACAACTCATGGTGGTAAATAAGTGTAACTTTTCATGGAAAACACAAAATAATTGTCTGGGTGACCCCAAACTTTTGAACGGTAGTGTATATTACACTTTTATTATTTTACAAATACAAATATGCTCAATTTATTTTTCAAAGAATTTTACTGCTCGTCACCACATGACAGTTACTGGTAGTACCGGTAAATGTCTTTTTGCATCCTTCTGTACATTTATTTCTGACTGGATAAAAGGGAAATGTTTCAGAAGTAAAAAATACTGTACTTGCATCCAGTTGACTTGACTGAGCTTTCATACTTACCCACCTGGATGACTGAGAATCTTCATCAAGCTACAGTAATAAAAGTTTTTTGGTTTATTATTCATTTAGTTATGTTTTATTTTATTTTAATAGTGCATGCCCGTAGAAAGCAAGTATTCCTGTCTGAAACAGGTAGCCCAATCAGGCTTCACAGGCCCAAATGTCAGCTGTGTTTGAAAGTGGAATACAGAGGTGTAGCCTATATGTAGGCAATCACACATGTTAGACTTTGACAAATATGAAAGGGACTGAACTGAGATTTATTTGATTGTGTGAATATTAATTACAGAATAATTGAAAATGAATGGGACATCCAATATTAGCCACTGTTTAAGAACCGCTTGTTTATTTTTTTGTCACATCACTTATTTGTGTGATCTTTTATGAGTTATATACATAATAGTGTATCTTGCACTTTAGGGAATGGGAGTTGTTCAGTCACCATTATAATTTAGTTTATATGTGTAGTTTATAGTCTCTCGTCAATAAACTCATGCAGTACTATAACAGGACACATTTACAAATATTTGAGACCCATTGCAGTGCATCCTTTTATATTTTAGCAATATTATAAGTACAAAACACCGAACATTATTATTATTATTTTTTGTATCTTGTATACTTTATTGAGCCCCAGAGGGAAATTCAGGGCATCCACAGTACGGTGCCAATCCCTTCACCTTTCACACACACACACACACACGCATACAGTATGTGTCCACATATGATATGCAGTTGATCTGGCCATTCCGCTCCACAATGAAGCAGCAGTTGGGACTGCCGTCTACCACTGACCGGGCAGGCTGGGCAGGCTGGACATGCCTCCCTGCGAATGATTATGGAGCGCCCGGTCGGACACCGGTGTTAGAGAAGCAGCAGCTGAGCAGGCGGATCGCAGTCCTTCACAGGGAGCCGAGTCTCGGCTGCTGCTTTACCCATGTGCCTGCAAAGGACTGTGATCCACCAGTTCAGCTGCTGGCTCCCCCTGCACCTCGTGTTCTTCATGCCAAATTATCCATTAGACCTACGCAATCACAGCAACTTTATGGTATAATTGTTTAAGCATTAAATCTTAAGTCTATCTTTTGTCACTATTTGCCCTACAGGTAGCATTATTTCCTTGTTTTGTCCAGGAAAACACTGTGGTGACTGACAGGTCATGATGCTGTGTGTTATCCAATCAGCATGGTCGTGATGCTGCGCATTGTCCAATGAGTATAGCCATGGTGCCACGTATTATTCAATCAGCAGTCCGAAACCCCACCCACACTTCTTGAAGCCAGGGCGTGAAGAGACAGAGCAGTGACAGAGCGGTAGATAAACTTTTATTGATAAAAATTACATATTTTGACTGAGCGACTCCATATTCAGGGATGCACACCCTCCTGACCTCAGAAAACCATGTATAAAACCTTAGATCAGTCTGAGGAACGGTTCAAGAGATATGCATGGAACAGACACACACACACACACACACACACACACACACACACACACACACACACACACACACAGACTTCGTGAATTTATAGATAGATATATCATTGTATATATCATTTTTATATTTTTTTTTCAACATTTACTCTTGTTTTTTATTGTTTTGCTTATGTAAGCATGTATAAGCATGCTTTAATATCTCAGTGGACTGGTGTGGATATTATTTGAAGTTGGAATTCTTAGACCTAGACTATAGTCACTGAGATTGAATCCTTTGGCTTTTTCTCAGTTTCTGTGTGATGAGTTCATATTTAGGGGTCTATTTTTTTACACAAACACAAGATGATATAAAGCAGAACACCATTTTTTCCCACAATGATCTGGTTTCCTGAGAAACAATAGCTATATGTAAAATTTATGAATTGTTGTTTTGCCTGTGTGTTTGAATTGTTTTCAGTTTTCTTGATTTTGGTTTTGTAAATATTACAATATTTATGAAAAAATTTTTATAAACCATGTATGTCCTGAGTTTGAAATAAAAAGTCTAATGCAAAATAAGTATATTGTTTAATACATTTTCAAAAAAAAAAATAACAGCTCATGTCACTTCTATCCCTTTTCTGCAGCGACAGTGGGACCCAGCGCAGCAATCCTCCTACACGGAGCTTGTCCCCGACCCTGATGTCCAATGTGCCGTGAAGAGACTGTTCTCAGGGACCCTCCAGCTGCCCAAACTTGGCTGTAGGCCTTCAGCAAGGGACAAACCAGAGGAAAGCCCCCCATCCAGGCCCTCATCCTGTCCTAGAGCGCCAACCATCAAACACTCCAGGAGCCTTGGGACCCTGACCAGCTGCATCCTCAAAGAACTGTGAGTCAAGATGCTTGTGTTGGCAGCTGTATGTGGTTCAGTAGTGATATGCTCTTTATCCAAATCAGGGGTTGGCAACCTCTATTAGGGAGACAGCCATTTTGAGCAAATTTGCCCCCCCACCCCCCCCACCACCAAAACAAAAAAAAAATCTGCATGGAGCTACAAAACATATGAGCCTTAAAGTGAAGTTTGATATTAGCAGTAGGCTAGCTATATACTTTTCTGGGAAATTTGCAACTTTTCTCCTAGATGAGCATTTTTTTTCTTGGAACTTTGTGGGATTTTTCCCTCTTAAATTTGCATCTTTTTGTCAAAATTTTGTGACTTTATTAGGATAAGTTTGTCAGTTTTAATCATCTTTATTGTAAATTTGAGACTTTTCGTCATAGAATTGTAACTGAAAATTTTCAACTTTTGTGTTGTAAATGTGAGAAATGTTATGTAAATGTGCCACTGATTGGGACTTTTAAATCTGAGGCAATTCTCCACTTTTTTTCTTGTAAAGTTATCATTATTATTATTATTATTATTATTATTATTGTAAGACCACATATACTGTGGTGTGAAAAAGTGTTTGCCCCCTCCTGATTTCTCATTTTTTGTATGTTTGTCACATTTAAATGTTTCAGACCATCAAACACATTTAAATATTAGACAAAGATAACACAAGTAAACACAAAATGCAGTTTTTAAATGAAGGTGTTTATTATTAAGGGTAAAAAAATCCAAACCTACATAGTCCTGTGTGAAAAAGTGATTGCCCCCCCTCCCCCCCTTCCCGGTAAAAACATAAATTAACTGTGGTTTATCACATCTTTGGAAAGCTGGGTTCAATTTCTCTAGCCACACCCAGGTCTGATTACTGCCACACCTGTTCTCAATCAAGAAATCACTTAAATAGGACCTGCATGACAAAATGAAATAGATCAAAAGATCCTCAAAAGTTAGACATCATTCTACGATCCAAAGAAATTCAGGAACAAATGAGAAACAAAGTAATTGAGATCTATCAGTCTGGAAAAGGTTATAATGCCATTTCTAAAACTTTGGGACTCCAGTGAACCACAGTGAGAGCCATTATACATAAATGGTGAAAACATGGAACAGTGGTGAACCTTCCCAGGAGTGGCCGGCTGACCAAAATTACCCCAAGAGTGCAGTGACGACTCATCCAAGAGGTCACAAAAGACCCCACAACAACATCCAAAGAACTGCAGGCCTCACTTGCCTCAGTTAAGGTCAGAGTTCATGACTCCACCATAAGAAAGAGACTGGGCAAAAATGGCCTGAGTTCCAAGACGAACACCACTGCTGAGCAAAAACAACAAACGCTCGTCTCAGTTTTGCCAGAAAATATCTTGATGATCCCCAAGATTTTTGGGAAGATACTCTGTGGACTAACGAGACAAAAGTTGAACTTTTTGGAAGGTGTGTGTCCCAGTATATCCAGTGTAAAAGCAACACAGTACTTCAGAAAAGGAGCATCATACCAACAGTAAAATATGGTGGTGGTAGTGTGATGGTCTGGGGCTGTTTTGCTGCTTCAGGACCTAGAAGACTTGCTGTGGTAAATGGAACCATGAATTCTGCTGTCTACCAAAAAATCCTGAAGGAGAATGTCCAGCCATCTGTTCGTGACCTCAAGCTGAAGCGCGCTTGGGTTCTGCAGCAGGACAATGATCCAAAACACACCAGCAAGTCCACATCTGAATGACTTAAGAAAAACAAAATAAAGACTTTGGAGTGGCCTAGTCAAAGTCCTGACCTGAATCCAATTGAGATGCTGTGGCATGACCTTAAAAAGGCGGTTCATGCTCGAAAACCCTCCAATGTGGCTGAATTACAATTCTGCAAAGCTGAGTGGGCCAAAATTCCTCCACAGCACTGTAAAAGACTCATTGCCAGTTATTGCAAACGCTTGATTGCAGTTGTTGCTGCTAAGGGTGGCCCAACCAGTTATTAGGTTTAGGGGGCAATCACTTTTTCACACAGCACCATGTAGGTTTGGATTTTTTTTTTCCCTTAATAATAAACACCTTCATTTAAAAACTGCATTTTGTGTTTATTTGTGTTATCTTTGTCTAATATTTAAATTTGTTTGATGATCTGAAACATTTAAGTGTGACAAACATACAAAAAAAGAGAAATCAGGAAGGGGGCAAACATTTTTTCACACCACTGTACATGTAGCCTGTACATATGAAGTAAAGAGCCACAGGTTGCCGACCCCTGATTTAAATGAACATAAATAAAATTAGGGTGTTTTCACACCTGAAAGTCCACACCAAGGTCCAGACCTAATGTGTTAGGTGTGAAAGCCTCCTTTAGAACACCCACATTAAGATGGTGCAGTGACTGGTTTTGTTGCATCTTTATATCATTAAAAAGGTCACCAATGACACCATATTGTTCTTCAATTTAAAGTAACACAGTGTAAGATTTTTCACCTTAAAATAATGTTTCCAAAATCATTTTGATTACATCATTCTTTGACCAGGCGAATGCCACTTCAATATAGCCTGAGTGGGTCTGCATCAGCTGCAACAGCTCTGTAACTTTCCTGCCGCTGGTATGAACGCTGAAAAGATGAACTGACACATTTATGGCCTGAGTCCCTTTAGCCAGTCATTGAGTGCTGCTTTAGCCTGATTGGCTATTGGGACCCGGGCTGTAAAACGTGTCAGCTATAGTCTTTTCCGTGTTCATACCAGGAACAGAACTGTTGCATAGTGCTGCTTTGACATGTTTAAACACTTTCTTAAACTTAAATTTTATTCATATGTAGCCCACGCATGTTCTCTAAAAGCTGAATAACATTTTACTTTTAGGGACAGCGCAGGCTGTTCCTGCTGAGGAGACTCAGGTCTTTTGGTGTACAAGGGGCGCTGCTGAAGTCATTCTATGACACGGTGGTGGCATCAGCCATCACTTTTGGAGTGGTCTGCTGGGGCAGTGGCATTACTGCAGCCGATAGGAAGAGACTGAACAAACTGATTAAGAAAGCTAGCTCTGTCCTGGGGCAACGCCTTGATCCGATGGAGGAGATAGGAGAGAGAAGGACGGTGGCTAAACTGTCATCTCTGCTGGAGTCCGAGTTCCACCCTATGCAGGACATACTGGATGCACTGAGGAGCTCATTTAGCAGCAGACTACATCATCCCAGGTGCACAACCGAGAGGTTTCGTAGGTCCTTCCTACCAACGGCTGTCAGACTGTACAACCTAAGCAGGGCTGCTCGCAGAGATAGCAAAAAGACGTAACAAACTAATAGTTTTTTGAATGCAAAAGATGCAATAGACTTACACAATGGTCCTCTCCGGCATACAACTAGGAACATACCGGTCGCTATGGAGGGTGAGAATATGTATGGGCACATAATCATACCATGTAGGATAACTAAATAGACGGTTATGCTGTTTCATCCCACCTAGCAACAATGCTCTGCACTGTGTGTGTTTATATATTTACATATTTATTCCATCTAGCTACAATGCTCTGCACTGGGTGTGTTTATATTTATATATCTATATATTTATTCCATCTAGCTACAATGCTCCGCACTGTGTTTTTATATATCTACATATTATTCCATCTAGCTACATTGCTCCGCACTGTGTGTGTTTATATACTTGCATATTTATTCCACCTAGCTGCAATGCTCCGTACTGTGGGTGTTTATATATTTACATATTTATTCCATCTAGCTACAATGCTCTGCACTGTGTGTTCATATATTCATATATTTATTCCATCCAGCTACAATGCTCTGCACTGTGTGTCTGTGTGTGTGTGTGTGTATATATATATTTTATAGTAATATGTACATATGTATATTAGCTGCTCTTGCTTGCTTGTTTTTTTTCTTGCCTTCTGATTGTTGCTCTGAGTGTTGCTATCCCTGTGCTGTTGCAATCCTGGAATTTCCCCATTGTGGGACTAATAAAGGCTTATCTTATCTTACTTGAGTTCTGTAGTAAGAAATTAAAATTTTCATCTAGAATTTTTTAAAAAGTTGATGAAAATGATGTGTATCTTGTCAATAACAAACCTTGTTACTCAACATCGCGGCTTCACAACTCAACACACATTTATCAGCAGGACCTGGCACTCTCCTTCCCACCCCCGTCTCTGGTTAACTGTTTAAATTCGATGTTTGTTTCTCGAGCATATAATTAAACAAAGTGTCCCGCTTAAGGTTTCGCTCTGCCCTCTGTCACAGTGCAGAACATTTATCACCATTAAAGATCAGGCAAACAAAGTTCTTATGATTGTTTCCACCACAACCTTTACCCTGCTGCAGCAGATACATCTATGGCATTTTTATCTGTCCTTTGTTATCATTTTTAAGGCATGCAACCAGACTTGTTTGATTGCATCTGGAGCTCTAGTGTACGTCAGAGGTGATCAGATATACTGTAGCTTCTCCTTCCCAAACAATCTCTTGATGACTTCTTTTTCATAAGAAGTTATCCTAAGTACACCCCCTTTTTTCTTTGGTCTGTTCCTGCAAATGTTTGTAGCTTTAAAAAAAAAACAAAACAGGTTGACAGGTTTATACAACTTGTTTTAATCTTTCTTAATCTCCAAGCGTGGCCATAAACTCCTGGGTACATCAATGAGTAGTAGGGTGGTCCAAAGTCAGGGGGGGAGGCTTTTAATATGTTGCTCTACAAGGCTCCTCCCATTCCTTATACCAAATAATGACTATATGCAAAAAAAAAAAAAAAAGATAACAATATTGAGAGGTCCCTGCCAAAGTTGGGTTTGGGAATGATGAATGAGTTCTGAATGGCGATAAAAGATGATTTTGGTTACAGCCTTGTTGTCCAATATTTTTGACATTTCTGGAATATGGTCAGTTGGTAATTAGAAACAGAGGTAACCTTGTGGAGCAGCAAAAATTTAATTAATTAATTAATTTTGGACCCTCCTAATGAGTAGCATACAATGTTAGAAATTAGGGATGAATGATGGTAGAATTTTTGCCGATAGTCAATATGCCAGTAGTTTAAAACTAGATTTTGCCGATTGCTTGTACTGATATGCACAGATTTTTTCCCCACCTGTTCACATCTCCTTTGTCTTACAGTGATGATTAACTGGCATATATAAACACATTCCCCAAGGAAAATAAGACAACTACCTCAACTTAATATGAAAATAAATACATGTTATGTGTTTTCAGACAAATGTACAAGGGGATGGAGGCTCTGTATCTTTTTATAATATTAAAATATACACAGTCCAGTGTGTTATCTCCTTGTATTACATAATTAGCATGTTGTCCATACCCAGGTCTGCTACTTGTCAATGGCTGCATCTGGAACACTGTTACAATGCCAACAGAAAAGTCATGGCAGAGAGAAAGGTCTACATTTAACTGCCAGCAGCTTCAGGTCCGCTGAGCAGTACTTATCGATGGCCACAGAGTTTGTTAACAAGCCCTTATTCACATATGCAAATTACACTTCTACAGCTCTTACCAGTGTTCTCTGTCCTGCTCTTCGGTGTAGTTAGCAGCATGCTACCTCATCCATGATGTCTGGGATCTTGGGGTGCAGCCAGCTTTGAATGATGAACCAGGTTATATATCCAGTTTTAGTTCATCAAGGGGCCGCATTTACGACAAAAACGCTAGGCGGCACTGGTCTGTTCAGAGACCTCTTACCAGAGCCATGTAGCCAGACTGGCTACCCCACTTCTGTTTATGTCGTTGCCTCCATCTCCGGAGAGCGTGAACACCAGTACCATTATGGTATTGTTATGACAACTCATTCTCCTGATGTGCTGTTATTCCTCTCTGCTGTAGAAGATGTTTGATATACTTCAACTGTGCTTAACCACAAAAAGTAATACAAATAACAACCACACGCAGCATTGTTTGAGGGAGTACAGAGCTGCTGCATGGTATGTGGGCGCAGCCATGTTAATTGAAGTACACTCGTCTGACATAATGATGTCAGTCCCTTGCGCAGAGGGAAAAGCAAAACGTCGCCAGCAGAGACCATCAAGACCATCTACTGTAATATTCTGTCAACTGTAAATATTACTTTTTGCTGACGCCTACAAATAATTTTAAAGGCTTTATTGGCCGATACTGATAACATGGCAATATACAGTATTTCACAAAAGTGAGCACACCCCTCACATTTTTGTAAATATTTTATTATATCTTTTCATGGGATCATCATGAGTGCCAAGTATAGTGATACGACACCAGATTGATCTTTTGCCCCGTGCCTACTAAGCACAAATAATTATGCCACATACTGAACTGTACCACTTGTCGAAAAAGAAATTGCTCTCAAATGAATTCAGCCACAAAAAGGTTTGAATCTTTTTGCCACTCCTGTCAGCAGCTGCTGGCCATAGGTTCACTCCTTTGTCAGATGCTCCAGCTCCCTAGGGCTATTTCAACAACTCTGCACAGCACTGAGGTTTGGTTAATAGTCTTTGGTTACAGGAGGTCCCTTTCTCATTCTCCACTGATCAAGGAGAGATTGGGTGGGAGGGGACATGAGGTTGCCTCTAGTCACAGATTATAGACTGCCATCGTGACAGCACCCATGCCCTCTATTGCTTTTATTTACCTCTGCTTTTCATAGTCAGAGCCCCTTCATGTGACTCTTCCTGGTGCACTAAGCATGTGAACAGCAAAGCGGCTGGAAATGAGCAACTTCACAGCAACAGAGAGCACCTCAGGGTCCAGAGAGGAAAGCTTGGGTATGCAAAGCTGAAGTGAAAAAGGTGAGCTGGAAGGCCGAGCCAGATCACAGCTCAGTGTTTACACAGCAGATGATGCTGGAGAGGAAGTAATCAAGCAGAACAATTTGAAGTCGATGAACAGTGTGTTCCTTTGGGTTGTTAGGGCAGATGAATGGAAAGGAGTATAGTGAAGCCGGAGGAAGTGATCTGTCATGACTCCCCTGACTGTAAATCAGACATCCATATTTAGTAGCAGAGAGGGAAGGCCTAGCAGTAATGTAAACAACACCCCAGGGAGGAAGGGAGCAAGGGAGAGTACAGCAGCAATGATATTTGAGTCTATTGCTAGGGCAGCAGTCAGCATGGGCTGTAGAAATAGACAAAAAAGAAGAAGTTTGATGGTAGTTCAGTTGAAAGGATGCTGTGTTTAATTTTGGGGGTATTTCATTAGTTCTGATTGGATTTTTAAGTGACATTGGTGGGAGGTTTAACGGTAGAATTTGGAATAATCATGAAAAAGACTTTGAACTTTTATAACATCAAGACAGACATTAGCAGGAGCTAAAGTGGCATGTCATCAAAAATATTTAAAGAACAGACCATTTATCAGTTATCAAAGCTTTAGAAGCAAAAGCAGCAACGCCAGTCGTACCACTGACTATTTCGTCTTCAAAATGAGCGACCTGGACTCTGAAAGCTCTGATGAAGAGCAGCCTGAAGGCATTGAGATGTCTCAGGAACGACAGGTGACCCTGCTGCCGGTGATCCAGCTCCTGCCAAGGTCCAAGGTGGGTTCAGCAGGAGGCTCCCCAAAGGTCTCGCCCAAGGACTCCCCTCGCGGGTCTCCTCGAAACTCCCCACTACTGTTCAGAAAGCTGTTGATGAACCGCAGCATCAACCAAAGGCGCCGCTTCACCTTGGCCCACACACCCAGGTAGAGTTTAATATTTATAATCACCATAGTTAAACTGCCGCAGTTTCGTCATCCAGTAAATTAATCCCATTGTTCTTTTTTGTGTTTTGGACCACCTAGGTGCTCTGTATACCCATCCTTTTTAGTTAATAGTGATATGATTAGCTTTGATACACACAATATTTTTAATAAATACTCACATTTTACTCACATGGAGGATATGTGAAGAGAGGCTGATGCCTGTTTTTGTGAACTTCTAGTTATTTCGTGCTGAATAATGTCTGATGTGAGAGATGGTTCTTGTCTCTTGGCTGAAGGCTACGCAACATAACTGCAGATGTTGAAGTATTTTTGTTTTAGTTTTGTGCCGGTAGCAATACTTCATACTGCTAAAATGGTTCCGCTTGGAGGCTGTGTTATGAAACTGTTACAGAATACAAGGGCTGTTTATCGTGTCCGCAGAACAAAATCAGCCTTTTTGTTCTGGAGAATTTCTACCAAATAATATCGCAATTGTGGATGATACAGTATGATGTTATCACACTATGCAAAGCACAGTATCATAGTGTGATATCAAATTATGGTGATTTTTGCTGTAGTCAATATATAACAGGACAATCATCTATAATGCATTTCAGTTGTGTTAGTGTGTGTAATATTTATATTATTCTGTTAAATTATTTAATTGGTTTCCAGCATTTCACCTTTCCATTTGTCTGACCTTAGCTTATTTTTGTCTATCCTCTAAACGTAAGTGTTGTTTACATGAACTAACAGTTGTTTAGTGGTGTGGAGGATGAAATCAGATGAGACAGCAAGCTGGACGAAACACGAACTTTATTCAATCCTCCATCACAGAAAACAAAATATCAAGTCCCTGAGTCTGTGGGCGCTCACCTTTAAACCTCTTTATTCCCGCCTCACAGACCTGGGAATAAAAGACATTACACACAGTACACAAAGCATGTCTGGCACATCAACATACAGAGCACAGAGTGCTACTTATTATCGCTCCCCTGCAAACTCCGGTGTGACACCTGTCACCGTGGTGGTCGACGGCTCCCTTTTGTTACATCTAAAACCTTTCTGTCTTTTTATCCATCTCTCCCCTCGACCCCGGCTCTGGGTAGAGAACGCCTTACTCTGTGCCCCTACACAGCCTCCCCCGCTGAACACTGCTGAGCCAACCATGGTTCCAAGACTTTGGACATTGCGTATGTTAGTGGTTTATGATCAACGAATGCAGTGAACTCGCACCCCTCCAGCCAAAACTGGAAATGGCGCGTCGCCAGGTGGAGAGCCAACAACTCTTGGTCAAACGTATTTGTGTTTGTTGTTGCGCAAAGTACGGCTGAAAAACGTGAGTGGCTGCCACGACCCGGAGACGTACTGCTCCATCACTGCCCCTATGGCAACATCATATGTGTCTGTGGTGAATGCTGTCCACACTGACGGGGTGGGGTGGACTAGCAAAGCCGCGTTAGCGAGCGCTGTTTTGAAGTTTGTGAAAGCCTGGACCCACTTGGGGGTCTAGTCAATGTTCTCTACAGCCTTCTTTTTTTTTAGCGTGCTGTACAGTGGCTGCAGCAGTTGGGCTGCCCGGGGAAGGAAACGGTTGTAAAAACTGACCATTCCCAAAAATTCCTGCAGCGCCCTCACGGTCTGTGGAGGTGGCAAATCTGACACTGAGCACAGTTTATCTGGCAGTGGAATCATGCACTCTGGCAAGACGTGGTGGCCCAAAAAATCAATCACCAGCATCCCAAACTGGCACTTTGCCGGGTTAACAATGAGCCTGTGCGCTTCCAACTGCTGGAAAACAAGTTTTCTAGTGGTTGGAACTCCTCGTGCACGCTGGCTACTTTTATCGCATCAAGGTGCCGAGGGCGCGCGAACACCAGCAGACCTTTCGTTGTTATGAAATGCTCTACCACATGTTTGGTCGAGGTGCTCCTCCTCTGACACGCTAGCCACCAAAATGTTGTCTAAGTAGACAAAAACGGAGGGCAAGTCGTGGAGCACCGCGTCCATCATTCTTTGGAAAGCTTGCGCCACACCCTTTAACCCGAATGGCATATGTAAAAGCTCGAAAAGGCCAAAAGTAGTTATTACCGCTGTTTTGGGAACATCCTCTGTGCACACCGGGACCTGGTGGTAACCGAGGACCAGGTCTACTTTTGAAAAAACACACATCCCGGCCAGGTGCATGGAAAAATCCTGGATGTGCGGGATGGGATACCAGTCGTGTTCAGTGGCATTGTTCAAGTGCCGGAAATCGCCGCGAGGTCACCACAACCCATCAGCCTTGAGCACCATGTGTAGCGGAGATGCCCACGGGCTGTTGGAGCGCCTAACAATGCCTAGCCGCTCTAAGTTAGCAAACTCCTCGTGCACGCAGGCTACTTTTATCGCGTCAAGGTGTTGAGGGCGCGCGAACACCGGCAGACCTTTCGTTGTTATGAAATGCTCTACCACATGTTTGGTTACTGTCGCGGAAAAAGTCAGAACCGTGAGTGCTGGGAACTGTGAAAGCAAATGCTGGTACTTAACCCCTGGAGCTAGAATGTTAGCGTGTGCTAGTGGCTCAATTCCCCAAGCTATGCAGGGCAAGGAGGAAAAAGAGACAGCGTCCACTAAACGTCTGTTGGCAACATCGACTAACAGTCCATAATCACATAAAATAATCAGCGCCTAAAATGGGGTCCAAACATGCTGCTATCACAAAGTCCCACTGGAAATTGTATCCGTGTAAGCACACTGTCAGCATCCTTTCGCCAAATGTCTTTTTTTTTATTTTTTTTTTTTTTATTACTTATTTTGTACCCGTAGGTAGATTTGTTTTGCAGTCTGGTGACAAACCACCAGCTGCCGGTCGCTGCATGCACAAGCGCTCCTTAACTCCCTAACCTGCATGTTTTTGGCATGTGGGAGGAAACCGGAGAAATCCCGGAGTAAACCCACGCAAACACGGGGAGAACATGCAAACTCCACACAGATCACTGTTGGCCGAGGGCAGGGATCGAACCCACGATCTCATGGTCCCCGCGATCCCCCGGCCGAGGGTAAAACTGTGCTGCCACAGTGCTAACCACTGCGCCACCGTGCAGCCCAACGGATACCACATCAAGACCGTGCAGTCTTGATGTGGTATCCGTTGGCAGCCGTAAGCTCGGGGCCACTGCCTTCTGCCAGCTTGTCCGCACTGACCGGCCGAATGAGGTTCTTCGGGAGCCAGAGCCCACCAAAAAATATCTACCAGAACGTGTGTCCGTGATGAAAAGCAGCTTGTTCCTGTCATCAACGGTCGCAGCTACCACTGACCGCTGGCTGTCTCATTTACCGGCTTTCTTGAAGTGGCACGGTAGCAGACAACGTTGCGCTTCCTTGCCAAAACAGCGGTGATAAAAACACAACGACCCATTCCTGCGTCTCCTGGTGGCTGTCCCAGCTACTATTGGCGGCTCCTCGACCCTGCTGGATTCCTCCGTGGGTTCCGGTGCCACTGTGTGCAGGATGATGCGGTCTGCTTCTTGTGCCAGCAAGCGGTAGTTCCTGGTTGCCAGCAGCAGTGAGTTAGCGAGGATCGCTCTCGCTCTAGCTGGTAGGTTTCTGAGGAAGAGGTGGGTGAACAGGAAGGAGCCGTCTTCCTTCCCCATCAGCGGTAACATGCTCTCCATTAGGTCCACAGCTGATCTGTCACCCAACTCTGAGCACGTAAGGAGTTTTTCTGCTCTCTCCCTGTCCGAAAGGGTGTAACATTGAAGCAGCATCTGCTTGAGTGCATCAGATTTCCCTTGGGCTGGCAGTTCTTGGAGTAGGCACGTTACTTGCTGTGTGGTGTGCATATCCAGCGCAGCGACCACATGATGATATTTCGTGCCGTCTATAGAGATCCGAGTTGTCCATTGAGATCCGGAGTGCGAATTGGGCTTCCACATGTTAAAACCAAGCGGTCGCATTGTGAAGCCAAAAGTCCGGGAGCCTGACTGTGACAGCGCACGCCGCGCTGATGTGCTCCCTCTGGGGTGCTCGGCTCGCTCTCCATTGGACGTCTTAAGGTCACCAGTGGGGAGGATGAAATCAGACGAGAAAGCGAGCTGGACGACACACAAACTTTATTCAGTCCTCCATCACAGAAAACAGAATATCAAGTCCCTGGGTCTGTGGGCGCTCACCTTTATACCTCTTTATTCCTGCCTCGCAGACCCAGGGATAAAAGACATTACATACAGTACACAAAGCATGTTTGAAACATCAACATACAGAACACAGAGTGCTACTTATTATCGTCTATCACTCCCCTGCGAACTCCGGTGCGACTCCTGTCACCGTGGGGCTCGATAGCTCCCTTTTGCTACATCTAAAAACCTTCTGTTCTTTTATCCATCTCTCCCCCCGACCCCCGGCTGTGGGTGGAGAACTCCTTAATCTGTGCCCCCACAGTGGGAGTTTTACTCAGCTAGCTTTGCGGTGTATGGATCAGTAACCTCTGCTATGGAAACAGCCATTTTCCGCAATATTTTACTTAAAAATCTGCATGGAGTCACAAAACATACAGTGGTGTGAAAAAGTGTTGCCCCCTTCCTGATTTCTCATTTTTTGTATGTTTGTCACACATTAATGTTTCAGATCATCAAACAAATTTAAATATTTAATAATAATAATAATAATACATCAGTCTTATATAGCGCTTTTCTAAATACTCAAAGACACTTTACAAAGCAGCATAGGGACAAACATACAGAGAACGGGTAAACAGACAAGGTAGGTACACATAGGTAGAAGAGGCAGTCAGTTTTCATAGGTAGATTTGAAAAGATGGGTTTTGAGTTGACTTTTAAAAGAAGCAAGTGTGTTGGCAGACCGGATGTGAAGGGGCAAGGAATTCCAGAGGGTTGGTGCGGCGATGGCGAATGATCTATCACCCAGGGTGCGGAATTTTGTCTTGGTGATGGGGGTAAGAAGGTGAGCGTCAGCAGAGCGGAGGAGACGAGTGGGAGAATGACGAGACAGAAGGTCCGTTGGGTATGAGGGGGCGAGGTTATGAAGAGCTTTATAGGTGATGAGGAGGATCTTGAAGTTGATGCGCTGTTGAATGGGGAGCCAGTGGAGCTGACGGAGGAGAGGAGTGATGTGGTCTCTGGAGCGGGAGTGAGTAAGTAGGCGGGCGGCTGAGTTTTGGACATACTGTAGTTTTTGGAGGATGGTGGAAGGAAGTCCATACAGAATGCTGTTATAGTAATCAAGTCTGGAGGTGATGAAGGCGTGGATGAGTATTTCAGCAGCAGAGGGTGAGAGGGTGGGACGGAGGCATGCAATATTACGAAGATGAAAAAATGATGTTTTATTTGACAAAGATAACACAAGTAAACACAAAATGCAGTTTTTAATTGAAGGTGTTTATTATTAAGGGTAAAAAAAAAAATCCAAACCTACATGGCCCTGTGTGAAAAAGTGATTAAAACATAAATTAACTGTGGTTTATCACATCTTTGGAAAGCTGAGTTCAATTTTCTAGCCATTTCTAAAGCTTTGGGACTCCAGTGAATCACAGTGACAGCCATTATCCACAAATGGCGAAAACATGAAACAGTGGTGAACCTTCTCAGGTGTGGCCGGCCGACCAAAACTACCCAAAGAGCGCAGTGACAACTCATCCAAGAGGTCACAAAAGACCCTACAACAACATCCAAAGAACTGCAGGCATCACTTGCCTCAGTTAAGGTCAGTGTTCATGACTCCACCATAAGAGAGACTGGGCAAAAATGGCCTGCATGACAGAGTTCCAAGACGAAAACCACTGCTGAGCATCATCATCATCATAAGATAAGATAAGATGAGATAAGATAAGCCTTTATTAGTCTCACAATGGGGAAATTCCAGGATTGCAACAGCACAGGGATAGCAACACTCAGAGCAACAACCAAGAAGACAAGAAAAACCAGAGCAGCGAATATACATATGTACATACAGTATAAATATATAAATATTTATACCAAAAGCTTGGGATCAGTCCGCCAAGGTCTCCGCCTTTGACCGCCACCTAATCCACATAGCACCGGACCCCCATGATCCCTCCTGCAGGTAGTGAGCCCACTGGAGGGCGGACCCACGTAACTCCTTCGGGCTGAGCCCAGCCGGGTCCCATGGGTGGAAATCCGACCACCAGACGCTAGCCTTCGAGCCCCTCCCCCAGGCCTGGCTCCAGGGTGGGGCCCCGGTAACCCCATACCGGGCGGGGTACACTGAATCCTTGATATAGAATTTATCATGAGAGTCTGTTGGATCGTTCTTAGTCTGGCCCTTCACCCAGGACCAATTTGTCTTGGGTGACCCTATCAGAGGCAAATTGCCCCGGACAACATAGCTCCTGGGATCACTGGGGCACGCAAACCCCCCCACCATGATAAGGTGACAATCCATGAGCCTCAGCCTCCCTGGGAGGGTCTATGCCAAGATACTGGAGAGGAGAGTCCGGCCGTTGCTCGAACCTCGGATTCAGGAGGAGCAATGTGGTTTTTGTCCTGGCCGTGGCACATTGGACCAGCTCTTTACCCTCTCGAGAATTCTTGAGGGTTCGTGGGAGTTTGCCCATCCAGTTTACATGCGTTTTGTGGACTTGGAGAAGGCATTTGACCGCGTCCCTCGTGGTTTTTTGTGGGGGGTGCTTCGGGAGTATGGGGTATCGGACTTGTTGTTACGAGCTATTCGGTCTCTGTACGACCGTTGTGAGAGTTTGGTTCGTATTGCCAACACTCGGTCGGAGTCATTCCAAGTGAGAGTTGGACTCCGCCAGGGCTGCCCTTTGTCACTGATCCTGTTCATAATTTTTATGGACAGGATTTCTAGGCGCAGCCAGGGAACAGAGGGTGTCATGCTTGGTGACCACAGGATCTCATCTCTGTTGTTTGCAGATGATGTTGTCCTGTTGGCTTCATCCAGCAATGACCTACAGCTCTTGCTGGGACAGTTTGCCGCTGAGTGTGAAGTGGCTGGGATGAGAATCAGCACCTCCAAGTCCGAGTCCGTGGTCCTCAGCCGGAAAAAGGTGGATTGTCCTCTCTGGGTTGGGGACAGGCTCCTGCCCCAAGTGGAGGAGTTTAAGTATCTTGGGGTCTTGTTCACGAGTGAGGGGAAAATGGAGCGAGAGATTGACAGATGGATCGGAGCTGTGTCTGCAGTGATGCGGACGTTGTGCCGGTCTGTTGTGGTGAAGAGGGAGCTTAGCTCTAAAGCAAGGCTGTCGATTTACCAGTCAATCTACGTTCCTGCTCTCACCTATGGTCATGAGCTTTGGGTAATGACCGAAAGAACAAGATCGCGGATACAAGCGGCTGAAATGAGCTTTCTCCGTAGGATTGCTGGACTCACCCTCAGAGATAGGGTGAGGAGCTCAGTCATCCGGGAGAGGCTCAGAGTAGAACCGCTGCTCCTCCACATTGAAAGGAGTCAGTTGAGGTGGTATGGGCATCTGATTAGGATGCCTCCTGGATGCCTCCCACTTGAGGTGTTTCGGGCATGTCCCACTGGGAGGAGACCCTGGGGCAGACCCAGGACTCGGTGGAGAGACTATGTCTCCCAGCTGGTCTGGGAACACCTTGGTATCCTCCCTGGAGAGCTGGAGCAGGTGGCTGAGGAGAGGGAAGTCTGGGCTTCTCTGCTTGAACTGCTGCCTCCGCAACCCGGACCTCCGGAAAAGCAGTAGAAGATGGATGGATGGATGGATGGATAAATATATATACACACAGTGCGGAGCATTGTAGCTAGATGGAATAAACAGCATATCCGTCTGCTTAGTTATCCTACATAGTATGAATATGTACCCATACATATTGTCACCCTCCGTAGCGACCGATATTGTCCTAGTTGTATACTGGAGGGGACCGTTGTGTAAGTCTATTGCGTCTTTTGCATTCAATACTATTAGGTCGTCACGTTTTTTTGCTATCTCTGCGAGCAGCCCTGCTTAGGTTATACAGTCTGACAGCCGTAGGTAGGAAGGACCTGCGAAACCTCTCGGTTGCGCACCTAGGATGATGTAGTCTACTGCTAAATGAGCTCCTCAGTGCGTTCAGTATGTCCTGCATAAGGTGGGACTTGGACTCCTTAACAATAAACACCTTCATTTAAAAACTGCATTTTGTGTTTATTTGTGTTATCTTTGTCTAATATTTAAATTTGTTTGAATATCTGAAACATCTAAGTGTGACAAACACACAAAAAAAGAGAAATCAGGAAGAGGGCAAACACTTTTTCACGCCACTGTAATTAAGCCTTATAATTAAGGTAAAAGAATTAATTTTTGGTAATAAACTGGCATGTGGACATCAGTATTAGTTTTTTCCCTAAGCCTTGAAAAGGCTGAAGGTGTATTGTCGTCACTCCACGATATGGATGGGCAGTGGTGTCAACACCTACCTTGTGAACTAGAGAAAGAAATGACATTGGCTTTTCAAACTGATACCATAGATGTATCTATGAAAAATATTGGATGACTCTGAGTATGGGTGACCTTGACAGTCAGTTTTTCCATAAATCTTGTAAACATGATAACTTGAGAAGGAAATGATGTTGGCTTTTCATACTCATCATAGATATACCTATGAAAAATCTCAGATTGATTGATGACCTTGACCTTTGCGTCAGAGGTCAGATATTCCATAACTCTTGTAAACGTGATGACTCAAGCAGGAAACGGTGGAAGATTTTGATACTGATAGCAGTAATGTATGAGATTTGGACAAGTTCAAATTTGGGTGACCTCCAACTCAAGGTCAAGGCCAGTTTCTCCCTAAATCTTGTAAATGTGATAACTTGACAAGGAAATAATGTAGGCTTTACATACTTGTCCCATAGATATATCTATTAAAAATTTTGCATGAATTTGAAGTTGGGTGACTTTGATCTCAAGGTCACAGGTCAGATTTTCCATAATTCTTGTAAATATGATAACTTGAGAAGGAAATAAGGGAAATTTTTATATTTGTGTATTCCATAGTATGTCAAATCTCGGACAAATTTGAATTAGGGTGACCTTGAACTTGAGGTCAAGGTGTAAACATGATAACTCTGAAAGGAAATAAGTTATCAGTTCTATCTCAAAAAATCTGGGATGAGTTTGAATTTTGCCAACTTCACCTCAGGCCAAGATCAGAGGTCAACTCTGAAAAATCCTTGTAAATGTGATAACTTGTGAATGAAATGACATGGGCTTTTTATATTGGCACCATTGTTGTATCTATGAAAAATCTGAGACAGTTTTGATTTCGGGTGACTTTGCACAAAAATTCAACCAGCCAGTACTTTTAATGCCCTTGTTATGTGTTTTAATAAAATTGCTGTTGCCCACCTTCAGACTGTGCAAAACGCAGCAGCTCGGCTTTTAACCTGGACGAAGAATAGGGAACACATTTCTCCAGTTTTATCGTCCCTTCACTGGCTACCAGTTGCTTTTAGACTTCATTTTAAGATTTTAATTTTGACTTTTAGAGCTCTTAATGGCCAAGCCCATTCATACATCTCAGCTCTCTTGACTCCTTATGCAACAATGCGATCACTTAGCTCGTCAGACCAGAGACTCCTGGTGGTCCCTTGGACTAAATTCAAAACCCGTGGAGACTGGTCTTTCCAGGCCGCTGCACCACGGCTTTGGAACGCACTTCCCATGTCCTTGTGCTGCCTTGAGTCTATTGACTCCTTTAAGAAGGAGTTAAAAACTCATTTGTTTAGACAGGCTTTTAGCTCTCATTGAATGGCTTTTATTTCTTCGCTGTTTTCTCTTTTTATTGCTATTAACATGAATATTTTATCTTATTTCCATTGATTTTAATTTCTGTGTATTTGTAAATTTTAATTTGCTGTGAAGCACTTTGTGACATATATCTGTGAAAAGTGCTATACAAATAAACTTTGCTTGCTTAATGCCAACAGACTGAGGAGGTATCACTGGCAGCTGTGAGTATTTTTTTTCCTTTGAAATATAAAACTTTTTCTTTGTGAATTTGCTATTTTTTTTAAATTTATTTTGCTCAGAGATAATTTTCAATTTTTAACTTTCTTGTGAATTTGTGAGTTTTTTCTTCATAATTTATTGTTATTGCTATTTATTGAAAACTTAGCTTGTTCTCTCACAAATTAAACTTTTCTCGTACATTGACTGCTTCCCTCAAATTTCTAAGGAGATTTGTAACTTTTTACATTAACTGGTGGATTTTTTGAGATAACTTGTAATCTTTCATATCAATTGAGATTTTCCATCCATCCATCCATCTTCTTCTGCTTAATCCTTTTGGGGTCACGGGGGGCTGAAGCCTTTCTTGGTGTGATTTCCCCCCATTAATTTACAGTGGTTTTTTTTGTTTTTTTTTACATGAATCTGTGTAAAAAATAGACTTTTTTTCATCAAACTCAGGGACCCAGTGATTATTGGCAATGGAGCCACAGGTTCAGACTAAAATTGATGTTGATTTTTTTTCTCAATTAAATTTTCCAAGACTACAAAGTACACCTGTCTTATAAGTTATCTCTGTTCCATGACAGTGTTCCTAGATACTTTAACCATTATGAAGCTGATTTGAAAACCCTGTCTCCCACAGGTGCTGCTGCTTTTTTTCCTGAGCTCTGTTCACCTTTTGTTTGTTAAACACAGCTTGGTGCCATCCCTCTTGTCCTTGGATCAGTATTTACTTTTCCACTTACTTGTAAAGAAAGTCCCTTAATCTGTCAGCAACACTTTGTTTTTAATAGCTACACTGGAACAAAACACATTGGCATGACTGCTGAACTTCATAACATGGTTTAAATGTATTCATCTGTCACTGTGGTCATAATTTTATTTTGCTCCCTTTGCTCCAATTACAGCTTGTTTGGTTTTTTTTTAGCCTTTATTGCATTATGTCAAGCCCATGACTCCAGTGTAAATTAAACATTTGCTTGGTTAATGAGAAGAGGGCAAGAATTACATGGTCAATTTAACCCTTATTTGGCATTTTGAGAGAGGAAAAGTAAATGGACCATTAAACACAAATGTTTTATTTTAAATGGGCGGTCATAGTTCCCCGTGGCTACTCCTTTTATATTTTTCTTCAAAAGAAGAGTCTGCTGTTCTGGAAAATAGTCGAACACTGTAAAACCCATTTATATGCTCGTGCCTCCAGTGTTTACTTTTGCTATATACACCGATGGAGATGGCATGCAGTGATGGACTATTACAAGCTGTCTCTAACTTGTTGCAATGATGTTAGAGCATATTCACCTCACTGAAATAAAATTAAAAGCCCCTGAAGAAACTCTAACCCATACTGTAAAATCCTGCCTCACTTTATTGGCAAGTGAAACAATGCTCGAGAGGTCTGTGACCACTAGGGGCATTTTTACAAGTCCATTCACTGTTGGGACACTGTTTTGTTTCATAGCTTAGACCTCTGAGGTCCAAGGCCTTTTAAGGTTAGGTCTTAACATTAACCCCTATCCCCACATATCAGAAACCTCGACTATGATAAGAATCATTTGGGGCATAATTTTCATGTTTTTTTTTTTCTTTTTTCAAAAAAACTTTTCCCCCCAAAATGTGTATATTTTTTCTCATAAATTTGCAACTTTGTTCTCATGAATTTATTACTTTTTAAATTAATATTTTTACTGTAAATTTGCAATTTGTTTTCAGTAAATGTGCAACCTTAATTCTCCCATAAATACTGTGTTTGATATACTGCACACACACACACACACACACACACATATATATATATATATATATATATATATCTTGATATATATATCTTGATATATAAATATATATTTGCTGATAATACAACAGTGTTTACTAGTGGAGAAAATCATGAAATACAGAAAATGTCTAGAAATGATTTAGAAACATGTTTTCATTACATATAAATCAACCGATTTCAGTTCTATTATAGACCTGGCCCTATAAGAGAACTGAAATCGGTTGATTTACATGTAATGAAAACATGTTTCTAAATCAACTGCTCTACTTTTTCTGTATATAGGATTGCTGGGTTTTATTTATCTTTGTTTGCACTATGGGATGTCTGGGTTTTATTTTTTACCATTATTTGCACTATGGGTGGCATTGCTGTACATAGACTGCTGTTGTGGTTTTTCCAGCCTTATTCCTTTTTTATATTGCGCACCCCACTGAAGAGAGAGAAATGGCATTTCAATTCTCCTGTATGTTCTGTATGCATAGTAGTATTAACAAAATCTTTGAATCTTGAATCTACAATATACATTATTAGTTTCACTTTTAAAACTGAATTACTGAAATAAATTAACTTTTCAATGGTATTCTAATTCACTGAGATGTACCTGTACTTTTGACCGTGTGGTGTAGTTTTCTTTCTTTGGCTTCATTAATTTCAGCTTGTCTGTTGAAAATCTAAATATTAGAGAACAAAAGTCCAAATTGGAGGGCTAAATGCTTGCAGAGAAGTGTGGATATTCAGCTTGTCAGGTTTTATATTACACAGCTCTGAGGTCAGGCCATTGAGGAAGTTTCCCCACACATTGTCATTGCTGGAATGAATGGATGGAGTTGAGTTATTGCAGGATGACTGGCAAGCAAGAGGAATTAAACAAACTGGGGGTTCAGGGGAGAATAAATGTCACAGAGAGTTCAAATTTAGGACATACTCTCAAAATTATTTTAGCCTGCTGTCGAATATGATTAAATCCTTTTTCCCCACTCCAGACACACCATCTCAAAAGGATTTTTGTTTGTTTTTTTGAGGAAAACTTTCAGGAAAATGGTGTAGAATGACAGTTTTGAGAAGACATTGTGACTATTGTTACCTTTTCCAAGGAGGTTATGTTTTTAGTGCAGTTTGTCTCTTAGTGACGTTTGGAAGGGTTGATCTTGACCCATGGAAGAACTCATTAGATTCTGAAGTGGATCCAGGATCTTTTTTGTTTTCACTTCAACATTGTGAGATGGGGCTTTTTTTTAACATTCTCATCAGTTTCTCTTAGAATTATGCATGAAACATTGATTTAAAAATTCACAGGTATGCTCTATCTATCAGAGAAGTTATTGGGTTAATTGGAATCCATTTTTAAAAGACTGTTTAAATGTTGTAGGTGTAGCAAAAAAACAAACAAAAAAACCCAGTAACACAGAGTACTTTTAAACTGTCATTATGAAGGCCAGCCTGCATTTCCTCTTCACTTCCACTAGAGTGTTGTGTTGTGGAAACGTAGGCAGAGATCCTCTCAGGAGGAAGGGCATCTGTTTCTGTGATGAATTAGAGAAGAGGGAAAGAGACTTTTCTTTTCCTTGAAGTTTAAGTCTTTGGGGAGTTTAAGACTCAAAATATTTTAGAATGACAAACAAACATTAAAATGTTATTCTAGGCATATGCTGTTGAGAGAGTGGGAACTATATCTACTGTGTCAGCAGTGGTGTTTCTGGCACAGAAAGTTTGCTGGGGCACATTAAACACTAACACACTATTTTCTGTCTTAGGCCTAACAGTTTTTTATTCCATCCACATTTTCATTTTAATTGTGGACTTACCATTGGAGTCTATTGATTAGGCATTAATGTATAAATTTTTTAGGGGAATGAATGAATGAACATGGAGTGTGTGTGTGTGTGTTCCACTGTGGATGCGGTACACACGGAGGTGTGGTGGGCTATTATCAACGTGAAGATTTTAAATGACAAACCTCTCCACTGTGCCAAAGTATTCTGTCCACTCACTAATCCATAGTGTCTGTCGTCAGATCACATCATATCTCGAGTGTGTTTGTGTGCATGTGTCCTGATTAATGAAAAACACACACTCAGCCATTGTTTCATGTAAAACAAGGACAACTGTTTGAAAACATGGCAGAGCTTTTCACTGCACACCAAAAAGCAGATTGTCTTTTTAATTTAACTACTATACCACAGTGGGACCAGTCTGCCCTACATATACCGGAAAAAGAGCTGTCACCGTGGCCTAGGAGAAGAGATGACAGGTGCATGCAAAACCGATATTCATCATTATCTAATTATGAGAGTTTTTTTTTTTTTTAATGTAACCTTATTTACTGTCTTCTTTTAACAGAATGATTCAAAATGAAAGTATCCCAACAGTTGCTTTTAGTTAAAATAACAATTTTTCATTAAGCAGAGGCGAGTAACGGATTTTGGCCGAGATGAATGGCTCACTCTTTTTCGGTTTAAAAGAGAAGTTCGGATGAAGTTCGTGCATAATTACAATCAAGTCTCCCCAGTGCCAACAGGACTGTGAAGGAGGAGGGTAAAAAGCTCCTTAAAAGCTCCTTGCCTTTAAACACATTTTCACTTTGTCAATGAGACCACATTGTCCTCAGCACAAAATGGATTTGTCCTCCCATTTAAATGCTGTCATATTAGTATGAAGGATTTGATCTTGCACCTCTGTTTATTAAAGGGAATGAGAGCAAAGACAGTGATTAATCTATTTCACGTTACACCCCAACCACACCTTTGAACTAGAAAAGCACTCAGAGAGCACAAACCGTGGCTGCACGGTGGCGCAGTGGTTTAGCACTGTGGCAGCACAGTTTTACCCTCGGCCGGGGGACCGCGGGGATCATGAGATCGTGGGTTCGATCCCAGCCCCCGACCAACAGTGAGCTGTGTGGAGTTTGCATGTTCTCTCCGTGTTGCGCGGGTTTACTCCGGGATTTCTCCGGTTTCCTCCCGCATACCAAAACATGTAGGTTTAGGGCGCTCGCGCACGCAGCGACCAGCAGCCGGTGACTTGTCACCAGACTGCAAACCAAGTCTACCTACGGGTACAAATAAGTAACAAAAAAAAAAAACAAAAAAAAAACAAACCTCCGCCAAGGCTCATTCTGTCCCTCATGGACCACCTCCAAAATGTAATGGGTTTGTGTGTAGGCCTAGAGTCACTTCTGGTGAAAATTGCATCAAAGTCTGTCCATTAGTTTTGGAGTATTGTTGCTAGCACACTGTGAGAAGATAAGAGCCTTGGCTGGGGTATGGATTCTCAGATCATCACCAAAATGTAGTGGGTTTGTCTCTAGCCCAAGAACCACATCTGGTGAAAATTTCATCCAAATCCATCCAGCAGTTTTGGAGCATTGTTGCCAACACTCTGTGAAAAGATAAGAGCCTTGGCAGAGGTATACATTTTCAGATTGTCACCAAAATGTAATGGCTTCCTCTCTAGCCCAAGGACCACCTCTGGTGAAAATTTCATCCAAATCGATCCAGTAGTCATCGCCACTAAGGAGGTAATGTAATCAGGGTTGTTTGTCTGTCTGTCTGTTAGCAGGATTATGCAAAAACTACAGGACGGATTTCAGTGAAAATTTCACCAGAGTAGCCTTTGGGCAAAGGATGAACCCATTAAATTTTAGTGATGATCTGAGAGTGCATAAAAAAAACCTACTGGATGGATTTGGATGAAATTTTCACCAGAGGTGGTCCTTGGCCTAGAAAGGAACTCACTACATTTTGGTGATGATCTAAGAACACATACCTCCACCAAGGCTGTTATCTTCTCACAGTGTGTTAGCAAGAATCCTCCAAAACTACTGGATAGACTTGGAAGCAATTTTCACCAGAACTGGCTTGTGGCCTACATACGAACCCATTACATTTTGAAGGTGATCCATGAGGGACAGAAGGAGCCTTGGTGGAGGTATGTGCTCTCTGAGTGCTTTTCTTGTTTTGGAGTATTGTTGCTAACACTCTGCGAGAAGATAAGAGTCTTGGTGGGGGTATGCATTCTCAGATCATCACCAAAATGTAGTGGTTTCCTCTCTAGCCTAAGGACCACCTCTGGTGAAAATTTAATCAAAATGCATTCATAATGTTTTGAGCAATGTTGCCAACAGACAGACAAACAAACAAATGCAAGCAAAAACATTACCTCCTTGGTGGAGGTTGTGGGAATGTGCAATTGATGAGGCAGGTTTGTCTCAAAGCAGCTTTATTACACATTCACCAACATCTCAAAGTAGAAAGAGAACATCACAGGAAACTCTCGTCCCTTAAATACCCGGGACTCTCACAGCTCACAAGTCACTTTGCATCACAAGTCACATTGCATTATAATCACCAGTAACAGTGCATCTCCTCTATAATCCCCTAATATTACCCCCACAGTCTCAGGCCCTGCAAACCAAAGCTAACACCTTCACAGCTTCCTGTTATCTCCAAGGAAACTCTGTCTTTGTTCCTATCTAAAATGTGAGGCCTTAAATAAGTCACAAAGTAGGTCACATGCGTGGCCACACTACGCCCCCCCCCCCAAACATTTAGATCGAACAACAGAATAACAGTTTGCATGCTGTGATAACATCATTGCACATCAATCCACATGCTGCTTGGGCCTCAGTCTTCTCCCGTATCTGCTGTAACCAGGTTTCACCGCCTCCACGGCGCCGTCATGCTGGGGAGCTGCTGTCTGGAGGTGCAAACCTTTTGTCAGTCTCTGCGGGTGATCTGGGGAAATATTACTCTGGGAAACACCCCGTGGTGGTCTGCCGCGTCGAGGGGCCCTTGCCAACAGCACTTTGCTCGTCCGCCACCACAAAAGCGGGTTTGAGTCTGTTTATGCCAACCTTTTCCCTCCTACCCCCCAAATCTAGCAAAAAATGCTTGTCCCCTGTTTCCAACACTCTGAACGGCCCATCATAAGGTGGTCGCAGTGGTGTGCGATGCGCGTCATGTCTGATAAAAACAAACTCCGCATTTTTCAAAGCTTTAGGCACAAAAACGTGCGGAAAACTGTGATGGACGGGGCCCGGCAGCGTGCCTGCATCAACGCTACGCTGCAACAACTGAGACGGGGAGCTGCTTGGCGCAGGATTATCCGGGAGAAACTCCCTGGGTAGCCGAAGTGGCTGCGCGAAAACGAGTTCCGCTGGGGAAGCCTCTAAGTCTTCTTTAGGCGCAGAACGCAACCCTAATAAAACCCACGGAAGCTTGTCCACCCAATTTGCATCCATCAGTGACGCTCTAAGCGCTGCTTTCAATGACCTGTGAAAACGTTCGCACAACCCATTAGCCTGCGGATTGTATGCGGTTGTACGGTGAATTGTGACACCTAGGCTGCGGGCCATTGTTGACCAAAGTTCAGAAACAAATTGCGGGCCTCTGTCGGATGTAATGTCCAACGGGACTCCAAAACGCGCCACCCATGCCGTTACAAATGCGCGCGTCACCTCCTCGGCTGTGGTTGACGCCAAAGGGACCACCTCCGGCCAGCGCGTGGTGCAGTCCACCATGGTCAGAAGATGCGTGTACCCCTGTGATGGCGAGAAGGGGCCCGCGAGGTCCACGTGAACATGGTCGAACCTCTTGGAAGGGATGAGAAATGGCTCCAATGGAGCCTTCATGTGCCTGTGTATCTTGGCCCGTTGGCACGCCATGCAGGCTGCCGCCCACTCCTTAACTTGTTTGCGAAGGGTGGGCCACACGAATTTTTCCGCTACCATTTTGACCGACGTGCGAACCCTCGGGTGCGCCAAAGAATGAATCGAGTCAAAAACGCGGCGGCGCCACGCTGCCGGCACCACAGGACGCAGTCGTCCAGTGGAGACATCGCAGATTAAGGGGGGCCTGCCGTCTTGCAGCTCCCTGCTCTCCAGCCTTAACCCTGTTGGTCCAGGCTGGAGCGCGCGCACATCCGCGTCACTACCTTGCTCCGCAGCCATGGCTGTGTAATCTATCCCCACGCAGACAGGGGAAGCCACAGCACGCAAGAGGCAGTCTGCCACTACGTTCAGTTTACCCGACACGTGCTGAATATCGGTAGTAAACTCTGAAATCGCGGCTAACTGCCTCTGTTGCCGGCCTGACCACGGCTCTGAAGCTTTGGCCATCGCGAATGTTAGTGGCTTGTGGTCAACGAATGCAGTGAAACCGCGCCCTTCTAGTCAGAACTGGAAGTGGCGAATGGCCAAATGGAGAGCCAGCAACTCCCTGTCGAACGCGCTGTATTTACGCCCACTATCGCGCAAGGTCCTGCTGAAAAAGGCGAGCGGTTGCCAGGCTTCGGCTACATGCTGCTCCACGACCGCCCCTATGGCCACATCTGACGCGTCAGTAGTGAGCGCTATGCGGGCCGTTGGGTCTGGGTGTGCCAACAACGCAGCATTTGCCAAGGCTGCTTTTACCTCCGAGAACGCTTGGTCCCGCTCCGGGGACCACTCGACCTTATTCGCGGATTTCTGTTTTTTGAGCGCGGCATAAAGCGGTTACATGAGTTGCGCTGCGCGGGGGAGGAAACGGTTATAAAAATTCACCATTTCCAAAAACTCCTGTAACGCCCTGACCGTCTGCGGCCGGGGGAAATTTGCTACCGCGCACACTTTGTCAGGAAGCGGAACCGCTCCTTCGGGGGAGACGCGGTGTCCTAAAAAATCGATCTGCGCCACCCCGAACTGACACTTCGCTGGGTTGATTATTAACCTGTGATCTCCCAACCTCCGGAAAACTGTCGCTAGGTGGTTTTCGTGTTCGTCTTCGGACGCGCTGGCTACCAAAATATCGTCCAAGTAGACGAACACGAAAGGGAGATCGCGCAGCACCGCGTCCATCATGCGTTGGAACGTCTGTGCAGCCCCTTTCAGCCCGAATGGCATGCGCAAAATCTCAAATAGGCCAAATGGAGTTATTACCGCTGTTTTGGGTATGTCCTCAGCGCGCACTGGGACTTGGTGGTAACCGCGGACCAAATCTATCTTAGGAAAAACACACGCCCCTGCCAAATGAACGGAAAAATCTTGGATATGCGGGATTGGGTAGCGGTCATGCGCTGTAGCGTTGTTTAACCTGCGGAAATCCCTGCAAGGTCGCCACGAGCCGTCAGCCTTCGGGATCATGTGTAGCGGGGAAGCCCATGGGCTGTTCGAACGCCTGATTATGCCCAACCTCTCCAGGTTGGCGAACTCCTCGCGCGCTATGGCCAGTTTAGCTGCGTCCAAGCACCGAGCTTTTGCAAAAACGGGTGGTCCGGTAGTGGTAATAAAATGTTCCACCCCGTGTTTAGCAACGGTTGCCGAAAATGTGGGGACCGTGAGTGCTGGGAACTGAGTGAGCAGTGTGTGGAACTTACCGCTTGCAGCTGTGATGTTGGCTTGTGCTGTTGGCGGGGCCACTCGCGCTGTACAGGAAATAGAATCAAAAGAAAGTGCATTAACCAGGCGCCTGTTAGCGAGATCAACCAACAAACCATGTAAGCACAAAAAATCAGCCCCCAACATATTGAGATTCACTGCTGCTATAACAAAAGTCCACTCAAATGTACGGCCGTGTAGAGACAGAAGTAGAGTCCTCTCACCAAAGGTCTTAATCTCCGAGCCGTTCGCTGCTGCCACCCCGGGACCTCTGGAACCTGCCAGCCTGTCCGCGTAGGAAGGTGTGATGAAACTCAACTGGGAGCCTGTGTCCACGAGGAAATGCCTCCCCGAGCGTGCGTCCAACAAGTAGAGCAGCTTGTTCTCCTCCCCGAGGACCGCGGCTGCTACCGACCCCCTGTCTTGGCGTTTCCCGAACGCTTGAACTGGCACGGTGGTACACATTTGCATGCCCTCTCTGCGAAGCGGCGGTGGTAGAAACAAAGGGTGTCTCCGGATGAGGCTGGCCCGGGGGAATTCTCCTCTTGCTGCATGCTACGTCTTGGGTCACCAGTGTGGGAATGTGCAATTGATGAGGCAGGTTTGTCTCAAAGCAGCTTTATTACACATTCACCAACATCTCAAAGTAGAAAGAGAACATCACAGGAAACTCTCGTCCCTTAAATACCCGGGACTCTCACAGCTCACAAGTCACTTTGCATCACAAGTCACATTGCATTATAATCACCAGTAACAATGCATCTCCTCTATAATCCCCTAATATCACCCCCACAGTCTCAGGCCCTGCATACCAAAGCTAACACCTTCACAGCTTCCTGTTATCTCCAAGAAAACTCTGCCTTTGTTCCTATCTAAAATGTGAGGCCTTAAATAAGTCACAAAGTAGGTCACATGCGTGGCCACAAGGTAATAATTAAACCTAGCTAGCTAGCTAGATGTACTTTATTGATCCCAAACTGGGAAATTACAGTGTAACAGCAGCATGACAGTAGACGACCAAAACGACAGAGACACACACAGCATAATAGACAAAGGGATTACCCATGGAAAGTTAAACTGCCTAAATAACTGGCAGTGCATCCGGAAAGTATTCACAGTGCTTGTGGAGAAAGGAAGCAGGCAAGGCAACAATCTGGACGACACAGAAACTTTATCCCATCTCCAACATACAGTACAGTAAAAGAGCTCCCGGGTCTCTGTGCATTCCTCTTTTATATCTTTAATACTGTGCATTGAGACCCGGAACTTTCGACCATCATACATTGTGTTTAGAACAAAGCTTGTGTGGCATATTAACTTGACATAGTACCAGCGCCACTCTCACACCCTTCTCCTTCCAGTGGCTCCAGCATTTACTCCTCTCCCGGGGGGCACATAGTCCTTACTGTCCAGTCTGATACCCCCCCGGTGACACCTCCTCTTTCAGTCCATTGTTCCCCACTTCCCCAGCTGCCTTCTTCTCTGGGTGGAGAAGTCCCACACCATGCCCCCTCACGCTTCACTTTTTCCACATTTTGTTATGTTACAGCCTTATTCCAAAATGGTTTAAATTCATTTTTTTCAATCAAAATTCTACACACAATATCTCATAATGCCAATGTGGTTTTTTTTGAGATTTTTTTTTTTTTTGCAAATTTATTAAAAATAAAAGACTAAGAAATCACATGTACATAAGTATTCACAGCCTTTGCCATGAAGCTCAAAATTGAGCTCAGGTGCATCCTGTTTCCACTGATCATCCTTGAGATGTTTCTACAGTTTAATTGGAGTCCACCTGTGGTAAATTCAGTTGATTGGACATGATTTGGAAAGGCACACAGTTGACAGTGCATGTCAGAGCACAAACCAAGCATGAAGTCAAAGGAATTGTCTGTCGACCTCCGAGACAGGATTGTCTCAAGGCACAAATCTGGGGAAGGGTACAGAAAAATTTTTGCTGCTTTGAAGGTCCCAATGAGCACAGTGGCCTCCATCATCCGTAAATGGAAGAAGCTCGGAACCACCAGGACTCTTCCTAGAGCTGGCCGGCCATTTAAACTGAGCAATCGAGGTAGAAGGGCCTTAGTCAGGGAGGTGACCAAGAACCCAATGGTCACTCTGTCAGAGCTCCAGTGTTGCTCTGTGGAGAGAGGAGAACCTTCCAGAAGGACAACCATCTCTGCAGCAATCCACCAATCAGGCTTACTTTTTGCTTCCTTTGTTTCAGTTTTGGGACATTGGTCAAGCTGTAAGGAGCAGACGTCTTTGCTCTCCCATTTTTTCCCCTATCTTCAAGTAGGCCCAGAGCCTCCCATGCTCTGTGAAAATTCTTTTTCTTTTATTTAAAGTTCACTTTTTTCTTATTTCCATCTTTTTCTTTAAATTACCGTGCAAGAAGATTTTGTTAGATTTTTTCTCAGCTTAAACCAACTCATTTAAACCACCAACATCGGAAGAAACGAATTTGTGGTGTGTTTTACCTCAGTTTGAATTTCTGATGGGACTTTGTACAATAAACTAATTCCTTTTCAGTGCATAAGAGAAGACGTCGACCAGCTTACAGAAGAACAGCCCGATTGCGATCTCAGGAGCACGGCTTTGTGGGAGAATCTGTCTATCAGCCTCTCCATCAACAGAATCCATGGACATCCTGCTGAATGAAGGTTGACACGTGGGTGCCCTGCTGCCACCAGGGACGTGATCTGACTGCTTGGCTGACGGTCTGTTGTTTAATTTAAACTTAATTCTTCAGAATATTCCTGGTATAAGTTCTTTAAAGTTAATTTCATGCAAACCCCCATCAGAATTTCAAAATGGATTTTGTCCTTTCATTAATTTACGTTCTTTTTCAGAGTAACACCAATTTTCCATTTTTTCTAAATAGTTAATCTTTTTTTGGGGGGGGATTTTATGTTCTTTATTGATCCCCAGAGGGGAAATTCAGGGCATCCACCTGGGTGGATGAAGCAACCACAGTACGGCGCTATCCCTTCACCATTCACACACACATTCACACCTAGGGCCACTTTAGTCTCCAACTAACCTAACCTGCATGTTTTTGGCCTATGGGAGGAAACCAGAGAAATCCCTGAGTCAACCCACACAGACACAGGAAGAACATGCAAACTCCACACAGATCACTGTTGGTCAGGGGCTGGGAGCAAACCCGGGATCCCATAGCCAAGGGTGAGTTGCTGTGCTGCCACAGTGCTAACCACTGTGCCACCGCACCGCCCAATTGCGCTCACTTTCTTCATAAAATTGCATCCATTTTTCTTAACCAATGCTATTTTATGGTTTTCCAATTTCTAGTATCACCAAGTTAAACTATGTTTTATTTGGTTCCATAAATGTTTTGATTCACAAGTAACTCAGGAATAGTCTATGGTGCTGATGATACATGTTGAAGTCTCTGTTTTAAAGTTATCCAAATATGTTAACCTATTCTGACATTTCTTATTAAACCATTGAAAGACATATAGTTATTGTTTGATTTCTTGTCCATCTTCTTGATTATCAGCAGACAAAAACTCACAAGGTTTTTTTTTTAGACTGATTCATAATTGTTACAAATAAAGAATTGTTAATAAAATCGTCCATTATCTGGACTGGTGCCCTACGAGGATATGAGAGTAATGAAAATAAATCTTCATTCCTACTCACATTCATATTTACATTAATACTTGTACCAACAATAAAACACCTATAAAACCCATAAATCCACTACAGCTGTAACATAATAAAATGTGGAAAAAGTGAAGCACTGTGAATACTTTCCAGATGCACTGTATATACATCATAGATGGATAGATGATGACCTGTATAGATACAGTACATGAATCATACCCGCTGTACAATGCAGGACTATCAGGTGCAGGGTGAAATGTGAGGTACCAATTAGACTGCAAAGTGCAGTGTGGCAGCATAGTTATGACTAGAATTCAACATCGGAGTGAGTTATTGTACAGTGAAATGGCGTGTGGCAGGAGAGATTTCCTGTACCTGACTGTTTGGCAGCGAAGCTGTAGCAGTCTTCTGGAGAAAGTGCTCTGCTGTCTGCCCAGTGTGTGGTGGAGGGGGTGATAAGGATTGTCCATGATGGCCAGCAGTTTGGTTAGTGTCCTCCTCTCCACCACAGTCTCAAAGGTTTCCGGCCTGAGACCAATCACAGAGCAAGCTCTCTTGATAATGTTGTCAAGTCTGTTGGTGTCGCTGGTTCTGATACTGCTACCCCAACAAACAGCAGCAAAGAAGCTGGCGCTGGCGACAACAACCTAGCAGAAAAGCTCCAGCATCCTGTTGCACACGTTGAAGGATCTCAGCTTCCTCAGAAAGTAGTCTGCTCATCCCCTTTTTGTATGCAGCATCGATGTTAAATTTCCAGTCCAGTCTGTTGCTGATCATGACACAAAGGTGTTTGTAGTCCTCCGCTACCTCCACATCCTCCCCCCTAATCTGCAATGGCTGTGAAGGTGTCCTCTTCTTCCTAAAGCCAATCACCATCTCTCTGGTCTTGCTGACATTCAGCCTCAGGTGATTCTGCTCGGTCCACTCCACAGATCCGTCTACCAGTGCACTGTGCTCCCCCTCCTCTCCCCCTCTTATACACCCAACAACAGCTGAGTCATCAGAGAATTTCTGCAGGTGGTATGACTCGGTGTTGTACTGAAAGTCAGTGGTATATAAGGTGAAGGGAAAAGGAGAAAGTACAGTCCCCTGTGGAGCTCCTGTATCACTAACCTGAGTTAGTTGCCTGAGTTTATCCTCCACCTTCCTCTTGTAATTGTCTTTACACATCCTCAGCATCTCTCTCAGTTCATGCTGCACTCTCCTCAGTTCTCCGTGTCTCCAGACCTAAAAGCCCTCTTCTTCTTGTTAAGAAGTGCTTTCAGGTCACTGGTGATCCATGGTTTGTTATTGGGGAAACTGCACGGTCTGAGCTGTCATGGTTGTGTTTTCACAGAATCTGATGTATTCTGTGATGCAGTCGGTCATATTGTCTATGTCCACCCTATGTGGTTCACAGAGTACGCCCCAGTCCGTCATCTCAAAGCAGTCCTGTAGTGCATCAGCAGCCTCCTGTGTCCACCTCCTCACAGTCCGTGTATAAGCTGGCTGCCTTTGCACAAGGGGAATGTACTTGGGTGATAACAGGACCAGAATCAGAATCAGAATCAGAATAAACTTTATTGCCAAGCATGTAAAAAACACACGAGGAATTTGACTTGACATTGGTGCGCATGCGCGCGACACAACGACACGGCAGCCATAATAGGCGCCTCATCAAACAGAGATAGATAAGAAAGGGAGGGGAGGGGAGGGAACGACACAAGGGGGGAGGAGAGAAAAAAACGTCGTTATCAGAATACAGCTTATGAATATTTAAGCAGATTATGATTACAATGAAAAAAAAATCTCTCAATAGCACAGAGCAACAATCAACCACAAAAAACCAAAAGACCAAAAGTCAGAGAGGATCAGTGAATGGATGGGTGTAATTCAGTATATGAGTCAGTGTGTTCGTGTATGTTGAATACAGGTGGGTGTTTATCAGTACTGGAGGCAGCAAAATCTCTCCCAGCCGAGATGTTATGTCTTAGTGTCTGAAACTCGGAAGCATGTCCTTGAGGCATGGCAGATGGAAATTTCCTGAGCCAGTCACATGTCCTTGAGAGTTCAGATGCAGCCCCAGTATGTTTATGAAAGAGAAGCACAATCTTCTGTTTTGTCTTAATCCAGGAGGAAAATAGACAACAGGGCATCGAATTCAAGGTCTGATAGACACAGATCACTCAGAGCATAGAATTTTTTCATCTCTTGCAATCCTGTGTTCATGATTTCCATACATAGGCTTTAAATCCATTCCTTGGAGGCACCAAAAACGACTCCAGATGTTTCCCTTCTAGAACATGGGTAAACATGTCCGGTAGAGTCCATCCCTCTACAGTGCATGCCAGATGGTAATTTCCATGTTAGTCATTGCCGTTAGTTAGTGCACTCCCCCGTCTGGTCGAATTGTTGAAGAAGCAGCTATGCCGGGACCGCTTTTAATTAGCTCTTCCAGTTAATTTTTCGATACACCAGGAAAAACTCCAGAGCCAATCAGCAGAAAATCCTGTGATCCTAGCCAAACCAGGTAGATGTTTCCACATCCTCAGTCGAATCATGCAGACACATGCGTTCCAATCCATGGGTCTCTCCATAGGGGCTCCCCCTGGCCCGAATTTATATAAAATGTTGTTAATTTTATTAAAGCCGCTCACCAAATCCATTTTTTTCGTTTGGATCTAGATTCAGCCAGAAGAACAGCGACGCAGACAAGACAGCAAGCTGGGATTCTCAGTTAGGGAGGGAAGGAGGGTAAAAGAGGGAGCAAAGGAAAAAGCGTCTGTTCTCTCTGAAGGGCAGAAGCAGATCTGAAGATCTGAAGATCAGAAGCAGACCAGGCTGTGATCTGATCTGCCAAGAGGGGGTAGGACTGTGGCACTGTATGCATCCCTTGCATTGGCATACAGTAGATCCAGTGTTTTATTTTATTTATTTATTTATTTATTTTTTGGTGGGACAGTCAACAAACTGGTGGAAGTTTGGTAGTGTTTTGCCCAGTGAGACGTGGTTAAAATCACCCGTGATGGCCATAAAGGCGTCTGGGTGCTGCTCTAGTAATGTGGCAGTAGTGGAGCTGATGACATCACAGGCCACCACTGCATCAGCTGATGGAGGGACATAAACAGTAATCACAATGGCACACGTGAACTCTTGTGGCATATAACAAGGTTGCATACTCACAGCCAGCAGTTCAATGTCCGGACTGCAGCACCATTCCTTCACATAAATGTGTCCGGGATTACACCACCTCTCATTCACAAAAAGTGCCAGTCCTCCTCCCCTCCTTTTCCCACTACTTACAATGTCCCTGTCCCACCGGATAGTCTTAAAGCCAGATATCACTACGTTGTTGTCCGGGATCTGTGAGTGTAACCACGTTTCTGTAAAACACATGATACTACACTCATGATATTCCCTTTGCATCCTGACCAGTTCTGTGAGCTCCGCCTTGTTTCCCAGCAATCTCACATTACTGGTGATGAATATTGGTACAGCCGACTTATGCTTCCTCCTCCTCCTCCTCCTCACCTGGGCTCCAGCCCTTCGCCCACGGCATCTTTTCTTGAGCTCATCCGGGATGAGGGGCTTCACTCCGGGCAGCAGCACTGGCCTCCTCAGTGCAATCAGCTGGTCGTGTGTGTAAACAATGCATTCGCCCCACCTCTATTGTTCTCCACTGCCTCAAGAAAGAAAAATAAAAGAAAGACCAGGACTAAAATAGAAAAACTTGGTCCAGCCATTAATCTGAGTCTTCCTACCAAGCCCTGATGAAAAGAGGCACACTATATACAAGAATAAGCTAATAAAGACACAAGACATGAGAGCTGCTGCTGTTACTGCTGCTTCTCCTTACAGTGCCATTACAAACATAATTAAGAGCGTTAGAACAGCCTCTTTGCAGTTTGTGCCTGGTGCATTCGTTTTTACATTGCTGTAACCCCCGCCGTGGACTACACCGCTGTAATATAGCCCTAAATGTCTTACCCCTTGAAATTAACTCAGAAGTGGTCCGCTCCACTATAACTCTTTGGTGATGCTAGTGCTTGTGCTAACGTCTGGGATCTATTTTGTGCTCCATGGTCCACCATTGCTGCTAAAAAAAAAAGTAGTCCATTGGAGTGAACAAAGTTGACCCTACTCTGTCTAACTCTACTGCTCTAGTACTGATGTACTTCAAATCCAGTAGTAACTTTTAATTGGCTGTGGGGCCAGGATTCTCTGGTCCTGCAGGACAACACAGACAGCAGTTGGTGTATGTGCAATACAGACTTACCCCACAGAATGACTTATCCCAAGAGTTGAAGAGCTGGCCTCTTATGTAATGAAACAGCAGTATTTACCAGAAATCCTGACTATGTGGCAAGAAATATAGCAAGATATTTGGACTGTATGACAGTGCTACTATTATTATAAGTATTAAATGCAGAATATTATTTGTTAAATGTAAAGAAAAATGTATATTTTTGAAAATGTAACTTTACTGACTGTGCATGTACTGCTTAATGGTGACATCTGGTGGGGCCCATCTCCATCAGTCCAAGGGCCCTTAATGCAGAGGTGCCATTGTCTGTCTTTTCTACCCCCCTTTTTTTACTTGGAAGTATTTGTATCACCAAACACAATTCTGTTCACTCATACACTTGTGACCATAGTTCAGTGGCTCTTAAGCACCCCTCCTTGACATCTAAAGTTGAGCCCACTGGAGAATCATGACCATTCACACACAACAGAAATTTTTAAAGAAAACATTTGTATGCATTTTTTGGTATTTTTTTTCACAGCAGGAAGCATATTATGGTTTGCATAAACAGATGATAATGGCGTCAGTAATTCAGGCGCTTATCTGTTTATTTGCAAAGCTATAATAACGTGTTTACCGTCATGGAAGAGGTTTACGTGAAGTACTTACTGTGTTTAAACATGTACTAAGTGCATATACAAATATCTGCTGATGAAGTCATGAACACTCACAGTGTACCTTTAGATATTTTCCATTTAACAAACTAATTTCAGTACAGTTTTACATTAGAATAAGCAAATATGAAAGTAGACATTTGAACTTGATGGCTATCATGGAGATTTCTGTAACAGCTTCTGCTTCATATTACATAAAATTATGCTTTCATTAACTCTGTTTTCTTTGAAGTGATTTAACTGACAGATGTCAGCCTTGCCTGATTTTTTTTAAATTTGATAATCACCAGTAGAGGGTACTGTCTGCTAACAGCAAACAGACTGCAGCACTACATTTACTGCACAGGATAAGACCGACTCCATTTGAAATAAGATAGTCTGAATGTTTTTGTTTATTTGTTTTTCCACAATGGTGAAATACACTGTTATTGTAAGTCAGCATTCATCATGTCCACCATAACCATGAAACCTTCATCATGCAAGAACATGTTAGTATAAATAACGCGACAGATCATTATTGTGAAAGTCTATTGGTCTGAAAATTAGGCCTTAGTTAACAGACTATTTTTCTTTGAAAATTAAGGTTGCATTTATGTCTTAACCATCATGGGGATACATTAGTTCATTAAATATGCTATTTATGGCAGACATAACAAGAAAAGACTCCAATGTGGAAGATGAAAGCAGACGAGCTGGACGACACACAAACTTTATTCACCTTCCAACATAAAACACAGAAACTCTGTCCTCTGAGTACCTGAGCAAACTCTTTTATACACTTTTATTCCTGCCTCCGGCACACAGGGTAAACACATTAACATACAAACATGAAAGGCATGCACACACATCAACATAACGTTGACACACACGTCACAGAGCAGGTCTTGCTACCATACATTGGCACCCCTGTGTCTTCAGGTGTGAACTTGGCACGGCGGGGGGCGAAAGGCACATCTTTGTTTGTTTGGCTCCCCTCACCTTTCTCCATTAGCATCCCGAACTATCTTCTCCCCCACCAACCCCTTTGTCCTGGGTGGAGTGCCATGTGTACTGTGTCCACCGCACCAATTTGATTTGTATTGATCATTTTAGTACACATATACACATGAATACAGTAAATTGTAAGTGTGTGGTGGAGTAAGTGTGTACATATGTGTTGTGTAGGGATTTGGCATTTGGGGCTTGCCATAGCCTGGTCCATCTACGGCCAGTCCGTAGATGGACCCCCCATCTACGGCCATCTACGGCCAGTCCAATCTACGGCCAGTGGATATATTGTGTTGTGTTCCTTAATAAAGTCAGTTCGGTGTTCAGTTCAACACGGCTCTGGTCTCGTGTTATTCATACATAGCAATATGGCCTAGAGGAGTGGTGGCCTAGGTGTACAGCATTCGCCCCACAACCAGGAGGTCGGGGTTCAAGTCCCCGCCGGGTTATGCCAAAGACCATATAAAAGTGGAATTTCCTGTCATCCAGCTTGGTGCTCAGCAAAAATGGAACGGAGGAGGGAAATGTGAGTGGCAGTGGCTCAGAAGGTAGAGTTGGTTGTCGAATAACCAGAGGGTTGGCATTTCAAATCCTGCTCTCCCCAGCCATCCTGCTGTTGTGTCCCTGGGCAAGACACTTTACCCACCTTGCCTCCAGTGTCCATGACACAGGGTATCAATGTGTATAAATGTTCAGTAGTGGTCGGAGAGGCTATTGGCGCAGATTTGCAGCCACGTTTTCGTCAGTCTGCCCCAGGGCAGCTGTGGCTACAGCAGTAGCTTACCACTAACATTGTCTGTCTGTGGAGTGAATGAATAATGGACTTATTGTAAAGCGCTTTGGGTATCTTGAAAGGCACTATATAAATGCAATCCATTATTATTATTATTATTATATGTGGTGTGGTGAATGTCATGTAGGGCTGGTTGGGTGGTAATAAACTTGTTTATTTGAGGGGTGGTTTGGACTGCATATAACCATTTTTAATAACTGGACTTTCAGACCCATGGACCTTCAGACCAATGGGCCTTCGGAATATTGACTTGTCACCATGAGAAAATTACTTCATACTTTGCTAGTAAGCTGCGTTAGTAATGTTTGTTTGTTTCTTTGTTATACTTTATCCTAGAGGGAAATTCAGGGCATCCACCTGGATGGATGAAGCAGCCACGGTTCGGCACCAATCCCTTTACCATTCACACACACACATTTACACCTAGGGCGACTTTAGAGTCTCCAATTAACCTAACTTGCATGCTTTTGGCCTATGGGAGGAAACCGGAGTACCCGGGGTAAACCCATGCAGACACGGGGAGAACATGCAAACTCCACACAGAAGAGTCACCGATGGTCAGGGGTGGAATCAATCCTGTGACCTTCTTACTGTGCTGCCACAGTTCTAACCACTGCACCACCGAGCTGCCCTAGCTAAAATTAGTCAAAAATTTTCCAAACAGTCAACAATCTGAAAAAAAGCACACTGCCTTTATTTTGTTTTTCTCACAGAGAAACTCCCAAAAACGTTTTTTTTTACTCTTCCTGGTAATTCTTCTACGTTAAGTATTCAAAAAGCCCACACACTGCCGCCCTTGAGACCAGCCCACTGCTCTATTATTGGCCCGCCTAGCTGCCATGTAGATGGAGGGGTGCAGGCAGTGTGTAGACTTTTTATATCCATTGTATGTCACAAACACTTCATTAAGACATGTGTGAGCTGTTAAAATATGAAAAAAAAATGCAGTCAGTTACTTCTTTAAATTAGAATATATATTATGTGTTATATATACAGTGGTGTGAAAAAGTGTTTGCCCTCTTCCTGAGTTCTCATTTTTTTCGATGTTTGTCAAGCTTAAATGTTTCAGATCATCAAACAAATTTAAATATAAGACAAAGACAACACAAGTAAACACAAAATGCAGTTTTTAAAAGAAGATGTTTATTATTAAGGGTAAAAAAAACCCAAAAAAACCTATATGACTCTGTGTGAAAAAGTGATTGCCCCCTAAACCTAATAACTGGTTGGGCCACCCTTAGCAGCAACAACTGCAATCAAGCATTTGCCGTAACTGGCAATGATTCTTTTATTGCGCTGTGGAGGAATTTTGGCCAACTCATCTTTGCAGAATTATTGTAATTCAGCCACATTGGAGGGTTTTCGAGCATGAACCGCCTTTTCAAGGTCATGCCACAGCATCTCAATTGGATTCAGGTCAGGACTTTGACTAGGCCACTCCAAGGTCTTCATTTTGTTTTTCTTAAGCCATTCAGAGGTGGACTTGCTGGTGTGTTTTGGATCATTGTCCTGCTGCAGAACCCAAGTGCGCTTCAGCTTGAGGTCACCAAGAGATGGCCGGACATTCTCCTTCAGGGTTTTTTTTTAGACAGCAGAATTCATGGTTCCATTTACCACAACAAGTCTTCCGGGTCCTGAAGCAAGAAAACAGCCCCAGACCATCACACTACCACCACCATATTTTACTGTTGGTATGATGTTCCTTTTCTGAAATGCTGTTACTTTTAACGGGACACACACCTTACAAAAAGTTCAACTTTTGTCTTGTCACGCCACAGAGTATTTTCCCAAAAGTCTTGGGGATCGTCGAGATGTTTTCTGGCAAAACTGAGACATGCCTTTATGTTCTTTTTGCTCAGCAGTGGTTTTCGTCTTGGAACTCTGCCATGTAGGCCATTTTTGCCCAGTCTCTTTCGTATGGTGGAGTCATGAACTCTGACCTTTACTGAGGCAAGTGAGGCCTGCAATTCTTTGGATGTTGTTGTGGGGTCTTTTGTGACCTCTTGGATGAGTCGTCGCTGCGCTCTTGGGGTAATTTGGTCAGCCGGCCACTCCTGGGAAGGTTCACTACTGTTCCATGTTTTCGCCATTTGTGAATAACGGCTCTCACTGCAGTTGACTTTTTCACACAGGGCGATGTAGGTTTGGATTTTTTTCCCCCCTTAATAATAAACACCCTCATTTAAAAACTGCATTTTGCGTTTACTTGTGTTATCTTTGTCTAATATTTAAATTTGTTTGATGAGCTGAAACATTTAAGTGTGACAAACATACAAAATAAGAAATCAGGAGGGGGCCAATGTCAAACACTTTTTCACACCACTGTGTGTGTGTATATATATATATATATATATATATATTGGGGTGACACTAAACACAGCGGGGAGCCATTCCTCTGGAACATTTCTCTGAAGCATTCCTCACACCCAACAGTCACCCAGCAGGGGCTCGGAGGAAGCAGAGAACAATTGACACATGACCAAAAGAACCACAGGAGACAGTCAGACGGGACTGAATGCATGCATCTTTGTGCCAACCAATGTCATGCTAATCATGTGTATTGACCAATGGTAGTAGATGACAATTGATATGCTAATGTGCCATGCATTCTCTCTGTAGGTATAACAGTATAAAAGAGCTGCTCTCCCTCACCTCTCTCTCTTTGCTCTTACACTCTACTCTCATCACGACTAACCGGGCCCCAGCGGCCACGCTGGGGCCAGCAGGCTGTACTCATGTTAGAGGGTAAATAAAGAATCTGTGCTGACCTACGCTCGTGCCTCGCCTCCACATCCTTTCCTTCGCACCCTCTACAATATATATATATATATATACAATATACTGTATATATGTCATGTTTACTACCAAATCTGTACATATGTTCATACATGAGGCCCATTTAGCCACTTTCACACATGTGGTGAGACTGAACAATAAAGGAATGACGGTAATGTCTGCGATGAGAACTGTGAAATATTACTGTTAGGAGAGACGAATGTGTGAGGAAAATTAGTTACCTTAATGGAAGTTTGGGCTCTAAGATTTCTACCTAGAGATAACGGTCTTTAAATAATATACAGCAGTTATTTAAATATCGATTGACTAGTGCTTATAGAAAAGCAGTCTGCTTAGATTGGATTATGCAACCTGTGGCTTCGACAAAAAAAAAAACAACTCACAAATTTAAGAATGCAAATTAAAACAGAATTTGTCATTGTGCTCTTGTGCAGTGACAATAGAAGCACGGGAAGTTATATAGAGAAAAATGTCATTTGAGATAGACCACAAATTTGAAGGCAAACCTCAAAAATATTTGTAAAAGACAGTTACTGTATGATTAAAAGGAAACAAACTCAGGAAAAAAAGTTGCGTCTTTTTGAGGGAAAGTGATAACTTCGTGACAAAAAAGCTTACAAGTTAAACTTTACGAAGTTACAGGAAAAGTAAAACACAAAAGTATTTAAAAAATGGCTACATGAATTTCCAAGAGAACTGAAAGGGAAAATCTCACCACTATTGTTGACAGGACTATAAACCAGCTGTTTTCAGTTTTATGCCTCAGATATGTTTTGAGATTCTCTGCAGATTTTTTTTCTTGGTGACCTCTGGATTAGTTGGAACAAAAAAGACACAATCTTGTGCCCCCTCGCTCGCTCTCTCTCTCTCTCTCGCTGTCTCTCTGGGGAGATAGTGCTGTTGTCTGTTTTTTGAAGCCCTGCTTTGGTCCCACCACTCTCAGGAGAGAGGGTAGAGTGAGCAGAAGTCTGTTGTGGCTGTCTATGACTTCATGGGACGGGCCACTCCAGGGAGCATCTGATGGGATTATAACACTCTTTTGACTCAGTTTTTTTCCCTTCCACTAAGAACTACTGTTTGGTGGTTCACTTTTGCGGGGGCAAACCTCTGTTTTTATTGTTGAGGAATTCAGTTTCATACTTCTTTGGAAGAGTTCAGCCTTTCCTATTTAGGAGTTTGGAGGGAGTGATTGATAATACCCAAGAGAAGTTTATCTTGGCACATCTGAGAATAGCTGAAAGTTGAGTGGAGAAGGAATTGGTCCCAGATGAGCGCTGACAGCTGATACTATCCTCAGTTTCACTTCATTTTGTTTGGCCCCCATATTTCCTGTGTCGGTGAGATGATATGCTCACTTATGCTGTGATAGGTCGTTAACAGCCAAGGCTCTTTGCCTTTTTAGGCTGTTCACACCCACACACACGGAGCTGAAAATTGCTGATACCCCCTCTTCCATAAAAAAAACAAATGGACATATCCTTTAATGGCAGGAGCCAAAGCCAAACCATTTGATGTACTTTTGTTTGGTGATTTTGCCCAGCAACATTTTACCTAACAATGGCAGAAGACAACTCAGCAGGGCCGACGTACTGCTGCCTTCAGGTTTTCTTTCTCCTGTCCAGGTGCAGCTGATGAAACTTCTGACTTTCGCTGTTTTGCATCTTGATCTTGTTTTGCATTTGCCATCCTCGGATCTGATTTTCCTGCACCACTCCTCCACTCTGCCATAACTTGGGGCTTTAGATGACATAAAGGAATTTGGACAGCTTCCCTTTCTCATTCAGGACAGAATGGGGGCTTTTTTCCCACCACAGAAGTTCTTCCTTTACCCTTCACCACCCAAACCGGCTGCTTTGGTGATTCTCTGAACTCATCCCAAGTCTTCCTGAACCTCCCATTAAAATGATGAACAAGGACTCTCGGTTTTCAAGGAAGATGCACGGGAACTTCTCCACCCGCAGACACTCGTGCATTGGGTATGTATGTAGTGGTGTGTTAGAAGTATTTTAACTGTGATGACCTGCCTCCACTGGTGGTCAATGGTGTTATTTTTATAGATTATAGATGATGAAGTTCCATAAAGCAGACTTCAGTTGATTCTGTCTCTGGCAGTTGAAACACACTGAGCTGACGGGAAGATAGTTGCGGTTTATCACTGTGTTTATAAAGGAGTTGTGTTGTTAACAGAGGTGGGTAGAGTAGACAGAAACTGTGCTCAAATAAAAGAAGTGGTACCTTATGATAAGAATTACTCAAAAATAGAGTTAGATTAAGAAAGTATCTACTAAGGAGGTAGTTTATTTTTTATCATGAGGGTGTCCACAATTTCGTTGTACTTTACAACTGTACAATGACAATAAAGCCTCTTCTATTCTATTCTATTCTATTCTATTCTATTCTATTCCTCGTTTAAGTATTTATTTTCAGCAGGGAAAACTTGAGTTCATCTGATAAAAATAGAATGCAAATTATTCGTAGTACCCTCTAATGTATTTGAAATCATATCAAGAATAGGTAATAAATTAAATGTTTGCTGCGCCAGCAATTATCTCAGACCTGATGAGAAAAAAAAAACTGATCCAAAAACAAGAGTTACATTTAATTCAAATGAGTGAAGTCAAAAGTATCTCCAGATATGACCAAATGTAGTATTTTATGTACTAAAGAATAAAAAATATCCTGCAGTTTTGTGTAAAAGTACCTTGGGTTCATGTACTTCAGTAAATGTAACTCAGTACTGCCAATTTCCGGTTGTTAGTGAGTTTTATTCTTAGCGTTAGTAATTGTGATGCTGCAAGGCTCCATCTCAAAAATATGACATTCAGTGGAGAGTCTGCAGCTGTGTGCTGATTTAAACGCTGGATTAGTTTAACCCTATGTAAAGCCCAATAGAAATAAAACAAAAGACTGTGTGTGTGTGCTATGACAAAGCCACAGTGGGGGTGTTGGGTCTGTTGGGGGGGGGGGGGCATGTCTGATCAATGTCTACTGACATCCCTCTTTGGGGTACAGAGCTCTGTGTAGTCTTCAGCAGTCACGGTATGGTCCTGATGTGGCCCACAGCTTTGTGTTTTAACAGGAACATTGAAGAAATATTGGCACGCTGTGGAAAACTGTGATAGATAAATAACTGTTTTAATATTCTAAGCAACTAACGGGAAGAATAATATGCCTGTGGTGTGAAGCCTCTGTCCACAAACCAATGAGACTAATCAGCTTAATGATTACGCAGTTGTATTATGTTACAGCTCCAATTTATTCCGAGTCAGGACAGACATAAAAACTACTACAGCTGTCCCCAGAGGCCAGACTGTTATGTGAGATGATAAAAAAAAATTAAAAAATCAGGCATACAACCACCGACATGAATTTGAATGGCTCTATGTAGTGATAAGGATCAATCCCAGTAAGACTGCTTCAACTAGCCTTCATTGCAAAGACCAGAAACTCAAGAAAAAAAAAATAGAGCTATTTTGAAGAGCAGCATGCAGTGCAGCTCAGCTCCCTGAGCTCTGGGCACAAGGCATGTGCCTTTCGAATGTCGTCCAAACTCCTTACAGCAGTGAGCCTGTTTGGGTCATATGAGGAGATCGAAGAAGCAGATTTAAAACCACAGAGAGAAATTCAGAACAAAAGAACCATCTATTTTTTTTTTATTATCTGACTGACTATTGTCAGACATCAAACGAGATCGACCACAGAGAAGTGTAGAGACTGCTGGATGAAGAGTCTGCCTCCAAGTCCTCCGCGTCAGACACAGCAGGCCCTGTGACTGACTCCGCTTCCAATGTCGGGGCACGTGGGGCAAGGGCAGCAGCCCCTCGAGGGTACGGCCTTGCCTTTCTTGCCCTTGGGTGGTATGGTGACGCTGTCGGTCGCCGCTGTGTCAGGATGTGCTAGAAAATGACTGGGCCACACGCACAATGTCTTGTCCTTTTTGTCTCCCATCAGTCACAATTTAGCTTCATAAGTTCCCAGCCCCTCACAAAGTTGTCTAACTATTCTCGCACTTTCTGACTCACGCAAACTAATCCATCTTCGAGACAGGTTGAGACACCCGGGATGGCTAATCACTATGTGACTATTTTGAGAGAAAATTTGTCGCACAAATTTTTAAAAAAAATATGTTCAAAATTCCTGCAATGCAACAGGGAGGCCCTGCGACTGTCGAAAAGAAATTGCAAACCCCTGCAAATATTTGAAGATATTTTGGAAACTCCTTCGCAAATGTTGTTCTCCAGTTATTTGCGAATTGTTGCAACCCATTGAGATACAAGCTAAACATGCTGATTTTTCTCTTTAAAGGTTTAAGTATGTCATCATTTATGCAGACAAATAGGAAGAGGATACTTATTGTGATTGGAGCAGAAACTGCTTATGCGCTGAAATGGAGGAAGCAGGAGCTGCTACATCGATTGCATCAGTTAGAATAAGACAATAAAAAATTGTTTTAATCTCGTTGTTTGAAAGTGTCTCAAATTGCTCCTTGGCAAATAGGAAAACAAATGTACGTATTTTAGCACTGCTTAAAATGGTAGGGACATTGCTGTGTTGAGGCTTTCAAAATTTGTAAGTTCTGTGGCTTTTTTCCTTGTAAATTTACCATTTTCTCAAAATTGCATCTTTTTCCCCATGGATTTACATCTTTTTAGCTCTTTCCTGTGAAGCCAAAAAGAGCTAATGCCATGGTGCTGCATCCGTCACCCATCTGCTCGTCCATCCCCATTTAACAGTAATCAATAATCTTCCCAGGCAACTGCCCCGATGCTCACCATACTCATGCACCCTGATCCTCCAGTGGGTCTGCATCAAGGTGAGGGTCAGTCCTCAGGAGATGTGGGCGCTCTCAGTGTGGTTTCATCAGCTCGGAGTGAGTTACTCTGTGATGGGTTGGTTCTTTTAAATTTGCTGCACCTCCTGTAAATGTAGTTCTGTTTAGTGTTGTGTGTGTGTGTGTGTGTGTGTGTGTGTGTGTGTGTGTGTGCGGGCGCCACAGGGAGGCACTGGTTACGAGCCAAAGAGCCACAGGTTACAGACCCCTAATCTCTACCCTCATGTCACACACTCACAAAGCTCTGTCTGTTATCCAAATGGGTCCATCACAACAGTGACGGCTCTCATCCTCATTTGTACTGACCGTACCAGGACACTATTCATCACACCCCACTGCTCGTAAGTTTTCCAACAATACACAAAAAACACTTGTTATACCCTCTATTACAGTGCAGTATGTTTAAACACAGTATCACTGCATCAAGTCCGACACAGCTGGAGATGTGGACCCAGACCAGAGGTTGCACTAGGCTTTCTCGTTATCTGTCATTTTGTCAGACGAAACTGTAAAAATTAATTTTCACTATATTAAGATACCGAACAGCTTTTGGTTTGGTTCACATGTTCTGTTTTAATCATGAACCTGCAGGATACAGCATGCAGATTATGTATTGACTTGTTGAGCTGATGAACAGAGACTGCATGTTCCCCCCAACCTTTAACTTTTTTATCATAAATTTGATACTTTTTATTGCAAATTTTCAGCTTTTTCTCATCAATTTGTGACATTTTTCTTGTAAATTTAAAACTTTTTTGGTTATAAATTCACTACTTTTTCATAATAAATTTGCAACTTTTTTCATAACATTGCTACTTTTTTCTTGTAAATTTGTATCTTTTTCCTCCATCAATTTGTAATTTTTTCTTGCAAATTTACATTTTTCTGTCATAAATTCACTGCAGCACGGTGGTGCAATGGTTAGCACTGTTGCCTTACAGCTAGAAGGTTCCTGGTTCGAATCCCCAGGTTGGCAGGGGTTGGAACCTTTCTGTGTGGAGTTTGCATGTTCTCCCTGTACTGCGTGGGTTTACTCCGGGGGCTCTGGTTTCCTCCCACAATCCAAAGACATGCATGTTAGGTTAATTGGTTGTTCTAAATTGTCCCTAGATATCTGTTTCCTATAGGCCCTTAGAATAGAGGGTTAGTACTAGTGAAAGCGCTCTGAGTGGTCTTTTTGACTAGAAAAGCGCTATATAAGTGCAGGTTAGTTAGTAGTTTTCATCATAAATTTGCAACTTTTTCTCATTAATTTGCTATTTTCTTATTGCAAATTTGCTACTCTATTGTGAGAGTTCCACATTTTTATCATAAATTTCCTTCATTTTTATTGTAAATTTGCATGTAAATTGATAAAGCTTTTATCATAAATTCAGAGACTGGTGAGATAATATTAAATAATCGCTATTTTAATATGCACTATAAAGTGGACGGCTGATAACTGCAAGTAAAGGTCACAGTAGATCATACTCAATATGATCTGTCAGTGACGGACAATATTCAGTTAACGTGACCTCTGATGCAGATATATCATGAGAAGTTTCCATGAGAAAGTGAAAGCAAGCGAGACAGTTGCAATGCCTGACTGAGTAAAAAAGATAATTTTCACAAATATGGGAAAGGCCCGGTTGAGCGCAAGGTGAAGAAGTGATAGGGGGACTCGGGTTGAGATAGTGCTGCTTTTTGCACCAAGATAATGCCTGCAACTAGACGGTTAGACCAGGAGATAGAACAAACTGAACAATATTCAGCTGACAGAAGCAGGCAAGGGACATTAAAGTGTTGGTAAATGAATAACAAGAAACGCAAAAAGTGTCAAGTGAGGCCACCCAAACCAAAGGGCAGCAGTGTCGATGTCTGAGGTCCCAATATAGCTGTCAGCCCCCACCAAAAAACACACACCCAGATTAGTCAATAGGCCTTGTGTGAGGCCACAGTGGGCTGGCAGCTCTGTGCGTCACTGCTGTACTCCATATTTTCAGCATGACTGATTTCCCCAATTGCCTCCAGAGCCTCATCGATTCTGGAGCAGCAGCCTGGGACTGTACTGCACAAACTTGTCCAGCGGTTTTACTGTATGGCCTGTTCACAGTCAGAGGGGTTACAAAATTAGAATTATGGAGCTGCTAATGAATTAGAAGTTTCTCTCTAATACACTCCTGATCAAAATCTTAAGACCAAGGGAAAAATTACAAGTGCTTTCATTTCACGCAGGTGGATTGTAACCAGGTTGTAAGTAGACCTTCAAAATGCAAAAAGAAGAAATAGGAGCAAGACACTAAAAATAGAGTAGACAATTTATTGAAAACTGCATTTAAACTCAAAACAGGCTGTTCATCAGCTGATCAAAAGTTTAAGACCATAGCCCCCCCCCAAAAAAACAAAAACAAAACAGAACTAAAAGTTTCAAAAAAGGACTTTGTAGTGAGTAACCCCTCCGTTCTTGTTGATCACTTCAAAAATTAATTTAGTTATGCTTGATGTGAGTGTTTCCAGGAGGCTGGTGGGAACGTTGCTCTATGTGGTGAAGATGGCTTCATGAAGGGCATCCACGGTCTGGAACTGATGTCCGTTTTTGTAAACTTCTCTTGCCATCCGTCCCCAAATGTTCTCAATGGGATTTAGATCAGGGGAACATGCAGGATAGTCCAAAAGAGTGACATTATTCTACTCGAAGAAATCCTTCATCGGGTGGGCGTTGTCAACTGCAGCGTTGTCCTGTTGAAAGACCCAGTCATTACTGCACAGATCAGGGTCCTCAGTACAAGAAGGATCCCCGCTGCAACATGTCCACATAGCCAGCCGCCGTTTGACACCCCTAGACAACCTGCAGCTCCATTGTTCCATTGAAGGAAAAGCACCCCGGATCATCATGGAGCCTCCTCCACTGTGCTGTGTAGAAAGCATCTCCAGTGGGATTTCCTTGTCATGCCAGTAACACTGGAAACCATCAGGACTTTCTTCCACCTTTCAGTGTCCCATATTTGGTGCTCCCTTGCAAAGTCCAAATGGACAAGTTTGTGGCGTGGGAAGAGATGTGGTATTTGAAGATGTTTTTGTTCTTTAGGCCCTTCTTTTGTAGACGTCATCTTATGGTTATTGGGCTGCAGTCCACATCAGTAATGGCAACCCGATCTCGCTAAAAAACATACCACATGAACATTTTCCACCCCCTTAAAAAACATGCATTTACTGTATATGTAAAACCACAGAATCCATACCTGGATACGTACTACAAATGGAGTACATATAGGCAAACTTCTTCACTCACTGCGCATGCACAAATGCATGCACGAAAAGAACACACTGTACTCACTGCGCATGAGCAAAATAACACCTGTATTAACCAGGTTTCCAACACTCATTCGGTTGGTGGGAGGGGGATAGCGAACAGTTAGGCTGTGTGTCCACCAAATGCGTTTTTTGTCACCTGACCATCCTGAGCGCTTTTTTTTTTTTTTTTTCAGCATTTGTGCGCTGTGCTCTGGAAAAAAAAAAAGTCTGTGCCCTGTAACCCAGCAACAGCTTGTCACTCTCAGCTCAGCACTTTCTCTTTTCCTATGGTCAGACTTTCTACTTATTTTTTAATAGCAGTCTCTAAATAACAATGGACAGGAAACGTATTCTAGCATTGGTAGCAGCTCTGGATGCAAAATATGATGACACGGAAAACAGGAATCTGAGTAGAGACTGTATTGGCATCCCATGTCCCACCCTTCCTTAATTCTGATTGGCTGCTTAGAAAGGTCTGACATTGACGAGCTCAGCTGCGGTCTGAAAAGTTGAAGTTTTTTCAACACTGAGCACCGCAACAAAAAACAGCCACCGCTCAAAGCGTTTCAGCGCCAAGGGCGCTCAGCACTGTAAACACTGGACTACATAAAGAATGAATAGAAAACAGTCGCCCAGAGTGGAAAAAAACACGTTTGGTGGACACCCAGCCTTACTTATTTGCGGTTTCAATCAATAAGTCACGAGTTGTGTCCCACACAGAGCTGTGTTTCTGTTTTTACGCTTTTCACTCCACTAATGTTTAAGGTTAGGAAAAGGTTAAGCTTAGGCGTCACCTCCAATGGTTTACCCCTTAACATTGCAGCCAGTTTCCCTAAAATGCCTAGATGTAACATACCCAAAGTAAATCAAAAGCTGTTCTTCAACCCTTTGCAGTATATTCATGGGGCTGGTGTCATTCAAAAGAAAACACTCTAAATGTTTGGCAAAACAGTCAGAATCCCTCTACAAGTAAGCGCTTCTGCCTCTGAGTAACAGTGGTGTAAACATACTAAATTTGAAGAAAATAAAGTTTGCCTGTTTTTTTTTAGATACAGATGCCTGAAAATAACATACAGCTGTTCGATATCAGCTGGAAAATACAATAGGAATGTAGAACCAAGTGTTATCAAGTTCAGATCAACATTTTGTAACAACACCACAAAAAATGAATATATTAGTTTTTTTTCCTCAAGTTGCACCCAGCCATTTAGTGAACTATGCCAACCTTTGGCACATACCTTGGAAAAACGTTCATAACTTTTGAATGCTTCAACATAGAAGTGTCATCTTGGCCTCTAATGAAAGGTGACACTCAGGGCTATTCTGCCCCATATCCAGATACACCGTCAGTGGTAATGACACAGAATAAGTAAAGTATAAACATTACACACAAGGTTGGTAAAACTGACTCAGCTTTATAGAAGAAACCGAGCATTATGCATGGGAGACGCATGGGCTTTATAGAGGGTGTGTGTGACGAACCCAGCCCTATCAGGTGTTGTTAAGTTTTGAAATTAACTGGCTACATGACACATCCATAATCAGCATACTCAGCTGCAATTGGCTTGTTTTGTTTGCGTTAGCTCTGGGGCTCGTCCTTCATGCTAAGTAGGCACTCATTGAGTATTAAAGGCTGTGAAAACACAAAGAAAGGGCCTACTGGGTCAAATGAGGTATCACTCAATCAGTCAATCAGCTTTATTTACAAAGCACTTGAAAAAGCAACATTCGCTACACAAAGTGCTGTACAACAAGAAAGCACATGAAAACATAAAAGCAAGGAGCAGGACACTAACACAGAAACAGTATAAAATCAACAATATAAAACTCAGCACGAGTAGAAACCACAGTCAAGAGAAACAATAAAATAAAAGGTAAAAGATGTAACTAAATAAGAAAATAAAAATCCATTTTATTCAATAAAATCAATGTATCACATTGGATCAAAGGCCAGGGAGTAAAAGTGTGTGTTAAGATGGGTTTTAAAAATGGACAGTGAAGGTGCTTGTCTAATGTTCAGAGGTAAATTGTTCCATAACCTGGGTGCCGTGATCGAAAAGGCTCTGTCCCCTCTGAGTTTCCGCTTGGCCTTTGGCACCCTCAGGAGCAGCTGTTCAGCTGACCTGAGGGACCGGGTGGGAGAGTAGGGGTGCAGAAGCTCGTGATAAGATAAGCCTTTATTAGTCCCACAATGGGGAAATTCCAGGATTGCAACAGCATAGGGACAGCAACACTCAGAGCAACAATCAGAAGGCAAGAAAAAACAACATCTAGTAAGCATATGTCCATATTACTATAAATGTATATATACAGTATATAGACACACAGTGCAGAGCATTATGGTTGGCTGGTGAATAAGGCGGAGCAACACGGTTCAAGGATTTAAAAACAAATAAAAGAATTTTAAAATGAACTCTAAAATGCTCGGGCAGCCAGTGGAGCGAAGCTAAAATGGGTGTGATGTGTTCTCTCTTACGTGTACCTGTTAAAAGACGGGCAGCGGCATTTTGTACCAGCTGCACATGCGAAAGAGATGACTGGCTGACACCGGTGTGTTTTGACACTTTTAGTTCTGGTTTGAGGTTGTTTTTTTCGGGGTGGTGGTGGTGTTATGGTCTTAAACTTTTGATCAATTGATGCAAATTGTTTGAGTTTAAATGCAGTTTTTAGTAAATTGCCTACTTTCTATTTTGAAGCTCTACTTACAACCTGGTTATGATCCACTAGCACGAAATGTGAGTACTTGTAATTTCCCCCCCTTTTGATCAGGAGTGTATATACCTAAATGTCATACACACAGTTCAAGTAGAATTCTTCTTCTTCTTTTAGATTTGATTGGCGGTTGGCAACCAGTTTACAGGTACATTACCGCCACCTCCACTGGAGTCAGAATCTCTTCTCCGTACTTCACTCTATATATCCTTCATGTAGAATTGATAAGTTGCCACATTAGTGATTTGCCATGGTTGAAGTCAAAGATATAGTAGCCTATCAAGTTATTCAGTTGTTAAATATACAATGAACTTTTAAAAAATATATATAAGTGCATAATAAAAAAAATGTTTCTACATTGTTTACACCTTTTTACTTAGACCAATGGTCTCAATTAAATCTCAGTGAGTGTGGTAACAGGTCAAACCAGGGGCTGGGCATTATTATTTTTTTACTAAAAGTATGAATATACATGTAATCACGTTAAATAAAATAGAGCATGCATGCATCAATCGGGTGTTTTTTTCCCAGTGTTTATTGGTACTTCTGTGAAGCATTTATTGATTTAAAAAAGACAAGTACATTCATGCTGTTTATTTTTATATGCAATAAAAGAAACTAATAAGGTCTTTGTTGGTTCTATTTGATACATCAAAACATTAATTTTCATAGCTGAACAACTTCTTATAAAAATCTTCATTACTTATTTAAGCCCATTCATGTCACAGTGGTTTTATTTTCACAAAACATTTTTTTTTTCAGGAAAAAATGCCCCACAAAACAAAAATCCAAGTTCATATTTCCATAATTTCTATATTATTTCTATTATTTCTATAATTTCTATAATTTCTATTATTTATTTCAAAGTCTTCCTGAGATCAGTAATCATAGTCTACTTGTTGATCATTATTTGTGCTAGTTTAAAAGGAAAATGAAAAAAGTGTGACTCTAAAGGTTCATCCTCTGTGTCATAAAAGATAATACAGATATGAAATATATATTTTTTTAAAAAGATACCTATAAAATTTAGCAAAAAATGTATTTCATTTACAGTATTTATTAGATAAAATGTACTGAAGGTCCTTATGTGGCGGCTGGCCTTAACATTGACATAATTTTATTAGCATCGGGCAGAATTTATGTTAGGGAGAATTTTATTTTAACCACTAGAGGGAGGAAACTGATCAGGTTTTACTTTGATGCTCCTGTAGTGCAGTGAGCAGGGATTATACTTCTGGAAAGTGTAACTGCATGAAAGCTTATAGAAGGGGAAAATGTTTCACTGAATGGTTTTGAGACAGTGTTTAGTAATATTTTAAGTAATATGTGGATTATATCACAGGCCACTTTAGCTGGTGGCCATTACATTGTTACTGGGTTGGATCCCTGTTGTCTTCATAACTGCCTTTAATTCTTCATGTCACAGAGTCAACAAAGTGCTGGAAACTTTCCTCAGAGAAACTGGTCCATAATGACATGCTAGCATCACACAGCTGCTGCAGATTTGTTTGCTGCACATCCATAATGCTCCATGCATGAATCCATTCTTTCATGTTGTTTACGCCAAATTCTGACCCTACCTGTTATGTCGTAACTTGTAGACAATGACTAAGCCAGGAGTGGAGCTGAACACTTGTTTATTAATGAAACTGGACTCTGTACACCCCACCGTACGTGCAGCCGTTTGGCAGAGGAAAGGTGGAAGAGAGCGTCCCTCTACCAGCAGCCCTTCTTATACTACCGGAGATGGTGGAACCAGAAACTGGGGCCGCCATCCCGTACCATACAAGTAAGAGCTCCAACATGAACCACATACATGCACGGTGTGTAAACCACTGCGCCACGGCATGCTGCACGGTGGCGCAGTGGTTTAGCACTGTGGCAGCACAGTTTTACCCTCGGCCGGGGCATCGCGGGGATCATGAGATCGTGGGTTCGATCCCAGCCCCCGACCAACAGTGAGCTGTGTGGAGTTTGCATGTTCTCCCCGTGTTGCGCGGGTTTACTCCGGGATTTCTCCGGTTTCCTCCCGCACACCAAAAACATGTAGGTTTAGGGCGCTCGCGCACGCAGCGACCAGCGGCCCGTGACTTGTCACCAGACTGCAAACCAAATCTACCTACGGGTACAAATAAGTAACAAAAAAAAAATAAAAAAAAAATACATGAACAATAACTACATAATACCCCCCCCCCCCCCACCGTCCCCGTAGAAAAATCCAAAACACACACACAATCAGCCCACCCCAATTTGGAACCTGAATCATCCGCTAGACATAAACAAACTAAAATCTCCAAAAGGGGCCTATGACATTCACACCAAAAGAACTAAAATTAGGGGGGGGCGGGTAGACTGCCGTCCTACACCCCCCACACATGGCGAGGCGGGTTATTTTGCCACCTATACTATTAAAGTCCATAACAGAAAAAAAAAATGCTGCCGTGTCTCCTACATAAAATACAAAACTAAAATAATCCCCAAACTATTAACACAGAACAAATGAACAATTAGAACAACACGCCCATGACTCGGTGAGGATGACCCGTGCCCCCCCCGCCCAGACCTTCACCATCAGTCCACCCCTGGGGGCAGTCCGCTTCTCGGACCACAGCTGGTCACCTCCTCTTCAGAGCATCTTCTCCTCCACACCTTCGAGCGCTCCAACCGTCTGGAGTCGTGCCCACCTATCTCCTTCAGAGCTTGCCTTAACTCATTGGGATGGTGCCACGAGCCATCCAACAACAGCAGGTATCGATTTTGCTGCTCACCCATCACCTGCAGCTGACCCTGGTACCGCTCCATGTCCCGCTTCTGTCTCATCCACTTGGACCTCGCCTCCGTCCAAGCCCGAACCCAGTCTGCAACTCCAAGTGGGGCCTTGCACGGCCTGCAGTGTCTCAGCCTGGCATTCACTCTTCCAGTGCCACCAGGTCCTGCCCCGACAGCTTGTAGATCCACTGCTGACCCTGGCCCTGTGGTCCCGTGTTCACCAGTCCTCCGCGGCCATGCTCCTGGAACATCTGAGACCATCGTTTGGGCCCTGCTCGTCACCATAGGTCTTCCCCCATGCTGCCCGGCGCCCACATCCAGGGCAGTTCGGACAATGGAACCGGGGTCCTCTCGTGACCCTGAGCGCAACGCAGCCTGTCTACTTTCTGGAGTGCCCAGCAATGGTTCATCCCACAACTTATTGTCCCAGACCCTCGGAACTGGTCGGTCCCACAGTCCACTGACCACTCTTCACCAGCGCCGCTCCTGATGGAGAATCCAAGACCATAAAATAAGCTGCAGCCCATGATGTTAGAGCCATAGGCCATCATGATGAACTCCACAGAGGCCATCATCGCCAACTTGTACCAAGCTGTCAACGTGATGGTACCCACCGTGGCCAATCGTCCTCCTCCATAGCCGCAAAGCGGCGCTGTGAAACTTCCAATCCTGTAGTGGGGAAAACACTGTCTGACTGTAGCCTAATTCAGCACAGAACTCTCGGCTCCTGTGTCAACCAACATCGGTACCGGAACTCCATCCAGAGTCACCGTGCAGCACATGCGCCTATTGGTACTTGGGAATACCGTATGTACCACCGTTGGAGTGGGAGAAGTTGAAGTCTTGTGCAGGTTCTCTTGTCTAGCTGACTGGCACATCCTCACAAAATGATGGAGAATGCCACAATTTCCACAGCGCTTCCTCCTTTCTGCACACTCTCTGGCCTTGTGGCGGTGCTTCGTGGACCCACAACCCATACACCTGGGCTTCTCCGAGGCAGACCTTATCTGTACAGCGATGACACTCTCGGCGTCATCTTCGACACACCCATCACTGTCCGGGTCCACTACTTGTGTGGCCATGGGGGATCTTGAACTTCCCGGCAAAAGGCGCTCGTTTAGTTCCTGAGTTAGCTTATCTGCTGCTTCTAGCTGTAGCGCTAACTCAACAGCCCTCGTCAGCGTCAACTCACCCGGGAACGTGAGCAGCTTGGAGTGGACTGCGGCACAGTTGGTGTGTTCTGCCAACTGGTCGTGCACCATTTCTTCTTCTAATGGCCCAAACTGGCACTCAACGGCCAACTGCCTTAAGTCTGACACGAACTGCTGGATCAGTTCGCCTATCTGTTGGCTGCGCTGTCTGAACTTAATCCGCTGAATGATGACATTGTCCGATGCTCTGAAATGGTGGGCCATTAACTCAACTACTTCTCCATATGTGTCCATATAGCCAAGCTTGCCCCAAATTCTTTGTTCCTCCATTCCCGGATTGTGTACTAATAATGCACGAGCTCGCAGTTTCTCCATTCTTCCCAGGTCCAGCGCTACCATGTATGTCTGGAAAGCCTCATACTAACGAGACCATGGCACAGGCAGCTCCCCTGGGAGCTCCAGGAATGGACGAATTGGTATTCCACACGCCTCCATGAGTTTACCTCTTGTCGCCAAATGTTATGTCATAACTTTTAGACAATGACAAAGCCAGGAGTGAAGCTGAACACTTGTTTATTAATGAAACTGGACTCTGTACACCCCACCATACATGCAGCCGCTTGGCAGAGGAAAGGCGGAAGAGACCATCCCTCTACCAGCAGGCCCTCTTATAGCACCGGAGATGGCAGAACCGGAAATCGGGGCCGCCATCCCGTTCCACACAAATAAGAGCTCCAACATGAACCATATACATGAACAATAACTAATAATATAACTTTCAGAATTTTGCAGCAAAAATTGAGACTCAGGCCAGGCAGTGTTTCTCCAACTTTGTTCAATGTTTATGAGCCTGTGTCATTTGTAGCCTCAGTTTCCTGTTCTTACCTGACAGGAGTGGAACTAGTTGAGGTCTTCCACTGCTGTAGCCCTTCTGCTTCAAGGGTCAGTGTGTTGTGCCTTCAGAAATGCTCTTCTGTATACCACCGTTGTAATGAGTAGTTATTTGAATCACTATTCCCTTTCTGTCAGGTTAGAGTCAGTCTGGTCATTCTCCTCTGACCTCTGACATCAGCAAAGCATTTGTGCCCAGAGAACTGCTGCTCACTGGATATTTTCTCTTTTTCAGACCGTTCTCTGTAAACCTTAGAGATGATTGTGCGTGAACATCCCAGTAGATCAGCAGTTTCTGAAATATTCTGACCAGCCCCTCTAGCAATGACCATCATGCCACGTTCAAGGTCACTTGACAATAAATCACCTTTCTTCCCCATTCTGATGCTCAGTTTGAACTTCAGCAGCTTGTCTTGACCATGTCTATATGCCTAAATGCACTGAGTTGCTGCCGTGTGATTGGCTGATTAGATACCTGCATTAACAAGCAGCTGAACAAATGTACCTATTAAAGTGGCCGGTGAGAATGCAACAGTACATGCATTCAAAGATTTGTTTACACTATATATTTACGTATATGCACATCTGTAAAACGTTCTTAGACGACGTGACACAGTGGATTCACATAGTACATTAGCACTCACGCTCGGTGTGTTGCAGTGTAAATTTTGGGTGTAAACAATCCATCCATCTTCTACTGCATATCCAGGGTCCGGGTTACGGGGGCAGCGGTCCAAGCAGCGTAGCCCAGACTGCAGCCCAGTTCACATAGCACCATGATCCTCATGATCCCTCCTGCAGGTGGTGAGCCCACTGGAGGGCGGACCCGTGTGGCTCCTTTGAGTACACTGGGTCCTTGTTGTAACTTTTTTCATGATGATCTACAGGACCGCTCTTGGTCTGGCCCTCCACCCAGGACCAGTTTTCCTTGGGAGACCCTACAAGCTGCCCCTGACAACATAGCTCCTGGTGTCATGAGGGACACAAACCCCTCCACCACTATAAGGTGGTGATCCATGGAGGAGAATTATTTAAAAACAAAATAGATAAATAAATCTTTTATTATAATTCTGTCATGAATTTTATTTATTTTGTATAATTTTAATCACAGAATAACTCTGTTACACAGTTGAATTTCTTATTTTTGTATTTTGTTTTTGCACATTAACACATCTTACTGCCAGTCCTGCTTACACCCCCTCCCATGTACTTTATAATGACGTATTATTACTACTATGTGTTGAATATATGGAAGAGGTGTGGCGGTTCGTTTTAACCCCACAACAGACTAAGGACACTCAGCCCTCTTTTCTCTGTTTTTCTGCTGCATTACTGAGAAGCAATGTGCCATTCATGTATTTGTGATGCAAACATGCATGTGTTGTGATGTAATGCGCCATTCGGTATAGTGTGCATATGGCTTGTCCTTACTGTGCTTTTTCTGAGCATCTTAGATGTGCTTTGGTGTATTAATGTCTACAGGTAGACGAGTTTCTTCTGTCTCACCTATGTGATGTTAATCGATGCCTTTCATCCTTTGTACTCATGCGTCCTGTCCTTACTGTGACCTAGAGACTCAGATCAATATGTAGATGTGCTTGTTAGCCTCTTTGTCTTGCACTTAGAGCGAGGTCTAGCTAATCTGCCCATTGTGATGTATGGCTTACAAATGCAAATACCTCCTGCCTGTTCTGTTGTCCCTTTGATCATTCTAGACTGTGGGGTATGTCTTTTTGATGTATTGTTATGATCAAGTATTTAAGGTGCAACTCTGTAACGCAATCTCTCTCTCTTCTTCTCTCACTCTGATCCTGCAACTGGTAGACACACACGTGTCCGCCTCTCCTTCTCTGAGAGCTTAGGGATCCCGCTCCGGGCTGCTCCACTATGCACCGGAGAGGGGATCCCGTGAAGGCGACATGATATAATAAAACCTGCTTAAAACCACAGCACTGCTGCTTATTTTTTCATGCCGCCTCACTGGTGACCCTGACGTGATCACGCACACGTTTTGTGCGAAAGCAACCTTCCGAGCTGGACAACCACACAGCTGCGTTGGTGGCCCCTTGAAGACGCACACGTTTTGTGCAACGCAGCCTTCTGTTTTGGATGGCCACGCTGGCGAACCGACGCTGAAAAAAACGAGCGGCCAGCGAACGCAACACCCGGGCATGAATGCTCCGTCGCCTGAGATCTGCACAACCACGCTGGACCGGCCGCTCTCACTGAGAGCGCACGCACCTCGTCCTCTCTCCACGACGGCAACCTCCAGGGCCGACGGGGAGCGCAGCGCGTGGAACTGAACGCACCATGGCCGCACGAGCGACAACGATCGTCTCCTCCCTCTCACCGCTCCAACGCAGCTGCACGAGCCCGGGGCACAAAGATCGTCTATTGCCTCGCACCGCTCCAACGCGCCTCCACGAGCCCGAGGGACGGAGATCGTCTACTTCCTCACACCGCTCCAACGCAGCTGCATGAGCCTGAGGAACAAAAGATCGTCTATTCCCTCCCGCCGCTCCAACGTATCTGCACGGGCCTGAGGGACTAAAGATCGTCTATTTCCTCTCACCGCTCCAACGCACCATGGCCAATCTACAGCCACAGCTCAACCTGGATTTTACCGGCGCCGTCTGCGCCGTTCTCCACCAAGTTTCTGCACCCTGACTCGCCACTCCAGCGGCCCACCCACGCACTGAACCCCCGCGCACGCATCGGGGAGTTACAAGGACGGCGCATCACGCATGGGACAAGTAATGGCTCCACAGACTGCCTTCCTCCTTCGCCGCTGCCTTTCAGGGCTGCTCGCTCACCTGAGGCACGCATGCAGCATACTGGAAGGATTTGTTAACAGTCTCAGCCACGCCACAGACCGCCATCGTCCTCCGCCGCTGCCCACAGAACCTTCAGGGCTGCTCGTTCACCTGAAGCAAGCACGCAGCTCGCCACTGGATTTTTTAATGGTCTTAGCCACGGCACAACGGGATTTCAGCCGTCAGCTGTTCCCGGGAGCTTTGGGGTTGCTTCAGCACCCAAAGCCAACAGTCCCTATGCTTTGTTTACTTTTTTCTTACAGCCGCCCCTGCTTTTCTTCATGGCCACAAGAGGAGTCAGAGACTAATTTTTCTTCTTGTGATCTCCGCACGTGCAACGGGACAAACCCTCGACGTCACGGAGCAGCAAGCAATTTTTGCACGGCTCAGGACGATTTCACAGCTCCTGCCGGCACTTACTACCCCTCCCCTCCCTCCCCCTCCGCCTGCAGCGAGCTTCTCCCACAGCTCGCTCACACAGATGGATTATCGAGGTCGCGGCCCCCTGCCGCGTCCTCTGGGGGGGGAGCGTGTGTGGCGGTTCGTTTTAACCCCACAACAGACTAAGGACACTCAGCCCTCTTTTCTCTGTTTTTCTGCTGCATTACTGAGAAGCAATGTGCCATTCATGTATTTGTGATGCAAACATGCATGTGTTGTGATGTAATGCGCCATTCTGTATAGTGTGCATATATGGCTTGTCCTTACTGTGCTTTTTCTGAGCATCTTAGATGTGCTTTGGTGTATTAATGTCTACAGGTAGACGAGTTTCTTCTGTCTCACCTATGTGATGTTAATCGATGCCTTTCATCCTTTGTACTCATGCGTCCTGTCCTTACTGTGACCTAGAGACTCAGATCAATATGTAGATGTGCTTGTTAGCCTCTTTGTCTTGCACTTAGAGCGAGGTCTAGCTAATCTGCCCATTGTGATGTATGGCTTACAAATGCAAATACCTCCTGCCTGTTCTGTTGTCCCTTTGATCATTCTAGACTGTGGGGTATGTCTTTTTGATGTATTGTTATGATCAAGTATTTAAGGTGCAACTCTGTAACGCAATCTCTCTCTCTTCTTCTCTCACTCTGATCCTGCAACTGGTAGACACACACGTGTCCGCCTCTCCTTCTCTGAGAGCTTAGGGATCCCGCTCCGGGCTGCTCCACTATGCACCGGAGAGGGGATCCCGTGAAGGCGACATGATTAATAAAACCTGCTTAAAACCACAGCACTGCTGCTTATTTTTTCATGCCGCTTCAGAGGAAAGAAATGATCACTTGCTTTTTTTGTGTGTACAAAGGCTCATCTGAGTGTGTATTTAAATGTGCATCTGTGTTTGCTTTGTGTGTCTACACCTCGCATGAGAACAAACATTTAAGCGGTCACACGTGGTCAAGTCCTTTCATGTGTGTCGTAGCTGTGGTCGTGTATGTTGTTCTGAAGCGTATTCACATCGGAAATCTGTCAACAACCAAATCCTCCAAACTCCACCATCATGCTAACAGATGGTAGCCGAATGAGTCGTGAGGCAACACAGGGCCTTTACTACAGGACATAGTGTAACATGACATTGACAACACAGAGACACCCAGAGTTAAATTTAGGCCAGTAGCAGCAGCCAAAGGCCGACACCTGGTGCTGCTGCATGGTTACACAGTATTTGATATTTGTGCCATGAAGAAATTAGCTGATTCCTGTTTGCTGTCACTTCAGTTTGGAGATATGTGGGACACCACAAACCCGTTATTGGCTTATATAATCTGGATATTTTTACATTATACACAGAGATGGGCTGAATGATGATGGACACATCATATTTTGGAGGTGATCCATGAGCATATACCTCTGCCAAGGCTCTGTTTTGCAAAGTATGGACCGATGGCTGGACGGAGCGATGGCCAGAGGGAGGGAGGACAGACTGATGGATGGACGGAGCCTTGTCAGAGGTGTGTGCTTTCTGAGCGCCTTCTTCACAGACAGAATGTCACCTAATGGGAAAACAACATTATGTGGCATCCTTTCTTATTAATTATTCCAAGAAACTTTGCCTAATTGACACGGAAGAGTTGTGAGTGAACACCTCAAGTAATGTAATAGGGCTGAGGCCGAGGTCTGGCGAGGACGCAGGGGTGCGAGGGCCCTTCATCGCTGATTGCAGCTTTAATTTTATTTAGTTTTACATGATCTATCTTTCAGAAAACTTTTCACACTTCATTTGCAGTCCAACATTTTGGGTCTGATTTATCTTTCATTGTATTGTCAATATAGAAATAAGGGAAAGCAGCACACTACTCCTAACAGCTGCTTTAATGCCGATATGTTTTTGTGTACCGTTGCCTTTTAATGCAACATTAATGAGAAGCCTGCTTATGTGGCAGTACCATGGGTCAGTGGTTAGCGCTGTTGCCTCACAGCAAAAGGGTCTGGGCTTGATCCCTGATGGGACTTGAGTGCAGTTTGCATCATCTCCCCTTGCATGCTTTGTTTTCACTCTAGCCTTCTCCCACAATCCAAATACAAGCATCATGTTGACCACTCCTGATGTTATTATATTATAGGAAAATTCTGCTGTTCATACCCTTGCTGATGCATAATCTGAGAGACAATAAGGTTCTATTTCTATCATTTTCCTTTAAACATAGCAACTTGTTTAAATGTGTTGTAACAAAAGGATGGAGGCCTTAATCTTATTGCATATTAATGATATTGTGGTAACCCAGCACACTGCAGACTGATACTATTCACACTCAGCAGGGCTGGAGGAAACGGAGGACAATTTACATATGGACAGAGAGCCCCAGGGGCAATCAGAACAATGGACTGTTGTGTATACATCCCAGGATTAGGGAGAAGACATCCGGGCGCCAGTTGGTCACGCTAATAATATGTATTGACTGATATAGCTGTGGACAAAATTGTTGGTACCCCTCTGTTAATGAAAGAAAAACCCACAGTGGTCACAGAAATAACTTGAATTGACAAAAGTGGTAATAAATAAAAATTCTATGAAAATTAACCAATGAAAATCAGACAATGCTTTTGAATTGTGGTTCAACAGAATTATTTTAAAAAACAAACTCATGAAACAGGCCTGGACAAAAATGATGGTACCCCTAGAAAAGATTGAAAATAATGTGACCATAGGGACATGTTCAACCAAGATGTGTCCTCTAATTAACATCACAGGTGTCTACAAACTTGTAATCAGTCAGCCTATTTAAAGAGTGACAAGTAGTCACTGTGCTGTTTGGTGACATGGTGTGTACCACACTAAACATGGACCAGAGGAAGCAAAGGAGAGAGTTGTCTCAGGAGATTAGAAAGAAAATTATAGACAAGCATGTTAAAGGTAAAGGCTATAAGACCATCTCCAAGCAGCTTGATGTTCCTGTGACTACAGTTGCACATATTATTCAGATATTTAAGATCCACAGGACTGTAGCCAACCTCCCTGGACATGGCCACAGGAGGAGACGAATAATACAAATGGTAACAAAAGAGCCCAGAACAACCTCTAAACACATTCATGGGGAACACCCTAGGTCAAGGTACATCAGTGTCAGATCGCACCATTCGTCGTTGTTTGAGCCAAAGTGGACTTCATGGGAGACGACCAAGGAGGACACCACTGTTGAAAACAAATCATAAAAAAGTCTCAGACTGGAATTTGCCAAACTGCATGTTGACAAGCCACAAAGCTTCTGGGAGAATGTCCTATGGACAGACGAGACAAAACTGGAACTTTTTGGCAAGGCACATCAGCTCTATATTCACAGACGCAAAAATGAAGCATACCAAGAAAAGAACACTGTCCCTACTGTGAAACATGGAGGAGGTTCTGTTATGTTGTGGGGCTGCTTTGTTGCATCTGGCACAGGGTGTCTTGAGTCTGTGCAGGGTACAATGAAATCTCAAGACTATCAAATGTGCTACCTAGTGTCAGACAGCTTGGTCTCAGTCACAGGTCATGGGTCGTGCAACAGGATAATGACCCAAAACACACAGCTAAAAACACCCAAGAATGGCTAAGAGCAAAACACTGGACTATTCTTTAGTTTGTTTTTTAAAATAATTCTGTTGAACCACAATTCAAAAACATTGTCTGATTTGCATTGGTTAATTTTCATAGACTTTTTATTTATTACCACTTTTGTCAGATTCAAGTTATTTCTGTGACCATTGTGGGTTTTTCTTTCATTAACAGAGGTTTACCAACAATTTTGTCCACGTGTGTATGTACATATATCACTATGCTAATGTGCCATGCATTCTCTCTGTCTGTATAACATGTATAAAAGAGCTTGCGCTACATACCTCAGTAGCACAGTAGCTCACTTAGCTACAATGTGTGTCTCATTATGTTGGAGGAAATAAAACTTTGCACCCTTCCGGCTCATCGCATCTTTCCTGATCTTTTACCTCCACACTGGTGACCCTAGACGTGTCATGGTGATGCTGGCATCCTCTTCATCCACACCGGAGCGCGCTCTCCGGAGCGGGCAGCACTGGGACCGACACGCACCATGAACGGCGACACAAGCGAACCGAAGGAAGCAGCCTGAACAGGGAAAATCATCGGCGCCGTCTGCATTGATTTCCACCAAGCTCCCCGACCCTGACTCACTCCAGACAGCGGACCTCCTGCGCACAGAAGCCACGCACACACGCCACAGGATTACGAGGACAGCACAACTTCCAGCTATGTGGTCACTGCGCCAAGCGCGCACCACGCACAGGGACAAACCGGCTCCACAGACTGATACATTGTCCTCCGCCGCTGCACATGCCCGGGAAACACGGCCGACCGCCATCTTCAGAACCTTCAGGGCTGCTCACGCACCTGAAGCAGACGTGCAGCCCGCACACAGGACTTTGTATGGGTTTTTCGGCCACGGCGCACAAGGGGAATTTAGCCGATTGCTGTCCCCGATGGCTTTAGGGCTGCTTCCACACCTAAAAGCCAAACCGCCAAGTCCCTCACACAGCTGCAGTTGTTTTACAGCCGCAACGCATCCTCGGGGAACTTGGCCGTTCGCCTTCCCCACATCCTCGCTGGACCGAGCCGCGAGAGGAGTCAGAGACTTAATTTTTTCACAGCCGCTGCCGATCACCGCCAGGTTGACCGGGAAAGTCCCTCACCATCGCGGATCCACACGCAATTTTTTTTGCGGCCCAGACACCTTTGACGTCCCGGGCCGGCACTCACTTACTCCCACCCCCTCCCCTTCCTCCTCCACAGCGCTCTTCCCGCACCTCACTCCCTAAAGCTGGCCAATCACCGGTTGGTTCCATTATGCACCATGCGCACCGGCCCCGTGCGCCCATGATCCACGGCCGTTCAACGTGATGGGACCCAGAGCGGAGCACACTGTCTTTTCCACCCCTCCCCTGTCCCCCCCACGGACTGACATGCCCTCCGACACTCCTCTACAGCAGGACAGTTCTACCGGAGCTGGAGCCCAAACGACCGGGGAAGGGGGGGTCACAGCCCCTTCTGAGCATTCTAGGGGGAGCTGTGTGGTGACCCAGCACACTGCAGACTGATACTATTCACACACAGCAGGGCTGGAGGAAACGGAGGACAATTTACATAAGGACAGAGAGCCCCAGGGGGCAATCAGAACAATGGACTGTTGTGTATACATCCCGGGATTAGGGAGAGGACATCTGGGCGCCAGTTGGTCACGCTAATAATATGTATTGACTGATATGTACAGTATATCGTTATGCTAATGTGCCATGCATTCTCTCTGTCTGTATAACATGTATAAAAGAGCTTGCGATACATGCCTCAGTAGCACAGTAGCTCACTTAGCTACAATGTGTGTCTCATTATGTTGGAGGAAATAAAACTTTGCACCCTTCCAGCTCGTTGCATCTCGCCTGATCTTTTACCTCCACAATATAGTTATTAACTTTAATTATGTAATCTCTTTAACTCATTTTGGCAAAGCCGACAGGATTTAATGCAATGACATGGCATCCCCTGTCTGTCCAACTGTCCACATTTCATGAGAATCGCTGCTCTTCCTAGGGAGTTTCCCCAGTGCTCATGAAAGTCACACACAATGATCCTCAGGTGGGTCTGCATCCAGGCTGTGCTCAAGGTCAAGGTCAAAGGCCAGGAGATCTGAGCACTCTCTGGGTTATTTTACCAGGCCGGAATGAGCTAGTTATTGACAGTCTGGTTTTTCCTTTAGTTTCATTATTTACTTTATGCAGGTGTTTTTGGGGTTTTTTATATCAAGCCTACATCAGAGTTCGGCAACCTTTACTATGGAAAATTCTATGATTAATTTTTAGTTTAGTGATTAGCACTGTGGCAGCACAGCAAGAAGGTCGGGATTGATTCCAGTCCAGACCATCATGGGTTCGATCCCACCACCTGACCATTCGTGACCCTTCTGTGCAGAGTTTGCATGGTCTCCCCGTGTCTGTGTGGGTTTACTCCGGGTGCTCCGGTTTCTTTACACAGGCCAAAGACATGCAAGTTAGGTTCATTGGAGACTCTAAAGTGGCCCAAGGTGTGAACGTGTGTGTGAATGGTGAAGGGGTTGGCGCTGTACCGTGGCTGCCTCATCCAACCAGGTGGATGCCCGGAATTTCCCTCTGGGATTAATAAAGAATACAAAATACAAAAAAAAAAAAATATATCTGCATGGAGCCACAAAATATGTGAACCTTAAAATGAAGGTGAAATAGCTAAGTTATAGGAATAAACTCATCTGTCCATATTGATGACTTTTTTTCTTTTAAATTGACAACTTTTTCTTGCAAATTTGCATTATTTTCAGGTAATTTGCAACTTTCCCCTGTAAATTTGGAACATCTTTCCCATAACTTTTTCCCTCTACTATTTGTGACTCATCTCTTAAATTTTAAACGTTTATTTTTTAAAAATGAGACTACTTTTTTTTTAACTTACTTTTTAAATGAATTTTTGAGTATCAGTTTTGGTCATAGTCACAGGAAGTCAGTAATATGGGGCCTAACAGCTGCATGTGATTCTGAAGCTGAAGGTTTCAGACTACAAGAACAGTTGCTCACTGAAACTCTTTTAATAACTATTGCTATCTTTAATATTTCATATCATGCTACAGAGAGGAAAAAAAACCATTTATATCCTGCTGTTACGACTGACAGAGTACTTTGAGTTATTCTTTTGAAAATGGCAGCTCCCCCAGACTGAACGATTTTCTTTTTTTTTCAACTTTTCAAACATAATTGGTTGTCAGTAAAGGGTATGACAGTAGAAATTACCGTGTCAACTGGACATGCAAACCACAGACGGTCTGTTCACTGACACACAGTGTTCCTTAGTGACTTCATAACGGCTCATTATCCAGGAATGCTAATCAGTCCTACGTGCACCCTGCGCATATTGTCAGGAGGCCCCGCTGCAAATAATGGGCCGATAAACCCACCGCCGAGGGGTCACCGAGCATTTATGATGCTTCGCTATTTTGCAAAATTACCTTGTCACATTGTTTTCAGTCTTCGGACCATGTGTGCTTCAGATGAGATGTGGAGATACTGAGCAGGACCAAGCACCTAGCGTCTGTGTTTCTTCAAACAACCCATCTTTTTCCACCACAGTGACGCAGATACATGGGACACTGTGCAATCGTCTGGTATACTGCCAACCTCTGTGTGTGTGTCCATGAAGATAAAAAAGAATAATGGTCTCAAACCATGCACTTGCCATTGTTCTTAGTGCAGCAATTTTCCTCTTGTGAAAGCCTGTCTAAAGCAATGTGCTGTTAAGTTTAATTCATATCGCTCCGTCATTCCTCATGCATCAAGACACTGAAGGCAAATTCTTCACTGAGTCAGATTGGACAGAAACAGCAGTTTTACAGTAATGACAAGTGTGAGCAACAGAGCCAGGAAACTAAACTTTGCCAAATCAAAACATTTAGCAAATCATGTTTATCTAATTGATTGAAACTGGCCTGATTTTGTTCACTTCAGTTGTGTTGCTGGACTTATGAACTATTAATTGTTCTAATTATGTCTTTTTAAAGTTATAATGCAAAGCAGTGTTGTATGTGTGTTCAGTTGGTGATGTGCACTGCTTCCTTAAATGGAAGTTTTCTTGACAGACACCCATCATGTAAAGGATTATATCAAATACTTCAAGTGGGCAAATCCTGCACCTATCATTCGTGTTTATAAACATAAAGCTCAAACATAAAACCAAGCCATGAGTTTTTTTCCCTCATGACATTTTCATATGTATACAGTATTATGGCTCTTTGTAGGAGGTCTGGTTCATATTAAAGCACCAATACAGTATTACTCTTATTTCGTGACCTTTTCTTTTTCTGTTCTCACCTATTGTTTCTGCACCCAACATTTGCGAATTCCACAGTGATGATGAAGTGTTATTGATTGATTTGCCAATTTAACCATATCAAAGAGCAGAATGTAGCTTGGAGCACCGGACCATTTATGGAGATGATACAAATCCACCCTTTGTCAAGCGGTGCTGTGCCCGTCAAACTTTTCACCCCTGCGAGTTCAGCTCAAAACAGTCAAAGTGGTGGCAAAAAATAGCACTCTGAAAGAAAGATAAAATCTACTGAATGTGTTCATTTATAGCCTTAAAGGTGAAGTAGACGATACGTAGATGAAGAAGTATTTTCATGAAAACATTTTTTTATATAAACAAAATAAGGTGCAGTCTTCAAAAAAAAATAATAATAAAATTTTACAGGTCCAAAATAATCATAATATTTACATCTGAGCCCTTGGAGCATAGAACATGGCTAACATTTTTAATGCAGGTGGAGGTGCCATATCCCGTAGGTATTTATAACGGTTGACAGCACCTTCAGCATTGTGATAACATTGTATTTATTGTAATAATATAAGTAAGCTATGTACATGAAACATGACTGTCTGTGCCCTGTACTATCGGGACCCGGAACAAGATTGCTACCCGGCATAAAGGACAGAATATTGTTTAAAGTTTATACATTTGCCTATTGAAGACATGAGTGAGTACTTAATAAAAAATCTGCAAGTTATTCAAAGCCATGTACTATATTCAGCAGTAAATTCACTGCATTTATGATGATGTGAATGTGTTGTGCATGTGTGGACTTTGAGTGAAATCATTTTGTGTATGTGGGGGACTGATCTTGTTCCAGGTATCAATAGTGCAGCCACAATGTCCTGTCTTGTGTGTGTGTGTGTGTGTGTATAACCAATAAGGATCTCACAGCAAACAGCATAGCATAACTGGGTTGATGTCACTCTTGCCCCTACTAAGCAGTAGGGGCAAGAGTAAGCGTGTTACCTGCTTGCCAGGCTGTTGGTGTTCTCATGAACACCGGTGGATAGTGTCGAGTTCTGTTTACTCCTACTGTATGTACCCAAGTAAGTTATCCACAGAACTGCGTTTTTGCAAACAGCTTAATTGTAGAATACATTTTACTGTTGGGTCAATACATGTTTGAAGAAAAACCTGCATTTTTACTCAACTATATTTGGTCATGCCGTCAGTTACTTTTGATTTCACTGATTTGAATTGAATGTTTTCTCTCAACAGATTTTCTTTACATCACAGTCAAGGTTATTCTTCTGTTCTGGTTTAGGAAGTAAATTCAATACTATTTCTTTATGTAATTTGGTTTCCATTAGAGGGTACATGTTGCCATTTCTGTTTTTTACCCCTCAGTCTCTACACTGCGTTCCAAATCATTATGTAAATGATATTTGTCACTGATTTTCCTAAATAGATGATGCAAATGATAGTCAGTATAATTTTCAAGTGATCGATTAGAGCATAATTCAAATTTTATTGAACAAACCTCCCAATGATAACCATTTATTTGCAAAAATTAAAAAAAAACTCAAAATGCACTGTTCCAAATTATTATTCACAACAAAGTTTCAAAGCATTTTATTGTCATGGTCTGAGCACCGATATCCGCGCTCGGGTCATGCAGTATTTTCCTCCCGTTCTGGAGTAGTTTTCCTTATGGCCTTCCCGGGCTCTTTTTCTGACAGCGTCTCTGCGGAACTTCCGGCTGTCAGAGCCGAGCTCCACAGTGACAGCTGTTTGCCATTTCAGCTGATGACATCCTCATCAGCTGATTAATCGTCCTGCCCTATTTAAGGGAGCAGCTTCTGTTACTCCGGGCTGCGATCTCACATACAGATAACGCTGGTTTCCCCAACGTTCGGCTGAAGATCCTAATCCTGGCTTCAGTCACTCCCTTGATTCCCCGTGTTCCCAGTAAGTTTCTCCTCATTCTCAGTGTATTGTTAGTGTGTCCTAGTCTTAGCCTTTATTTGTGTTTTGTCCCACGTGGCTCATTATTTTGTACCGTTGTTCCTTTCCTTAATAAATACGCAAACTCACTGGTTGCCTATAACGTCTCATTAGTGGTCCACCAGGACCGCACCATGACATTTATTAGTTGTAAAGAACTGAAAATGGTCATTTGTTGAATTTGCAGCATTAGGAGGTCATATTTACTGAACTCAAAAGCAATTTCAATCAAAAACATCTTAACAGGCCAAGTTACATGCTAACATAGGACCCATTCTTTGATATAACCTTAACAATTCTTGCATCCATTGAACTTGTGAGTTTTTGGAGAGTTTCTGATTTAATTTCTTTGCAAGATGTCAGAATAGCCGCCCACAGCTGCTGTTTTGATGTGAACTGCCTCCCACCCTCATAGATCTTTTGATTGAGGATGTGCCAAAGGTTCTCAATACGGTTGAGGTCAGGGGAGGATGGGGGCCACACCATGAAATTCTCTTCTTTTATGCCCATAGCAGCCAATAACACAGAGGTATTCTTTGCAGCATGAGACGGTGCATTGTCATGCAGGAAGATAACTTTGCTACTGAAGGCACCATTCTTCTTTTTGTACCATGGAAGAAATTGGTCAGTCAGAAACTCTATGTACTTTGCCGGGGTCATTTTCACACCTTCAGGGACCCAGGGGCCTACCACCTCTCTCCCCATGATTCTGGCCCAAAACATGGCTCCGCCACCTCCTTGCTGACGTTGCGGCCTTGTTGGGACATGGTGTCCATCCACCAACCATCCACTACTCCATCCATCTGGACCATCCAGGGTTGCACGGCACTCATCAGTAAACAAGACTGTTTGAAAATTAGTCTTCATGTATTTTTGGGCCCACTGCAACCATTTCTGCTTGTGAGCATTGGTTAGCATTGGTAGGTTTATGCACAACTGCAAGCCTCTGGAGGATCCTACACCTTGAGGACTCCAGAGGCACCAGCAGCTTCAAATACCTGTTTGCTCCTTTGTAATAGCATTTTAGCACTTACTCTCTTAATCCAATGAATTTCTCTGGCAGAATTCTTCCTCATTATGCTTTTATCTGCACAAACCCGTCTGTGCTCTGAATCAGCCACAAATTTCTTCACAGTACGATGATCACACTTAAGTTTTCATGAACTATCTATGAATGAATGAATGAATGAATGAATCTTTATTTCGGATAGATAAAAAGTACAGGTTAAAAGAAACTGAATAATATAACAAAGGGGGAAAGAAAATCCAACAAGGTCAAATTAGACAATAACTCCTCTGATTATACAGTTCAACATAATTTATCCGAAATGGGTGATGGCTGAAGCTGCAGCTTATATTGCCCACCCATGTTCCATCCAAGAATTCAAAAGAAAAAACAAAACAAGAGCGATTACAATTCAGAACGAAGCTAAGACAAAATGTGACAAAAAAAAAACTAAGCTACAACACAACGCAGGCTGGATATGACAATCCTCATGTGATTTTACATGTCATCTTGTATATATGTTTGAAGTATTTCTTCCTTTAGTTTTTGTTTAAACTGTCCAAGCATTGTACATGATTTTAATTCAGGTCCAAAATCGTTCCATAATCTGACTCCTTGCACTGAAACACAGTGTTGCTTGGTGGTAGTTCTCACTGAAAGTTTTTGAAATATACATGTTCCTCTGAAATGATATTGTTTCTCCCTTATTTGGAACAACTTTTGGATATTTGCGGGCAGTGATAGATTCTTCACTTTAAACATTATTATTGCAGTTTTAAAGTCAACCATATCTTTCAACTTGAGAGCTTTTAATTTAAGAAAAAGTGGGTTTGTTGGTTCCCTGTAAGCTGCTTTGTTTATTATTCTAATAGCTCTCTTCTGAAGCATAAAGACTGGATATATGTTTGTTTTATATGTATTTCCCCATACTTCAGTACAATATGTCATGTATGGGAGTATTAATGAATGATACAAGGTATATAGTGTGGGTTGATTTAATGATCTAATGTTGATCTAATGTTTTCATACCTTGTCTAAGGCGCTTTTTGGCAACAGAGAGATCCTTTTTCTTTCCCATATTGCTTGAAACCTGTGGCGTGCTTAATAATTTGGAACATCCTTCTTAAATAGTTTTCCTTTAATTGGGCTCACCTGGCAAACTAATTATGACAGGTGTCTGAGATTGATATCAGTGATCCAAAGAGCCTTGAGACACAATACCATTCATGAGTTTAATTGAACAACAAATAATTGAATGCTTTTGACACTAAAATCCTATTTGCATAATAATTTGGAACACGGTGTAAATGGTGAAGGTGTATTGTTGTCACCCCACCTGGTAGATGGGCATCAGCGTCAACACCTACCTTGTGAACACAATAACTACAGAAAGAAATGTGGGCTTTTCAAATTGATACCATGGGTGTATCTATGAAAACTCTCAGACGAGTTTGAATTTGGATGCCCTCTGTGTTATATCTTGAAATGAGGGAGGGAGTCGGAGGCGAGACTTCATGCAACATGGAACTCTCCTTTACTATACAGAACTTGGGGTTTATATACAAAGGGGTTGTGCCAACCTCACGCCACCCTAGGGGGTGGGCGCTGCCACACCTACACATACACACACATCCAACATTCCTTCCCCCCTTAGAAAATGGGAAATCACACACACCATTAAAACCCCCCAAATTTAAAACTCAAATCACACGCTAAGAACATGAAAAATAACGTATTGCATTAGAACAAACCTATCACATTCACACAAAACAACTCAAAATCGGACAATGTCTCTTTAGAATACAAAATAATCCCATATTATACGTACAGTCATTCACTCACATGCACACCAGCAAACAAATATATACACATGTTGAAATATATACAAATATTGGTGTATTTACATATTTACATATAATAACTAAGTGACCCCAATGCCTCTGGCCAGCCACCATCTCTTACACTGCCACAAAGGACCTGGGTAGCCCCATAGCACATGTGCCCCTGGCCGTTGTCTCCCTCCAGGGTCGAAACCCCCTCCCTGGCAAAGATGTCTCTAACCGGAGGCCCAGGACAACCCCATGGCGTCTGTACACCCAACCGCCATCTGCCCCCAGGGTCAAAGTCCCCTTCCTTGGCAAAAATGTCTTTACCTGCCAAAAGGAGCTTCTTCCCTCTCAGTTCACCACGCCGTTCAGTGCGCCGCCTCTCTGTGCCTGACGAGCTGCTCCCGACTGCCTTATGCACCGCCGTCATGGTCCGAGACACTCCAGCCCCCAGTGGAGGCACCTTGGGGAGAAACAAAGCCTGTTCAACGGCGTCATCCGCTGCCTTGGGAACCTCGCCACAGCACCCAATGTCTTCCACCAGGGCGCTCTGCTGCGCTGTCTCTGCAACCAGCTGCCGCTGCTCACCTCTGGGGCTCATGACGTCACCCTTGCCGGTCACGTCCTCCGACCCTGGCTCCTTGCCGCTGCCTTCAGCACTCACAGTCTCGGTGCCATGTTGCGTCATCACCGTACCCGGCTGAAGCTTCTCCCCCTCTGGGCTGTCAACGTCAATCCCGTTGGTCTTGTCCTCCAGTCCAGGCACCTCGCCGCTGCCTCCAGCACTCACATAGTCGGTGCTTCGCTGTGCTGCCACCATGTCCGGCTGCGGCTGTTGTCCCTCGGGGCCCTTGGTGACGCTCTCGTCGGCCCTATCCTTCCACCCAGGCATCTCGTCACCGTTCTTGGCACTCTCATTCCAGGTGCCCCACTGCGTCAACTCACTGTCTGTTTGTGGCTGTTCTCCCTCTGGGCTCTCAGCACCGCTCTCATTGGCCACATCCTCCAACCCGGACACCTCGTCGCTGCCCCTGGTAGTCTCGCTCCAGGTGTTCCGCTGCACCATCTCCGCATCGTGCGGTTGCTGTTCTTCCCCAGGGCCCTCAGCCTGCATGGTCTCACACTCCCGCTGCTCAGCTTCCAGCAGTGGGACCAACACCTGCTGCACCTCCTCTCCGTCGCCTTTGCGTACCTCACTGTCTGACCCGTCAGCGCTGTGGTCCTGTGTCAAGCTGAGTGTCATGGCTGGCTCACTGACCTTAGCGACCAGGGACACCTCTTCTCGCAGTCCCGGTTCTGCCTCAAGGACCAGTTTGGCACCCTTAGCCTCTTTGTGGCGCACAGTTAGCTTGTCTGCTAGCCCGTCCATTGACCTAGACTGGGCCGCTTGCATCTCGGCATGCGCTCGCTCATCTAAGTCTGGCTCCCACAGCTTCAGCACTTGCCATAGTGTGGACATCGTCTGCTGGCTAAAAAACTTGTCCAGCCACTGGACCTCGTCCTTGTAGCACTCAGTCAGCCCCAGTGCGTCAAAGATCCTTTGTCCCTCCTTGCCAGGTTTGAAGACCAGGAGTCCCCGGCGGTGTTTCCCGTTAAGCCAAGGAGCATCCAGCTCTCTGAGGTACTCCTCATACTCCTGTTTCCACTCCGGCCACGGGACCGCTGGCTCACCAGGGTTCTCCAGAAACAGCAATAACAGCCGAGGTGTCACGCGTGTTTCCATGCTTGAAAATATTTCCAATTTACTGCTTCACCAAATGTTATATCTTGAAATGAGGGAGTCGGAGGCGAGACTTCATGCAACATGGAACTCTCCTTTATTATACAGAACTTGGGGTTTATATCCAGAGGGGCTGTGCCAACCTCACACCACCCTAGGAGGCGGGCACTGCCACACCTACATATACACACACATCCAGCACTCTGATCTTTAGGTCGAGGAAAGAGGTCAGTTTTTCCTTCAACCCTGTAACGCAATAACTACACATAATGATATAGCCTTTTGAAATCAATCTCATCATGTCTAAGACAACTCTTGGACAGCTTAGATCCTGCCCTCTGGTTTGGGGTCAGAACGTCAAAGGTCAGAGTTAACATTCCATTTGCACTATTACTATAGAACGAGTAAAGCTAGGGTCACCAAACCTGGTACACAGGTTCACTCTGAGACCCTGACCTCTGACTATGGGTAGTTTAAGTTGTGAATGATTTCTGTATAATTTTAACTTGGCATACTGGACATATAGCTGTGGGAAAAAATAAGAGAACGCTGCATCTTTTTTCTCAAATTAGCATTTCTACATGCATGGCAGCCATTCAGTTTGAGTATCTGTTAAATACCAACACAAGGACTCCTCAATCTATTCAAGGAGGTACTGATTTAGGTGATCATCGAAGCATGGTAAGATGTATGAAAGATGTGAATAAAAATCAGTTATTTAAAACTTAAGTATTGTAGTGTTTAAGACTCAACAGGAAATTGTTTTTTTTTGCATTATTTGATCTAAAAGCACATCAAACATACAATGATCACACACAAAGCACAATGATGCTGCAATAATGAAATATTTAAATCCATCCATCCATCCATCTTCTACCGCTTAATCCTTTTCGGGTCACAGGGGCTGGAACCTATCCCAGCATCTTTGGGCAAGAGGTAAGGTACACCCTGGACAGATCACCAGTCCATCGGAGGGCCAACACAGAGAGACAGACAACCATTCACTCTCACATTCATACCTAAGGACAATTTAGAATCCCCAGTTGAAGCCAATTAACCTAACCTGCATGTCTTTGGCCTGTGGGAGGAAACCGGAGTACCCGGAGTAAACCCCTGCAGACATGGGGAGAACATGCAAACTCCACACAGAAGGGTCACCGATGGTCAGGAGGTGGGATCGCACCTATGATGGTCAAGGGTGGAATCGATCCTGTGACCTTTTTGCTGTGCTGACACAAATGTGTCACAAAAATGTCAAAAATGTTTCATTAAGACCTGTGGGTATTGTTAACATGCGGGAAAAGTGTAGTCAATGGGACCTTTAAACAACCAGACTTAACCTGTCCTTTGGAAAATCACCTTTAGCGTTTCTCGTGACTGACTTTGCTGAATCTCAATATTTCCTGTTCAGATGTTTAGAGTCTGCATCTCAACCCAGACCAGTTCTCTGTTTGCCCTGAGGTCTTCTGTGTCATTGTAGTCGTTGGTGTGGAAAGCATTACTGTCCACATTAAAATTTTATGGACCCAGACAATAATTGGTGGTACACTTTGCCACCATTGTTTGTTTTATGGACAGAAATAATGAAGAGCGCCTGCTCATGGGGTGACCTTGGATTCTTGTGTGTAAGAATTCACATGAATACATAATGTAAACAAGTTAGTGTGCATTCCAGCAGCAGCGTGTGTATCTGTATGTCCCTAGAGCTACTTACTGTAATACCTTATCATACTCATCCTGTCATCAATCTCTTTACCTAACCTTACACTCCATCTGGAGAGGATAATGGCTGTCCTGCAAGTGGCTCAAGATACTGTGTGTGTGTGTGTGGGGGGGGGGGGGTACAAAGGCAGAAATATTTCTCTGGCTCTATTCCCACCTCCCTTTTCTCAGCGCTGACCTCACTCTGAAACTTACTCCCCTTTATGTGTGATACGAACGCATGCATACAGACACTTGCAAAGTCACATGCCTGCACACTCACTTTCTCAGTGCCTGACACGCTCCATTACTCAGTCACACACACATACATCTTATAACACATCCGTCCACATTGTGAGGCACTCAGGAAACACACACACACACACACACACACATACTGCAGAACTACTGTGACAGACATGAACAGGAGAGCAAGTTTGTCCAGCAGAAGAAAATGTCTTTGTTTGCTCTGTGATAGGTGTAGCAGCCAGCAGTATTACAGGACGAAACAGAAGACGAGAGAGAGGGAGAGAAGGAGCAGAGGGACAGAAATGGAGAGGGGGGGGGGGGGGGAGAGGGCAACAGTGTTGAATTACACTCAGACCCAGAGCAGAGGCGAGATGTCCAAGGGGGACCAATTAATGGAGCTCTGTCGAGAGGGGTGAAGAGCTTTTCCTGCAGCCTGCAAGCCGGACAGACTCTCAGCCAGGAGAGAAGCACCCCTGAGGGATCCTGGGGCTCAGAACAGAACACGCTCTCAAGTCTGTACCAGTCACCCAAGAGGGAGCAGATCTTCCCATCACCCATCACCCTGGCTCTTAGATCTGGTGTCCACTCCCGCGAGAGGTGATGACAACTCCCGAGAAGCCGTGGCGAGCTGAGCACGGAGGGACACATGGGAGGAAGCGGAGCAGATTTGGTGGGGATGAGGGCGCCCAGAAGCTGAGGAGAACCAAACGAGGGAGAAGAGCAGAGTCGTCTAGTAGAGCAGGGTGAGGACAAATTAAAAAAAACAACAACAGTAGGTTAAAGAAAGATGAGTGTGCCAACAAACTGTGGGTTCTTTTATTCTCTGGAGCGGAGTATCTCAGTGCGGAGTGGGAGCATTTGGGGATCACCGTTTGCTGTCAACGGGCCTATTGACATCATGCAGAGACGCAGGCGGTAATAACAGTTATGGCATTTACACTGTCCTGTCATCTCTTTTTGTCTCTCTTATACAAGCAAACACTGTGCACTTTACAAATTTATGCATGCATTATGACCTTTTACTCTTGTTAGTTTGTACAGAAAAATGAATCTACTCTAAAGTGATATTTTCTTTAACATCTCAGTCATATGAGAACATTGACAGTTGTTAATGAGCTGCAATATTTACAAAAAAACCCCAAAAACAATAGGTTGCCCCTTTCAGTTGGTCTACACAAGCGTTTCCCAAAAATATTTTATTGTCTTTTCACAAAACCCCTTTTCGCTTATGCTCCTCTTTTGTCTCATTGGAATATTTTTCAGAGGGTGATTTATATTTTTCATATCTTTTTTTTTTACACAATAAATGTATCCAGATTCTGTTGACCTTTTTTTGCAGTTGCTGTCAGGGGAATTCTCTGAAAATTATAGTTTTGAATCATTTGAATTTTGTATCACATTCCTCTGAGTGCTACTATCCCTTTGCTGTTGCAATCCTGTAATTTCCCCACTCTGGGACTAATAAAGGTTTATCTTATCTTATCATATTAAATAAATCAATAAATAAATACTTAGAATTTAGAAAAAAAAATCTAAATTGACAGTGCGACTAAAGTAGCTTTTTACTGCATAGAAAACTGCTAAGTCTAAGTTTAATTTAGGAAGATGAATATTTGTAGATGTTTTTTAAGATGCATTTATAAGGTAGTAAAGTTGTCATACAATTGTCAACTTGGAATAACTTCAGTTATTAAAGACAGGCCTGCTTTACAAAGCAGTTCAGAAGCTTTAGAAACAGTGTTTGCTTGTTGTGTGAGGCTGATTTGCATGTGACAACCAATATAACATGTGTGTGACTTTGTTACTTTACATCATGTGCACGATTTGTATACTATACGTCATAGCAAAATCACATGAACGTGAGACACTTGGTCAGTTTATAATCTACTGGGTTTTTTCTTGTAAAACGGTGTAGCTTTAATTGTACAGATGCCCTTGTTCTGCCTTTTTTTTTTAAACCAAACCCAAGCAGACAATATTGCAGTTGATTTTTGTTGTAAAGGAAAAGATTGTCCATTGTTAAAATTTAAATACTAAACACAAGTGATTTAATAATGCATCACTCTACTTTTGGCCCAATTTGGAAAGAGCTTTTCTCCATTAAGAAAACTAATTGCACTGATTACTGTGAATGTATGGTGCTTGCCTTTCTTGACATTTTTGTGGTCCTTTTTGGTTTGTTTCGTTACTGATTAAGCTGGGATACTCATTAAACGGTAGTGAGAAGCAATATATGAGTGGCTGCATGCATACAACACAAACTACACCAGTGAATTTACAAATACATGTAGTGGTGCATTATTAAATCCGTTAAGTTTATAAACATGTGCCATTATATTCATCTCAGATTTTTTTTTACCCCTGTGGACAGTGGGTGATTTGTTATTATTTTTAACAAGGGAGGAGGTGGTGGAGGGTATTTAGAAATTTAGAAACAAACATATAAATTAAGTACACATTTGCAAGAATAAAGGTGCAAAATTATGATTAAAGATGCTAATTTACCATTTTTGAAAGTCACGAATTTACAAGAAAGAAGTTACAAATTTGTGAGAAAAATAGAAAAAAGATGACAAATGAAAAAATTATAAATTTACAAGGATAAAGTCACAAATTTACAACAAAAACATTTTTTTTTTGCTAATTTACAAAAACAAGCTGCATATTTTTTACTTTTTCCTCTAATAAATTTCAATTTTCCCCCATTTGTGACGTTTTTCTTTCTCCACACATATTTACAACTATATGCTCATAAATTTAAAACTTTTTTGTGTTAAATTTGCAACTTTTTTCTTATAAATTTTCAAAATTTTGTCTGTACATTTGCAACTGTGCTCTTACTGTGCGCCGACATATTCAGCTATACTATATATACTATCTTTGCACTCTTTATGGTGATGTGGGGATGGCAGCCTAACAAGGAGAATGGTGGGTGCCCCCCTGCCCCCCCCCAATCAAAAAATTAGGGTCTGCAAGGCTAAATGGTTTCAGTTTTACAAGCAGTTACTTTAGACCTTATGGAGAGACCTTTATGGAGAGACTCGTCAGCCAGTTTCATTTTTGTTGAATGTGTATTGAGGGCGAGAGAGAGATGTACAGGATTATGTATAAGGAGGAAGGTTGTAAATCTGCAGCTTTTAATATCGGACACAAAATCATACACTGCTAAAAATGATTCTGGGAAGACGTAATTGTAACACAATTAAATGTTTGATATTAACATTAAACTTGTACGTTTTTTCTCTACAAAAAAAAAAAAATCTTCCCCTGAACTCAATTGGCATTTGTTTAAGAAATTGTGCATTTTTTCCGTTACAAGATGTATTCATGTAATCCCCACCAATCTTCTTGCATATACTCATCCAACAAACATTTTATTGTAGTATTTACAGACGTGGACAAAATTGTTGGTACCCCTCTGTTAATGAAAGAAAAACCCACAATGGTCACAGAAATAACTTGAATCTGACAAAAGTGGTAATAAATAAAAATTCTATGAAAATTAACCAATGACAATCAGACAATGCTTTTGAATTGTGGTTCAACAGAATTATTTTAAAAATCAAACTCATGAAACAGGCCTGGACAAAAATGACGGTACCCTTAACTTAATATTTTGTTGCACAACCTTTTGAGGCAATCACTGCAATCAAACGATTTCTGTAACTGTCAATGAGACTTCTGCACCTCTCAGCAGGTATTTTGGCCCACTCCTAATGAGCAAACTGCTCCAGTTGTCTCAGGTTTGAAGGGTGCCTTCTCCAGACGGCATGTTTCAGCTCCTTCCACAGATGTTCAATAGGATTTAGATCAGGGCTCATAGAAGGCCACTTTAGAATAGTCCAGTGTTTTGCTCTTAGCCATTCTTGGGTGTTTTTAGCTGTGTGTTTTGGGTCATTATCCTGTTGCAAGACCCATGACCTGCGACTGAGACCAAGCTGTCTGACACTGGGCAGCACATTTCTCTCTAAAATACGTACTTTGATAGTCTTAAGATTTCATTGTACCCTGCACAGATTCAAGACACCCTGTGCCAGATGCAGCAAAGCAGCCCCACAACATAACAAAACCTCCTCCATGTTTCACAGTAGGCACAGTGTTCTTTTCTTGCTATGCTTCATTTTTGCATCTGTGAACATGGAGCTGATGTGCCTTGCCAAAAAGTTCCAGTTTTGTCTCATCTGTCCATAGGACATTCTCCCAGAAGCTTTGTGGCTTGTCAACATGCAGTTTGGCAAATTCCAGTCTGGCTTTTTATAATTTGTTTTCAACAGTGGTGTCCTCCTTGGTCATCTCCGATGAAGTCCACTTTGGCTCAAATAACGATGGATGATGCGATCTGACACTGATGTACCTTGACCTTGGAGTTCACCTTCAACGTGTTTAGAGGTTGTTCTGGTGGAATGGTTCTGTTACCATTCCTATTATCCGTCTCCTCCTGCGGCCACATCCAGGGAGGTTGGCTACAGTCCTGTGGATCTTAAATATCTGAATAATATGTGCAACTGTAGTCACAGGAACGTCAAGCTGCTTGGAGATGGTCTTATAGCCTTTACCTTTAACATGCTTGTCTATAATTTTCTTTCTAATCTCCTGAGACAACTCTCTCCTTTGCTTCCTCTGGTCCATGTCTAGTGTGGTACACACCATGACACCAAACAGCACAGTGACTACTTGTCATGCTTTAAATAGGCCGACTGACTGATTACAAGTTTGTAGACACCTGTGATGTTAATTAGAGGACACATCTTGGTTGGACATGTCCCTGTGATCACATTATTTTCAATCTTTTCTAGGGGTACCATCATTTTTGTCCAGGCCTGTTTCATGAGTTTGTTTTATAAAATAATTCTGTTGAACCACAAATTCAAAAGCATTGTCTGATTTTCATTGGTTAATTTTCATAGAATTTTTATTTATTACCACTTTTGTCAGATTCAAGTTATTTCTGTGACCATTGTGGGTTTTTCTTTCAATGACAGAGGGGTACCAACAATTTTGTCCACGTCTGTACTTTTCAAAGTGGGTGGAGTCTCCTGATTTCCTGTCAGCTGCAAGGTGTGGAAGTCCGCTATCTTATACATCGGTCTGCGCATGGACTGAACTTCATGGTGTTGATGTTCACTGATGTTGCACATGCTTGTGCCTACCTGATGGGCCTTATGTATGTCCTGGAACTAAACTACCCTAAGAAACTGAAATATACCTTTGAGGTTTTTCAAAAGATCTTTCTGGAGCTGGAAGATGTAAACAAAAGAATGTCCTCCAAGGTCCATGATCTCAAGGTCAACTTGCATGCCTTAAAGCCAAACAGACATTATTGGAGAGAATTCTGCGTGACCTCCTTCTTGTGTTGTTGTTGTACAGTTGTTCATTTTCACTAAGTCAAAATCAGTTGTCAGTGAAGATCAAGAGTTAATTATCTAGTGCTGCAGTTCTTACTTGCACTGAACTTTCTCAGGTTCTCATTGTACCTTTTTAGGTTTCACTGTTAGTGTCTTTTGATTTTTGATGCTGGTGTGTACTTTGTGTTATAATGGCTCTATGGCAGCAGCAAATGTGGTTTGTTTGTTGTGAACATGTGATATAGCTAATAAAAGATAATTTTGGTAACTTTGACGTATCTTTTTAGCACCACCACGAAGCGCAATTTTGCCAAGTACAGATTAACTCAAAATCTGTGGGACAGATATTAAACCCTGTTAATTTTGAGTGTTTCATGACTGAAATGCTAATTACAAAAGGTACAAGATACTATATAACACTTAATTGCTATGACCTGTCATTGAAAAATACTGTGCTTGATGTACATGGAAAAATTAAGGCAACTTTTTGCACAAGATATTTATGTAGATTATGCAAGACTGGTCCTTGTATGAACTACGTAATTTTTTGTTTGCATGAAATACATTTTACAAGTAAAGTCAGTTAAAGAGTTGAAGTAAAATCAACCTAATTTGTGAATTTGCAAATAGTAAATTTAAGTTGACCTTACTTGAAACATTAAGTTAATTTTACTTGAAAAATTAATTTGATTTTATTCAAAATGTCTTCCTGTTTTTACTAGAAAATGTGTTTTTCGCTTGCAAAAAATATAAGTAGTTCTTACAAAGAGCAGTCTTGCATAATTTACATAAAAGTCTTAAGCAAAAAGTTTCTTTCATTTTTTAAAGTAAATTGGGCAGAATATTTTTATCAGTGCAGCATCTCCTGTGCCTTTGGTGCCTGAATGTCTGACTAAAATATCCCAGTTTTAACGAGAGAGAACAGAGCAGCCACAGGAGTCCATCTTTTCTTAATCCATATACTCTTTAAAGTTTTCTTTCTGATTATTCTTCCTGCGGTGTTTACCAGCTTCTTTCAGCCGTTGTCTGTAAAAGTTTCACGTGCTTTTCTGCATGTTGATAGCATGTCTCTACATTCTCGTGTCATCTGATTTAAAGTTTCTGATACTAAAATTAGCCTCAAGCTGTGATGGCACATTTATTTTTCTGATTTTTTGTGAAAAAATAATTTTTAAAAATACTAAATGTATAGGTTTAATGTAATTTGAACTACATGTTTTGCATAGTATGATTATCAAAGTGTCCTATTGTCTCATCGACATAAGTATGAAGTATGGGGCAGCAATGGCTCCGGAAGTAGAGTGGGTCATCCGATAAACAGAGGGTTGATGGTTCAAATCCACTCTCCCCAGCCATCCTATCAGTGTGTCCCCGGGCAAGACATTTTACCCATCTTGTCCATGACACTGGGCATAAATGTTCAGTAGTGGTCGGAGAGGCCGTTGGTGTGGATTGACAGCCACGTTTCCATCAATCTGCCCCAGGGCAGCCGTGGCTACAGTAGTAGCTTACCACTACCATTGTCTGTGGAGTAAATGAACAATGTATCCATTATAAAGCATCTTTGAGTGTCCATAAAAAGTGCTATATAAAGCCGATGCATTATTATAAAAAGTTGTGCTTTATTCTGTAAAAAACAAAACAAAACTGGCAGATTTGACGCTGGATGAGACATACGTTTGATGAGTTGAATAAGAAAATGAATCATAATTCCAATTTAATGAGAAATTCTGGCTATTTTTAGCTTGTATGAATAGGTGACCCAGAGACAAGCGTATTTGTTCACACCAGTGTCAAAGGTGTTATGGGAAAATGATAAGATGTCAGTTAAAGTTTTTTATAGATGGCTGGTGCTCACTAGTACATGAAGATATCAGCACTAAACAAACTTTTACATACAATATGTGTTCATTTTCAGATCAAAATGTCTGATGAATGTTTGGTTTTACAGACTGTAAAACAAAACTGAATGCAGCTGTCAAAACCAAACTTGGAATGGAAATCTGACACAGGAAATTCTAGACACACTTTCATTTTGAGGTCAAAAGGTCAAAGGTTACAGTATATGTATGTCTTGTATAATAAACATATTCAGAAAATATTCAACATTTCCAACCAAATTTGAATAATCAAAGGTTATCTTGGTATGCAGAACACATACAAGGATTCTTGTGATCCATTTGTATAAAAATATAACACCCAGTTTGATTCTGAATTCTCACTCATGGTTCGGGACTTACGAGCTTTGGAATGCTTTACTTTCTTCTCCGTATGTCTTCATAAGGGTGTTTGCCAGGATGATTTGGGATCAGGCCCTGATCCTAACACAAGACTTGAAAAGCAGACTGCTGGGAGAACTTGTCCCAGCATAGTAGTTAAAGGCAATATTTTTCAATCGGGGTTCCCCGGAACGTTCAGGGTTCCGTGGGAAATTGTCTATAGGAACCCTGGTTGAAAAACACTGGTTTAAGGAGTTGCTACTACTAGGAGAGTTAATCTTTTTAAACGAGACAAAGACAACCTTTATTAATTAAAGGAAATAAAAAGGGCTTTATCTTTATCCTATCAGTCTACTGGAAGCAATCTTGCAGAGGAAGTGATAAACTGATTTAAAATCTGCAGCGGGACATTCTGGTCTTCAGCCTGACCATGATATTCAGGCCAACCTCAGAGTTTTTGCACACAACTGTGGTGGTGGGTTTTTGTTTTTGTTTTTTTTCCCCTGCACTAGAAGGGTCATAACTAATGTTTTGGGTTCTTTTTTAACGGCCAGTTGTACTAAAAGGTAACAGCCTAGGGATTGCATACAAGCAATAGTGAGTTCACATCAAGTATGGATTTGTGTCCAAAAATTGTGTACAAGTTCATTTGAAAAGATTCAATCAATTCTTCTTAACACACAGCCAAGGAACACTTGTCCTGATGAAAAAAAATATCTGAATGGACCTTGATCTCAGTGGACTTTTATGTATCTGTGGAAATACACTTTAGACCAATGGGATCCTTAGTTTCAGAGGATGTCACTTTTAGGTCAAAACTGGGGAAGAGCTCATCAATTTGGTCTCACATCAAGTTTTAAACGTTAAACACCTGGAGTACTTGAATAATAAGATCAAAGGCAACACCGATCACCAAGAAGCAGCTGGTGCAGAAAGGAGCTAACATTAGCCACAACGGCTATCATAAGCATAAAATTTGTGGTTTGTAGAGAACGTGTTGGACCTTGTTCATGAAATGTAAATGAACTAAGAAGTAAGTATGCAAACTGCTCCACTGTCAGGCAAAAATGTTACATGAAGTGGCCAAAGGGGGAAGAAAATACAAATTTGCATGCTGGAAATTTTGCACCACCCGTGCGAATGGGTGACGTGAACAAAAAAAATGACAGGCAGGCAGATTTTCTGCCCTGCTTGCAACATATTTTGGTAAAAATTTTCTTTAATTACTTAATTATTGCAGCATCATTGTGTATCTTCTTCTGCAGCCTTCCTAGAATGACCTATTTTAGTACATGTCTCTTTAAATGCCCAAGAACCATTATCAACTCCGCCCTATGGCCCTTTTCCACTAGTACTTGTTTAGCCCAGTACAGCACAGCACAATTCAGTTCAGTTCGGTCTGCTTGTACTTCCATTATACCAGAGTACCGCTTGATGTGGGTGGGATTTGTTACAGGGAGGCGGCCAACCCTCCCATGACGTAAAACAAGCAACCCATGCAAAACACAAGATGACAGGATACGAGGTGACTGCGTTCTCTGGCTTTTTTGCCAGAGTAAAAGCAAAAAAGGAGAGCCAGAGAAGGCTATAGGCGGCGAGACAGCACACTCTGAAAAAGTACTGGAGCGTCTAGGAAGCCATATAGAGCAGTATAAAGCGGAAGACATGAGGATACAAGCTAGATCACATATGAGGTAAGCTAATGATTGCGAATGCTACTTTGCTTTAAGTCCGCCGTACTACATTGTAATGTCAGCAAGTTATCGCTATTAGGTACTAAAATATGTATTCTCTGTGTGTGTGTGTTTCAGATGGCTCTCTTGTGGCAAAATTATCGCTTCAAACCGTGGGACTGGGTGTTCAGCACAGGCTCCCAGTGATGAGATATCACCCCAGCTTCACGAACGCGCAGTGGTTACAGAACTTCAGAATGTCTATAGAAACGTTTAGCTTCCTGTGCTACAAATTGCTCCGATCTATGTGAAAATCATAGAGAGACTGTTGAGGCATTGTGGGATGTACCTGCTCCAGCTGGTGGTGTTGTGACAAAAAGTGATCAGCTGCCAAAACTTGATCGCAAGGTGCCATATTGTAGTTATGGGGTAATATTAACCGTAAAATATATATTTCAACAGGGAAACAGTACTGAGTTAGGTAGGTATAATAAGATATATTGAACAATTATGATGCATTTTAAGCCAAAACAAACTTGATCTAGAATTAAAAGCAATTAAAATAACACAGTCACAGCGTTACATAGAGAAATAAATGGCTTTACTGGATATATACATGTATTGTAGAAATATATATTCTCTGCATCAACAATGAACTATACTTGTATTCATTTAGTATAGCACTAGGAATTTTGACAATAAACCTTTGTACTTTTTGCAGATGTGTCTCCACTTTTGTTTTATGCGTGAAGGTTTCCACCAAGTGACATAAATTAAATACTAAAAGATTGGAAAAGCTGTCTAAGAACAATCCAGCAGTTTGAGAAATCACTTTTGGTTTGGTGTAAGTCTGCCAACAGAATTATGAGCCATAAAGCAGTTTGTGTTAAAATGTTAAATCCCATTAAACCCTAACCCAGGGGTGTCCAATCATGTGCCATGGAGGGCCAAGACCCTGCAGGTTCTCTCTTCTACTCAGTCTCTTCAGCAGGTGTTCTCACTGATCAGCAGTCAGTGGAAGAAATTCAGTGGCATCTGCTGTTGAAGACACTGGTTGGAAGTAAAGCCTGCAGGGTCTTGGCCCTCCATGGCACATGATTGGACACCCCTGCCCTAACCCATTATTAGAAAATACAGATGGCCCAGAATTCCTTCATATACTGATACTATCACTAAAGTGTGCAGTGTCTTCTGCACTGGCACATCCAGCAATACAGTCTTCAGTAAATAAAATAATTGTTTTTGGTTACTTTTTCTTTAAAATGAACCATTATTTTCATCATCACTGATAAATGGTTTGTACTGTTGACTCTTTTCCCACCAGTGTCTTAACAGACAAAATAGAAAATCATGATGCAAACACATAAGTTACAAAATTGTTTATTACAATCAGCAGCAAATTCCAGATTATTTAGAATGTGCAAAATTCAAACTGTAAAAAAAACAAACAAAAAAAAAACTTAGAATGGGTCACACACGCCGACCATGCTGCCTCACTGAAAAGCAACTGGATGTGCCGCTCAAGCTGGTTCCAGTTCAGCAGGCTGCATCTCTGTAAATAGTGATGCAAGGTCCAGTTTGGGGTGAATCGCTTTCCTCTTGCCTAGATGAAAAGAGAGAAAAAGGTGGTGGTTAATTAATGCAAGTTTAAAACATATTTGGGAAATACACTTGTTGCTAAAAGCCAGTGGTGGAATGTGACAAAAAAGAACTTTGTTGTTGTATTTAACCCCATTAATTTTCATGTAGCTGCGCTTCAGTAAAGTAGATTTTACAAGGGCTGGGTTACGTTTAAAATCATTTGTTTTTACTGTGACCTCAGCAATAAGAATGAGTTGATACCTTCAGTTGAATGGAATCTAGTACTTTTAACTGAGGGTGTGCATGCGAGTATGGAGTTGCTCAGTCAAACTATGTAATTTTTATCAATAAAAGTTTAGCCACCACTCTGTCACCGCTGTGTCGCCCTGGCTTCAAGTGTGGGTGGTGTTTTGTAATTGTATTGCTAAAATATAAAAGGATGCACTACACTGGGTCTTAAATATTTGTAATGTGTCCTGTTATTATAGTAGTGCATGAGTTTATTGACGATGGACTATAAACTACACATATAAACTAAATTATATTGGTGACTGAATAACTCCCATTCCCCAAAGTGCAAGAAACACTATTATGAATATAACTCACAAAGGATCACACAAGTGACCTGACAAAAATAAAATAAAATAAAATAAACAAGCGGTTTATTTAACAGTGACTAATATTGGATGTGCCATTCATTTCCAATTATTCTGTAATTAATATTCACACAATCAAATGAATCTCAGTTTAGTCCCTTTCATATTAAGTGGATATTGTGCTACTTTAATTTTGGCACTTTACCTATACTTTAACTTAAAAAGCAAAGATTTGAATACTTTGTCCACCACTACTAAAAAAACAGTGGGACGTGCAACTTACCAGTCATAACACATTCTGTGTAGTGCTAAACGTTGCCAGTGTCACAGCAGATGCTGGTCAGACTCTAGAACGAACATACACACAACTTAAGTACATGCACAGCACAAAAGTGCAACATGTAAAAATACACCTTTTTAACCAGGATTACAAATAGTTTATTTCATCAGATGTTGTCAACACAAGCGCAAAATACAAGGGGAGCACGGAGTTAGCATTGACGGCTAACTAGCTAGCTCACTGTCTGCACACAAGAGACAACGTTGTTGTCTGTTCAAAGTGAACTTTCCACTGCTGAGATAAATAACGTAAAAGATGCATAATATCACATCATATCACATCACTCACCGTCCTCTGTATCCTAATATCACAGCTTTCAATTGTTGAAGTTGGGTGCCGTAAATTGTGCCGTAAATTCATTTCAGGTGGCTACGTCTACTTCCCTCTGGATTCTCTCAACAGCCGAAAGGCACAGAAAACTCTGCTGGACCGCAGTGTTTATTTCTGTGGGTCTGATTTCGGTGAAGCTATTCTATCATTGTTTATACTGACGCTTGCTTGCTGGCTCACGGACGAATCTTTGCAAATGGCGGCTCAAGATTCTGTAATTCAGCCTTAAAACATCGCTCTCATGATGTTACGCCCGGACCAATCAGTGGTCTGCAGTCTTTTGACGTCACATTTTGAGGTCAGTACGGCACGCTTGGAACTAGTCTGGAGTAGGTCCGAAAAATCGAGACCGAAACTGTTACAGTTCTGAATGGAAAAGCCTACAAAGCGTGCCATACCAATCCGAACAGGGCCAAACAGGTACTAGTGGAAAAGCCCCATTACATCACTATTACTAATCTTAGCTGGCTAGCAAGTCTGAGACAACTAATGTAAATTTGTTTTAAAGAATTCAGTTCAATTCGTTTTATTTTGAATGTGTAGCCATACAGTGAATGTGTACCAAAATTATAATTTTACAAACCATATACTGAAATGCCAAAAATAGCAGTAAATAAGCAAACAGAACAAGACAAAACAGACAAAGAAAAACAAACAAATCTAAAAAAGAGTACAAAAAGAATCACACATTCAAAAATGAGTGGGAAGAAAAACAAACGTATTGAGTCCCACCCCTTCTCCCAGGCTTACACACCAATATATTAGATGAGCTCCATTCCTTATATACTTATGTTTCCGTATATTCTTATTTTTTATGTTTCCTTATACTCTTATTTTTCTTATATATATTTTTGTTCTAATCTATTGTAACATATTCCCTTATAGTATTCTATATTATATTGTATTTCCTTATATTCTTATAGATTATATTTTTCTCTATGATTGTATAATGTACTATATTATTAATATATGTTCTCCATAGTCAATTATTTATATGAAGTATAATATGAGGATGTCATTTATACCAGTATATCTGACCATAAAACAAGAGCAAAAAAGTGGAAAAACAAACAAACAACAAGACAAAACAACAAAAACAATGTGCATGCCAGATGTCAATCAAACCCCTTCTCCTTATACTTGGTGAATATCATCCCTCTGTACATATTTTTGAACTGTGTGACATTTGTGAATTTCTTTAATTCCACATTCAATCTGTTCCATAGTTTCACACCCTCCACACCCTCCATACAGCAAACCAGGAGGCAACTGCTTGGCTTAAGGACTTTGCATTCGCTAAATAATAAAAAAAAACCCATACACTGAAACACAAAAACTTTTCCTTTTTGTTCTGTGAATATGTTTTTAATATTGCCTAGCAGGTGATTATATTTTGCTTTAAACATGATTTGTGCTATTTGATAATCTAATAAATCTGATAGTTTGAGTATTTTTGACTGTAAAAATAACTTATTTGTATGATCCCGATACCGTGTGTTGTGAATGATTCTTATAGCTCTTTCTTGGAGAGTCATTAGTGAGTGGATTGTGTTGTTATAGTTACTTCCCCAAACCTCTGCACAGTATAACTCAGATATGGTGAAACCAGAGAACAGTACACAATGCGGAGTGAATCATGATTAAGAACCAACTTTGCTTAATTTAATATTGCTATGCTTCCTGCTATTTTGGAGTGGATGTAGTTTATATGCAATTTCCAATTAAGTTAATCTATTATGACTCCCAGAAATTTATTTTCCCCAACTCTATCAATGGTTCACCATCTACTTGAATTGTTGTCTGTAAATTCAATTTACTGTTCCTAAATATCATTAATTTAGTTTTACTCAAGTTTACTGACAGTTTGTTTCTGTCAAACCAGGTTTTTTTTTTTTTACATTTCAGCGTTAAAAGCTGCATGTAGTGCATCCAATTGGTTTCCAGTACAGAAAATATTAGTATCGTCAGCAAATAAAACCATTTTCAATATTTTTGATACACTGCATATGTCGTTAATGGAGAGAATAAAAAATTGGGGGCCCGGCACTAACCCCTGGGGAACACCACAAGTAATGTTTAGTTTTGAGGAGCAACAGTCACCAAACTTAACAAACTGTTTCCAGTTTGTGAGATAACTCTTTACCCGTTCTACAACAACACCCCTAATACCATAATGTTCCAATTTCATTAACAATATGTTATGATTTATTGTATCAAATGCTTTTTGTAAATTGATGAATAGTCCAACTGCTTGCTTCTTTTGATCGATGGAGTTTATGATTTCTTCAACTGAGTCTAACAGTGCAAGTGATGTTGATCTGTTGGCTCTGAATCCATATTGGCTATCAGTGATTAGATTATGTTTGTCTATGACCCAACTAAACCAACAAAAGCAATTTTTCAGTCAATGACCCCTTTAAACAATATGTTGTTTTCAGTTTCTAGGTATAGCAGTACTATTTAGGGCCCGAGCCACTGACAACGTCAGTGGGCGAGAGCCCTATTCTAAGTAGGGCCCGAGCCACTGACAACATCAGTGGGTGAGAGCCCTATTGTAATTGGTAGGGCCCGAGCCACTGACAACATCAGTGGGCGGGAGCCCTATTGTAACTGTTAGAATTTTTAGGGTCCAAGCCACTGACAACGTCAGTGGGCGAGAGGCCTATTGTAATTGTTAGAATTTTTTTTTTTCTTCTCCAAGATCTCATTTTTGGGGTAGTGAATGTGCATGAAAACTCACCATTTTCTGCAGGGACCTCAAGACTGGCAAAAAATTGAATATTTTGGAAGAAATATGAATGACCCCACAAAAATGGCTCTACAGCGCCACCTAACATGTGAAGTCAATGGGGAGTGGCACACGCTTACTTTTGCATAGAAAGATAAAAATCGGGTGAGATGTTTATCATGTCAAGACATGCAAAAAACTCCATAGAAGTGATTGTCTACACCCAACAGGAAGTCGGCCATTTTGGCAGGAAGTGGCAGTGACCTGATTTCCACCCCACACATTTGATCGAACTCGTCCTAGGGTTGTAGTCCAATTGAGCTCATTTGTGGTGACAATCATCTATACCCATGTGCCATTAAAAGTTATTGAAAACTTTTCCAAAAGCTTGACGGTTTGGCCGTAGGGGTGTGGCAAAGTTTGATGCCTCGCCATAATCATTCTATGACCATTCTGACGGCAATAACTTCGTTATGCATTGTCAGATTTCAACCAACTTCAATATTATGGATATTAGTCTAATTCCAAACAGTTCTATAGAACAATATTTATAGACATCTACAGCACCACCTATAGGAGGCAGAAAGTATTGCATCAGAAAATTTGCTTCATGTTGCTTTTTTAATACCTCGGAAATTAAATGTGAGATTGGCACCAAGATAGGTATGATGTATATGGGTATGCCTCCGAACAATTACAACTATGAATATTCATGAGTAGCAATAGTGCCCTGTCTTGGAGACATGAAGGTTACACCAAGGATTTTCTTCAATATTGCTGAAATAAATAGTCTGATTGGTACCAATTTGGCTGACAATCATCTATACCCATGTGCCATCAAAAGCTGTGGAAAACTTTTCCAAATGCCTGACGAGCTGGCAGAAGGGGCGTGGCCAAGTTTGCAATATCACCATCACCCTTCCAATGGCTTTTACGCTGGCATACATTGACTGATTTAAACCAAATTTTGCGTGGTGAATCTCGCCCAACGATGCTGGGATAGGCTCTAGAATAACACATAGCAACAGCGCCCCCTATTGCCAATGGACAGGAAGTTGCCATAACTCACAAGCCATAACTCACATGCCATACTCACGCGCCACTTGCCAGAATGATGTGCAATCTTCTGAGATTTATCAGACCACCTAGTTGATCATAACTGCACATCACCTTTAGTATGGCATCACTGCTATTACCATTGACATGCCCTCCTTGCCATTCAATCCATGATTTTGTTGGGATGGTTGGAAACGACATGGAGTCATGAAATCTCCAACACAGGTTGAGGTCACTGTCATATATAGTCCTGTAAGGGTGGGCAACATATAACTGACAGGGAAGTGTTGCCATGGTGACATGGCGAAGGCTGACTCCTCGCCATGGAACACTGGAAAGTTGTAACTTGGACAAATTTTGTCTGATTTTCACCAAATTTTCTACGATGGATATTAGTCCTGCCCCACACGCTCCTACATAAAAATGATTGACAAACGTTATATAGCCATCTACTGCTCACAGGACGTACTGCGCCAAACGGTTTACTTTATTATTCATACAGTGCTTGCCGCGATGACAGGAAATTTTCTGAGCCAGCTAGGTACGACGGGCGCAGGGGTCCGCAGTTGTGCGGGGGGCGAGGGCCCGCTTACAGCTGCTTGCAGGCAGCTTTAATTGGATTTTATGTCTATTGCTTTGATGAACAGGTGGAAATATCTAAACTATTAAAAAGAGTTTAATGGCATTTATGGTCAGACTCAAGGTCTGTGGATGCACTCTGACCAGTAAGGCAGTTTGGCTGAAAAACATTCATAATATGTATTGAGTTTGATGACCAAATTAACTTTCTATCCATGCCACAAGCCAAATTTGAAGTTATATAACTCACAAACTTGTAAAGTAAATAACATCCCATTGACCTCAGCTCTAACTGATGTTTGCAATGACATGTCATGCCACAGGGTTGGCATCCTGCCTGCAAAACATCAGCATGTTTACATAGTCATTACAAATACATTACCACTCTAATGTTAACGGCTACATTATGGCTGATACTGCGCCAGTCCCAACCAACAAACACACATCTGCTCTTATTTTGTTTAAAATGTTACATTACAGTCATTTTTACCACCGACCAGTTTTAAATGATCACAAAAGAAAGTAGGTTCTAGTTACTTTCTAATCATTCACAGTCAGCTGTGTGTACAAAACTATTGACACAGTTTGCCTAAATGTTGTCTACAGTAGCCAAAATACAAAATGAAGTTTTAATGACCAAGAGTATCATGAAAAATGCTAAGGATTATTTCTAAATCAACCACTCACTAATGTAATGGGTTTGATGATTGTTTTGCAGTCAGTCTGATTTATGCCAAGTAATTTAATCTAAATTAAGAGGGCTGCAAAAGTGGACATTTTTGGCAGAAAAGCTGAAGTTTACAAATACATTTCTAGAAATGCAATACTCCCCACTGTCCTGGGAGGGGAGGAAAAGAAAAACATGCATCTGCTAACTTATCAAAATATTTACTGTAAATGTGACTGTTGGACCCACTCAGTACTTTAAAATACAAATTCTGACTAGTTCCTCTATCTATTGTGTATGGATATGCTTTCATAAACTTGCCTTTGAAATAGATCAGGGGTCTGCAACCTGTAGCACTGGAGCCGGTTGCAGTGCTTTTGCCCGTATGGGGTTCCCTGTAGCTTTGACTGAAAAGGTTAAAGAAAGCTTATAAATTTAAAAGAAAAGTTTAACCCCTTGCACTCTGGTCAATTTCCCTAAAAACGCCAAAAAATAACGTACCCAAAGTAAATCAAAAGCTGTTCTTCAACCCTTTGCAGCATCTTCATGGGGTTGGTCTCATTTAAAAGAAAACACTTTGAATTTTTTGGCAAAACAGTCATAATCTCTCTAAGTGCTCCTGCCACTGAGTAACAGTAATCTAAACATACTGAACTTGAAGAAAATAAATTTCGCCTGGGTGTTTTTTTTGGATACAAATGCTTGCAAATAACACACAGCTGTCAGATCCAGGCTGGAAGATGCAACAGAAATGTAGAACCAGGTGTTATCCAGCTGAGGTCAAAATTTTGTAGCAATACCACAAAAAATGAATATATTACACAGCTTTTTTCTTAGGTTGTTCCCAGGCGTTTTTGAACTGTGCCAAATTGTGCCAAATGGCACAGTTTGGAAAAACGTCTGTAACTTTTGAATGATTCAATATAGAAGCTTGATCTTGGGCTCTAATGAAAGGTGAAGGGCTGTGTGTGTGTGTGGGGGGGGGGAGTTATTTATTCATTCATGAATGAATGAATGAACAAACAAGCCCCCACACACAAAAAAGCATGCCACGTAAAAAATGTGTGGCTTTTTTTTTACAAGAAAAAATAACCTACAGTGCAATAAAAATTGTACTAAAATATCTGTAATGTAGAAGATAACAACTCCCCCCCTCCCCCTACAGAGGACGGACATCGTCCATCGACACATGACAGGCGCCGCAGTCTACTACGCACAGTTGTACTAAAATATCTGCAATAATATCTGCAATCCGCTACAGAAGAGTAGCAGGGGGGGGCGGCGTTCGCGGGGGGGGGGGGGGGGGGGTCCGAACGCGGCGCACGGACTGGACACGGTCCGTGCGCCGTCCGGACCGGACCGGAGCCGTCATGTTGCAATAACGCACAGTTGTAATTTACCGATCGGTCAAAAGTCATTTCGATTACAATTTTCAGGGATAAAGAATAATTTAGCTTATAACACTTACCTGCCCACAACAGCAGTGTCGCTGGCGAACTTCTCTTCCTCATTATCAGATGAACATGACGCTGGTCCGCTTGTTACGGACTCGTGGTTCTGGTCACACGACCCGGTCAAACCATAATTCCATTATTGCGGTTTTGCGCTTCCATGATTGCGGTTTTGCCGAATGATTTTTCAAAACAAATAAGAACAGTAGTAAGAAAAAAAGACTGGCAAACGCCTGTGTGTCACCCAGCCTTACACAAAACAGCTTTCGAACTTCTGTGCTTCAATTGGCTCGCTATATTCGCAGCTGTTGGTAGGCGGGTCCTTCTTGCTAGGTTTTCAGTCATTGGTTCTTCAAGGTTTCAGAAACCCAATTCAAGGCTCTTATTAGTCGAATGAGAAGTCAATCACATCTAAACCAATCAAAGCACTCCTTTGGCTTTCTGTTCACGGCTGTGTCTGTAGTGGAAGAACGGAAATGCAGGGTTTTTTTTCTTCAGTGCGCCCTAGGACGCACAGTGTGCATACTAGGGCGCCCTCGTGCGCTCTAGGACGCAGAGACGTGTCCGCCCGCGGTACACCGAAGTGCAAGAGGTTAACATTTCAGAGAAAAAAGACATGAATGAATTAATAAATAAATAAATATTTTGCAAATTTATTAAAAGTGTTGAAAATTTTGAATTTTAAAAATGAGGCTAAAAGAGCTTCTATCATCAAAATATGTGACATTGACTTTGAATTTTGAATAATACAAAATCTGTTCAACTTAAGTTTTGAAAAAAAATTCAGACTTGCAAAAAATAGTCATATTTATGGAAAAAATCTAAAATCTATTTGAAAATAGTTGCAAATTAATGAGTAAAAGTACAAGTTTATGAGAAGAATATCACCAATTTACAAGGAAAATATAAGAAAGTTTCATATTTAAGAGGAAAAACCACCAGGCCAGTTTATACTTATAACTGATTATAACTTAAAACTCAGCCATTTTGGCTTAATTTTAAGGCTAAATTATATTTTGGCCTCCCATACAGATTTTATGGGCTCTTTACCTGCTAGTAGTAAAGCTTTCTGACTGCTGAAACAGTCAGAAACCTTTACTTAGGTACCGTCTAAATTTTTATTGTCATTTTCATTTATAGGAATGATTAATTTAAGTCATACCGTGCCCTCCGTGGAGCATAATTCTCTCTGGTGTTGGCAAAGGAGAGGACTCACCTCAGCCAAGAATCTCTATGTTATAATAAATGTGTGTGGAAGTGTTTCCAAAGCAGTTCTTAGTTCACAGGTTTTTAATGATGGTCTGCCCCACAGTGAGCTCCATAAACCCTCATTTCATCGTTCACATATCCTTCATATGACTGTTAATGGTCTGATCTGTCGCTGGTTGGCCTGCAGAGCTCATACACCTGGACACATGCTCACTGTAACGTCATCCAGTGTGTGATCATAAAAGCAACATGCATGTTTTACTCCTAAAATCTTATTCAGTGACGATGAATTTGCAGAGTACGGCTGCGTTTCCACCAAGCACGTTTTTTTTCCCCCACTTTAAACATTTGTTTTCTGTTCATTTTCTATGTAGAAGCCAGAAGTTTACATACAGTTGCAATCAAAATTATTCATCTCCACTGCAAATTAGATTTATTGGCAAAATGTACAAGCTAGCAGCTGTTTGTGATCAACAAATCAAACAATAACAATTTTAATAGCTCAACACAATTAATATTACAAGTGGTTTCTCCAAATTCAACACAAAATGCCACTTTTAATGATGTTCCTGCAGAATCTTAGTCCATTTCTCATGGGCAAAGACCTCCAGTTCATTAATATTCTTTGGTTTGCATGTTGCAACCGCCTTTTTCAAATCCCACCAGAGCTTGTCAATGGGGTTCAAGTCAGCTGATTGTGATGGCCACTGTAGTATCTTCCATGACTTCTTCTGAAACTAAGCCTTGGTGGACTTTGAGGTATACTTGGGTTCAATGACGCCCAACCTTCAGCTTCATCACAGACAGCATGACATTTTCTCCCAGGATTTCCATATACTTGATTAAATCCATCTTGCCCTCCACACATTGCAGGTTTCCAGTGCCAGAGGAAGTGAAGCAGCCCCAGAGCATCACTGATGCTTCACCACCATACTTCATTTTAGGCATAGTGTTCTATGCTTCAGTCTTCATCCTCCAGACATACTGCTGATCCATAGGCCCGACAAGTTCCAGTTTTGCTTCACCACTCCACAGAACAGAATCCTCAAACCTCTTTGGCTTATTTATATAGTTTTGAGCAAATTGGAGCCAACTTGATCCAAATTTATGAACCAACCCTAACTATAAGCTTTATTTAAAAAAATAAATAAATAACCACCCTTATTCTTAAAAACAGATATCGAGTCTGTCTCCCAAATCCAGCTTGGTAGTTCATTCAATAGCAGAGGAGCCTGATAACTGAAAGCTCTTCCTCCTATTGTACTTTTAGAGATTCTAGGTATTACAAGTAATCCCGGACTTTAGGGGTACAGTGCTCTATTCAGATGATAAAGTACTATCAGATCTTTTGAATAACAAGGGGCCTGATCATTTAGAGCTTTGTGAGGAAGATTTAATTCTAGTTTCTTTAAGAAGTGAATGAAGGGAGGCCAAAACAGGAGAGATGTGATCTCTCTTTCTAGTACCTGTTAAAACTCAAGCTGCAACATTTTGGATCAACTGAAGACTTTTTAGCGACATTTTAGGACAGCCCGATAATAAAGAATTACAATCATCTAATCTAGAACTAACAAAAGCATGGATTAGTTTCTCAGCATCACTCTGAGACAAGATGTTCCTGATCTTGGAGATATTACACAAATGGTAAAAAGCAGCCCTGGAAGTAAGTTTGATATGTGAATTAAAGAATGAATCTTGATCAAAAATGACTCCAAGGTTCCCATAGAACTGTTACAAGATAGAATAATACTATCTAAGCTAAGTGCCTGATTTGAGGTAGTATTTTTGGGGCCAACTAGAAAAACTTTAAATGAATGTAATAGTGAGAGATTACAACAAGGTCAGGAGTTAATGGCAGCGGAGGGCGAAGGACAGAGCTGCGTGGAGGAATCTGTTCAGACCTAAATGAAACAGTCATTGTCGCCCCCGACAGACTGCTATGATGATGATGATGATGATGACAAGTCATCTTCTGATTTCCTTAAGGCATGCCTCTAGTTTAGTTAATTGATTACCATCATCTGGCTTCATTGTCAAATGTAATTGTGTATCGTCTGCATAACAATGGAAATTTATACAATAGTTTCTAATCATATTATCTAAAGGAAGCATATATAGAGTAAAAAGAATTGGACCTAACACAGAGCCCTGTGGAACTCGGTGACTAAGTTTTGAATTTGAAGAAGACTCGTTATTGACATGAACAAACTGGAACCCAGTATGATTTAAACCACTGCACAAGCTCCTTTAAGTCCAACAATGTGTTCCAATCTATCAAGTAAAATGTTGTGATCGACAGCATAAAAAGCAGTGCTAATTTCTACAAGGACAAGTACAGAAACAAGGCCATTATCAGATGCTATAAGATTGTTAGTGACCATCACTAAAGCCATTTAAGTGCTGTGATGAATTCTAAACCCTGGTTAAAACTCTTCAAATAAACAGTTTCTCTACAAATTGTCAAATAACTGAGTAGCAACAACTCTTTCTAAAATCTTTGAAATAAAAAACAGCTTAGAAATTGGCCTTCATGTAATGCTGTGATGATCAGGTGAGTGTGCACCCCCTCCCCGCCTGTCTCTGTTTTTCCCGGGTCCGGATCTCATCAGCGCACCTGTACGATTGGACACACCTGCTATTTCTTGGTCTACCAGCACATAAAAGAGCCAGTGTGTGAAGTGCTGGATGTTGGGATCAATGGGTTTACTGCCACTCCAGCGGTGTGTCTCCAGGGCTTGTGCATGCTCGCCTGAGCCAGACATCTCAAAGACAACATCATCTCTTACCGGAGTGGTGGCTCAGTTGGTAGAGCATCTGCCCCACACCCGGGAGGCAGGGGTTCAAATCCCGGCCGGGTCATGCCGAAGACCATATAAAAGCGGAACTACCTGCCGTCCAGCTTGGTGCTCAGCAATAATGGAATGGAGGAGGAAAATCTGTGGCGGCGCCTTGCATGGCAGCGGCCCTTCTGATTCTACACATGGGGTGTGTGTGATTGACACTGTAGCTAGGATAAAGCACAATTTCGTTCTACTGTACATGATTGGTTGTGTGGTTGAATGACAATAAAGGGTGATTGAATTTAATTTAATCTCCACCCAGGTCAACCCAGTCATCTCCGCACTCCTGTCATCTCCCCACAGTCTCCAGTCTCTCCCCTTTGTGTTCCACACTGGAGTTTTGCTGCCGGGCTCTTAGTTTGTGTAGCTACTTGTGGCTCCAGCGTGCCCCTGTCTTTATTATATTTAAGTTGGTATCTTATTTTGCGTTCTTCTTTAGTTACTGCGAGTATTGTATGTTTATTAAGTTTGTGTGTCTGTGTCTTTTACTTTTCTTTAAAGTTGTGTCAAATTTTCCTCTCTACTCTGAGTGTTCATCTGGTGTGGTTTGCCCTGCGTTTAAGCCTTTTGGGTACTCAGTCATGACAGAACGATCCAGCCAGGATTAAGGCTTAGCGGGCATTTCATCAGGTGAACAGTCAGCACTTTCACGTTTGGATGCCATAGAGTGCCAGGTCATATTTTTGTCGGAACAGCTCCAAACAATTACTGAGCAATTGGCTACTGTCACTGAGCACTTGTTTCAACTTCCTGGTGTGGCTGCTCCCCCTTCCGTGCCTGCTGTGCCGGCAGCTCTTCATATCCCCAGAACCATTTCCGTCCCCTCACCTGCCCCCTATATGGGGGAGGTGGGGGGATGTAAAGTTTTTCTGCTTCATTGCTGGCTTTATTTTCAGCAGGTGGAGGGGGAATATAGGGACGATTTGGCTAAAATCCAGTTCATGACCCTACTACTCCGAGACCGGGCACTTAAGTGTGCTCAGTCCGTCTTAAGCGGTCCGGAGGGGGCCCAGTACACATTCAAACAGTTTGTTCAGGAATTCACCCGGGCTTTCAACCATATGGAGAGTGAGGGGAACACAGCTAGCCAGTTGTTGGGGCTTTGGCAGGGAAGTCGGTCAGTTGCCGACTACTCAGTCGAGTTCCAGGTCGCTGCGGCGGACTCCGGGTGGAATGACATTGTGCTACGTAATATCTTCCTCTGGAATCTAAATGTCAATCTCTGCGCCATCCGCATTAACCTCTCCTGTCTGGATGAACTAATTATGCAGGTAGTGGCCCTTGATAACCGGTATCGGGAGCATGCGAAGTAGCAGAGGGCTGCTGCTTCTTCATCTGCTCTACGACGTACACCCCCCCCCCCCCATCCTCTCGCACTGTCCGATCGGCATCGCCACCGGAGCCGATGGTCTTCGGGTGGATGCATCTGACTCCGGAGGAACGCCAGCACCAGAACGAGACAGTGGCTTGCATGTATTGTGGGGCCACAGATAAGATAAGATAAGATAAGCCTTTATTAGTCCCACAACGGGGAAATTCCAGGATTGCAACAGCACAGGGATAGCAACACTCAGAGCAACAATCAGAAGGCAAGAAAAAAAAAAAAACAAGCAAGCAAGAGCAGCTAATATACATATGTACATATTACTATAAAATATATATATACACACACACACACACACACAGACACACAGTGCAGAGCATTTTAGCTGGATGGAATAAATATATGAATATATGAACACACAGTGCAGAGCATTGTAGCTAGATGGAATAAATATGTAAATATATAAACACCCACAGTACGGAGCATTGCAGCTAGGTGGAATAAATATGCAAGTATATAAACACACACAGTGCGGAGCAATGTAGCTAGATGGAATAATATGTAGATATATAAAAACACAGTGCGGAGCATTGTAGCTAGATGGAATAAATATATAGATATATAAATATAAACACACCCAGTGCTGAGCATTGTAGCTAGATGGAATAAATATGTAAATATATAAACACACACAGTGCAGAGCATTGTTGCTAGGTGGGATGAAACAGCATAACCGTCTATTTAGTTATCCTACATGGTATGATTATGTGCCCATACATATTCTCACCCTCCATAGCGACCGGTATGTTCCTAGTTGTATGCCGGAGAGGACCATTGTGTAAGTCTATTGCATCTTTTGCATTCAAAAAAAACTATTAGTTTGTTACGTCTTTTTGCTATCTCTGCGAGCAGCCCTGCTTAGGTTGTACAGTCTGACAGCCGTTGGTAGGAAGGACCTACGAAACCTCTCGGTTGTGCACCTGGGATGATGTAGTCTGCTGCTAAATGAGCTCCTCAGTGCATCCAGTATGTCCTGCATAGGGTGGAACTCGGACTCCAGCAGAGATGACAGTTTAGCCACCGTCCTTCTCTCTCCTATCTCCTCCATCGGATCAAGGCGTTGCCCCAGGACAGAGCTAGCTTTCTTAATCAGTTTGTTCAGTCTCTTCCTATCGGCTGCAGTAATGCCACTGCCCCAGCAGACCACTCCAAAAGTGATGGCTGATGCCACCACCGTGTCATAGAATGACTTCAGCAGCGCCCCTTGTACACCAAAAGACCTGAGTCTCCTCAGCAGGAACAGCCTGCGCTGTCCCTTCTTGTAGAGTGCGTCAGTATTGTGTGACCAGTCTAGTTTATTGTTCAGATGAATACCCAGGTACTTGTAGGATGTCACCATCTCGATGTCTGTTCCCTGTATATTTACTGGTGCTGTGAGGGGCTGCCCATGCCTGCGGCAGTCCACCACCAGCTCCTTAGTTTTCCTCGCGTTGATCTGGAGGCAGTTCCGATGGCACCAGTCCACAAAGTCCTGGATAAGCCCTCTGTACTCAGCTTCATCTCCGCTGGAGATGAGACCAACGATCGCAGAGTCATCAGAGAACTTCTGTAGATGGCAATGTGTTGTGTTGTGTGAGAAGTCCGCAGTATAAAGAGTGAACAGGAAGGGAGCCAGCACCGTTCCCTGGGGGGCCCCCGTGCTACTGATGATCGTGTCGGAAACACAGTCCCGGGTTCTCACAAACTGAGGCCGGTTCGTGAGGTAGTCCAGGATCCATGATGACAGGTGCTGGTCCACCCCTGCGCGCAGCAGCTTGTCCTTCAGGATCATCGGTTGGATGGTGTTGAAAGCACTGGAGAAGTCAAAGAACATGATCCTCACCATATTCCCGGGCTTCTCCAGGTGGGACAGAGAACGGTGAAGGAGGAAGATCACCGCATCCTCCACCCCAATGCCATGCTGGTAGGCGAACTGGAGTGGATCCATCGCTGGTTCCACCAGGGGGCGGAGATGAGCAAGGAGCAGTCTCTCCAGGGTCTTCATCAAGTGGGACGTCAAGGCCACCGGTCTGAAGCTGTTCAGGTCTTTGGGGTGGGAAGTTTTTGGTACAGGTACCACACAAGATGTTTTCCACAGCTGTGGTACCCTCCCCAGTTTCAGGCTCATGTTGAAGATATACGTCACAATCCCACACAGCTGGTCTGCACAGGACTTGAGGAGCTTTGCGCTGATGCCGTCCGGTCCCGACGCCTTCCTCGCCTTGATCTTCCTCAGCTCCGTCCTCACCTGGGTCTTGGTCAGGGTCAGGATGGGGGGCTGTGTGTTGGGAGTGGGGGGGGTGTCGGTGGAGTGGGGAGTGGGTAGCAGGACTTGATTTCTTAGAGGCAGCAGTGGTTGTTGTGCAGACAGGGGGGAGGGCGGTTGGTCAAATCTATTGAAAAACAGATTCAGGTTGTTCGCCCACTCCCTGCCCCCCGTGGCCTGGGGGGAGGTATTCTGGAGCCCCGAGATGGTTTTGAGGTTTCTCCAGACCCCACTGATGTCGCTCTGTTGCAGCTTGTCCTCCATCTTCTTCCTGAAGCTGTCCTTGCCTTCTCTGATCTTTCTCCTCAGCTCCCTCTGTACGGACTTCAGCATCTCCCTGTTCCCCGACCTGAAGATCCTCTTCTTCTCTCTCAGAAGTGTTTTTATCTCAGGGTTGATCCAGGGTTTGTTGTTTGAGTGACGCCGTATGGTCTTGGTGGGAACGGATTTGTCCACACAGAAGCTGAGATAGCCCGTGAAGGTGTGAATGAGGCCATCGATGTCCTCACCATGTGGATCGCAGAGCTGCTTCCAGGCAGTGGCTTCAAAACAGTCCTTTAGAGTGTCCATTGTCTCCTCAGACCATAACTCCACAGTGTGCATGGCCGGAGGTTGTCTGTGCACTAGGGGTTTGTACACCGGTCGGAGATGAACCAAGTTGTGATCCGATCTCCCAAGTGGGGGGAGTTGTGATGAGGTGTACGCCTCCTTAGTGTTTGCGTAGAACAAATCCAGTGTTTTATTGTCTCTAGTGTGGCATGTGACATACTGGGTGAAAGTGGGCAGAATGGGAGACAGTGAAACGTGGTTGAAATCGCCTGAGATGAGGAGAAGAGCATCTGGGTGTTCTGTCTGCAGCCTGCTGGTTACTGAATGGATGACGTCACGCGCTGTCCCAGCGTTCGCCGTCGGATTTGCATAAACAACAATGCAGATCACGTGTGAGTGTTCTCTCGGGAGATATGTAGGCCTCATGCTAACAGCTAGCAACTCAATGTCTTTGCTGCAGTGTCGTTGTTTAACAGTGATATGTCCCGGTCTACACCAGTTGTTGTTAACATACATTATCACTCCACCGCCCCTAGTTTTGCCACTCTCTGGTGTTCGGTCAGCTCGTATCATGTGAAAACCCTCCAGCTCAATGTTAGCATCTGCTGCTAGTTCAGTTAGCCACGTCTCAGTAAACAAAAGGAGAGAGCACTCCCGGTAAGTGCTATCATAACGGGAGATAGCCGCTAGCTCATCTAACTTTCCCAGTATCGACCGTACATTTCCCATGACAACAGATGGAAGGGAGGGTCTGTACCTTATATTTTTTGTCCTCCGCCTTACTCCAGCCCGGCAGCCGCGGCGTTTTCGCCTCAGTTCTCTCGGTATGTCGAGTTTTTCCAGTGGGACCGGGTGGCGGTTAAATGCTAGCAGCTCTTCCCTGTTGTATCGTATCCTGCCATAAACAGTGGCTCCGTCCACCGGCTCAGGAGACATTTGGGACGATCTGTGTGTCCGTGATATAAGTGGGGTGAAAAAAAAAAAAAAAAAAAGTGATCAAAAGAGAGAGGAAGGGAAAAAAACTCGGAATCGAGCCGCTGTTGCAAAAGGCAGCCGACTGGTGTGGCGCCTCTGCTGAATATCAGTTGGTTTTGAAATACCCTATTCGGCCAAAAGACCCAGCCAGCAAGTAACCATGGGGGAAGTCTGGCATTAGGTTTGTCTTGAAATCCTCCCCGTTGTTTTACACTTCCGGCCCTCATTCAGTTACCGGGGACTGAGTGGAAAACCTCTGCTCTGGTGGATTCCGGGGCAGAGCAAAACTTCATCCATCAGGGTCTGATCTAAGAATTTAAGATTCCCACTAGGAACCTCCCAACGCCAGTTAACATTTCAGCTCTGTCTGGCTGTAGGCTCGCAGTGGTTACTTTACAAACTGAACCTATTTCAGTCATTTTGTCCGGTAACCATTGCGAGACTATCCAGTTCCTCGTTCTTTCTCATTCATCTTCAACTGTGATTCTGGAGTATCTGAGACTTCACAAACAAAACCCCATTATTAACTGGGACCAGGGATCCATTTCCTCCTGGAGCCCTTTTTGCCTGTCATCGTGTCTCCACTGAGCCGCATGCTCACCTACTCTCCTTATCGCCTCCCCTCCGGCTGAGCCGGCAGATCTCAGCCACGTGCCCGAGGTCTGTCATGACTTAGGGGAGGTCTTTAGCAAGTCAAGGGCCCTTTCGTTACCACCTCATCAGTCCTATGACTGTGCTATTGATCTCCTTCCGGGCATGTGGCTGCCATCCAGCCGGCTCTACAGTTTATCTGGGCCGGAGAGGGAGGCGATGGAAAGATACATAAAAGACTCCCTCAGCGTCAGTCTTATTTGGCCATCATCCACCCCTCTCGGCACTGATTATCACAAGCTTAATGTCATCACCGTTAAGAACAAGTATCTGTTACTCCTTATCAATTTGGCCTTTGAACTTCTCAAACGGGTGTGAGCGTACACCAAGCTCGATCTCTGCAACGCGTATCACCTTGTGTGCATACCCGAGGGAGACGAGTGGAAGACAGTGTTTAAAACACACTTGGGCCCTTCGGCTTGACAAACGCCCCCGCCGTCTTCCAGCGGTTAATCAATGATGTCCTCCAGGACATGGTGAACCATTTTGTTTTTGTTTATCTAGATGATATTTTGATTTTTTTTTCTCACACGCTGGAGGAACACATAGTCCACGTCCGTACGGTCCTGCAGCGGCTGCTTGAAAACCAGCTTTTTGTGAAAGCCTGAGAAGTGTGAGTTTTCCACCCACTCCACCTCTTTCCTGAGGTTCATCGTGGCCAAGGGCACGTTAAAGGCTGATCTGGATAAAATAAAGGTGGTAGTAGACTGGCCTACCCCACAAACCAGGAAGCAACTTCAATGCTTCCTGGGCTTCACCAACTTCTACCGCTGGTTCATCCACGATTACAGTAAGACACCTCTGCCACTCACTCAGCTCACCTCCACCAAAAGTCCATTCAAGTGGTCCGAGGCTGCTGAATGGGCTTTTGCAGCTCTGAAAGACCACTTTACCCACACACCTGTTTTGACACAGGTCAACCCATAGTCCCAGTTCGTGGTCAAGGTGGATGCTTCTGATTCAGGGGTGGGCATTGTCCTTTCCCAGCACTCCGGCTCTGATCAGAAGCTCCATTCGTGAGCATTTTTCTATCAGCAGCTGACCCCAGCCGAGAGAAATTATGATGTTGGGGACCGCGAGCTGTTGGCCATTAAATTGGCGCTGGAGAAATGGGGGCACTGGTTAAAGGGAGCGAATCAGCCGATGATTGTCTGGACAGATCACAAAAATTTAGATTATCTCAGATCTGCCAGATGGTTGAATTCCCATCGAGCTTGGTGGGCCTTGTTCTTTTTTAGATTCAATCTCTCCATTATGTAACGCCCAGGGGTCCCGCAATGTTAAACCCAATGCTCTCTCATGCCAGTTTTCCTCCGATTCCTCCTCTCCCCCTACAGCTGCTGCTTCCATCCCGGAGACCATCCTACCATCTTCTTGTATTTTAGGAGCCCTCTCGTGGGAGATCGAGCAGAGGTTCTGGCAAGCCCAGTCTTCTGAACCATCCCCAAGGGAGGCCCACCCAACTGGTTATATGTTCCTTCCTGCCTACACAGTGAAGCCATCCAGTGGGGGCACACCGGTTTTTTTGTGTGTCACCCTGGTATTTCCCGCGCTGTCGAACTGCTACAACGTGTGTTTTGGTGGCCTTCTCTCAGGAAGGACATTCAAGATTATGTGAAAGCCTGTCACATTTGTGCCACAAATAAATCACACTCTTTACCTCCAGCCAGCCTCCTCCACCCCCTCCCTGTCCCTAGTCATCCCTGGTCTCATAATGCAATAGATTTTATTATGGGTCTCCCTCCTTCCCAGGGTAATACAGTCATTTTCACTATTGTTGATCGTTTCTCCAAGGCCACTGACTTAGTTCCCCTCCTCAAACTACCTTCTGCTACTAAGACTGCTAACCTTCTCACCCTCCATTTCATCCACCTGCATGGTATTCCGATGGACATTGTGTCAGACCGGGGGCCGCAGTTTACATCACAGGTTTGGAAAGCTTTCTGTTGGTCCTTGGGCACCACCGTCAGCCTTACCTCCGGTTACCACCCGCAGAGCAACAGTCAGGTCGAGCCTGCCAACCAGTCTCTGGGGGCCACCCTGAGGTGCGTAGCATCCTGCAGCCCTTCCACCTGGAGCTACCACCTGACCTGGGTGGAGTATGTGCTCAACACTGCTATTTCCTCCACTACCGCCCAGATGCCCGTCGAGGCTTCCGTGGGGTACACGCCGCCCTTATTACCCATGGCGGAGAGGGAGATCGCCGTACCATCCATGGAGGCCCATACACACTGCTGTTGCAGTCTGTGGAGGTCCACTCGGGCTACCCTTCTCTGATAGTCCAAGCAGAATCGCCTCTATGCCAACCACAAACATGTGCTGGTGCCCAAGTACACTGTAGGACAGAAGGTCTGGCTGTCCACCATACAGGTGCCATTGAAAACGGAGTCACGGAAGCTGTCACCACGCTATCTGGGTCCGTTCACCATCTACCGGATCATCAATGATGTCACCATTCAGCTGGACCTGCCCCCTGCTCTCCGCATACATCTGACCTTTCACGTCTCGTAGATCAAACCCCTCTCTGCCAGCCCCCTCTGCCCTCCCCCAGACCCCCTCCTCCTCCTCGGATCCTGAATGGCCATACCACCTACACTGTCCAGAGGATCTTGGACGTGTGTCATCAGGGCCAGGGCCTTCAATACCTGGTCCATTGGAAAGGTTATGGACCGGAGGAGAGGTTGTGGATTCCCGGGTCCTATTTTCACGACAAGGGCATGGTGCGGGCCTTCCATCGGGCGCATCCCCAGAAGCCCAGAGGGATGCCAGGAGGCGCCCCTTGGGGGAGGGGGCACTATGATGATCAGGTGAGCATGCACCCCCTCCCCTCCTGTTTTTTCTGGCTCCGGAGCTCATCAGCGCACCTCGCAATTGGACACACCTGCTACTTCTTGGTCTACCAGCGCATAAAAGAGCCAGTGTGTGAAGTTCTCACCACTGGATCATTAGGTTTGCTGCCACTCCAGTGGTGTGTCTCTGGAGCTTGTGCACACTCGCCTGAACCAGACTTCTCAAGGACAACATCATCTCCACTCAGGTCAACCCAGTCATCTCCGCCCTCCAGTCATCTTCCCACAGTCTCCAGTTTCTCCCCTTTGTGTTCCATGTTGGAATTTCCCTGCCGGGCCCTCAGCTTGTGTAGCTATGTGTGGCTCCAGCATGCCCCTGTCTTTATTATATTTAAGTTGGTGTCTTATTTTGCATTCTTCTTTAGTTACTGCGAGTGTTGTATGTTTATTAAGTTTGCATGTTTGTGTCTTTTACTTTTCATTAAAGTTGTGTCAAATTTTCCTCTCGAGTCTGAGTGTTCATCTGGTGTGGTTTGCCCTGCGTTTAAGCCTCTTGGCTACTCAATCATGACAAACGCTATCTCCACCTGTGGCAGACTGTGCCCCAAACATGGAAGATTCTTTCCACAGATCTCTGTCCTGGGTAGCCTGATTTAGGATATGTAAGTTTTGTTTTAGTCCTTCTGAAGGACTGTGCGGAGGAGCTCAAGAATGTCCTAACCCAGTGGTCCCCAACCTTTTTTGCGTCACGGACTGGTTTAATGTCAGACAGTATTTTCAGGGACCGGCCTTTAAGGTGTGGTGGATAAATACAACAAAAGAACATGATGCGACCGGCATAAAAACTGTGATATTTTCTAAATATAATAATAAACGTGAATCTACTGTGTACTCGTTTGCAACTTTATTAGCAGCGTCCTCTTAACATCGGGACAACAAAAACATAACATGAGTAACATCCTCTCTGCCCACAACACTCTCTGGTCGCTATGGTAACGTTTAAACATGCCTTCAAAATAAGATACACCATGAACACAAATTTAAAGCGCATGAAAAATACAACTCACCACAACGCTGAATCAGTGGCAGCCCTGAGCTTGTTTCTCTGCAACCAGACGGTCCCATCTAGGGGTAATGGGAGACAATGACACCTGAAGTGTGTTGCTTATGTCCAGTCTACTTCGTAATTTTGTTTCAGTTGCTGTCACTGCAGAAAACCCTGCTTCACACAGATAGGATGTTGGAAATGGCAACAGGGTTTTCAGTGTTGTTGTGGCGATCTCAGGGTATTCAGCCATGACTTTAATCCAGAACACCGGCAGAGCTGTTGACTCGAACATACTTTTAAGGCCACCGTCATTTGCAACCTCAAGCAGTTGATCTTCTTCTTGCACAGACATGCTGGATTCACCTGGTTTGTTGAGAAATAGGTCGCACATCCAGTTTTTGGCAGTTCATGTATTTTTTGTCGTTGGGAAGTAGCGCTCGAACTCTTTTAAAAGCAAAGACAGGTAATCGTGCACCAGATGGGAGAATGAAGGCTAGGGCACAGTCTCTTCCAAAATCCCCGCTAATGTTTGAAACATGTCAAATATACCTCCATTCACGCGCCGTCCCAACAAATCCAATTTGGCTTTAAATGCAGCTACTTTATCTGCCAACTTGAAGACAGTTGTCATTTTCCCCTGAGGTGACAGATTGAGTTCATTGAGCAGGCTGAATATGTCATACAAATAAGCGAGTTTTGCGACTGATTCCCCGTCACTGAAATGTGCTTGCCAGCTGTGACTTTTTTTTCTGAGAGAAATCTCTGCAGCGGATCTCGTAATGTCTGCCGTCTAGCAATGGCCTTTAATTTTAGCGGTAATGTATCACGTCACCGAGACAAGCGTCTTGACGTGCGTCAAGAGTGAGCCATAGACGGATGTAACGGAGAGAATCCGGTAATTTTTCAAAATAGATAATAAATAAAACGGACGTAATGTAAGTTATTTATTTTTTCTGTGCGGCCCGGTACCAAATGACCCACGGACCGGTACCGGTCCACAGCCCGGGAGTTGGGGACCGCTGTCCTAGCCGACATCTTCAACATCTCCTCGAGTCAAGCTGGTGTCCCCACATTTTTCAAAACTGCCACCATAATACCAGTCCCAAAGAAGCCCACCCCATCCAGCTACAATGATTACCAGACTGTAGCACTGACCTCCATCATAATGAAGTGCTTCAAGCGGCTGGTCATGCAGAACATCAAGTTCATCCTCCGTCCCTCCGCAGAAGACATCATCTCTGTTGCTCTCCATCCAGCCCTCTCCCACCTGGACTCAAAGAACTCCTACATGTGAATGCTGTTCTTGGACTTCAGTTCAGCATTCAACATAATCCTTTCTCCAGCATCTAATACAAAAACTCATTTGGGACTCAAAACCTCTCTCTGTAACTGGGTGCTGGACTTTCTCACAGGGAGGCCACAGAATGTGCGGGTTGGCAGCAACACCTCCAAGACCATCACAGTGAGCACAGGGGCCCACAAGGGTGCGTGCTCAGCCCACTGCTCTTCACCCTGCTGACCCATGACTGTGTACCAGTCTACAACACCAACCACATCATCAAGTTTGTGGACGACACAACGGTGTTGGGCCCCATCACCAACAATGAAGAGGCCAACTACAGAAATGAGGTGTGCCAACTGGTCCATTGGTGTAAAGACAATAATCTTTTCCTGAATGTGGGAAAAACCAAGGAGATTGTGGTCAACTTCAGGAAGGGACACACACAGCATGCCCCTCTGATCATCGATGGAGCAGCTGTGGAGAGGGTGGGCAGCACCAAGTTCCTGGGGGTGTACATCTCTGAGGACCTCTCCTGATCCAACAACACTACATCACTGGTCAAGAAGGCTAAAACTTGCCTCTATTTCCTTTGCAAACTGAGGAGAGCACGAGTCCTACCCCCCATCATGCTCTTTCTACCAGGGCACCATTGAGAGCATCCTCACCAGCTGCATCATGGCATGGTATGGAAGCTGCACTGCCTCCTGCTGGAAGACACTACAACGCACAGTGAAATTCAATTCAGCTTTATTTATAATGCACCACATCACAACAAAAGCCGTCTCGTGGCGCCACAGTGCAGAAAAAAAACAAAACAAAACACACAGTCACAGAAAGACCCAGCAATCAGACGATCCACTATGAGCAAGCACTAAGCAACAGTGGAGAGGAAAAACTCCCATTTGGATGGAAGAAACCTCTAGCAGAACCAGGCTCAGGGAGGGGCAGTCATCTGCTGCGACCGGCTGGGGATGAGGGGATAGGGAGGATGGAAAGGACAAACATAAAGAACATAACAGTAAGATGCCAAGTACATTATTGGAGGTCAACCAGCAAACCGAGTCTGACTCCCAGACCCAGAGTGGTAACTGGTTCCAGAGAGAAAGGGCTTGGTAGCAGAAGGCTCTGCCTCCCACTGTACTTTTGGAGATTCTGGGCACCACAAGTAAGCCAGCATTTTGGGAGCGTAATGCTCTATTAGGATGGCAAGGTAATATCAGATCTTTTATATATTGGAGGGCCAGATTGTTAAGAGCTTTGAAAGTAAGAAGAAGGATTTTAAACTTGATTCTAAATTCTATGGGAAGCCAATGGAGGGAGGACAGAACCGGGGAAATATGATCTCTTTTTCTAGAACCAGTTAAAACTCTAGCAGCAGCATTTTGAATCAACTGAAGATTTTTTAAAGATACTTTAGGACAACCAGATAATAGCGAATTACAATAATCTAATCTAAAGCTTCCAGCAAGATCATCGGTGCCCCTCTGCACTCTCTTTCGGACATCTACCTCACCCGCTTCACCTGCAGAGCCATCAATATTGCAGGCAGCACCTCCCACCCCTCACACTCCCTCTTCAGCCCCCTGCCCTCAGGGAAAAGGTACTGGAGCCTCCAGGCCCGCTCCACAAGACTGCTAAACAGGTTTGTTCACCAGGCCATCAGGACCCTGAACTCTGTCCACTTCCTTCCACCCTTGGACCGTAACACACTCACCCGCACAATAACTACCTCAGCTGTTGGCACAGAAAGACTGGCACATCAGCAGTAATACATCTGCTGCTGTATGTTTCGGCACCTTACTGCAACCATTTGCACAAATGCCATAACTGCTGCTGTCTGTTATTGCAATATTGATCATATGCAGTCCAATCTGTCACTGTCTGCACCTACACTACCACATCAAACTTGCAACTATGAGTATTACTGCTCTACCTTTTTCTGTATAAAGGGATTGCTGGTTTTCATCGTTTATCTTTATTTGCACTATGGGATGTCTGGATTTTACCTTTTACTGTTATTTGCACTACACGTAGCATTACTGTATATAGACTGCTGTTGTGTTTCCACCCTTATTCCTTTTTTATATTGCACACACCACTGAGGAGAGAGAAACGGCCTTTCAATTCTCCTGTATGTCCTGTACGTATAGTAATTGACAAATAAAATCTTTGAATTTTGGATATATTTGAAATATATTCTGACTTTTGTTCTTACCATTCTATTATCAGAAATATCTGGTACACTGCGAGCACCACTATTCAGTGTCTTTTGATGAATTGATGTTTGTATGTGTTAGGATGAAATCTATTTAGTTCTTTGTCTTCCCATCAGGTAATGTCAAAGTGTGATGGTTTTGTTTTTTAAATGGTATTGGTGATAACTAAATTGTTCTTGACACAGAATTTTGCAAGAAACTCACTGTGAGGATTTGCAAAGCCAATGGTATATTTGCCTACAGCAGAAGGATAGTTCAGATAAAGATTACCTATCTTGCAGTTGAAATCACCCATAATGAATAAGTGATCCCGCAATGGTACATTATTGATGACGGTTTGGATTTCGTCATGCATATCCATCACTTCTTAATCAGTGTGCATAGACATTATGAAATAGCAATGAATAAATACCAATTCAGAAAATTTACTTTTCATACTCAAGACAGTGAGTCTATCAGAGATAGACTAATACATGTCAGTGGCTGAAACACAAGATTTGTTTACCAGAAAACCAATACCATTTGATCTAGATGTGTTTGAGAAAAATCTGATAATCATGGGTACCCAATACTTCAATCTTTGAGTCTTTCCCTTAAGTTTGTGAGAGTCCTATTATGTCCCATTTGATGCCTTCAAGCTCATGGACCATGATATCGAGGACATTGTCGTTCAAATCATTGATAGTTCTTGGGTTATAAGTACATATATTTAAGTACCCTGATTGCTTATTGCACACCAGTCTGAACCCTGTTCACCTTTGTTGCGCGTGTCTGGGGTGTGCTGACGTGCCTTCCTGATTGTACAGTTAAGGTCCGGAGGTGACCCCCTCTCGTCTAGAAATCCTTGCTTGGACATATTCCATGTCAGTTCTGACAGCTTACTCTTCCAGGCTGGGTTATGGCAAATTGGCCTATAGTTAGCTAAAACTGGATCCAGTGTTGGCTTTTTAAGTAGCGGTTTTGAAAGCCTGTGGTACGTAGCAATTATTTGAAGAATTGAATTACTAATAAATGGAAAGACTTCTTTAAACAAGCTGGTAGGAATCTGGTCTAATAGACAAGTTGATGGCTTGGATGAAGAAATTATTTTCTTATCTCACTCTGAAAAACCGGTTGGAGTAAAAAGGTCCAAATGAATGTCAGTTGAAGGAGTTGTAGTTGTTGCTGTATTTGGATAGACAATGGGAAGGATGTGACTAATTTTTATCTCTAATAGAGGAGATTTTATTGTTGAAGAAAATCTGACTGGTGTGTCTGGTTGCTTTCATCCTGGACAAATGCAAGTTTTCTAAGAATGACAAACTCACTGTCTTCACTAAAATTAGTGTGGAACTGGTGTGTAGCTTTGCAAAGACTATGCCAACCTCTGTAGTATTCTCTGGGCCCCTCCCCAATCTGACCAATGATGACACGTTTAGCTACGTGCCATCCTTGATGACATGTGGCTAAACATCTTTCATCCTTCAGGTATGCAATCTCTGATCACTTTCTAGTTACTGTTTGCTATTTTTTCTTTAGTTGTTCACAATGTTGCCTGATTATAGACTTTTAAGTATGAAGACACCAAATATGCATCGCTCAGCAGCGCACAGTGAAAACTCTTTCTCCTCTAAACTTTTCATCTCTTTTGTCATATCCATAGGTACCTGTGATCCTGTTTTTACCACTGAGTTGGTCTTTTAAGAACATTATTATGGTCACAGCAGTGTTTGTACATATTTTTTTAAAAATATGACTTGGTTTGGATAATTACCCAAATCATTTTCCCATTAAGTATAATGAAGTGTGTTTATGTTGGAATTTCTTCTATGGCTAGAATGAAGCTACTGTCACTACAGCTGGAAATGTTGATTTAGGAGAAAATGATAGTGGTTTCTTCAGTTCTTGCCAGAACTGTAATTTAACACTAAGAGATTTTTCAGCACAATTATACTGCTACATATAAAATGTATTACGTATGTAGCCATACTGTATGTTTGAGCTACTGCTCACTTACAGTTTAAAGCAATAGTCTACAGGGTAAAGGGAGTACAGTCTCTATAATATCCATTGTCCATATATTATTCAGCTGTTTGTCTTCCTGTCAGGGTTAATCTTGAAAGTTCACTTGGGGAAAGACAAACATCAATGTTTGAACCAGAGGAATGTGTTTGCTTTGGGTGATTGCCTATCAAAGTTTAATTTTATAGTTTGGCTGTGCTGAAATTGTTGGAATGTTTGCAGTTGATTGAGCTTATGCAACCTGTTATATCCCACTGTAGCTTTCCAGAAAATAATGAAAAATACTATCATTTTGTTATTTAATTTGACAAATCAGAAAAATCAGTGTGGTTGAAAAACATATATGTTCCTCATAAGGATGTCAAAATGATCTAGTGTTGTATTAGTATTACTTCATCCAGCCACACTGATGATTTCCCTGCCTTCAACATGTGTAACTCTTAAACAGGAGTTCAGCATTCAGATAGATGAGGAGGTTTTCTGCAGGTCTATAGAAATGTGCTATTTACAGTTTTGGGGGAACAAACACACAAATTTATAAGAATAAATCTCGAATTTAGAAGAAAAAAGAAAAGTTTGCATATTTAGGACTAAAGAGTTAAAAAAAAATTTACTACAAAAACATTATGAATTTATAAGAAAATTTGCACATATTTGTGAGAAATTGGTTGTACAACTTTTAAACTGAATTTTCAACAAAAAGGTAAAATTTGCAAAAAAAAAATAAAAAATCACAGTCACAGGGAAAAAGCATGCAAATTCATGGGGGGGGGGGTGTTAATTTGCAAGTCACAAATTTAGGAATAGGAAAGCTTTTTTCTTCTCATAGGCTTATATTTGCTCTAAAAAAAAGATCCATCCATCCATCCATCTTCTTCCGCTTAATCCTTATCGGGTCGCAGGGGGGCTGAAAAAGATGAAAACATTAAAAAAAAAAAAAATTTGGGTCAGTCTAGATCAATGTTTTTTAACCGGGATCCTAGAACATTCAGGTTTCCCTGGGAAATTTTCTAATTTCACTTCTTAATTGGTTCACATAATTTGCTGTTGTTGTGCATGGGTTCTGGAGAAACCCATGCACAACAATGGCAAATTATTATTATTACTTTTTTTTTTTTGACCAATTAAGAAGTGAAATTAGAAAATTTCCCAGGGAAACCTGAATGTTCTCGGGAGCCCCAGTTGAACAACATTTGTGTAGATGATCAGAAAAAAATAAACCATTAGGTAGAATAAAAATCTAACCAGCAGCCATATGAATGTTGCATTTTACAAGAAAAAAATCAGAAAATTTGTAAGAAAAAAGTCACAAATTTTCAAGAAAAAAGTTGGAAATTTATCAGAAAAATTGCAAATTTTTGAGAAAAAAGTTGCAAGTTTAAGAAAAAAGTTTCAAATTTATGAGAAATGCTACAAATTTACTAGAAAAAACAGCAAATTTATGAAAAAAGTTGCAAATTTGAGGAAAAAAGATTGAAGGTAATTTTAATTCTCCTTAAAAAATGTTGAGGGTTACTTTGTAGCTTGGGGACCCCTAGTGGTTGAAGGGCACCATAGCATTTGCATACTCTGCTTTATAGGCAGATGTGTGTGTGCTCTCTGAATATTTTCTAGTTGAGTCTGTGGTCACAGGAGCCTGCCACAGTGATGAATCTTAGATTAAAAGTGGCGTTATTTTGTTCTTTCTGCATTTTTTGGCTGAGTTTGCCACAATGACAATTCACGTTCCTGACAGTGAAATGATTTATTTCTATCCAATTTGAATCCCTGAATCCCTTGCATAGTGAATAGCGATGCAAACATTTTTTTTTTTTATTCTGAAGGGCCAAGATGATGAAAGAACAAGTGAGTGGAACAGAGAACTCCAGAGGCCATATGTCAGAGGTTTAAAATAAAGACAGGGTGATCTGGAACATCTGGTTCTAGTTCTAGAGTTTTGAGTGTGTGATGAATGTATAGCAGGGATGCACATATTTTGTAACATTGAAATATATTCTTGCAAAAGTCATAAAAATTAGTTACTTTTAGCTGTCTTTATATGCGCCAGTCAACATGACAGTGTAATCACATTAATGCATGGTCAGGTTCACAGGTGGGTTGTAACTAGCTATATTTGCTCAAGTAAGATGTTCTCTAAATTGTACTTTATAGAGTAGTTTTATTTCCAGATACTTTTTACCACCTCTTGATTTCACTGGTTTGAACTAAATACTGTACATTTCATTGTTTTTGATTTATATTTTTGTTTTTGATTTTTGATTCATTGTCATTGATTTATGATTGATTTTTTATATAATTTGGAAGATATTAGTGTACATTTGGAGGTTTACAGTAGCATGCAAAAATTTAGTCACCCCTTAAAAACTGACACACTCGTCTCCACCCACTCCACCCCGAATACACAAATTCTTCAAACTATTTCAAGAGTGCATCGATGAATAATCCAGGAGGTCACAAAAGAACCCTGAACTCCATCTACAGGACTGCAGGTCTCACGTGCCTCAGTTTGGACACTGGTCCATGATTTAACAATAAGAGACTGGGCAAAAATGGCATCCATGGGAGAGTTCCAAGGTGAAAACCACTGCTGACCAAAAAGAACACAAAGGCTCATCTCACATTTGCCAAAAAAATCTTGATGTTCCCCAAGACTTTTAGGAAAATATTCTGTGGACTGACAAGACAAAAGTTGAATTTTTGAAAGGCATGTGTCCCATTGCATCTGGTGTAGAACTAACACAGCATTTCATAAAGAGAACATCATACCAACAGTCAAATATAGTGGTGGTAGTGTGATGGTCTGGGGCTGCTTTGCTGCTTCAGGACCTGGACGACTTGCTGTAATTGATGGAACCATGAATTCTGCTCTCTACCAGAAAATCCTGAAATAGAATGTCCAGCCATCAGTTCTTAACTTCAGCCTCAAGCACACTTACTTGTTATGTCTGAATAATGGGGAGTCGGAGTCACCATGAACTGAACGCTGAACTGCTTTATTCCTGCGTACAACACAATATACAGTATACTCCAGCCGCAGCCCGCTTTACGTCATCGTTCCCCAACCCCTTGGCTGGGCTACGGCAAGCCCCCAGACACAATTCTCATATATAACACCCTCCCCCCCCCGCAGAAAAATGTCAAGCACACCAACTGAGCCCTCCCGAAATTCATAACCCGAATCACGCATAAGCCCATCCACTCACACAACCTAAACTAGAGGGCCCAGGTAGACTGCCGGCACCCCCTGTATGGCCAGGCGGGTTATTCTGCCGCCTTAGATACCAGTCCAAATTAAAATAGTAGCCATGCTCCTGAAAAAAAAAAAATTAATCCCAGAACAGTTTCTATACACCACCAAGTTAAACAAACACATCAAACCACAATCAACAATATGCACACCCCTACTGGCGGCCCCCCACCCCACACTTGGGCACATCACAAAATTCCAAACAAACCGTGTTGGGCATTACCAGTTACCATTTCTAATTTTCTTCACATTTTCAGTTCAAACAAAAGTTTCAAAATATCTTCCTCTTCTTCTTCTTTGTTTCATATATATATATATATATATATATATATATATATGTATATATAGCTGTAACACAAGCCAGGCCAAACCAGGCCAACTAAATAAGCGTCTGAGTAGCCTGCCAGAACGCCCCACCCTGTTGGAGCAGATTATTCTGCCACTTAATCCCAAGAAGTATCAAACATTGCTGTCCTCAGTACAAAGTCCTCCAGGTACCCGGGCCTCTGACAAACTCTAGCCAGGCGGGCACAGTTGGCCTCGCCTGGGAATCCTCACCATTCCAGTCCCACCAGTCCCAGCTCATGTCAGGCCGCCCCGTAGCAGCTCCCGTCTTCTGCTCCGGTGGTGACCTCCTCAATCTGCTGGAGTGCCACCAGGACCCGTCTGCAAGCTCAAACGTATCACTGCCCTGCTGCCTCACGATCTGCAGGCACCCTGTCCATAATGGCTACAGCTTATGGGTGCGGTTAGGGTGTCTGATCCACACCCGGTCCAACACCTTCAGTCCATGAGCTCTCGCCCTGCGCCTCCTATCAAACCGACGTTTCATTTTCTGCTGTTCCTCAGCGACGCAATCCCGTGTACAGTCCGCACTTCTCGGAGGGCGAGTCATGGGCGGCCTCGGTCAATCCACCGGCAGGAGCATTTCACGCCCCAACATGAGAACCGCCAGGAAGCATCCCGTCGTGGCGTGGACTATTGCCCTGTAGCGGAGCAGCGTGCTCTGCAGAGCTTCTGGGAAAGCAAAGCCATCCGCCAAATAAGCTCTCAGTCCATTTTTCAGCATTTTGTTAAACCGCTCAACGCCCCCGTGGGCCTGGGGATGATAGAACGCGGTCTTGACGTGTTCCACACCCTTACCACCTAAGAACTCCTCAAATGCCCGGAGGTGAACTGTGGGCCATTGTCCGTCGTGATCGTGTTTGGTATCCCCCACCTGGCAAACAGGGATGACAGGAAGCTTGTAACCACATCCGTCGTAACCGAGTTGGTTGGCAGAACTTCTGGCCACTTTGAAAATAAGTCATAGGCCACGAGCAGAAACTGGCTGTTCGAGGGTGCTGCATGTAGCTCACCGCAGATTTCCAATTGCACATGCCTCCACAGGCCTTCGGGGTATGACACCGGCCGCAGGGGTGAGGGGGGTGGCCCGCTGGTCTTTCCACTCTCCAAACATGGAACACAGTGTTTCACCATGATCTCGATGTCCTTCTCGATACCTGGCCACCAAACTGAATCCCTGCTGCATTGTTTCACCCTGACCACACCCAAATGGCCTCGCGGAGCATCGTCAGGACATGTGGCCTCAGGGACGACGGGATCAAGGTGCAGTGTCCCCTTGCCACACACATCGTCCGAGCAGCTCAGTTCATCTTTGACTCGTTGGAAGGGTGCCAACTCACCTTGCACCTTTGTGGGCCAACCTCCCTTAATCACTGAGGGTAGTTGTGCCAGCACCGGGTCTTGTTCCAATTCCGCCCAAAGCTCCTGAGGGGACACTATATCCTGGAGGGTCCAGTGCAGTGCATTCACCAGAGCCACCTCTGTTGGGTCATTGTCATCGCAGTCCCATAGCATGGAATTAGCCGTGGCGTGGGACAGTAGATCCGCCACAATGTTATCTTGCCGGGAGTGAACTGAGTTGAGAAATTGTAGGCCCTCAGCCGTTCTGACCATCTGTGGATCCTCAGAGGCCTGTGTACTGAACCCGACATCTCCAGCAGAGTCGTGAGCGCCCGGTGGTCCATCCTCAGGGTGAAATGGTGCCCATAGAGGTAAATATGCCACCGCTCACATGCCCAGATGCAGGCAAGTGCCTCTCTCTCACCCACAGCATATTTTTGCTCGGCTGCCAAGAGGGGCCTTGGTTCGAACGCCACTGGGCGTTCCATGCCGTCTTGTACCTGGGACATCACCGCCCCCACCGTAGAGCCAGAAGCGTCACAAATCACAATGGTCGGTCGGTTAGGGTCAAAATGGGCAAACACCGGAGGGGAGGTGAGCTGGTGTTTGAGCTTGGCAACCGCCACCAAGCAGACTGGAGTCCACTCCCACGCTGCATCCTGTTTCAACAGGGCCCAGAGGGGTTCAATCGTCTCTGAGTAGTGGGGAAGGAAACGTCCGTAAAAGTTTACCATGCCCAGAAACGATGAGATCTGTGCAGCCGTTGAAGGTTCCGGCAGGCGTAGGACCGCCTCCACGTTCGAGTGTAGAGGTTGAAGCCCCCTCTCATTCAGCTGGAACCCCACAAACTCTCTGGAGTCCGCTGCGAAGATGCACTTCTCACCATTCAAAGTGACCCCATGCTCTTGTAGTACCTCCAGGACCCGTTCCAGCCGCTTGTCTTACTCCTCCCGCGACACGCCATGCACCACAATGTCGTCTAAATATGCTACCATGCCTCTGAGACCGGCCAGGATCATCGACATAATCTTCTGGAAACAGCTGGGTGCTGAGCTCAGGCCAAACAGCATCTGGGTGTACCTAAAAAAAACCATATGGGTCACGAATGCCGTCAGGTTCCTGCTGACAGGGTGGAGGGGCACCTGCAGGTAGCCCTGGCGGAGGTCCAGCTTCGTGAACACCTGTGACCCACTAAAAGTTGCCGTGAGTTCCTCCATAGTCAGAAGTGGGTACTTGTCCAGGATAATTGCCTTGTTCACCATCCTGAGGTCTATGCATGGTCTAATGCCCCCCCCCCCCCGATTTCGTCTTGGCTACCACAATGTTGGATATCCAAGGCGAGGCATCCACCCTCTCGATGATACCAGCCTCCAGTAACTTGGACAATTCTGCCATGACATCATCCCACAGCGCGAGGGGAAGCCGCTGTAGTGGCTGGATCTTCGGTGCCACGCTTGTGTCAATGAGCAGACAGTGATGGAACACCTTGATGCATCCCAGACCCTCAAACAGCGCGGCCAACAGAGCTGCCAATTGGGGTACACCGTTAGCACCGTCGAGCCCTCTGGGTCCCTGATGGAAAATCCCAGCTCACCTAGCAGGTCTATTCCCAACAGATCTGCCCCCCCGGAACGCCACCTGGAACATGAAGGTGGGCACCATCTTCTACCCACACATCACTGAAAAGTTGTCCGTACCCACCATTTCAATCTCCACATGACCATACCCAAACATCTTCACCACGCCAGCGTTGATGGTTTTCCCGGGAAATAGTCTCTTCATCGTGGCCATGCACAGGATAGACCTGCTGGCCCCCGAGTCCAACATAAGAGGCACGTCAACGCCGTCAAGCTTAAGCACATACAGTACCTCTTCAACGGCCCCTTCCCATACATGCCACACCCACCCATCTGGTGTTGCTGGGCTCCGCCGCCAGCGGCCTAGCAGTGAAGGTGTGGGCCCTGTTCCGCACCTTCCTCCGCCACCTTTTGTGAGTCCGCCGCCAAGGCTTAGCTTGCATGCTAATCCCCGCACTTGGCGGGAAAACACGGGTAGCCGACTTCCACTAGCTAACACTGGCAGATTCCGCAGTATTGGGGACTCCCTCTGTCTAACCCTGTCCGACACGTGTTCAAGCGAGAGAGCGTCTCTGACTAGACTGAGCGTCTTCTTCAGCCACATGTTGTTGGTCCTATGAGCTAGTTTATCCCAGACCAGCTCCTACTCAATAGGTCCGAAAGCACACTCCCTCGCTAGGCTGCGTAGCTCCATATTGAAAGACTGAGTGGGCTCATCCGTTCGCTGTTGATGGTCAAAAAACTCGTACCTCCACTCAGTGACGGTGGAGTGGTCCCCAAAGGTACTGTCCATCAGCTCCAACCCGTTTTCCAGCTAACCGCTGCCACACAGGCCAAAAAATATCCTGTCCCTCTACACCGAGGTGGTGGACCAACAGACTCCTCCATCTTTCTTCGCTGGCATTGCCCAGGCCGGCCGCAGCCACATACATGAAACATGCCCTTCCAACAAGTCCACGGTATAGCCGGTGTGCCCGGGGACTGAAGGAACGTAGGTGGTTCCCTGACACATGCGCCCATTTTCTCTCTTGTTGCCAAATGTTAAGTCTGAATGATGGGGAGTCGGAGTCACCATTAACTGAACACTGAACTGCTTTATTCCTGCGTACAACACAGTATATACTCCAGCCATAGCCTGCCTTACGTCATTGTTCCCCAACCCCTCGGCTGGGCTACAGCAAGCCCTGAGACACAATTCTCATATATAACATTACTTATGCAGCAGGACAATGATCCGAAACACACCATCAAGTCTACCTCTGAAGGGCCTAAAAAAAATTAAGGTTTTGGAGTGACCTAGTCAAAGTCCGGTCTTAAATCCAATTGAGATGCTGTGGTATGACCTTAAACAGGTCATTCATGCTTGAAAACCCTCCAATGTGGCTGAATTAAAACAATTTTGCAAAGAAGAGTGGGCCAAAATTCCTAAACAGCGATGTAAAAGACTCATTGCCAGTAATCGCAAATGATTGATTGCAGTTGTTGCTGCCAAGAGTGCACAACCAGTTCTAAGGTTTAGGGGCCAATTACTTTTCCACATAGGGCTAGGTAGGTTTGGATAGCATTTTTCACTTAATAAATGAAATCACTATTTTATATTTACTGGGGTTATCTTTGTGTAATGTTAAAACTTGTTTGATGATCTGAAACATTTCAATGTGACAAATATGAAAAAAATATACAAAATCAGGAAGGGGCAAATACTTTTTCACAGCATTGTGCACAGATTGTCAAATGACAGCAGTGATGGTGGTCATACACACCATTTTCCAACGTCTTCTCTGTTGCAGCTATCGTATGAAAGGTTGCTTTTTTAACATTTATTAGCTCCAACTCCGTCACAATCTGCTCTTGTCCATCACTATGTAATAAACAAAAACACACAACAAACACAAGCCACTCTACACATCAGCAGAAACCTGTTTGGGCAAGGCAACAACATATTTAAACCAGCACACAAGTAGAAACTGCTGACAACGGTGTAGGCCACGCGCATTTGCTACGACACTGGGTTGTCTCAGAAGCATAAATTGGGCTTTAGGCTGAGACTAACCGCCTCTGTGTAAAGAGCCATGGCTTTAAGAGGGAAAAACAACATAACTTGTGTCCCACATCACAAAGTTGTGACTTGATGGGAGAATGCTGCTGTGGATTTGCGCATCATTAGTTAGTGTTGTTTTTACTCTCAGCCACAGGGTGTGGACGCTGGGCTGCTGCTGGGAACATCATGGTCTGACAAGATTGAATCCTAATCCTCGTATGGTTTTCAACATCTTTCATGCGTCACATGCAAGGGAGCCATGGATATTATACCATCCTGTGGCTCTGGAGCCACATGCAGCTCATTTGTCCATAGCCAGTTGCTCAGTGAGATTGATTTTAAAGAAAATCTCATAAATTTATAAGAAACATCCTCCAAAGGCTGATTTTTTAATTTTTTAATTTTTTATTTTTTTTTGAAGAGGAACGACTTGCAAATTTAAAAAGAAGTTACAAATTCATATGAAAAGTCAAAAAATAAAAGGTTTGAATTTATGAGGAAGTTGCAATTTTTACAACTAAAAGGTTGCAAGTGTATAATAAAATATAAGCTTATAGGTAAAAGTAGCTAATTTTATGAGGAAAAAGTCTTATTTATGAGAAAATCATTGCAAATTTAGAAGGAAAAAGTTGCAAAATTAGGGGAAAACAGTTAATTTATGAGAAAATATTTGCAAGTTTATGGATAAAAAAAATTCAAAATTTTTTATAAAAACTAGTGCAAATTTACAAGAAATATTGCAAATTTAGAAGAAGGGTTGCAAAATTTGGGATGGCAAATTTAGAAGAAAAGTCACAAATCCATGAGTTGAGTCATAAAATCATGAGAAAATTCTTGCACAATTTTAAATGTTTATGGGTGAATGAAGAGAAAAAGATTTTGGAAATGCCATGAATTTATGATAAGAAAAAATCACAAATTTATGAGTGGGAAAAAAAATCATATTTAAAGGAAAATCTCTCTTGATACTAATGTTTAGGATAATTTTATATGAGTGGCACATATGTTTTGCAGGGTTTTTTTTTAACCCTTTCTTTTTAAGTTCAACAATCCATCAAAATGGATCTTTCCACAGTACAGGTTGCCGACCCCTGGCCTTGATATTGTAGATACTAAACCTAAGTACAGAAGAAGAAAAAGAAAGTTTCTGGTTTTGAAGCCCCATAAAGTACATGTGTCCTGGATGTGGCCGACTGACTCCACGCTGATGTGAATGAGTCCTGAATAAATGGCCGAGCTGATCGTGTGAGTCAGCTCTGGAGAAACTAATGCTAAACCAGTAAAAGCCTGAGTGTGATGAACGGAGACTCAAAAGATGACTGGCCCTGCTTTCCTCTCTCTTTCTCTGGCTGGCTGCTCCTGTATTTTAATCCCCAACGGGGTTGATGTTGCCATGACAGGCGGTGACGCAGGCAGGGTGTCGTGTAACAGGGCCACTGACAGGTTACCATCAATCACACTTCGCCACTTAAATAACAAGCACCATAACACCTCTCTCTTTACCCTTCTTTTTTTTTTTATCCCCCGTTTGCACAGGAATGTTGGTTCCAGTTTGCTTTTTAGACAAGTAATTAGGTGTGTGTGGCCACATGTGAGGCTAATAATGGTCACCAACCTCTAGTATACAAAAAGACATTTTGTGGATAAATCCACAGTTTAGTTGAGCCTCAAAATGAAGGGAAAACAGGCAAGTTACAAGAATAAACTGGTCTGATTATTTTTATTTACTTATTTCTTTTATGTAAATTTGTGAGGATTTTTGCATCTTTTCTCATTTGCAAATTTTACTCCATTTTTTTCATGTAAACTTTCTACTTCTTATAAGCTTATAACTTTCTCCTCATAACTTCAGCACTCTTGTAAATTTACAACTTTTTCTCATACAGTAAATGTGTGTGCTTTTTCTCATAAATTAGCGTTTTCCTAATGAATCTTACTTTTTCTTCCTACTGTTTTTGTTTCTCATAAATTTACAGGGTTTTTCTCATAAATTTGCAGGATTTTTAACTTAAATTTTAGATCTTGTTCAAGTAAGTTTAGGACCCACAGATTTGCAAGATTTTTTTTTCTGTCTAAGCCTCAGGGAGCCACAAATGTGGGCCGTATGTCCGCTCTGAGCCGCAGGTTGCAGACCTCTGACCTCATGTGGGACTGCAGATTCCTGGCTGATAAAGATCTTGGTAACATCATGCCAACAAGTGGTCTGTGCTTCAGCGTGAAGGTTTAACAAGTCTGGTAAAGAGTCCCTTGGTTTCAGCTTGATTGTTAAATTTTATATTTGATTTCTTCACTGCATCTGCCCTTGACTTTTTTTAAATTCAATGTTTATATATTTTTTAGCTGTTTCTGGTAAAGCCAAAAGGAGTTAATGCAATGACGTGGCATCCGTCCATCCATTCATATTTCACGGGAATCACTACTCCTCCTAGGCAGTTGCCTCAATGCTCACCATCTGACTTGAGATTTTCATAAAACAAGTTATACAGACATGGACAAAATTGTTGGTACCCCTCTGTTAATGAAAGAAAAACCCACAATGGTGACAGAAATAACTTGAATCTGACAAAAGTGGTAATAAATAAAAATTCTATGAAAATTAACCAATGAAAATCAGACAATGCTTTTGAATTGTGGTTCATCGGAATTACTTTAAAAAACAAACTCATGAAACAGGCCTGGACAAAAATGATGGTACCCCTAGAAAAGACTGAAAATAATGTGACCATAGGGACATGTTCAACCAAGTGTGTCCTCTAATTAACATCACAGGTGTCTACAAACTTGTAATCAGTCAGTCGGCCTATTTAGGGTGACAAGTAGTCACTGTGCTGTTTGTTGACATGGTGTGCATCACACTAAACATGGACCAGAGGAAGCAAAGGAGAGAGTTGTCTCAGGAGATTAGAAAGAAAATTATAGACAAGCATGTTAAAGGTAAAGGCTATAAGACCATCTCCAAGCAGCTTGATGTTCCTGTGACTACAGTTGCACATATTATTCAGAAATTTAAGATCCACTGGACTGCAGCCAACCTCCCTGGACATGGCCGCAGGAGGAGACGGATAATACGAATGGTAACAAAAGAGCCCAGAACAACCTCTAAACACATTCATGGTGAACTCCAAGGTCAAAGTACATCAGTGTCAGAGCGCACCATCCGTCGTTGTTTGAGCCAAAGTGGACTTCATGGGAGATGACCAAGGAGGACACCACTGTTGAAAACAAATCATAAAAAAGCCAGACTGGAATTTGCCAAACTGCATGTTGACAAGCCACAAAGCTTCTGGGAGAATGTCCTATGGACAGACGAGACAAAACTGGAACTTTTTGGCAAGGCACGTCAGCTCTATGTTCACAGACGCAAAAATGAAGCATAGCAAGAAAAGAACACTGTCCCTACTGTGAAACATGGAGGAGGTTCTGTTATGTTCTGGGGCTGCTTTGCTGCATCTGGCACAGGGTATCTTGAATCTGTGCTGGGTACAATGAAATCTCAAGACTATCAAGGTATTCTAGAGAGGAATGTGCTGCCCAGTGTCAGACAGCTTGGTCTCAGTCGCAGCTCATGGGTCTCGCAACAGGATAATGACCCAAAACACAGCTAAAAACACCCAAGAATGGCTAAGAGCGAAACATTGGACTATTCTAAAGTGGCCTTCTATGAGCCCTGATCTAAATCTTATTGAACATCTGTGGAAGGAGCTGAAACATGCCGTCTGGAGAAGGCACCCTTCAAACCTGAGACAAATGGAGCAGTTTGCTCATGAGGAGCGGGTCAAAATACCTGCTGAGAGGTGTAGAAGTCTCATTGACAGTTACAGAAGTTGTTTGACTGCAGTGATTGCCTCAAAAGGTTGTGCTACAAAATATTAAGTTAAGGGTACCATCATTTTTGTCCAGGCCTGTTTCATGAGTTTGTTTTTTTAAAATAATTCTGCTGAACCACAATACAAAAGCATTGTCTGATTTTCATTGGTTAATTTTCATAGAATTTTTATTTATTACCACTTTTGTCAGATTCAAGTTATTTCTGTGACCATTGTGGGTTTTTCTTTCATTAACAGAGGGGTACCAACAATTTTGTCCACGTCTGTATTTAATAAAGTGGAATGGCACAGGGGGAAAAGTATTGAACACGCTTGGTGAAATTCATTTAATATTTAGTAGAAAAGCCTTTGTTGGTAACAGCTTCCAGACACCTCCAGTATGGAGAAACTAGGTGCAGGCATTGCTCAGGAGTGATTTTAGTCCATTTTTCTCACACAAACTGTCTTCAAATCTTGAAGGTTCCATGGGTGTCTTCAATGAACTGTGATCTTCAGTTCGCTCCATAGATTTTCAATTGGATTCAGGTCAGGTGGCTGACTGGGCCATTCTAGCAGCTTTATTTTCCTTCTCTGGAGCCAGCTGAGAGTTTCCTTGGATGTGTGTTTGGGATCATTGTCTTGCTGAAATGTCCACCCTCGTTTCATCTTCAGCATCTTGGCAGATGGCAACAGGTTCCTGTCAAGGATGTCTCTGTACATGGATTATTTGGGTTGTTACTGATATCTGGTGAAAATCTCAGGTCAATGGCTCCATCAGAAATATGTTTAATGAGAAAAATGTTGACATGTTCAATACTTATTTTCCCCGCTGTATCTACAGCACAGGCTGCCTTTACTGAAAGTTGTCCTTCACCGACAGATTTTTTTCAGCAATAACTGAAAATTCTAAAAGCTGTCAATCATGTCAAAGATTACATGGAGGGTGATCTAATGAAAGTCAATTAAAATGACAGATAATAATATATTTTTTGTCTTTTGGCTGCTCCCTTTCGGAGGCACCACAGTGTATCATCACCTTATATTGCGATGATCTGCATTGTGATTTGGCAAGGATTTTTACACCGGATGCCCTTCCTGATGCAACCCTGCCCATTTATCTAAGCTTGGGACCAGCACAGGGAGGACACTGGCTTGTGCTCCCCCTTTGGCTGGGTAACCAACAGATAATAATAGATTATGACATAATTTTTACAAGCCCGTCTGTCAAAATGATAGATAACAAAAACATCTAATGGAACCTCTGGTCTACATCCAGGTTGAGCTCAAGGTCAAGAGTCAGGAGATCTGGGCATTAATGGCAATTGCCCCAATGTTCAGCAAATTCATGCATGATGATCTTCAGGTGGGTCTTCATGGGGCTGTGCTCAAGGTCAAAATCAAGGTCAGGGTCAAAGGTTAGAAGATCTGAGCAGTCTTGGGGCTGGAATGAGCTACTCTGTCATTGATGGTGTGGTTTGCTTGCTGACTTTTTTTCCAAATGGAGAGTATTTAAGAGGAAAATCCCATGAAAATATTACAAATAATTTATATATAGATATAAATATATACTGTAGATATGCAGTTAGAAATATACATATGCTACTCACAAAAAGTTAGGGATATTTAACTTTTGGGTCAAATTTATGGAAAAATGTAAAAAGTTCATGCTACAGTGAAATTATATCATGAAAGTAGGGCATTTAAGTAGAAGCATGCAATGGTGATTTCCTCATCTCAAACAGTTTATTGAAACAACAGCCAACAACAGTGGTGGATACCACAATAAAAAATGTCAATGTCTCAATAACTTGTCATGTGATCTTGAACATCAATTACAGCTTGACAATGACGTCTCATGCTGTTCACAAGTCGACTTCTTGTCTACTGAGGCATGGCATTCCACTTTTCTTGAAGGGCAGCCTTCAGGTTGTTAAGGTTGTGGAGTGCAGGGGTTACAAACCTCTACTCAGCTGATCCCATAGGTTTTCTATGGGATTCAGGTCTGGAGAAAGTGCAGGCCCCTCCATTTGAGGTACCCCAGCCTCCAGCAGCCATTCCCTAATGATGCAACCTCGATGAGCTAGAGCATTGTCCCCCATGAAGAAAAAATTAGGTCTGTGTTGTTCATGCAGGGGCACAATGACTGGATTAGTGATGTTATTCAGGTAGTATCGGCTTGTCACTGTACCTTTCACAAGGTGTAGGGCAGTTCTGTATTGACAAGACACACCTGCCAGGACTGTAACACCACCACTACCAAAGGCTCGTTTGGTGACAACAGTGGCTGATGCACAGCGCTCTCCTTGACATCTTCAACATCATTTCTGCTCAACATGGATTGACTTTCATCAGAGAACAGCACTGAGGCCCACTGGTCCTTTGTCTAGCGTAAATGCTCCCTGGCCCATGCAAGAGGATGACGACTGTGCCTGCTGGTGAGGTCAGATACCCTTGCAGGTCGTCAAGCACACAGACCACACTGATGTAAATGGTTTTGAATGGTTTGACGTGACACCTGGGTGCCTCTCACCTCCCTTCAATGCAGTGTTAGGCAAGTTACTAAAAAATAGTAACTAATTACAGTTACTTTTCAAACGTAACTGTTACTTTACCAATTACTGCATGATTAAAGTAACTAGTTACTTGGAAAAGTAACTTTCACATTACTTTTAAATGCATACTTAACCCCTTAGCATTCCTGCCAATTTTCAGCCAATGTGAAACGTTCTGTGGGTGGAAAACTAGAATTTTAAGAAGCTAAGAAAGAAGATCTTTCATTATTCACCATTACACATTGTTGTCTGTTACACAGATAAGACGAAAACATTGCATGGCCAAATTAGAAAAATTGGTCTAAATATTTTTTTGTAACTAAAATATAATGATTCACTGCATCAAAAGATTTTTTTTTTAGGTCCAGTAAAACAGCTCCCACATCCTGACCTTGATCTATTGACTTTTTTTGTTTTTAATTTGTTCAGTCAAGTAGGAGTTAGCACTCTCAGCTGAATGATTTGGTCAGAAGCCATAGAGAGGATCCATCCATCCATCCATCTTCTACCGCTTTTCCGGAGGTCCGGGTCGCGGAGGCAGCAGTTCAAGCAGAGAAGCCCAGACTTCCCTCTCCCCAGCCACCTGCTCCAGCTCTTCAGAGGGGATACCAAGGCGTTCCCAGACTAGCTGGGAGACATAGTCTCTCCACCGAGTCCTGGGTCTGCCCCGGGGTCTCCTCCCAGTGGGACGTGCCTGAAACACCTCAAGTGGGAGACGTCCAGGAGGCATCCTAATCAGATGCCCATACCACCTCAACTGACTCCTTTCAATGTGGAGGAGCAGCGGTTCTACTCTGAGCCTCTCCCAGATGACTGAGCTCCTCACCCTATCTCTGAGGGTGAGTCCAGCAATCCTACGGAGAAAGCTCATTTCAGCCGCTTGTATCCGCGATCTCGTTCTTTCGGTCATTACCCAAAGCTCGTGACCATAGGTGAGAGTAGGAACGTAGATTGACTGGTAAATCGACAGCTTTGCCTTAGAACTAAGCTCCCTCTTCACCACAACAGACCGGTACAACGTCCGCATCACTGCAGATGCTGCTCCAATCCGTCTGTCGATCTCTCGCTCCATTTTCCCCTCACTCGTGAACAAGACCCCAAGATACTTAAACTCCTCCACTTGGGGCAGGAGCCTGTCCCCAACCCGGAGAGGACAATCCACCTTTTTCCGGCTGAGGACCATGGACTCGGACTTGGAGGTGCTGATTCTCATCCCAGCCGCTTCACACTCAGCGGCAAACCGTCCCAGCAAGAGCTGTAGGTCATTGCTGGATGAAGCCAACAGGACAACATCGTCTGCAAACAACAGAGATGAGATCCTGTGGTCACCAAGCATGACACCCTCCATTCCCTGGCTGCGCCTAGAAATCCTGTCCATAAAAATTATGAACAGGACCGGTGACAAAGGGCAGCCCTGGCGGAGTCCAACTCTCACTGGGAATGACTCCGACCGAGTGTTGGCAATACGAACTAAACTCTCACAACGGTCGTACAGAGACCGAATAGCTCGTAACAACAAGCCCGATACCCCATACTCCCGAAGCACCCCCCACAAAAATCCACGAGGGACGCGGTCAAATGCCTTCTCCAAGTCCACAAAACACATGTAAACTGGTTGGGCAAACTCCCACGAACCCTCAAGAATTCTCGAGAGGGTAAAGAGCTGGTCCGATGTGCCACGGCCAGGACGAAAACCACATTGCTCCTCCTGAATCCGAGGTTCGACCAACGGCCGGACTCTCCTCTCCAGTACCTTGGCATAGACCTTCCCAGGGAGGCTGAGGAGTGTGATCCCTCTAAAGTTGGAGCACACCCTCCGGTCCCCTTTTTTGAAGAGAGGAACCACCACCCCGGTTTGCCATGCCAAAGGCACTGCCCCCGACCTCCACGCAATGTTGCAGAGGCGTGTCAACCATGACAACCCAACAACATCCAGGGCCTTGAGGTACTCGGGGCGAATCTCGTCCACCCCCGGGGCCCGGCCACCAAGGAGATTTTTAACCACCTTGGCGACCTCAGCCCCTGTGATAGGCGAGTCGTCCCCCTTGTCCCCAAACCCTGCTTCCTCTGTGGAAGGCGTATCAGTGGGATTGAGGAGATCCTCGAAGTATTCCTTCCACCGCCCGACGATATCCCCAGTTGAAGTCAACAGTGTCCCATCCGCACCATACACAGTGTGGACGGGGAGCTGCTTTCCCCTCCTGAGCCGCCGAACAGTTTGCCAGAATCTCTTTGAAGCCGACCGAAAGTCTTGTTCCATGGCCTCACCGAACTCCTCCCATACCCGGGTTTTTGCTTCAGCAACCACCCGAGCTGCACTCCGCTTGGCCTGCCGGTACACCTCAGCTGCTTCGTGAGTCCCACAAGCCAACCAAGCTTGATAGGACTCCTTCTTCAGCTTAATGGCCCCCCTCACCACTGGTGTCCACCACTTGGTTCGGGGGTTGCCACCACGAGATGCACCGACCACCTTGCGGCCGCAGCTCTGGGCCGCCGCTTCAACAACAGAGGTGGAGAACATGGCCCATTCAGACTCCATGTCTCCAGACTCCCTCGGAATGTGGTTGAAGTTCTTCCGGAGGTGGGAGTTGAAGACCTCCCGGACAGGGGCCTCAGCCAGACGCTCCCAGCACACCCTCACTATACGTTTGGGTCTACCAGGTCTGAATGGCTTCCTCCCCTGCCATCGGATCCAACTCACCACCAGGTGGTGATCAGTTGACAGCTCTGCACCTCTCTTTACTCGGGTGTCCAAGACATACGGTCGCAGGTCTGATGATATGATAACAAAATCGATCATCGACCTGCGGCCTAGGGTGTCCTGGTGCCAGGTGCACATATGGACACCCTTATGCTTGAACATGGTGTTCGTTATGGACAGACTGTGGTTAGCACAGAAGTCCAATAACTGAACACCACTCGGGTTCAGATCGGGCAGGCCGTTCCTCCCAATCACCCCCCTCCAGGTTTCACTGTCGTTGCCCACGTGCGCATTGAAGTCCCCCAGTAGGACAATGGAGTCTCCAGGAGGAGCACCCTCCAGCACCCCAGTCACAGACTCCAAAAAGGGTGGGTACTCTGAAACATCATTTGGTGCATAGGCACAAATGATGGTCAGGACCCGTTTCCCAACCCGAAGGCGCAGGGAAGCAACCCTTTCGTCCACCGGGGAAAACTCCAATATAGAGGCAGCAAGGTGGGGCGATACAAGAATACCTACCCCTGCTCGTCGCCTCTCGCCCGGGGCAACTCCAGAAAAGGCCAAGCTCCAGCCCCTCTCCAGGAGACTGGTTCCGGAACCGGAGCTGTGTGTTGAGGTGAGGCCGACTATATCTAGCCGGTATCGCTCAATCTCGTACACCAGCTCAGGCTCCTTCCCCACCAGAGAGGTGACATTCCACGTACCAAAAGCCAGTTTAGAAAGCTTGGGATCAGTCCGCCAAGGTCTCCGCCTTTGACTGCCACCTAATCCACATAGCACCGGACTTCCATGATCCCTCCTGCAGGTGGTGAACCTACTGGAGGGCGGACCCATGTAACTCCTTCGGGCTGAGCCCGGCCGGGTCCCATGGGTGGAAACCTGGCCACCAGACGCTAGCCTTCGAGCCCCTCCCCCAGGCCTGGCTCCAGGGTGGGGCCCCGGTAACCCCATACCGGGCGGGGTACACTGAATCCTTGATATACAATTTATCATGAGAGTCTGTTGGATCGTTCTTAGTCTGGCCCTTCACCCAGGACCAGTTTGTCTTGGGAGACCCTATCAGAGGCAAATTGCCCCGGACAACATAGCTCCTGGGATCACTGGGGCACGCAAACCCCCCCACCACGATAAGGTGACGATCCATGAGGGGGCATAGAGAGGATGTAAGTAATTATTAGACTCTCCAAAACTCTCCAAAGTTTTAGAAAAAAACTTGCTACACAATTATTGGAGTATATGGAGTCTAATAATTACATAGAGAGGATGTAAGTAATTATTAGACTCCATATACTCCAATAATTGTGTAGCAAGTTTTTTTCTAAAACTTTGGAGAAAACTGGTAATATACTAATAGACACATACCTGATTTACAACTCTAGATTTAAATCCCTTACCATTTTAGCCAGTGTCCAGCCAATGTAAAATGTTCCACGGGTGGGACATCTTGCACACATAGCAAGATAATTTAATTAATGGATTACATTACGGGCTTATTAATGTTCAGGCTGAAAACAGACTGTTTCAGACAGAGCTTTCAGAATATGTTCGGTCTGCTTTATCCTGTCTTGAGAGCTCTTATTGTGGGAAAACTCTGAAGAAAATCAACACAATATTGCCAGTAATTTCTTCATTTTGGAGTGAGAAATAGGGTTTGTGAAGTGAGGGAGAGGGAAAAAGAGTGAGAATCACTTCAGAAGAGTGAGAGTTGGCAACACTGCATAAAGCTATCCATGTTTATATTACCTTTATGATTATGGATTTAATCTGATGTGCAGTGATCCAAAGAAAATATCCATTATTCACAGTCCAAATGTCTGCTGTGACAGAGACATGATCCAGTTCCTCAAATTCCTTTTGGAGATCCAAGTCCATTTTTGAATAATCTTTATTCAGGTAGCAAGTAAATGCATTTTAATTTCAGTGGATCACAGTCCAACTGTCTGATGGAAAGTGTTATCATGTCTTCAGCCTGGAATGACGTATCTGGCAGTTAGTCGGTTTAATTCTTGCTGGGTCACAAACTGTCCAGACACATACCTGTGCTCGAAATCCAGTTGTGGGTGTTGAGACGAGTGTTTCCACTTTACATCCAGTCGTGGCTGTTCAGAATACTGTAGATCCACTTCATGGTGTTGTTAGCATAGCATAGCACTAGTTTTGTCGGAGCTGAAAATTGCCTCGGTCTCAACCAGCACTTTAGTTTGCAACCCACCAATATGCTTTTGTCTTTAACTTCAACAAAGGAAAAATAATCTGTCTACGTAGCATCAGCTACATAGGGTCAGTTTGTATATTCATTTAGGGTCAGTTTGTATACTCATTTATTTTGCGCTAAAAATATCTTTTCATATTAATAAAATAAGTAATGAGTAATGCATCTGATCAAATTTCAGTAACTAACGCATTTGTAGAGAAGCTTGAAATAACGAGGCGATGTGATTCATAAACCAAAGTTTATTATCAGCTCCTCTAACAAGTCTCATCTAGGTGCAGCAGCAGAAGAAGTAAGAGAGGGAACACCTTCGGCTCTACCAACTTATACTCGCACATAACAAAAGACATGCATATCAAAAGCTGACATCCCTCACTATCTTAATCCCCTCTTTTGTCTTCGTACTCCTCCACCTGGCCCTGGGGGGTCAGGGCAACCCATCCGGTCTCCACCGCAGCGCCTGGGATGCTCTTTGATCTTCACTGGCGGTTGAGACCCTTTGTCCTGTTCTGAGGTGTGAAGTCGCTTTACATATGTAATCACTAAACACTCTCACATGCTTAAACATATGTAGGTTATGGGATCTATGATTAATATAGCCCACAGCCCCCCCCCAAACGACTAAGAAAAGGACAATAGAAAAATTCACAGTTTAAGATAATTATTATGACATACTAACTGCTACACCTCTTGACACAGAAGAAACTTTCCAGCAGCCATGCTCCTAAGAGAGTTCAGTGGTAATCATAACAGCATAGTAATATCACAAGTCAGTCCTAAACTGTTACAGCACAATTAGTGAACAACTGTTGAGTAGTTTGCATCAGTCTCTGTGCCGTCTGGGTTTTAATCTTCTCCCGAATCTGCTGTGGGTCCGCTTGGGCGTCCTGGTGGGACCTTCCTGTAAGGAATCTGCAGCTTGGGAAGGAGAGTGATTATTTGTTCCCTGCAGGGGGGGCTGAGTCTTTTCTCTTGGGGGGTCTACCCCGCCGAGGTGCTCTCGCCAACCGTGCAGGCTCGTCTCTCAACAAGAAGGCAGGTTTAAGTCTGTCAATGCTGACTGTTTCTTTTCTATCCCCAAAATCAAGCACAAAATGTTTATCACCAGGTTCCAGCACTCTGAATGGCCCATCGTATGGTGGGCGGAAGGTTGGTTTTAAAGCTTCATGCCTAACAAAAACGAATTCAGCGTTTTTTAAAGCTTGGGGGACAAAAACCCGTGGAAAAGAGTGACGTGCCGGCCCGGGGAGAGAGTCCGGTCTGTTGCTGCCTACAAACCTCGGGGCTGGAAAATGCCCTGGCTCTGGGTTCTCTGGTAAAAATTCACCTGGGAGCCTGACAGGTTGTGCAAAAACTAATTCTGCTGGGGAGGCGTCTAGATCCTCTTTGGGCGCAGCACGCAACCCCAATAAAACCCAGGGAAGTTTATTTACCCAATTTGTATCCGTTAGTGAGGCTCTGAGGGCGGCCTTTAAAGATCTGTGAAAACGCTCGCATAACCCATTAGCCTGAGGGTGATAAGCGGTGGTGCGGTGAATTGTTGCCCCTAAGCTGCTGGACATGGCTGACCAAAGCTCCGAGACAAATTGAGGCCCCCTATCGGACGTGATGTCCGATGGGACGCCGAAACGTGCCACCCAGTTTGTCAAAAAAACACGAGCGACTTCCTCCGCTGTGGTTGACGCCAGAGGGACTGCATCTGGCCAGCGCGTGGTGCGGTCTATCATTGTTAACAGGTGTGTGAAACCTTGGGACGAAGGTAGTGGCCCCACGAGGTCGACATGAACGTGGTCGAACCTTCTAGCAGGGATTCGAAAAGGCTCCAGAGGGGCCTTTGTGTGTTTGTGTACTTTGGCGCGCTGACAAGAAATGCAAGTCTTTGCCCATTCTTTTACGTTTTTGCGCAGGCCAGGCCACTCAAACTTTTCGGCGACCATTTTAACTGAAGCGCACACACCTGGGTGCGCGAGGGAGTGAATCAAGTCGAAAATACGGCGGCGCCATGCAGCTGGAACTAACGGGCAAGGTCGGCCGGTTGAGATGTCGCATATTAGGGGGGGCACACCATCGCGTAGACCCCTTTTCTCCAGCCTTAACCCTGTTGGTCCAGACAGGAGTGCGCGCACGTCCGCGTCACTACTTTGTTCCTCTGCCATGGCTACATAATCTATCCCTGCGTGGATTGGTGCTGCTTATGTGTCCGCGTTGGCGAAGAGTTCCGCGGCTGAGGTAGTATAATCTGTCTCCTTGCGCTCTGGCGATGTCACAGCGCGAGAGAGGCAGTCTGCTACCACGTTAAGTTTGCCTGCCACATGTCGAATGTCTGTGGTGAACTCTGAAATCGCAGCTAGCTGTCTTTGTTGCCTGCCTGACCACGGTTCGGAAATTTTAGCCATAGCAAAGGTGAGCGGTTTGTGGTCTACAAAAGCCGTAAAACGCCGCCCCTCTAACCAGAACTGGAAGTGGCGGATGGATAAATGGAACGCTAGTAGCTCTCTGTCAAAAGTGCTGTATTTACGCTCAGTTTGGTTTAGCGATTTGCTGAAGAATGCCAAAGGTTGCCAGATTCCGCCGACGTGTTGTTCTACAACTGCCCCTATGGCCGGGTCTGAAGCGTCTGTGGTTAGCGCAATGCGGGCCGAGGGATCGGGGTGAACCAACAATGTGGCATTAGCTAGGGTGCTTTTTACTTCCGCGAAGGCGCGTTCACGCTCCGGGGTCCATTCGACCGCGTTGGAAGGTTTTTGTTTTCTGAGCGCGTCATATAGGGGCTGCATGAGCTGAACTGCGTGGGGGAGGAAACGGTTGTAAAAATTAACCATGCCCAAAAATTCCTGCAGCGATTTGACCGTTTGTGGCCGTGGGAAACTTTTTACTGCGTGAACTTTGTCTGGAAGTGGGACTGCCCCCTTCGGAGAAACTCTGTGTCCTAAAAAATCAATTTGTGACACGCCGAATTTGCATTTGGCTGGATTGATTATTAACCCGTGCTCTTCTAGTCTCTGAAAAACCATAGTGAGATGCCGCTCGTGGTTTTCCTCAGACGAGCTGGCTACCAGCATTTCGTCGAGGTAGACGAACACGAAGGGGAGGTCGCGTTATACTGCGTCCATCATCCGCTGAAAGGTTTGAGCAGCGCCTTTGAGGCCGAAAGGCATCCGCAAAAATTCAAAAAGACCGAAGGGGGTTATTACAGCTGTTTTAGGAATGCCCTCTGCTCGAACTGGGACTTGGTGATAACCGCGGACCAGGTCTATTTTTGAAAAAATGCACGCACCCGTCAGATGTAGTGAAAAGTCTTGAATGTGAGGAATTGGGTAGCGGTCATGCGCTGTCGCATTGTTTAATCTGCGGTAATCGCCGCACGGCCTCCAAGAACCGTCGGATTTCGGGACCATGTGAAGTGGTGACGCCCAGGGGCTTTTCGAGCGTCTGATAATGCCTAATTTTTCAAGGGTGGTAAACTCGTCCCGAGCTATGGCGAGCTTGGTCGCGTCTAAGCGCCAAGCTTTGGCGAATACGGGTGGGCCCGTTGTGGGAATAAAGTGTTCGACCCCGTGTCTAGCCACTGTGGCTGAGAATTTGGGAATTGTGAGTGCTGGAAATTGGGTGAGGAGTTGATCAAACTTACCTCCTGCTGTGGTGACGCTAGCCTGCACGGGTGGTGGAGAAAGTCGAGCTGAGCAGGGAATAGAAGCAAAGGACAGTGCATTAACCAAGCGTCTGTTCGCTAGATCAACTAATAACCCATGTGCACACAAAAAATCTGCGCCCAACAAGTTAAAACTCACTGCCGCTACAACAAATGTCCATCTGTAGTTGCGGCCGTGGATGCAGAGGGGCAGGCTCTTTTCGCCAAAAGTGTCGATGATGGAGCCGTTGGCTGCCACCGCTCCATTGCCCCGGGGACCCATGGCCCGGTCTGCTTGGGAGGGCATGACAAAACTTAGTTGAGCTCCCGTGTCGATAAGGAACCGCTTGCCGGTGTGTCCGTCCGTCACATATAAAAGCTTGCTTTTTTCACCGAGAACCGCCGCTGTTAACGGCTCTCGGCTTCGGCGTTTTCCCGAAATCGTGAATTTGCAGGGAGGAACGCATTTGTAAGCCTTCTCGGCGAAGCGGTGGTGGTAATAACAAACGTCGCTCCGTCTGTTACGTCCTGGCCGTGTCGCTGTCACCACGGGCTGATTCTGCTCGGTGATTTGTGGCTCCTCGTGGCTCCGGACATCAGCGTTGAGGTCTGCAGATGCTGCTGTGGGTGTCTGCTCCTTGCAGGCGTTGACGAGCCGTTGAGCTTCGTGAGCCAGCGTGTGGAAGTCTTGCTGGGTGCTGCATCGCATGTTGGCCAGCGTCCCTCTCATGTGTGGCGGCAGCGTACTGAGGAATATGAAATGGAAGAGGAAGTTGTCATTGTCCTCTTCTTTAAGTTGCAGCAAGTCCTCCATGAGGGCCTTGGGTCTGCCTCCTCTGTGGCCGTAGACCGCCAGGATCCTCTCGGCTCTCTCCTCGGCTGAGGGGACGTAATTTGCCACGATGTTCGCTTTCAGTTCTTTATATTTGTCCTGGGCCGGCGGCCGCTGGATTATGCTCCGCGCACATCTCGAAGTGGCGGCATCGAGTTTGGCGACGATGTGATAGAACTTTGTATCGTCAGCCATGATGCCCGCAAGTGCAAACTGGGCTTCAGCTTGCTGAAACCACGAGGCGGGGTCTTCCTGCCAGAAGTTCGGCAGGTTGACGGTGACGGCGTTTGTGTGGACCGTCACTGATGTGTCCGCAGGGTGAGAGTGCCTTGCTTCGGCTCTCTCCGCGGCGCTGGTGCTCGGTTGAGCCCTCTCTATCACTTCTGCCATGGGGGAACGTCGTCCATCTGTTCCCCTGTCTGCATGGGCGCCGGCGTCTGCCTGGGTCGCCACAGATGAGTCGATCACGGGGGAACGCCTCTGGTCCATTCTCGCGTCAGGGTCACCAGTGTAGAGGAGCTTGAAATAACGAGGCGATGTGATTCATAAACCAAAGTTTATTATCAGCTCCTCTAACAAGTCTCATCTAGGTGCAGCAGCAGAAGAAGTAAGAGAGGGAACACCTTCGGCTCTACCAACTTATACTCGCACATAACAAAAGACATGCATATCAAAAGCTGACATCCCTCACTATCTTAATCCCCTCTTTTGTCTTCGTACTCCTCCACCTGGCCCTGGGGGGTCAGGGCAACCCATCCGGTCTCCACCGCAGCGCCTGGGATGCTCTTTGATCTTCACTGGCGGTTGAGACCCTTTGTCCTGTTCTGAGGTGTGAAGTCGCTTTACATATGTAATCACTAAACACTCTCACATGCTTAAACATATGTAGGTTATGGGATCTATGATTAATATAGCCCACAGCATTACTGGATTTTTTTTTTCCACAATATTTTTTATTGAACCTTTTTTTACAAACATGGCACAAACAGTCAGACACTAACACTAAAGTAATTTAAAAATTAAAAAAAACACTAACAACAACAACAAAAAAATGTACTAAAAACAACAACAACCATTAACAATGGTTAATGCTAATGGTTAATGGTTAATGTTAATTAATGGTTAATTAACAATGCTCCTCTGTTTAGTCTAGGTAATCTATTACATAAGAATACATAATATACTGTACATTCACCAGTTTGGAATTTGTAAGGTCCACACAGATCATACACCTTCTTCTTCAGAAGTTATGTTTAATTTCTTTACATAATCAATGAAAGGTCTACATATATTCTCAAACACATTTTCATTTAATTTCAGTATATATGTTATTCTTTCTAGTGGAAGGTTTGTTAACATCTGTCTTAACCACTGAGTCACATCTGGTCTATGAGTCTTTTTCCACAGTAGTGCAATACATTTTTTGGCATTAAGCAAACTGAGGTCTATGAATGCTCTTTCACTCTTATTAAAGTTATGTTTTTCTGGATACAGACCCAACAAAAACAGTTTAGGGTTCAATGTGAATTGTTTTGAAATTATTTTTTCAATTGTTACCCTCACCTCTTCCCAAAACATTCTGATTTTTCTACATTCCCATAAACAGTGAAATAGGGTTCCTTTACTTTCCATACATTTTGTGCATGTATCTGGTATGTTTTTGTTATATCTATTTAGTTCCACTGGTGTAACATACATCCGCATTAACCATTTAAAATGTATCAGTTTAAGACGTACATTTATTGATTTGGTTTGAGCTCCTGCACAAGCCATTTCCCATTGTTCCTCTGAAATTTCAATTTGCAGGTCTTCTTTCCAGAAATTCAGTCTTTTCTGTGAGTTTTCACTTGAGAATAGTGTCAATGAGTTATAAAACTCTGAAATAATACCCTTTCTCTTACTATCTTTCGTCAAAATTTTTTCCAAAGATGAATAAGTAGGTCGAGTGAGAACATTTTTTTGATTTGAACGAATAAAATTTCTAAGCTAAAGATATTTAAAAAAATCTGTTCTATTAAGATTGAATTTAATCCTCAATTCTCCAAAAGACATTATGTTATCTGAGTGTGACAAATATAAGTTTTGAATCTTTTGAATCCCTTTTAAATTCCATACTTTAAATACAGCATCCGCTCTCCCTGGCATTACTGGATTTTTATAGTTATTCCATTACACAGCAATGTTACTGCAAAAGTAGTGGTATTACAGTAACGCGTTACACGTGACTCCCAACACTGCTTAAATGTGCCTGGAGCTAAGTAGCATTCATCATCCAGTTTCGCAGGGCACTGTTCACAATGAAGCGGTCATCAGCGTGGGATGTGGCTAAAGGACGTCCACTTCTATGCCTTTCTAGGACTCTTTCAGTCTCTCTGTATCTCTGCTGCAACCTGCTGATGACACTCTGTGACACTTTAACCTCAGTGGCCACTTCCCTCTGAGAACATCCTGCTTGAAGCCTCACAATGGCAAGGTACTGATGAATTGTTAGGTGTCATCTTGTTCTCATGATGAAGATGACTGTTTAAATACAGCTGTGGACAAAATTGTTGGTACCCCTCTGTTAATGAATGAAAAACCCACAGTGGTCACAGAAATAACTTGAATCTGACAAAAGTGGTAATAAAAAAAAATTCTATGAAAATTAACCAATGAAAATCAGACAATGCGTTTGAATTGTGGTTCAACAGAATTATTTTAAAAAACAAACTCATGAAACAGGCCTGGACAAAAATGATGGTACGCCTAGAAAAGATTGAAAATAATGTGACCATAGGGACATGTTCAACCAAGATGTGTCCTCTAATTAACATCACAGGTGTCTACAAACTTGTAATCAGTCAGTCAGCCTATTTAAAGGGTAACAAGTAGTCACTGTGCTGTTTGGTGACATGGTGTTTACCACACTAAACATGGACCAGAGGAAGCAAAGGAGAGAGTTGTCTCAGGAGATTAGAAAGAAAATTATAGACAAGCATGTTAAAGGTAAAGGCTGTAAGACCATCTCCAAGCAGCTTGATGTTCCTGTGACTACAGTTGCACATATTATTCAGAAATTTAAGATCCACGGGACTGTAGCCAACCTCCCTGGACATGGCCGCAGGAGGAGACGGATAATACAAATTGTAACAAAAGAGCCCAGAACAACCTCTAAACACATTCATGGTGGACACCAAGGTCAAGGTACATCAGTGTCAGATCGCATCATCCGTCATTGTTTGAGCCAAAGTGGACTTCATGGGAGACGACCAAGGAGGACACCACTGTTGAAAACAAATCATAAAAAAAAGACTGGAATTTGCCAAACTGCATGTTGACAAGCCACAAAGCTTCTGGGAGAATGTCCTATGGACAGACGAGACAAAACTGGAACTTTGTGGCAAGGCACATCAGCTCTATGTTCACAGACGCAAAAATGAAGCATACCAAGAAAAGAACACTGTCCCTACTGTGAAACATGGAGGAGGTTCTGTTATGTTCTGGGGCTGCTTTGCTGCATCTGGCACAGGGTGTCTTGAATCTGTGCAGGGTACAATGAAATCTCAAGACTATCAAGGTATTCTAGAGAGGAACGTGCTGCCCAGTGTCAGACAGCTTGGTCTCAGTTGCAGGTCATGGGTCTTGCAACAGGATAATGACCCAAAACACACAGCTAAAAACACCCAAGAATGGCTAAGAGCAAAACATTGGACTATTCTAAAGTGGCCTTCTATGAGCCCTGATCTAAATCCTACTGAACATCTGTGGAAGGAGCTGAAACATACCATCTGGAGAAGGCACCCTTCAAACCTGAGACAACTGGAGCAGTTTGCTTATGAGAAGTGGGCCAAAATACCTGCTGAGAGGTGCAGAAGTCTCATTGACAGTTACAGAAATCGTTTGATTGCAGTGATTGCCTCAAAAGGTTGTGCAACAAAATATTAAGTTAAGGGTACCATCATTTTTGTCCAGGCCTGTTTCGTGAGTTTGTTTTTTTAAAATAATTCTGTTGAACCACAATTCAAAAGTTTTGTCTGATTTTCAATGGTTAATTTTCATAGAATTTTTATTTATTACCACTTTTGTCAGATTCAAGTTATTTCTGTGACCACTGTGGGTTTTTCTTTCATTAACAGAGGGGTACCAACAATTTTGTCCACGTGTGTACCAATTCTAATTGAACCAGAAAATTTATTGATCAATTCATGGATCAAACACCTGTTGTGAATTTTTCCATTAAGTACCTTTTTAGAGAACAGCAAGTTATGCAAAAAGTACTGAAACATTGAACAGTTGGACATGTGCATTCTAAAGGTTAGGGAAGGTCAAATTAAATTCGCCCGTAAAGGTTATAGTGCAATTGAGGTGCATCCTGAAATTTCACCCAAAAGCCAAATATCCCTAACTTTTTGTGAGTAGTGTATATACGGGGGGGCTCAAAAGTTTATAGTGGTTAAATTTGACCAGATTTGGTTTATTTTTCAAAATAGTCTCCCCTTAGGTCCACACACTTCTTCCATCGGTGTTGCAGCACTTGGATCCCTGTGGTTGAAAAATAAACCACATTTGGTCAAATTGGACTACTATAAACTTTTCAGCCCCCCCCCCCCCCTCATATACATTAGTACATAGATATCCTGTACAGGTAGACATGTAACAAGTTATATGTCATGTACAGTAAATGTAAACTGTGTAACTGCTGCATTCATTAGGAGGTATGGTATTTTTTATATTGAACGAAATCTAACATTTTGAGAGATAGAAGAAAAACCTGTAATTTTCTATACTTTCAGAGTAAATTTTCCCTATCAAGGTGAAATCAGTGACAGAGCAGAAAGATCTCAGATCCAATAATCTTTTTAGCATCAAGTATTATTTCCCACTCAGGAATTTTGAAGGATATAATTTGAAAAATAATCATAATAAAAATGTTCAGGTCTACCCACTGAAACATCTCTACAATACCAGTTTTCAGAGTTGGGAGACTCTCATGGACTGTTCCTTGCAGTCTGACCACAGTCCAGTAGAGGGACTCTGTCCTCAGAGTAACTCAAAAGACCTTTTTCTGTTCTGCAGGAACAACTGTCACTTTTCACTTTTCACATTTATCTAGAGGATTACCAAGCAAAACCTCATGCAAGAGGATTACTTTTGAAAGAAAAAATCAATTCTAAGAAGATTTGTTGGGGGTTATCAGAAGGAGAGATGGTGGGAGTGTACAACTGTGAAAGACAAACACAATGGAGTCATTTTGGAAGACAAAAGAGTTCTGTGGGAGCTTCCTGTCCAGGCGGCAGGGGCGCTAAGCCTGAACTCTGACCTTTGACTTGATAAAAAGAGAAAATGCTTTAGTTGGCACATTTAAAGTACTTTTTGGAATGCTATTTTTGTCGGTTTAAGGGTCATACACAATGGAGAGGTTCAAAATATCAACCTGATGCAAAAGCTGTTCTCGGTATAACTTAAATAGCTCTGACATGTATCAAAATGCTTAAAACTTTGTTAATATATATATATATATATACACACACACTAATATATATATATACACTACTCACAAAAAGTAAGGGATATTCGGCTTTTGGGTGAAATTTCAAGATAAATCTAAAATGCACTATAACTTTTACAGGTGAACTTTAATTTGGCCTTCTCTAACCTTTTGAATGCACATGTCCAACTGTTCAATGTTTCAGTACTTTTTGCATAACTTACTGTTCTCTAACAAGGTGCTTAATGGCAAAATTCACAATAGGCGTTTGATCCATGAATCGACCAATAAATTTTCCTTTTCAGTTAGAATTGGTATTTAAACAGTCCTCTTCATCATGCTGTTCACATTTTGACATCATGAGACCAAGACAACACCTAACAACTGATCAACATTACCTCACCATTGCAAGGTTTCAAACAGAATGTTCTCAGAGAAAAGTGGCCACTGAGCTTCAAGTGCCACAGAGTGTCGCCAACAGGTTGCAACAGAGATACAGAGAGACTGGAAGAGTCCTAGAAAGGCAAAGAAGTGGACGTCCTTTAGCCACATCCCACGCTGATGACCACTCCATTGTGAACAGTGCCCTGTGGAACCGGATGATGAAGCCACTCAACTCCAGGCACATTTAAGGGAGGTGAGAGGCACCCCAGTGTCATGTCAGACCATTCAAAACCATTTACATCAGCTTGGTCTGTGTGCTAGACGACCTGCAAGGGTACCTGACCACACCACTAGGCACAGGCATCATCATCTTGCATGGGCTAGGAAGCATTTACACTGGACAAGGGGCCAGTGGGCCTCATTGCTGTTCTCTGGTGAAAATCGATTTACGCTGAGCGGAAATGATGGCTGCCAATGATGTTGGAGATGTCAAGCCGAGCTCTATGCATCAGCCACTGTTGACACCAGACGAGACTTTGGTGGTAGTGTTACAGTCTGGGCAGGTGTGTCTTGTCAATACAGAATTGTCGTACACCTTGTGAATGGTACAGTGACAAGCCAATACTACCTTAAATGCCCTACTTTCATGATATAATATCACTGTAGCATGAACTTTTTACATTTTCCATAAATTTCACCCGAAAGCCAAATATCCCTAAGTTTTTGTGAATAGTGTGTGTGTGTGTGTGTGTGAGTGTGAGTGTGCGTGCACACACACACACACACACACACACACACACACATACATATATATAAACGCCCAGCCACAGGGGGTGCACAAGCCAATGTAGTCCTAGTGCCAGTCACAAGCCCGGGTAAATGGAGAGGGTTGTGTCAGGAAGGGCATCCAATATAAAACCTTCACCAAATCAAACATGCAGATCATGACAAATGAGACTTTCATACTGGCTCGGTCAAGGCCACAACAACCGCCACCAGTGCTGTTAACCAATAGGGTGCCAGTGGAAATTGGGCTACTGTCAGTCGAAGACTGAGGAGGAGGAGAGGGGGAAGGCATGTTAGGAGGGAGAGAGAGAAAAAGAAATTTAGAAGTGTGGAGATGAGAGTAGGGATGTTAAATGTAGGGACTATGACTGGTAAAGGCAGTGATTTGGCTGATATGATGGAGAGAAGAAAGGTAGATATACTGTGTGTTCAAGAAACCAGATGGAAGGGAAGCAAGGCTAGGAGCATTGGAGGTGGATTTAAACTGTTCTACCATGTTGTAGATAGAAAGAGAAATGGAGTAGGAGTAATGTTGGAGGTTGTCAGTTTGTATGCCCCCACAAGTTGGATGTCAGTTAGAAGACAGAGGAATTCTGGAGTAAGTTAGATGAAGTGGTAGAGAGTGTTCCCGGGGGGGGGGGGGGGAGCGTGGTGATTGGAGCGGACTTTAATGGACATGTAGGTGAAGGGAACAGATGTGATGAGGAGGTCCTGGGTAGGTATGGTCTTCAGGAGAGAAATGTAGAAGGACAGATGGTTGTCAATTTTGCTAAAAGGATGGAAATGTCTGTGGTGAACACATACTTTAAGAAGAGAGAGGAACACAGGGTGACTTACAAGAGTGGAGGAAGGTGTACACAGGTGGGCTACATCTTCTTGCAGAAGGAGAAATCTGAAAGAGATTGGAGACTGCAAGGTGGTGGCAGGGGACAATGTAGAGGATGATAGTCTGTAGGATGACTTTGCAAAGCAAGAAGAGGAAAACAGTGAAGGCAGAGCCAAAGACTAAGTGGGGGAAGTTACAGAAGGAAGAAGGTCACACAGAGTTCAGGAAGGAGTTGATACAGGCTCTGGGTGGGAGGGAAGAATTACCAGATGACTGGGAAAGTACAGCAAAAGTATTGAGGGAAACTGGTAGAAAGGTACTGTATGTGGTGTATCCAGTGGACAGAGGAAGGAAGACAAGGAGACTTGGCAGTGGGATGAGGAGGTACAGGAAAGTGTTGCAATGCAAAGAGAGAGGTGGCAAAGGAAAAGGCATATAGTGAGTTGTATGAGAGACTGGACATTAAGGAAGGAAAAAATGACTTGTATCAACTTGCTAGGTGGAGAGATTGAGCTGGAAAGGATGTACAGCAGGTTAAGTTGATTAAGGACATAAATGGTAATGTACTAACAAATGACGAGAGTGCACTGAGAAGGTGGAAGGAGTACTTTGAAGAGCTGATGAATAAAGAAAATGAGAGAGAGAGGAGGATAGATGAAGAAAAGATAGTGAACAAGGAAGTATCGAGGATTAGCAATGTGGAAGTGAGGGCAGCTTTGAAGAGAATGAAGAATGGAAAGGTGGTTAGTCCAGATGACATACCTGTGGAGGTATGGAGATGTTTAGGAGAGATGGCAGTGGACTTTTTAACCAGATTGTTTAACACAATCTTGGAGAGTGAGAGGATGTCTGGGGAGTGGAGAAGAAGTGTTTTGGTACCATGTTCTGACCCCCTTCATGTTTGTCATGGTGATGGACAGGCTGACAGACAAGGTCAGGCAGGAGTCTCCATGGACCATGATGTTTGCAGATGACATTGTGATCTGTAGTGAGAACGTGGAGCAGGTGGAAGAGAACCTGGAGAGGTGGAGGTTTGCTCTGGAGAGAAGAGGAATGAAAGTCAGTAGAAGCAAGACAGGATACATGAGTGTGAATGAGAGGGAGGCAGGTGTTACGGTGAGGATGGAAGGAGTAGCAATAGTGAAAGCAGATGAGTTTAAATACCTGGGGTCAACCATCCAAAGCAATGGAAAATGCACGAGAGGTGAATAAGAGAGTGCAGGCAGGGTGGAGTGGGTGGACATGACTGTCAGGGGTGATTTGTGGCCAAAGGATAAGAGCAAGAGTGAAAGGGAAGATTTACAAGATGGTAGTGAGACCTGCTATGATGTATGGTTTGGAGATGGTGGCACTGACAAAAAGACAGGAGGTGGAGTTGGAGGTGGCACAGTTGAAGATGCTAAGGTTCTCATTGGGAGTGACTAGGAGGGACAAGATTAGAAATGAGTATATGAGAGGGACAGCTCAGGTTGAGCAGTTTGAAGACAAAGAAAGACGGGCAAGGCTGAGATGGTTTGGACATGTGCAGAGGAGGGATAGTGAATATATTGGACAAAGGATGTTGAAGATGGAGCTGCCAGGCAGGAGGAAAAGCGGAAGACCACGGAGAAGACTCATGGATGTAGTGAAGGAGGACATGAAGAGGGCTGGCGTTACAGAGGACGATGCAATGGATAGGGTGAGATGGAGGCAGATGATCTGCTGTGGTGACCCCTAAAGGGAGCAGCTGGAAGAAGAAGAAGAAGAAGAAGAAGGAGAAGAAGGTATGGAAAAAGTGTTTGCCCCCTTCCTGATTTCTCTTTTTTTGTATATTTGTCACACTTAAATGTTTCAGATCATCAAACAAATTTAAATATGAGACAAAGATAACACAAGTAAATACAAAATGCAGTTTTTAAATGAAGGTGTTTATTATTAAGGGTAAAAAAACAAACCTACACGGCCATGTGTGGGGAAAAAATGATTACTCCCCCCTTCCCTGTTAGAACATAAATTAACTATGCTTTATCACATCTTTGGAAAGCTGAGTTCAATTTCTCTAGCCACACCCAGGTCTAAATACTGCCACATCTGTTCTCAATCAAGAAATTACTTAAATAGGACCTGCCTGACAAAGTGAAATTGACCAAAAGATCCTCAAAAGCTAGACATCATGCTGCAATCCAAAGAAATTCAGGAACAAATGAGAAACAAAGTAATTGAGATCTATCAGTCTGGAAAAGGTTATAAAGCCATTTCTAAAGCTTTGAAACTCCAGCAAACCACAGTGAGAGCCATTATTCACAAATGGCAAAAACATTCAGCAGTGGTGAACCTTCCCAGGAGTGGCCGGCCGACCAAAATTACCCCAAGAGGACTGCAATGACTCATTCAAGAGGTTGTGGAGAAAGGAGGTAGGCCAGACAACAAGCTGGATGACACAGTTACTTTATTCTTCCTCCAACATACAGTATTTTACAGCAAAAAAGAATGTCAGGTCTCTGTGCATTCCTCTTTTATAACTTTATTCCCATGCATCAAAATCTGACACTTCTGACCATAACCATTGTGGTCTGAACAAAGAATGCGTGGCACATTAACATGATGGATTGAGCCATCACCAATGACGGATCTCCCGCCTTCTGGCTGCATTAAATTGTAAGGGGGTGCTTGATGACTGATGAGGCCGATGCGTGAAGCACATGGCATATTGCAATCAGGACAGATGTAGTACATAATTGGCTGAGTGGATGACACCGACTGCTGTAGACGTCTCTGTTGTTGGGCAGCACCATGATGTGCTTTATGGCGGGCATCCAAACGGGCAGTTCGATCTCTCTCGAAGAGGTCAACACCTTCATGGCAGATCTTTCACCAAAGGGGGCGGTTCTTGGCCTGCATTTCCCATGTCATAGGATCAATCCCACACAACTTGAGTGAGGCTTTGAGCACGTCTTTATACCGCTTCCACTGACCACCCCGTGACCGCCGTCCTTTGTCCAACTGGCCAAATAACAGGATTTTAGGAATGAGCTGATCTGTCATCCGAACAACATGGCCAATCCAGTGCAACTGGGAACGTATGATGAATGACTCGATGCTGGTGATATTGCACCGGCAGAGGACCTCTGTATTGGCAACTTTGTCTCACCACGTGATTCCACACAGCTTCCTTAAACACCCCATGCGAAACTGTTCAAGTTTCTTCACATGAGGGCGATAGGTTGTCCACGACTCACACCCATAGAGAAGTGTAGATAGAACAACGGTGCGATAGACCTTGATCTTGGTGCTTAGACGAATGCCACGCTTCGACCATAGACGATGCTGCACATTAACATAACATAACGCTGGCTCCGCTCCAACATACTTTTTCTCTCCAGCATTTACTCCTCTCCCCGGGGGAAGGGGGGCGCATAGTCCTTACTGTCACATCTGATACCCTCCGGTGACACCTCCTTCTTCGGTGCATTGTCCCCTGGGTGGAGAAGTCCAACACCATGCCCCCATACAGCCCCTCCCCCCCGAACACCCAGCATGGGCCTTAACCCCCCCCCCCCCCCCCCCCGTCCTTTGGGCTTGAGCTGGCGCCCATAGTCGCTGTAGCAGGGCATCGCTGATCCCGTCAAACTGCCCTGCTGGCAGGGTGTGCAGGAGGGCACGTCAGTCTGTGGAGGGAAAAAGGGAGGGGGAGAAAACACATCAGCTTCGCGAGTGCCAATCCCTGCTGAGGAATCACCAACCTGCGGAGCCACCAATGGTGGGCATCCGCGCCGGGGAGCTTGGGCCAACACCACCTACTCGTCTGCCAACACAAAAGCGGGCATCAGCCTGTCGATGCAGACGGGCTCCCAACGTCCCCCCCCCCCAAGTCTAATACAAAATGTTTCGCCCCAGGTTCCAACCCCCTGAACGGTCCATCGTACGGTGGGTGCAGCGGGGTCCGGTGCGCATCGTGCCTGACAAAAACAAAACTGGTGTTCTGCAAGTTTTTTGGGATGAATGTGCGGGGAAAACAATGGTGGGCAGGGCCCGGTATGCTCACAGCATCCATACTGTGTAAAAATTGTGTGGACGGATCTGCCTCGGGGTTTTCTGGTAAAACTCTCCGGGGATCTGCAGCAGTTGAGAAAAAAATGAGTTCTGCCAGGGAGGCTGCCAAATCCTCCTTAGGTGCAGAATGCAACCCTAAAAGAACCCAAGGCAGGTGGTCGACCCAATTTGTGTCCGTGAGTGAAGTTCCGAGCACTGCTTTAAGTGACCTATGAAAATGCTCGCATAACCCGTTAGCCTCGGGGTTGTACACAGTAGTGTGGTGAATTTTGACCCCCAGGCTCTGAGCCATCGTGAACCACAGTTCTGAAACGAATTGTGGACCTCTGTCAGACGTGATGTCCGATGAAGATCAGAAACGTGCAACCCAAGCCGACAAAAAAGCGCGCCCCACTTCTGTGGACATGGTAGAAGCCAGCGGGACCACTTCAGGCCAGTGCGTGGTGCGGTCCACGACTATCAAAAGGTGTGTAAAACCTTGCAACGGCGGGAGGGATCCCACCAAGTCCACGTGGACGTGGTCAAACCTCCTAGCCGGGATTTGGAACAGCTCGAGGGGAGCTCTGGTGTGCTTGTGCACTTTGGTCCGCTGGCACGCGACGCAAGCTGCAGCCTACTCTTTCAAGTCTTTGCGCAAGCGTGGCCAGATGAATTTCGCCCCCACTAGTTTCACCGAAGCGTGCATTCCCAGATGCAAAAGGGAGTGGACCGACTCAAAAACGCGACGGCGCCAAGAGCTCAGAACCAGCGGGCGCAGGCAGCCGGTGAAGATGTCGCAGAGTAAGGGAGGGCACCTTTCTTGCACTACCCTGCTCTCCAGCCTTAACCCCGTTGGCACAGACTGGAGCACGCAAATATCCACATCCCCGACTTGCTCCGCGGCCATGGCAGGGAAATCTATTCCCATGTAGACCAGGGCAATTAATGCGTGCGACAGGCAATTGGCCACGACATTGAGCTTACTGGCAACGTGTTGAACGTCGGTAGTAAACTCCGAAATTGCGGCCAACTGCCGTTGCTGCCGGGCTGACCATGGTTCCGAGACCTTGGCCATTGCATACGTCAGTGGCTTATGGTCCACGAACACGGTGAACTCACGCCCCTCCAGCCAGAACTTGAAATGGCATGTCGCCAGGTGGAGAGCCAGCATCCATCCATCCATCCATCTTCTACCGCTTTTCCGGAGGTCCGGGTCGCGGAGGCAGCAGTTCAAGCAGAGAAGCCCAGACTTCCCTCTCCCCAGCCACCAGCTCCAGCTCTTCAGAGGGAATACCAAGGCGTTCCCAGACCAGCTGGGAGACATAGTCTCTCCACCGAGTCACTGAGTTGAAAGGAGTCAGTTGAGGTGGTATGGGCATCTGATTAGGATGCCTCCTGGACGCCTCCCACTTGAGGTGTTTCAGGCACGTCCCACTGGGAGGAGACCCCGGGGCAGACCCAGGACTCGGTGGAGAGCCAGCAATTCTCTATCAAACGTGCTGTACTTGCGTTCGTTGTCGCACAAAGTGAGGTTGAATAATGCAAGTGGCTGCCACGAATGTGAGACGCACTGCTCTACTGCTGCCCCTATGGCAACATCAGATACGTCTGTAGTGAGCGCTATCAGTGCAGACGGGTCCGGATGGGCTAACAACGCGGTATCCGCAAGCGCTGTTTTGGCGTTAGTAAAAGCCTGGACTTGCTCGGGAGTCCAGTCGACGGCTTCCACGGGCTTCTTTTTTTTAAGCACAACGTACAATGGCTGCATCAGCTGGGCTGCCCGGGGAAGGAAGCGGTTATAAAAATGAACCATTCCCCCAAACTCCTGTAGTGCCCTCACGGTCTGTGGGTGTGGAAAGTCCGACACAGCGCGGACCTTGTCCGGTAATGGTATCGTGCCCTCCAACAAAATACAGTGGCCCAAAAAGTCAATCACTGGCACACCAAACTGGCACTTCGCTGGGTTAACTATCAACCCATGCATTTCCAACCTCTGGAAAACTGTCCGGAGATGGGCAATGTGCTCCTCCTCCGACGCACTGGCTATCAGAATGTCGTCTAAGTAGAAAGAAACGAAGGACAAGTCGCGAAGCACTGCGTCCATCATCCTCTGGGAGGTCTGCGCCACGCCTTTTAATCCGAACAGCATGCGTAAAAACTCGAAAAGGCTGAAAGGAGTTATTACCACTGTTTTTGGGACGTCTAACACATGCACTGGGACCTGGTGGTAACCGTGGACCAGATCCACTTTGGAAAAAAATACATGCCCCGGCTAGGTGCACGGAAAAATCCTGGATGTGTGGAATAGGATAGCGATCGTGTTCCGTAGCGTTGTTCAAGCACCGGAAATCGCCACACGGTCGCCACGATCCGTCGGCTTTAGGCACCATGTGTAGCGGGGATCCCCACGGGCTGTTGGAGCACCTGACGATGCCCAACTGCTCTAAGTTGGCAAACTCCTCTCATGCGCTGGCATGTTTAGCTGCGTCCAAATGGTGAGGATGCACGAACGCCAGCGGGCCTTTTGTCGTTATAAAGTGCTCGACCCTGTGTTTCGTTACCGTAGCTGAAAGTCTGGACCATGAGTTCTGGGAACTGTGTGAGCAAATGTTGGTACTTACCCCCTGGAGCTATAACGTTAGCCAGTGTTGTTGACCCGGCTCCCCGAGCTGTGCAGGGCAGTGAGGTAAAAGAGACAGCGTCCACTAATCTCCTATTAGCTCCTATTAGCAACATTGACTAACAATCCATAAGTCCATGTAAGCATATCGTCAGTGTCTGCTCGCCAAATGTCCTGATGGTGGATCCGCTGGCGGCCGTGAGCTTGGGACTGCTGCGTCCTGCCACCCTGTCTGCGTTGACCGGCAGGATGAGGCTCTTCTGGGAGCCGGAGTCCACCAAAAACCATTTCCCCGAATGTGTGTCCATGACATAAAGAAGTCTGTTCCTGTCACCATTGGTTGCAGCTGCTACTGAATTCCGAAAGTGCCGGCTTCCCAGCTTCTTGAATTGGCATGGCGCCAGGCAGCAATGGGCATTTGAGCTGAAACGACGATGATAAAAACAGATCGCCCCGTTCCTTCGTCTTCTGGTGTCCGTCCCGGCTAACACGAACCACTCCTCAACCTCGCTGGAGTCCCTCATGGATGCCGGTGCCACTGTCCGCACGCTGAGAGTTCTGGTCGCTGAAATGATGTCGTCCGCTTCCTGAGCCAGGGCGTGGTAGTCCTTAGCAACCAGCCACGGCGAGTTGGCCAGGATCGCCCTCGCTGTAGCTGGTAGGTTCCTGAGGAACAAGTGGGTGAACAGGAAAGATTCGTCATCCTTCCCCCTCAGCGTCAACATACTCTCCATAAGCTCCACTGCCGATCTGTCCCTAACTCCAAACGCGTTAAGAGTCTCCCTGCCCTCTCACTGTCAGAAAGGGTATAGCACTGGAGAACCATCCTCTTGAGCGCCTCATATTTTCCTTGGGCCGGCGGCTCCTGGAGCAGGCTCATCACCTGTTGCGTGGCACGCGCATCCAGTGACCACGTAGTAATACCTGGTATCTTCCATTGTTATCCCATGGAATGCGAACTGGGCTCCTATGTGCAAAAACCACGTGGTCAGGCTGTGAAGCCAGAAGCCTGGGAGCTTGATTGTGACCATGCACACGGCGCTGGTGCTCTCCCTCCAGGCGGTCTCTGGGGCGGTGCTCAGCTCGCTTTCCATGGCACGTCTTGGGGTCACCAGTGTGGGGAAAGGAGGCAGGTGAGACAACGAGTGGACGACACAGTTACTTTATTCTTCCTCCAACATATTTTACAGCAAAAAAGAATGTCGGGTCTTTGTGCATTCCTCTTTTATACCTTTATTCCCATGCATCGAGACCCAACACTTCTGACCATAACCATTGTTGTTTGAACCAAGAATGTGTGGCACATTCACATAACATAATGCCGGCTCCGCTCCAACACACTTCTTCTCTCTAGCATTTACTCCTCTCCCTGGGGGGAAGGGGGGGGGCATAGTCCTTACTGTCCCATCTGATACCCCCCGGTGACACCTCCTCCTTCAGTCCATTGTCCCCTGGGTGGAGAAGTGGAGAAGTCCAACACCGTGCCCCCACAAGGTCACAAAAGACCCCACAACAGCATTCAAGGAACTGCAGGCCTCACTTGCCTCAGTTAAGGTCAGTGTTCATGACTCCACCATAAGAAAGAGACTGGGCAAAAATGCCCTGCATGGCAGAGTTCCAAGACAAAATCCACTGCTGAGCAAAAAGAATATAAAGGCTTGTCTCAGTTTTGCCAGAAAACATCTTGATGATCACCAAGACTTTTGAGAAAATACTCTGTGGAGTGATGAGACAAAAGATGAACTTTCTGGAAGGTGTGCGTCCCATTACATGTGGCGTAAAAGTAACACAGCATTTCAGAAAAGGAACATCATACCAACAGTAAAATATGGTGGTGGTAGAAAATATGGTGGTGGTAGTGTGATGGTCTGGGGCTGTCTTGCTGCTTCAGGACCTGGAAGACTTGCTGTGGTAAATGAAACCATGAATTCTGCTGTCTACCAAAAGATCCTGAAGGAGAATGTCCGGCCATCTGTTCATGGCCTCAAGTTGAAGCGCACTTGGGTTCTGCAGCAGGACAATGATCCAAAACACATCAGCAAGTCCACCTCTGAATGGCTTAAAAAAACAAACAAAATGAAGACTTTGGAGTGGCCTAGTCAAAGTCTTGACCTGAATCTGTTTCAGATGCTGTGGGATGACCTTAAAAAGGCGGTTCAAGCTCAACCCCCCCCCCCCCAGTCTGGCTGAATTACAACAATTCTACAAAGATGAGTGGGCCACAATTCCTCCATAGTGCTGTAAAAGATTCATTGCCAGTTATCGCAAACGCTTGATTGCAGTTGTTGCTGCTAAGGGTGGCCCAACCAGTTGTTAGGTTTTGGGGGCAATCACTTTTTCACACAGGGCCATGTAGGCTTGGATTTTTTTTCCCTTAATAATAAACACCTTAATTTAAAAACTGCATTTTGTGTTTACTTGTGCTATCTTTGTCTAATATTTAAATTTGTTTGATGCCTCTCGCCCAAAGATGCTGGGATAGGCGCCAGCACCCCCGCAACCCGAAAAGGATTAAGCAGTAAAAGATGGATGGATGGATCTGAAACATTTAAGTGTGACAAACATACAAAAAAAATGAGAAATCAGGAAGGAGGCAAACACTTTTTCACACCACTGATATATATATATATATATATATATATATATATATATATATATATACTGTATATATATATATATATATATACGTGTTTCAGGCACGTCTCACTGGGAGGAAACCCTGGGGCAGACAGGACACGTTGGAAGACTGTGTCTCCTAGCTGGTCTGGGAAAGCCTTGATATCCTCTCTGAAGAGATGGAGGAGGTCCCTGGGGGAGAGGAACTGCTGCCTCCATGACCTGGACCCCCAGAAAAGCATGGAGGATGATGGATGGATTGGAATTTGTAAGTTTAGGATAGGAACATATCAAATTTACAGGAAAAAGTTACAAAGTTGAGAGAAAATAACCAAAAAGTTGCAAAATTATGAGCGAATGGGTAAATTTAAAGAAGTTATTTAAGGGAAAACTATAAGATTCATAAGCAAATGCCCTAAAACTCCTTTAGTCTTCTAACTCGTCTGTCTCATCTCCTGTTTTGCAGCTCCATGCATTTTTTTTTTGACAAAAACACTCAAAATGACTCTTTCCATGGAGGTTGCAGACATCTGTTCTAACTCACTGTTAGATCAGTGTTGCCATAGCAACAGCTACTTCTGTTTTTCTTGCTGCTCTGTTATCACAAAGCTTTGTCTTTCAGTTTTTAATTCTCACTTTGCAAAAATAAAAGAAAGCATTTTGAATGTACTGCAGTCATATCAAGCATGCATATTTCTACAAAAACACTAGTATTGTGCACGTGCGTGTGTACAGGGAAAACAGTGTAGACTCATGGCTGACTCAGGCCTCTTCATTCACGCTAAACTCATAACAGCTGAGTGAGAAATGGAGGAAAGCTGAGAGTGAAATTTTGACAAGGGAAAGACGTAGGCGATATTTTCTTTTGCAATCTAATTTTAGCTCGGGAATGGCTCCAAATAGCATTGCCTCTATAAATATTCATGAGTGGTGGGGAGGAATGTGCTGCAGAGGGAGGAGAAGGAGAGAGGAGGACTCTATTCTACCTGAAAATCTATTTTTAGCTGCCTCGTTGGGAAAGCTAAATTTAGCTGCTTCGAGACAGGATTGTCCAGAAACAAAAGATGAGGACAGGTTTATTCTGAGAACATGCGGGAAGAGGCATGACTGAAACATCATTGGGGAGGCAGAATGAGATAAAGACTGATCACATAGATATTTACTTACAGATCACAGTACACACAGTTGTGTATACGGTAGCGTCAACTATTCCTATAAACTCCCAGTTGAGGGTGTTGTGACATCAGTATGATGACGATTGTTGCAATACATAAAAGTGTGATCACTATTTTGGGCTAATGGGACCCACTGATATACCAGCAGGTTGTCTGGCTGCTTTTTCACAAACCCTGAAGAAACAAAGTCAAAGATCAGTTAAACTGATTATTATTATTATGGGATAGGATTATTATTTTTTGTACCATTTTCTGTAGATATCATGAGAATCGTGCATTAAAAACAAAATTGTGACAATCCTATCCCAAATTAGAATCAGAATAAGAAATGGATTGATTGCCTTGTAGGCTTTCACACGTGAGGAATTTGTTGTGGTTAATAGAAAACGAAATCAAACTAGAGGGCACTCAAAGAGCGCATACCTCTGCCAAGGCTCTGTCCATCTGACCCCCCCATACCTCCATCCATCTGTACATTACGAGATAGGGTCTTGGCAGAGGTATGTGCTCATGGATCACCTCCAAAATCTAATGGGTTTATCCTTTGGTCAAGGGCCACCTCTGGTGACGACGTCATCCAAATCTGGCAAAAACACTGGCAGAGGTAAAAATGTAGAAGCAGCAGTACAATGTGAGACCTACAATATAAACAGAGCAATGTGCGGAGCTGTTTCTGCTATAATGCAGTGTATGTAAATGCCCCCCCCAGCTGCTAGGGAGCCCCGAAACTACAAGTTCACCTGCAACATTTTTGGGGGAGAATTAAAATGACATTCAACTTTTTTTTGTTGTAAAATTGCTACTTTTTTCTTCATAAATAGGCTACTTTATTGTTCATTTTGCAACACTCATATGGATGCTGGTTAGATTTTCATTCCCTGTAAGAGTTAATTTTTTTCTCCGTTCATTTAGCCAATGACCCAAGTTTATTTTTTTAATCGTTTTTGCTTCACCATTGTAGAGTTTGAACATTCCAAAACAGAACCCCTCCCAAAACACGATCTTACACCTTTTAAAGCTAGAAATGGCCCTGACAGTGTGCATTACTGTATGTGCAAATAAAACGTCCACACACAATTAAAGCTCATGTGCTTTAATGTGAGGCATAACAATCTACGTTGGACTCGTTCCTCCCCCCGTCACACCGCTGTCTTCTCTCCCTTTGACTCCTCTCTCTGACTGTGAACAGTCAGTGTGTCTCCATCTGATACATGAATGGATGGAAATCAGCTGCTCAGCTGCTGTTATGTAACAATTGGTAACACACCATCGTTTTGCTCTCCTGCAGCATCCTCCGAGGGTAGGAGAGTGGGTGTGGGAACACTGCAGAGAATGCATAATGCTGAGGAGTGAATGAGATGTTTGCGTGCTACAGTTTGGTTTCGGTTAATAATGACATTAAAGGCAAATCAGAGAACTTTTCCTGTTCTATGTGCAATTTAAACAGGTTTAGGCTGCAAAATATTGGCCTAAATGCATATTGATCCCTTGAGGTCCCATTTGTGTATGGAAAGAGTTCAGTTTATACTTCCAATTTGGCTGTTTTACCTTTGTTTTAAGGCTCAAATATGATTTGTGGGTCCATGTGGTTTTATTCCCCAAAACAGCTCAAAATGACAGTTTCTATAGTAGAGGTTCCCGACCCCTGAGCTAATGATTTGTCCAGCCATGCTCCTTTGTCTCTCAGCTCGCAGAAAGGAGAACAGACTGTGTGCTGGGGGTCTGTGGTCCTTCATGGTTTTCTCAGGCAAAGGAGGGTCTCTTGGAGGGCTGAAAATTCACTGACAGTCACATTTTGTTACGGACAGGTCATTCAAGAACTTCAGTTTGTCTTGTTAGACAAGCTGTTTCAAAGACTGATTGATAGATACAGTAACTACTAAATGTTGTTTAACTAGTTCTTACACACAGTGTTTGTGGCACCTATAAAATATATCATATCTTTACTTTGAGTGATCTAAGTGAAATCGAGACCAAAGATCGGAGGTCAAAATCTCTAAATTCAAACGGGTCAAAAATGCGTCATTAGACATAATTATAGAACTACGAGGTGAGGCTGGTACCATACTTGGGGTAATTTCTGAAACATCTTTTAGTTTTGTCTGCACCAGGGGTCTCAAGCCATGTGTCAAGGACGGCCAAGGCCTTTCAGGTTTTCCTTCCAGCCAGTCTCTTCCACAAGTGATTTTGCTAAATTCCTTTGAACTGATTTCTGATCAGTGAACACACCTGCTTCAGTGACTGCCTGACAGAAAACCTGCATGGTCTTAGCCCTCCATGACACGTGTTTTGAGACCACTGATTTAAACCCATTTTTCTCTTCAATGTCACTTTCATGGAGAAAAATAAAGTCACAGTACAGCAAAAAAGAACAAAGAAAAAACAGACATTTTCTCAAAAATCATACTAATTGGATGTCTCATTCAAAATAAAAAGTGAATTACAACTACACATGTGACATTTGACCTTAAAAAGCAGAAGAGCAAGGTGACAGAGTTTTAGCTTCAGATTTTTAAATGGTGTATGTCAATAGACCAGATACTGTATCTTCAGGTCTCTTGCATGTGATGCTCAGGAAGCAAACTATGGGTGGAAAACAAGAAAAAATAAGTTATTGGTGAGTTCCTTTTTACTGCACAAAGCAGATTTGGGGTGTAACCAGTAAGTACTGGATTCAAACCCATGCAAGTAAAGTCCATGTGTGTGAAGTTTGGATGTTCACTGTGCTGCAGAGGCTTCCAGTTTCCTCCCACAATCCATAGATGTGCTTCATGGTGGCACCTTGCATGCCAGCAGCCACTTCAGTTCTAGATGTCACTAACAGTTGCAGATAGGAGAGAAGGGATTTCCTTCTACTGTACATTCCTGTGTATAGACTGTCACCTGTAATCCATAATAAGGGTCCTTTATGGCAGGGGAGAAGTGTGGTGTCTTTGACTGCCTTTTTAAAATCTTGATTCACCTGCTGCATTCATTTGGAAAACACCAGGTCTGTGTCTCATCCATCCATCCATCCATCCATCCTTCCATCCATCCATCCATCTTCAACTGCTTATCCGGGGGACTGGGTCACAGAGGTAGAGAAGCCCAGACTGCCGCCCAGTTCACATAGCACCTATGGTCCTGCACATGGAGATTTACTGCACTACTCTTGGTCAGGCCCTTCACCCAGGACCAATATGCCTTGGGAGACCCTATCAGGGGCAAGTTGCCCCGGACGTCATAGCTTCTGAGATCATTAGGGAACTCAAACCCCTTATAAGATGGCGATCCACGGAGGGGTGTGTCTTATCTGCTTATCTTAAATCCTCCATTTCCCCCTAATGTTGTCTTAATGTTTTGATTTCCACTTTGGAGTCCCTCAGAAGGAGCTGTGTTGGTTAGTGTAGCTGTTACCTGACAGACATTTTGAGGTTTTGTATCAGCGGAGAGGCTCTGTGAAAGCGGAGATGTTGATCACAACAGAAACGTGCCCAGACTGCGAAGCAGACGCTTGCAGTTCCTTCGTTTGATGGTTTTCTTCGTAGTCGGCTCGTGTTTGATGGGGAGAAACTCCTCCACCAGAACACTGAGCTATTTTTAGGTTCACTCTCACATGACCTCCACGTCAGTACTCTGCTGCTATTTTTATCCCTGCTGCTCTCTCACAGTCCTTCATAACTAACACACACATCACATCACATTATCCACTCTCACCCTTTAATGAAGAGCATCTCATGCATTCCTGCGTTTATTGGTGTTTTGTCAGCCTGGTGATGGAGAGACTGTTCAGCTGAAGCGTGTGCAGACAGGTCAGCTGACTCAGTCTCCTTTTCGTGACTTTGAGTCTTCAGAGGCAGCAGCTGGAGAGATATTTGCACTTGTAGGTCAGATACTCTAATGATCTGTTAGGTGTGGCATGAACACGATTCACATCAAGCCACCAGATTTGGGAGCCATTCTGACTTTTTAGTCTCAGACCATTTTTCCCCTCTGCAACTGTTATGAAAATTCAAGAGTGGAGCTCATTTTAGCTTATTTCCTGAGATATACTGGTTTCATGGCTGTGTTTCCACATAATCCCACATCCTTTCTCTCACCCTTCTACATGTCTCATTTTGGTTCTTATTGTGCACTACTTGACAATATGTATCCCCATTATTGCTCTATATCCTGTTAGAGATGAATGCCGCACAAAACAGTCTGAGAATTTCCCTAGATGTGGAATATTTACATGTTAAATAAATGGGAATCCCCTTGTATTTTGTCCCTGCGAATAGTTCAACATCACCTCCTGAAATCAGCTTGATTTTTCAACAATGGTAAAAGATAAACCTCGTTTTTCACTGAAGATACAGATATTTTAAGCTCTATAAGCATGCTAGTGGTAATATCTTTATATGCAATGGCATTTGAGTGTACTTTTATCTAATAGGATAGTAATTCCTTGATGAAAAAGTAGGTATGATGGATTCATGCCATTTCCCTTCCATGCCATGGCTTAAGACTGACTATTTCCTGTTCATGAAAACCTGTCTTGAGTCATGTTAGCTTCATAAAGGATCTCTCTGTTTCCTTAGTTTTGATGTGGAGAATGGATTGTCGGTGGGACGCAGCCCAATGGATCCCCAGGCCAGCCCTGGCTCTGGTCTGGTCCGACAGCCCAACTTTCCTCACAGCCAAAGGCGGGAGTCTTTCCTCTACCGCTCTGACTCAGACTTTGACTTGTCACCCAAAGGTCCATCCAAAAACTCCTCCACTACCAGTGACCTGTAAGTCCTTGTCAATCAACTGTTGATGCTTTATGTCTTTGAATTATAAGGTTCTTTGTGAAGAACAAGAAAATGTTCAAGATGTTGTTGATGCTGCTTTGTTTTCCCAAAGTACAAATACTCGATAAAATGCTGTTTTCCACTCTGTATACGTCCTGCTTTTTATTGTTTTTCATCTTTTATGGATTTGCCACACTGTAAGTGAGGTAAGACAGCAACCAGTGAGAATACCCCCCCCCCCCAAATTTGGTCTGACATACGGAAAGAGATCTGTACAATTTCAGAGTGAACTGGGGAAAGGGGGGAGGTGGGGAGCAGCAATGTTCCCCACATAAATCATCAATAGAAATAGCAGAAGAACACACAGATGCCACACTCACAGATACAAACAATACTTTGCATTAGCACATTAAAATAAATGTTAAGCAGAAAATACTACTACACTATAATGTAGATTTTGCTACTATTTAATATTCTATAGCAAATATACAAAATAGACATTCTTGACAGACAAGATCAGGCAAGATGTCTCCATGAACTATGGTTTTTGCAGACGACATTGTGATCTGTAGTGAGAGTAGGAAGCAGGTGGAAGAGAACCTAAAGAGGTGGAGGTATGTGTGATGTTGTTCATAGGACACATTATGGTGTTACACGGGTGGTGATGTCACCTGGAGTATAGAGGGCTGTGAGGAAGAGGGACAGTCTCTTCGACCACCTCTCAGCCTTGCGGGAGTGTCAATATGTATTCTGTGAGCCCATGATAAAGTCCTGTCTAGTTCACCCTTCGCCTCATCATTGTGCCACATTTTACGGACATAACATTTGGCAACGAGGACAAAGTTATGGATGCCGGCGGGTGTGTCTTCAATTCAGCCGTTTTTGGAGTCCCCGGGAGAGCCTCCGGTGCCTTGAGCGAGATGGTTCACCACTTTTAAAAATTACTTGGTGGCACTAAACCTTGGTGAACTGAAGAAGGTACGGGCATGGGCAATTCTGGTACACAATTAAGGTACGGAAGGATAGCGTATCCTTGCTACCTTGGGTGCTTGTGATAGCTTCGAGGACGTGGCTGAGCTAATGGGGCAACATTTTCGCGTGCCTGCAAACGTCATCGTCCGGAGGATTCAGTTTCGGCAGCGCCTCCAGCGGATTGGCGAGTCGGTACAACGATATATTGCGAACCTGCAGCAGCTGGCCGGAGACTGCCAGTTCGGTGATTTAGAGGAAGAGATGGTCCGCGACCAGTTGGCGGAGCACACGCTTTGCTCGTCAGCACGGTCAAGACTTCTAACGTACTCCGGCGAACTGACATTAGCCATGGCTGTGGAGATAGCTTAGCAATGCGAAGCAGCAGACAAACTATCAGACAACCTTGGTGAGAGAGCTACGCTACACCGCTCTGACTCATGATCAAAGGCACAGGCTGTGGACCCGGACAGCGACAATAGCGAACAAGAGGAATGTGCTGCAACTGTGAAGACGAGGTCCACCCCAAGATCGCCCAGGTGTTTGGGTTGTGGGTCCAGTAAGCACCGGTACAAGGCTAGAGAGTGTCCGGCGAGAGGTAAACTCTGTGGCGAGTGCGGACACCTGCATCATTTTGCCAGGGCCTGTAATAGGTTCAAGCGAGGGGAACAGCGGCATAAAGTGGATACCTCTGCTCTAACGCCTACGGTGATCCACACTGTCTCCCCGAGCACAAATGGCTATACATACTGTATGGTGAAGTTGGACGGCGAGGAGGTGCCGTTACTGGTGGACACAGGAGCGGTGATGTCCGTGCTGAAATGGCCTACTGTGAGGAGTTTTTTCCCATATCACTGAGTGAGAGGTCTTTCAACGCCATTTTGTGGATATGGTGGAAATAGACTGTCCATTGTGGGTTCGCTGGAACTGACGGCTAGATATAAGGCAGCGGAGGCATCCAATCTGCAGTTTGTAGTGACCGCCAGTGGAGCGAATGTAATGGGCTGCGACCTTTTGTATGGGTTTGGCTTCACAATCACCAGCGGTAGTGGAGAGGAGTGGTCGGGCTGTGGCTTGTGGGACCAGCCGGTCCCATGAGTGATGGATGATGCACTAGGGGACGAACCTTGGCCTAGTATTCTGGGAGATGAGCAAGACCAACCCCACCCAGGGCCATCGCAGGAGAGTTCCAGCGCCAGAGCCCAAGTTGCCTTAACTGAGGGAACTGAGCGGTGTGGTGGGATGCCCATGAGGGTGGGTGGAGGCGAGTGGCTGGCCCGACCTGCCTCCGGAGTTCGGCTGGGAGGTACCGAGAAGCAGGGGGTCACAACAGCTTCGCCAGTGTCTGAAATGAAAGCGAGCAGGGCAGGACCGGCTGGCACAGTGAAACGATGTGCTACTCAGGAACATTGGAAGCCGAGTTGGGCTCCTCTAGGAGTCGCTGATGTGGTCCGACCCAGAGAGGGGGCCTGGTCCAGAGGGGTTCACAGGAAGCAGAAACGACAGAAGGACCAGGGGCAGCTGCAGGTGGCAGCTGTTCGGGAGGACGGCTACCTTCAGCTGTCTGATGGTACATGGAGACAACCCAGTGAGCTGTGGCACATCACTGAGGAGGGAGAGGTGTCTCGGCGCCAACGTTTATCGTCTCCAGGCACCAAGAGAAGACGATGCTTTTGTCGGGACCTGCCTGACGGGTCTCCGGGGGGTGGGTTCTCCACTGTGACTGACTGATAATGGGGGGCAATGTGTTTAATATATGTTGTTGGTGTATAAATTGCCCAGGTTAAGTAATTATGCATGGTGTTAAAATGAGTGATGGTTGAGTTCTTGTGGTTTGGTGTTATAGTAATAAGAAATAATCTGTTTGTATATATGTTGTATTATGGGGATTGTTTTATGTTTTATCTTAGGAACATGGTGATTTTAGGTTTAATGGACTATATATATTTATAAAGAAGGTAGAATAATCTGGGTAGTCGTGTGGGGGTGGGACAGTAGTCCACCTGTCCCCTCCTAGCTTTAGTTGGTTGTGTGCATGGTTAGGCCTTCATCATTTCTGTTTCTTGTTAGTGTGTGATTCGGGCTCTAAATTTCGGAGTGTCTTGATTGTATGTGTGCGTTTTGGACCTTTTTGAAGGGGGGAGGAATGTGATGTTGTTCATAGGACACATTATGGTGTTACACGGGTGGTGACGTCACCCGGAGTATAAGAGGGCTGTGAGGAAGAGGGGTGGTCTCTTCAACCACCTCTCAGCCTTGCGGGAGCATCTGTATGTATCCTGTGAGCCTATAATAAAGTCCTGTGTAGTTCACCCTTCGCCTCATCATTGTGCCACGTTGTACGGACATAACAGTATGGTCTGAAGAGAAGAGGCATGAAAGTCAGTAGAAGCAAGACAGAGTACATGAGTGTGAATGAGAGGGAGGCAGGTGCAACGGTGAAGATGGAAGGAGTAGATTTAGTGAAGGTAGATGAATTTAAATATCTGGGGTCAACCATCCAAAGCAATGGAAAATGCACGAGAGGTGAAGAAGAGAGTGCAGGCAGGGTGGAGTGGGTGGAGATAAGTGTCAGGGGTGATTTGTGGAAGAAGGATAGCAGCTAGAGTGAAAGGGAAGATTTACAAGACAGCAGTGAGACCTGCAATGACGTATGGTTTGGAGACAGTGGCACTGACAAAAAGACAGGAGGCAGAGCTGGAGGTGGAAGAGTTAAAGATGCTCAATGACCAGGAGGGACAGGATTATTTGTATTTATTTTTACCAGCTGTCCACTGAGTTTAATGTGACGGCAATGATGTTTACGCTGGAGAGGCAGGGCCGAGACATGGCAAAGGAAAGCTGGAATCCCTGATAGAAGTGGAGGCAGCATTTTACTGGTTACACTTCCCCAACTCTTTGACAGAGTGGTGGAGATCTAGTAGTGTCTGGCATTCGTATACCAGTAAAGCATTAACATTTTGACTGACAAGTGATACAAACGGTATAGAAAAAAAAGCATTAGCAGTGGCAGACGGCAGGCACACACACTGGTGCCAGCTTGACCTCACCTCACTGCCTTGGAGAGGGTCGGTGTTGGGTGAGATGGAGGGAGATGATCTGCGGTAGCGACCCCTAAAGGGAGCAGCCAAAAGAAAAGGTAGTAATCCACCTCATCTATTCTGTTAGAAACAAATTACATTGCACCCAGAACAGGAAGCAAAGTAATGTGATTTGTTCTTGTATCTGCTGCATTCCAATCACTTACAAGTTCCTATAAAGTGGACTGCACAGGTTACAGTGGTGTGAAAAAGTGTTTGCCCCTTCCTGATTTCTCATTTTTTTGTATGATTGTCACACTTAAATGTTTCAGATCATCAAACAAATTTAAATATTAGACAACATATTAGACAACACAAGTAAACACAAAATGCAGTTTTTAAATTAAGGTGTTTATTATTAAGGGTAAAAAAAAAAACCTACGTGGCCCTGTGTGAAAAAGTGATTGCCCCCTCCTGTTAAATTAACTGTGGTTTATCACATCTTTGGAAAGCTGGGTTCAATTTCTCAAGCCACACCCAGGCCTGATTACTGTCACACCTGTTCTCAATCAAGAAATCACTTAAATAGGACCTGACTGACAAAGTGAAGTCGACCAAAAGATCCTCAAAAGCTAAACATCATGCTCTGATTCAAAGAAATTCAGGAACAAATGAGAAACAAAGTAATTGAGATCTATTAGTGTGGAAAAGGTTATAAAACCATTTCTAAAGATTAGAGACTTGAGCAAACCATAGTGAGAGCCATTATCCACATATGGTGAAAACATGGAACAGTGGTGAACCTTCCCAGGAGTGGCCGGCCGACCAAAATTACCCCAAGAGCACAGCGACGACTCATCCAAGAGGTCACAAAAGACCCCACAACAACATCCAAAGAACTGCAGGCCTCACTTGCCTCAGTTAAGGTCAGTGTTCATGATTCCACCATAAGAAAGCGACTGGGCAAAAATGGCCTGCATGGCAGAGTTTCAAGACCAAAACCACTGCTAAGCAAAAACAATATAAAGGCTTGTCTCAGTTTTGCCAGAAAACATCTTGATGATCCCCAAGACTTTTTGGGAAAATACTCTGTGGACTGATGAGACAAAAGATGAACTTTTTGGAAGGTGTGTGCCCTGTAAAAGTAACACAGCATTTCAGAAAAGGAACATCACACCAACAGTAAAAGATAGTGGTGGTATTGTGATAGTCTGGGGCTGTTTTCCTGCTTCAGGACCTGGAAGACTTGCTGTGGTAAATGGAACCATGAATTCTGCTGTCTACTAAAAAATCCTGAAGGAGAATATCCGGCCATCTGTTTGTGACCTCCAGCTGAAGCGCACTTGGGTTCTTCAGCAGGACAATGATCCAAAACACACCAACAAGTCCACCTCTGAATGACATAAGAAAAACAAAATGAAGACTTTGGAGTGGCCTAGTCAAAGTCCTGACCTGAATCTGATTGAGATGCTGTGGCATGACCTTAAAAAGGCAGTTCATGCTTGAAAACCCTCCAATGTGTCTGAAATGCAGCAATCCTGCAAAGATGAGTGGGCTAAAGTCCTCCATAGTGCTGTAAAAGACTCATTGCCAGTTATCGCAAATGCTTGATTGCAGTTGTTGCTGCTAAGGGCGGCCCAACCAGTTATTAGGTTTAGGGGGCAATCACTTTTTCACACAGGGCCATGTAGGTTTGGATTTTTTTCCCTTAATAACAAACACCTTCATTTAAAAACTGCATTTTGTGTTTACTTGTGTTATCTTGGTCTAATATTTAAATTTGTTTGATGATCTGAAGCATCTGAGCGTGACAAACATACAAAAAAAAGAGAAATCAGGAAGGGGCAAACACTTTTTCACACCACTGTATTTATCTGTAGGGAGCAAAAGGAGCTCAGTTCAAATGAGAAGTGTTGATCAGTTTGGCAGAAGATCACGAGGTTACCCATAAGTCATTATGCCTGAAATAAGCCATAAATGAAATATGAGTGAAGCAAACTGTTGTTATCTTATATCTAATGTTGCTAGCAGGCTAAACTAATGGTTTCACTAGCATAGCTATGCAACTGCAATATTACACTTTTACTTGTCAGTGTTAATGTTGAGTATTCACTGTAAATGCAAATTAGCAGTTGAGAATAATACTCACTGTCTTTCACAGCAAAAATATTTACAATAATTAATATTTTATTTCAACAGTGTAAAATGTCCACAGTAGCAGCAACACACATCCAAGGTTCAAAGGTAACACACAGAGGAAGGAGGTGACGTTGCAGGATGTTTCAGATGGCAGAATTTTATGGAGGGATGTTCCTAAACACTCTTCCCTGAGCAAGGAACAGTGTTTTAGGTACACTGTGGATTGGCTGCAAATCAACTTGTGTTTTTGTGTTCTATTAGGGGAAAAAGACATTTCTGCACACACGGTATTAAGGAGAAAAAGGGTTCAGCACAACGTCGATGAATTCTGCCATTTCTGACTGCCTCGTTTTGTATGTTTTCACATTAACATAAAATCAAAATAACATCAGATTTTCATCATTAACATGCAATTGTTAAAGTTTTTACATATGATTTTGTGTTGACCTGTGGCATCTCAGGTTTGCTCTAAATAATGACCCGGGTTACATGGTCATAATAAATGGATTACTGGGAATAAACCAATAAAGGCAATAATTAGTTATGTTGCATTTACATGCACTGAATAACCGGATTATTGGAGAGTAAACCACTTGCGTTAATGACCCTGTTACATGACCTTTATTGGATTATTCTGTTTACATGGCATGAATAAACAGATAACTCCAGAAATCCAATCATAACCGGTTTATTCGTGTGGATGTAAACGTGGTCAGTGTCTCATTGCACTTGTGTGCCATGACAAAGTATATCTAATCTAATCTGATCACTAGGATACAAACGTCCTCATTCATCCATGGCAGTGTGTATCTGGAGGTGGATTACTGGTATACGGTTAGCTGTTAGGTGAAGGTGATGAAAATGTTTAAAAATATCTTTCTTGGAACACTTCACAAGACTGCATGGGCACCTTTACATGCACAAACTCAAAATTTCATGTGTGTTTTCACAGGATTATTATTGTCTCTTAGCCATTGTGACAGTTTATTTGGATTCCAAGAGAGACCTGTGAAGCAGAGATTTTCCATTTTAATCTCTTCAAACTGCTAAATACAGAACCTGAAGACAGAACCGACATTTATAAATGTTCCTCCAACACTACACTGTGAACACACCGTAAAGTTTGTATCCAGTCCCAGGTTTCCTCATCGACTCTTACCTGTCTGTTTTTTAAGGGAAGAAAGCTTGAAGCACTGGGAAGTCAACTGGTTGTCGTCTCGGTGAGAAGAACACAATAAAGCTAAAATTAGAAAGTCGAGGGGAGAAAAAAAATGCTGACTTTATCCCCTGAAGCCCCCTGCTGCATTCCCACTAGACGGCTTCACGGTCATTTCCCGCCTCTCTCCTCGAAAAACATGATTAAATATGAAGCACCTCATCTCAGACCTCCTTTTTTAAGGCTCCATGAAACACCCCGTCCGATTTTTGTTTTTTTGCATGGGACACCTAACCAGAAAAAAAGAATAATGTGCTTCTTTTTTAAAAAAATTCACTCCCCTTTACCTGCCACCCTTCCACCTCCCTGTGCTCTTTCCTCACCAAAGCAGTGCATGCCACATTTATTTCTTTAAGGGAAACTAAAAATAACACATTTGGATTAAGGTGTTTGTTTTTCTATTTGTTTCAGACATACAGAAGACATGATTGTTACACCGTTCGCACAGGTGAGCCTACTGAAACCTCTCCAGCTATCTGACCTATTGTGCTATTATAAAATTTGGCGAGCGGACCAGTAAAACGAAAAAACTCCAGATGGCACGAGAGTGGGCCCGGAACATCCCCTCAGGATCATGCCGGCTCCATGACGGGATCAGGGATCCCGCTGCTGGGGCCTGGCTCTTGCGTAGGACGTGCGTCACTCATCGGCTCGCCTTACACTGTTATAGATGCAGTGAATCCAATACTTCTGGATCATGCTGTTTAAGATATGCATGCTGGCTGATAAGGACCATGTCTGGACATCTGATCCTCCGTGGGCTTCCTCCGCATGCTGAGCCAGTGTCTGGTGACAGACGGAGTGACAGACACGACACACGGGGGTGTTGACGCAATCAAAACAGCAGAAAGGGAGAGGGGGATGCCTCAGCGTAGCACGGATGTTCAACTGTCCCGTACTCAGTTCATACAGAGGAGCAGATGATCCTGTCTGACGTTAATTAAGTGAAAGTATTAACATATATATAATTCAGGGGTCAGCAAACTTCACTACAGAAAGAGCCATTTTCAGATATTTTGCCCCCCCCCCCCAATAAAAAGCGGGCCTTTAAGTCAGAAGGGATGTTTTTGTTCCTCTTAATAATGTAGCTTTCCTCTCATACACGAGATTGTTTCATATAAATTTGCACCTTTTTTTTCCTGGAAATTTGCAACGTTTCTATTTCAGATTTGTAGCTTTTTAGCTTGTCTTGGTTGAGACAAGAAGACAAACTTACGGGTTCATCCTGGGATCAAGAGAACCATTAAAGTCATATATACTGTACATTCAGGTATACAGAACTTTTTTCCTTTATATTTGAAACTTTTTTTCTTGTATGAATTTGCATTGTTTCCTCACAAACTTTTGTGAAATGTTTTATTTTTACTTTTAGATGTTCTTACATCTGCAACTTTTTCCACAACTTTTTTTTTTCTCTAAATTTGGAACTTTTTTCCTGTAAATTTGTGAGTATTTGGGTTGGTGGTCAAAGCCAGAAGAGCTACATGTTACTCCAGAGCCTCCAGGTGCAGACCCCCGATTAAAGGCAATGGTTGAAGGGACACTTGTCCTTCATTATATCACAAATTAAAATTTTGTTTGAACTCGACCAGTTGTTTTGTTCGTCTCTTCAAGGTCCTTGCCAGCTTGAGGACAGTCCGAAGTAATTTTGCCATCATAACCAACCAACAAGATCGCACAGCCAGCAAGTACGCTGATTAAATGATTGTTCTTGGCATTTTCACAGTTATTAGATTAGATGAAAATAATCATGAAACATTTTATTCTGAATGGTCTCTTTTTCTACAGGATTCGATCTTCAGGCAGCCACCCACCATCCATGTGCAAGACCAGCCTTGCAGGTCAGTACTAGAATTACGATGATCCTGTTAAAAATGAATATCCCATGATTACCATTGGTTAGAAAGCGTGGAGATGGTGTAGGTAGAGACAGGATTAAATCTGTGAAGTGTGAAATCTATGCACTGTCACCATGTTTAATTATGTTCCAAATATGAGTCTTTTTTGCTACTATGGCGTGTCTGAAGTCATCCCCTTGGTCACAGCCACCTACTCACAGTACAAGGAATTTAGAGGACTACAGTGGTGTGAAAAACTGTTTGCCCCCTTCCTGATATCTCATTTTTTTGTATATTTGTCACACGTAAATGTTTCAGATCAGCAAACAAATTTAAATATTAGACAAAGATAACATAAGTAAACACAAAATGCAGTTTTTAAATGAAGGTGTTTATTATTAAGGGGGAAAAAAATCCAAACCTACATGGCCCTGTGTGGAAAAAGTGATTGCCTCCTAAACCTAATAACTGGTTGGCCCACCCTTAGCAGCAACAACTGCAATCAAGCGTTTGCGATAACTGGCAATGAGTCTTTTACAGCGAAGTGGAGGAATTTTGGCCAACTCATCTTTGCAGAATTGTTGCAATTCAGCCACATTGGAGGGTTTTCAAGCATGAACCGCCTTTTTAAGGTCATGCCACAGCATCTCAATTGGACTCAAGTCAGGACTTTGACTAGGCCACTCCAAAGTCTTCATTTTGTTTTTCTTAAGCCATTCAGAGGTGGACTTGCTGGTGTGTTTTGGATCATTGTCCTCCTGCAGAACCCAAGTGCGCTTCACCCTGAGGTCACAAACAGATGGCCGGACATTCTCCTTCAGGATTTTTTGGTAGGCAGCAGAATCCATGGTTCCATTTACCACAGCAAGTCTTCCAGGTCCTGAAGCAGCAAAACAGCCCCAGACCATCACACTACCACCACCATATTTTGCTGTTGGTATGATGTTCCTTTTCTGAAATGCTGTGTTACTTTTACACCAGATGTAATGGGACACGCACCTTCTAAAAAGTTCAACTTTTGTCTCGTCAGCCCACAGAGTATTTTGCCAAAAGTATTGGGGATCATCAAGATATTTTCTGGCAAAACTGAGACATGCCTTTATATTCTTTTTGCTCAGCAGTGGTTTTCCTCTTGAAACTCTGCCATGCAGGCCATTTTTGCCCAGTTGCTTTCTTATGGTGGAGTCATGAACGCTGACCTTAACTGAGGCAAGTGAGGCCTGCAGTTCTTTGGATGTTGTTGTGGGGTCTTTTGTGACCTCTTGGATGAGTCGTCGCTGCACTCTTGGGGTAATTTTGGTCAGCCAGCCACTGCTGGGAAGGTTCACCACTGTTCCATGTTTTTGCCATTTATGGATAATGGCTCTCACTGTGGTTCGCTGGAGTCCCAAAGCTTTAGAAATGGCTTTATAACCTTTTCCAGACAGATAGATCTCAATTACTTTGTTTCTCATTTGTTCCTGAATTTCTTTGGGTCACAGCATGATGTCTACCTTTTGAGGATCTTTTGGTCGACTTCACTTTGTCAGGCAGGTCCTATTTAAGTGATTTCTTGATTGAGAACAGGTGTGGCAGTAATCAGGCCGAGGTGTGGCTCGAGAAATTGAACTCAGCTTTCCAAAGATGTGATAAACCACAGTTAATTTATGTTTTAACAGGGGGGACAATCACTTTTTCACACAGGGCCATGTAGGTTTGGATTTTTTTCCCCTTAATAATAAACACCTTCATTTAAAAACTGCATTTTGTGTTTACTTGTGTTATCTTTGTCTAATATTTAAATTTGTTTGATAATCTGAAACATTTAAGTGTGACAAACCTACAGAAAAATGAGAAATCAGGAAGAGGGCAAACACTTTTTCACACCACTGTAACCTGTGCAGTCCACATTATAGGAACTAGTAGGTGATTGGAATGCAGCAGATACAAGGACAAGGTGATCGCAAATCACATTACTTTGCTTCCTGTTCTGGGTGCAAAGTAATTTGTTTCTAACAGAATAGATGAGGTGGATTACTACCATCCATCCATCCATCCATCTTCCTCCGCTTAATCCTTTTCAGGTCGTCGGGGGGCTGGAGCCTATCCCAGCATCTTTGGGCGAGAGGCAGGGTACACCCTGGACAGATTGCCAGTCCACTGCAGGGCCAACACAGAGAGACAGACAACCATTCACTCTCACAGTCATACCTAAGGACGATTTAGAATCCCCAGTTTGATGCAAATTAACCTAACTTGCATGTTTTTGGCATGTGGGAGGAAGCCGGAGAAATCCCGGAGTAAACCCATGCAGACACGGGGAGAACATGCAAACTCCACACAGATCACTGTTGGTCAGGGGCTGGGATCAAACCCAGGATCCCTGGCCAAGGGTGAGTTGCTGTGCTGCCGCAGTGCTAACCACTCCGCCACCACGCTGCCCCTGGATCACTACCTCTTCGCACTTTTTCACACCACTGTATATCGTGAACTCATTAGAAAACTGAACAATTATGCTTTTGGACACTACTGTGGTACTCTATTTTTCCAGATGTATTGCACAATAAAGAATTAATTTCTAATCAGACATTTGGTCACATTAGAAATGTTGCACACACTATAATGAGAAACGAGTGATTTTTGACACAGCTTTTATATCAACTTTTTATTATTCCTCCTGATATACTGTACATACTGTATATAAGCACTGAAATAAAGAACCCACTATCCATAGGAAATGTACTAATTTATAGGGGTCATTGCTTGAAAAATTGTGTTTTTGTAGGTTTTAACCTTCTGAAAGTTGCATATTGGTCAAGTGATTACTGAAAAAATATCAAAATGCTCACTTCTCTTGAAGTGAGCATTTTGAAAAAAAAAAACACAGACCCTATATATAATTTTTTCACTCCAAAAAGCAAAATTGACTGTTCTGGATTTGCCACGGGATGTCACTTCCATAGAAAAACCAGTCCAGTGGGTCCTTGATACCCGCCCACTGCTCTAATATTGGCTAGCCTAGCTGTCAATCATGTGGACAGCAGTAAGAGAACAAATTAGCTTACCAAGCATGGTTTATATTGTTTTCTTTAGATTTCATTCACTGTAATAGACATCCACTTTTCCTCCTGGTTCACTAATCCAGTCAGAATATATCATGCCATTCTGACTTATTTTGCTAATTTTTGCCATGATGCTACATTGAGCTCTGTTAGCATTAACTTGGCTAGGTGGTCAGTCGGCATTGGTCATGTGACTAACAGGCTGCCTCATGTTAGCTTAACTGTCGATCTGGCCAGTTTGGATTGCCATTTTTCTATAAATTCTACATACCCCTACTGGAATCCTTGTTCATCTACCAACACTTGACCATATACGTATATCATTCTTAGATGTTATTTTGAACAGCTAGCTAATGCCAGCTTCCCGCTAATGTCAGCTAGCTGCCTTGAAGCTAGCAGCTTAGCCATTCATTCGTCAATGTCCCTGTGCTTATTGTACTCCAGGGACCGGTCATATCCCATCAACCACTGAAACCCCACCCCCCGTCAACCAGGGATGCATTATTTCATTCATTCTCAAAGACAAACATTAGTTGGCTCAGGGGCAACAGGTCAAGTCAGCCCTGACGTAGTCGGCCCCAGGTCGGTCCCTGAATCCCCAATGGCGCAAGCGGAGAACCCCTGCAAAACTCGTACAATGATTTTTCTCAGTCACCAACAAATGAAAGGAGTTTTACAAAAGTTTTCTGCCCATGCCACGAAAGATCCTGGGGTTGACTCGACCCATATTCAGCGCAGTATATATCCTAGCTAAAGGCTAGGAGGTAGCCAGCTAATGTTTGCAATAGTGATGTAAGAAGGACGGTGAAGTTGACTCCAGTCTGAGGATTTAAAGTTTTATAGACTCAAACAGGCCATTATAGGCTGAAAAAAATGCTGCAATAATTAAATAATTAAAGAAAATTTTAACAAAATATGTCACAAACATTATATTAAAACATATGTGAGCTGTTAAAAAGTAGAAAAAGTGCAATGACCCCATTAAAAGTCAAAGTAATTTTATGATGAAGAAAGCATGCCTTATAAGAACTTATTTGTGACTACTGTTTCTCAGACACAAATAACCCATTTTAAATTCCCTTTAAAATGTGACAGGACATAAATTGTGGTTTTTTTGATAATATTTAGTCCATCTTGTAATACCTCGCTGTGTTTAACTGTTCCAGAGGAACCTCACCAGCAGCTGGCCATCGAGACTTTAGATGAGCTGGACTGGTGTCTGGAGCAGCTGGAGACTCTGAAAACTCGACACTCTGTCAGCGAGATGGCCTCCAACAAGGTACTTCAGCAGTAATACACAGCCAGACATGTATTCACATGCACACATACACAAATAGGATAAAGCCACACAGAATGGGTCAGCATTTATCACAGCGAGGTTCAGTGTCAGTGCTACTAGCACTGCAGTGTGTTCTCTTTTCTGAGTCACCAGCCTGAAGGATTTTATTAGTCATTTTCATCCATTTTTAAAGAGTTCAGACTGTATGAAAGCACAAGATCACCTAGAAATGATTCAGCCACAGCCCAGACTCGCTCTTTACCGGGTAAAAATGCTGTAATCAAAGTGTGAAGTCTTCCAGTAAATATTTCTTTAAAGCACATATGTTCTCTCACATCACTGCACCTGCTGCTTCTGGTAATATCTTGTTGACTAAAACTCACTGACTTCATTTTCTTGGACTGAATTAGTGTTAACTTTCTGAGCTTATATGTGCTTTTTTAAGGGGTATTGTCACCAACCCATCGGGCAGATGGGCAGCGTCGTCATCAACACCTCGTCATCAACACCTACCCCATGAGCACACTTAACTAGAAAAAGAAGTGATGTAGGCTTTTCAAATCAATATCATAGTTGTATTTAAGGTCTAACCCAGGGTTAGACCTTAAAGGACCTTAAGGTCAGGGTCTAACCCAGGGGTGGGCAATCATGTGCCATGGAGGGCCATTCTACTGCAGGTTTTCTGTTCCACCCAGTCTCTTCAGCAGGTGTTTTCAATGATTAGCAATCCTTGAAGCTGATCAGAGCACACACCTGCTGAAGAGACTGGGTGGAACAAAAAACCTGCAGTGGAATGGCCCTCGCTGCCCACCCCTGGTCTAACCCATCTAGACCTTGACCTCTGACAATGGGTTCGTGGTCAAAAGATCAAAGTTCAAAGGCAGCATTCCCTGTGCCTTATTACTATAGAACAAGTAAAGCTAGGGTCACCAAACTTTGTACACAGGTTCACCTTGGGATCCTGACCTACAACTATGGGTCTGGGGTCAGAAGGTTAAAGGTGAAGGCTTTTGATTTTCATTCAAATTCAGTTGATTTTCAGGACTTTTCAGTAGGTCCTCACAGGTTAAAGCCACAACCAGCAAGCAATCGCACTGGCACACTCTCAGGGTTTTCCATTAGGAATTTTCTGTTGTATCTATGACAAATCTCAGACGAGTTTGAATTTGGGAGACCATGAACTCAAGGTCACAGGTCAGTTTTTTTTTTTTTTAAAAAAAACACTGTAATCATGATAACTCAGAAAGGAAATGACATAGATGTTTCACGTTGATGACGTCAAGATATGGACCGATCGAGACTTATCAGGTACCAGCTCTGCCGCAAGGAACAGAAAGCAACGGTGAGAGAGAACTTGTGAAGGCCACCGCAGTGCTTATTGTGCCATCGGACTGAGACAGACATTTCACATTGATACCATAGTTCCATCTTTGAAAAATCTGGAATGAGTTCGACTTTTATCGACCTTGACCTCAGATCAAGGTCAGAGGTCAACTCTCGAAAACCCTTGTACTGTACATGTGATAACTTGTGAATGAAATGACAGAGGCTTTTATTATTGATCCCATAGTTTCATCTATGAAAAATCTGGGACCATTTAAATTTCAGGTGACTTCACACAAAAATTCAGCCAGCCAGCGCTCTTAATGCCAGCAGGCTGAGGGGTACCACTGGCAATCGCCAGTATTTTTAATAATTCTGTGATATCCTCACATAACTCATACTCCATGGGTCACACTGAGTGCTTTATTACACTGTGTATGCTAATTTTCTTTGTCTTCACTGCCCTTGTACCCTTGCTCTCTGTGTGCATGTGTACGTACATGGATGGGAATATTATGTATGTGTGTGTGTATGTATGTACTGTATGTACACGAGTATGTAGGCATGGGTGATTTTAGGTATCCGTTTATATACTGTATATGATCTGATGAGTGCAGCCCATGCAGTTGGGTATGTGAGTATGTAGGTGTACAGGTGTCTGTACTGTTGCCACATTCTAGGAACGTTGGACATCTGAATGATGAGGTCAGAATGACACAATTTGGCATTAGCCGTGTTCCAGCAAAAAAAAGTATCATTGTGGTGTTTTTTTATGCATTAATTACAGTGTACGTTGTTGTTTTGGGACAACTTTGCTCATGAGAGTCGGTGCTGATTTATTAAAGCACAGTTAATGGTGGAAGAGACTTCATTGTTTTGACAGCCAACGTTCCTGGAAGGCGGCTTGGATTTACTGTAGGTACGTACGTTCACTTTGAAGGTAGCATCATTGCATTAAAATCAACCTCACAGTGAAAATCAACTCCTTTCTGTGTAAATCAGGCTCAATATAGCACTCTTACCTCTTTTTTAAGCTTTTTATATTTAGCTGTAGAGGTTCTAAGTTGCAATAACTGGTTTCTCTTCTAGTAGAAAAAGGTCTAAAACCTGCTGTTTTTTATGATTTAATACACGACAAGTCAATTTATAAATATTACTGAGAATCCAGAATGTGAAGAGAATCTCCCATCTGTCTATACTTGGACATCATTTAATTTCTGAATGGGCTCCATGGTTTCAAGCATGCAAATGTACAGCAGCTCAACGTTCACACACTCCCTTCCCCCCACTCGTGTGCAGGAAAATGTGAATGAGGAGTTGGATGTAAAGGCACCCCCCCCCCCATCCCAGTGCTTCACTCCTCCTCCTATAGTGGAGTTCACCTGTCATGTGATTCTTCCGTCAGACCGCCTGCACTCCTCACACGTGCTCTTCATACAGACACACATCCCATCACATACATGTACAGTGCATCACCCGCATTTCATCAAATCGCATACATTATCTTCTTGGATAGGGATGTCACTGCATATGTCACACACTCACGTGGCGGTGGAGGGAGGTAACCCCTCTCCCCTCACCATACCATCCCCCCTGCAGATCGATGAGCAGCTTCAGTTATCTGTGCTGGCACCTGTGAATGTGAATGGGATTTTTGCAGCGCTGCTGATCGTATCAAACCGTTTTGATAAGCTGAAAAGTGAGATGTGCGATAAGCAGCCCTGATATGATGGTCCCTGAAACTGTTTTTACTTCTCAGCATAAAGACACAGTTGCTTTTTTTTTTCTTATTAATGTGATAACCTTTTAATCTTTTAGATCTTCATATAAACAGTTATATTTTAATTGTGCACATATGATCTTTCATTAACACTGGAAATTAAACACTTTTCCCACCAATAAGCAGCATCGTTTTCCTTCAGTATTCCTTCTACAGTAGCAGTACTGTATTATGTTTGGACACCCACATTTCTGCAGCAGAACACCTTACCCTCCCTCCGTCTGATCACCACGATGGTCGCTGTACTCACATCTCTCTGCTGCAGAATGTGCTAGTTTGATTCTGGCCCGCCTGAATGAAGCCTCCCCTCTCCTCCATTCACAGCTTTTCCTCCGCATATCTTCCTCAAACTTGGTGCACGTGGTGCCTCGCACTACCCCACTCTGCCCCGCCTACCTCGTAGTCTCCCGACCAATGACGGCCCTCCGCTTCCGCAGCCGCGCAGCAGTAGCCATCTGATTGGCTGCTATTCTTAGGCATTCTTTTGGAAGGAGGCGGCGTGGAAGTGGTTCTTCTCCCCTGTGTTTACACACAATGAGCAGGCAGTAGCTGAGTGAATGAGGGAGAGGATGGGCAGCGTGGCTCCACACACCATCCCCACATCTCTTCTTCCATAGACCTTCAGCTCTCTTTGCCCCCCCCCCCCATTAAAGCTTTCACACCACCAACAATTACTTCGTTTTTGTGCAACCAGCATAGGGGCTGCTGCATGTTGCACTGTTGGACAGTTGGAGGACATCTAATTCATTTTTGCTCCCATGCTGGACTTGGTGCTGAAATGCCTGAAGTGAATTATTTCTTCACCATCTCGCTGTTGTTCATTCAGGTAAGCAGAGTTTAAGGATGGAGTGGGTGAGACCGGAAGTCTGGAAGTTCACATGCTGCTAGAGATGATCGGTGCTCTGGGAACACTGGATTTTCTTCTGCCTGTCATACATTAATCTAACCTGTTTGTCATAATTAACTCAGTATCAACCTGCCTTCTTCCATCCTGTTTTTACGAGGATGCACATCTTTTGGTGTGACATGTTGCTGCCGAGAGAGAACACTTGTTGCAGCTGAGCGTTTGTGTCCTGCTCTGCCGTGTTCAGTCCCGCTCATGGATCGATTGTTTCTGTCTGTCCTCAGTTCAAGAGGATGCTGAACCGAGAGCTCAGCCAGCTGTCAGAAACCAGCCGCTCAGGGAACCAGGTGTCCGAGTTCATCTCTAGCACCTTCCTAGGTAAATGCCGCCTTCATTTACACCACCCTGCTACAAATGGAGCTCCATATTCAGTGGCTCCCTGTAGCTTGTGGGGCTAGAAAGTTACAAATCTAAGAGGAAAAAAGTATCAAAATCAGGAGGAAAAAGTTAATAATCTGAGTTTAATGTACACGAAGAAAGTTGCACGTTTGTGAGGAAAAAAAAGTTGCATCTTGTGCTTTATATCGTTTTGAGGCTCAAATGTTTTGCAGGCTTTATTTTTTGTGAGTTGCTTAAAATGGTTCATTTTTTAATAGTAGTCGTTGACCCCTAAGGGTCCCTTTACACAGGCAGAGATCAAAAATTGGCCCGATCTCTCATCGATCTAAAGCCTTACAATAGTTTATGTGTATATGTTTGGGAGATCATTGTGCAATTTTCATGGTGATCTATAGAGACCTTTGAAAGATCCTTGAGAGATCAGTGAGAGACCAGAAGAGATGGCTGAGAGGTGCATTGAGAGATCTGGACATTTTTTTCCATCTTTCAATGATCTCTCAACAGTCTCCACCCTGTGTAAAGGGGGTAGAAGAGCACTAGAAACCTCTCAAATATTTACAGGTGCATCTCAGTAAATTAGAATGTCATCAAAAAGTTGATTCATTTCAATAATTCAATTCAAAAAATGACACTCCTACATTATATAGATTCTTACACACAGAGTGGTATATTTCAAGTGTTTATTTCTTTTAATTTAGATGATTAGGGCTTACAGCTCATGAAAATCCCAAATTCAGTTGTTTTTTTTTAAATTAGAATATTACATAAAATTCATTAAAAATAATAATTTTTAATAGAAATGTTGGCCGACTGAAAAGTATGTCCACCTACACACACTGGTCTGGGTTCCTTTTGCAAGAATTACTGCATCAATGCAGCTTGGAATGAAGGCAATCAGCCTGTGGTCCTGCTGAGGTGTTATGGAGGCCCAGGTTGCTTTAATAGCAGCCTTCAGCTCGTCTGCCTTGTTGGGTCTGGTGTCTCTCATCTTTCTCTTGACAATACTCCATAGATTCTGTATGAGGTTTAGGTCAGAAGAGGTTGCTGGTCAGTTAAGCACAGTAATGCCATGGTCATTAAACAAGGTTTTGGTACTTTTGGCAGTGTGGGCAGGTGCCAAGTCCTGCTGGAAAATGAAATCAGCATCTCCATAAAACTTGTCACCAGAGGGAAGCATGAAGTGCTCTAAAATTTCCAGGTAGAAGGCTGCACTGAATTTGGACTTGATAAAACACAGTGGACCAACACCAGCAGATGACACGGCTCCCCAAATCATCACTGACTGCAGAAACTTCACAATGGATCTCAAGAAACTTGGATTCTGTACCTCTCCACTCCCCTTCATGACTCTGGGACCCTGATTTTCAAATGAAATGCAAAATTGACTTTCATCAGCTTCAGGAAGAAGATGGAGGACAAGCTGCAACAGAGCGACATCAGCGGGGTCTGGAGAAACCTCAAAACCATCTCGGGGCTCCAGAATACCTCCCCCCAGGCCACGGGGGGCAGGGAGTGGGCGAACAACCTGAATCTGTTTTTCAATAGATTTGACCAACCGCCCTCCCCCCTGTCTGCACAACAACCACTGCTGCCACTAAGAAATCAAGTCCTGCTGCCCACTCCCCACTCCACCGACACCCCCCCCCCACTCCCAACACACAGCCCCCCATCCTGACCCTGACCAAGACCCAGGTGAGGACGGAGCTGAGGAAGATCAAGGCGAGGAAGGCGTCGGGACCGGACGGCATCAGCGCAAAGCTCCTCAAGTCCTGTGCAGACCAGCTGTGTGGGATTGTGACGTATATCTTCAACATGAGCCTGAAACTGGGGAGGGTACCACAGCTGTGGAAAACATCTTGTGTGGTACCTGTACCAAAAACTTCCCACCCCAAAGACCTGAACAGCTTCAGACCGGTGGCCTTGACGTCCCACTTGATGAAGACCCTGGAGAGACTGCTCCTTGCTCATCTCCGCCCCCTGGTGGAACCAGCGATGGATCCACTCCAGTTCGCCTACCAGCATGGCATTGGGGTGGAGGATGCGGTGATCTTCCTCCTTCACCGTTCTCTGTCCCACCTGGAGAAGCCCGGGAATATGGTGAGGATCATGTTCTTTGACTTCTCCAGTGCTTTCAACACCATCCAACCGATGATCCTGAAGGACAAGCTGCTGTGCGCAGGGGTGGACCAGCACCTGTCATCATGGATCCTGGACTACCTCACGAACCGGCCTCAGTTTGTGAGAACCCGGGACTGTGTTTCCGACACGATCATCAGTAGCACGGGGGCCCCCCAGGGAACGGTGTTGGCTCCCTTCCTGTTCACTCTTTATACTGCGGACTTCTCACACAACACAACACATTGCCATCTACAGAAGTTCTCTGATGACTCTGCGATCGTTGGTCTCATCTCCAGCGGAGATGAAGCTGAGTACAGAGGGCTTATCCAGGACTTTGTGGACTGGTGCCATCGGAACTGCCTCCAGATCAACGCGAGGAAAACTAAGGAGCTGGTGGTGGACTGCCGCAGGCATGGGCAGCCCCTCACAGCACCAGTAAATATACAGGGAACAGACATCGAGATGGTGACATCCTACAAGTACCTGGGTATTCATCTGAACAATAAACTAGACTGGTCACACAATACTGACGCACTCTACAAGAAGGGACAGCGCAGGCTGTTCCTGCTGAGGAGACTCAGGTCTTTTGGTGTACAAGGGGCGCTGCTGAAGTCATTCTATGACACGGTGGTGGCATCAGCCATCACTTTTGGAGTGGTCTGCTGGGGCAGTGGCATTACTGCAGCCGATAGGAAGAGACTGAACAAACTGATTAAGAAAGCTAGCTCTGTCCTGGGGCAACGCCTTGATCCGATGGAGGAGATAGGAGAGAGAAGGACGGTGGCTAAACTGTCATCTCTGCTGGAGTCCGAGTTTCACCCTATGCAGGACATACTGGATGCACTGAGGAGCTCATTTAGCAGCAGACATCATCCCAGGTGCACAACCGAGAGGTTTCGTAGGTCCTTCCTACCAACGGCTGTCAGACTGTACAACCTAAGCAGGGCTGCTCGCAGAGATAGCAAAAAGACGTAACAAACTAATAGTTTTTTCTGAATGCAAAAGATGCAATAGACTTACACAATGGTCCTCTCCGGCATACAACTAGGAACATACCGGTCGCTATGGAGGGTGAGAATATGTATGGGCACATAATCATACCATGTAGGATAACTAAATAGACGGTTATGCTGTTTCATCCCACCTAGCAACAATGCTCTGCACTGTGTGTGTTTATATATTTACATATTTATTCCATCTAGCTACAATGCTCTGCACTGGGTGTGTTTATATTTATATATCTATATATTTATTCCATCTAGCTACAATGCTCAGCACTGGGTGTGTTTATATTTATATATCTATATATTTATTCCATCTAGCTACAATGCTCCGCACTGTGTTTTTATATATCTACATATTATTCCATCTAGCTACATTGCTCCGCACTGTGTGTGTTTATATACTTGCATATTTATTCCACCTAGCTGCAATGCTCCGTACTGTGGGTGTTTATATATTTACATATTTATTCCATCTAGCTACAATGCTCTGCACTGTGTGTTCATATATTCATATATTTATTCCATCCAGCTACAATGCTCTGCACTGTGTGTCTGTGTGTGTGTGTGTGTGTGTATATATATTTTATAGTAATATGTACATATGTATATTAGCTGCTCTTGCTTGCTTGTTTTTTTTTTTTGTTGTTTTTTTTTTTTTTCTTGCCTTCTGATTGTTGCTCTGAGTGTTGCTATCCCTGTGCTGTTGCAATCCTGGAATTTCCCCGTTGTGGGACTAATAAAGGCTTATCTTATCTTATCTTATCTTATCTGAAAAGAGGTCATCTGCTGGTGTTGGTCCACTGTGTTTTATCAAGTCCAAAGTCAGTGCAGTCGTCTACCAGGAAATTTTAGAGCGCTTCATGCTTCCCTCTGCTGACAAGCTTTATGGAGATGCTGATTTCATTTTCCAGCAGGACTTGGCACCCCCCCACACACACACACTGCCAAAAGTACCAAACCTGGTTTCATGACCATGGTATCACTGTGCTTGATTGGCCAGCGAACTCTCCTGACTAAAACCCCACAGAGAATCTATGGAGTATTGTCAAGAGGAAGATGAGAGACACCAGACCCAACAATGCAGATGAGCTAAAGGCTGCTATCAAAGCTACCTGGGCTTCCATAACACCTCAGCAGTACCACAGGCTGATCACCTCCATGCCACACGGCACTGATGCAGTAATTCATGCAAAAGGAACCCTGACCAAGTATTGAGTGGGTACATGGACATACTTTTCAGCCAGCCAACATTTCTATTAAAAATCTTTTTTTTTTAAATTAATTTTATGTAATATTATAATTTTTGGAGAAACTGAATTTGGGGTTTTCATGAGCTATAAGCCATAACATCAAAATTAAAATAAATAAACACTTGAAATATATCACTCTGTGTAATGAATCTTTATAATGTAGGAGTGTCATTTTTTGAACTGAATTACTGAATCAATGTTTCGATGACATTGTAATTTATTGAGACGCACCTGTAAATATTTGAGGTTTCTAGTTCTCTTCTACCCCCTTTACACAGGGAGGAGACTGTTGAGAGATCATTCAAAAATGGAAAAAATGGCCAGATCTTTCAACGATCTTTCAATCATCTCTCAGTGATCCCCAAGGTCTCTCAATGATCTTCTAGTGAACACAGTTGCCATGTTCTCCTCAAAGTTTTGACTCAGTCTAAAATAATCTCTCAACAATCACCAACCTCTCAAGGAGCGCACAATGATCTCATCTATCTTACAATGATCTCTCAGCGATCTTGCAAAGGACTCTATTGTTTTTTTATTGAATGCTCAGTGATCTCGCTCTGATCTTTCAGCCATCTCTATCTTCGGGGTGGAAGAATTTGATGTTCATTGAAAGATTGCTGAGAGATCTTTGGGAGATCGATGAAATTCTTGAGTGCTCCTTGAGCGCTCCATGACCGCTCAACGATCTCACTGATCTCCCAGTGATCTCTCAGCAAACTCCACCCTGTGTAAAGGGCGTTTAACCTACATGTAAATAATATCACATAGAAAAATGTTTGAGAAAAGTAAAGATGCATTACAGCATTTGCACATTACTGTTAAAGCGCTGTATGTGTAATGTAACCCCCACATTAGAGTGAAGTGTAGCATTAATGGTCTAATTGTGTCTGACAGAGAAGCAGCATGACATGGACATCATGTCTCCACCCACTGAGGAGAAGGACGATAAAAAGTGGCCCATGTCCCAGATCAGTGGCGTGAAGAAGGCCACACATGGCCCCAGCCTCGCCCCTTCCACCATCCCTCGCTTCGGGGTCAGCGTTAGTGAGGAAGGACTCCTAGCCAAGGTACGACGACTCGTGCCACGGCGGGTAATTTCTTATTTTCATGCTGCCAACTCTATCAATTCTCATGTGCATGATATGCTTGTTTACTGACAGGAACTCGAGGACATAAACAGATGGGGTATTGACATCTTCAAGGTCTCTGAGTATTCGGGGAATCGTCCTCTGACAGTTACCATGTACACCATCTTCCAGGTAACACCACAGTGTACCGAGCTTGGCCTTTGGTTGTTTTTTTTTTTCACAAATACACATTATTGGTACTCTGAATATTACAGAACAATTTCAAGTAATTACCTCCGCCAAGGAGGTTATGTTTTTACCGGGGTTTGTCTGTTTGTCTTTTACCAGCATAACTCAAAAAGTTATGACCGGATTTTGACAAAATTTTCAGGAAAGGTGTGTAATGGCACGGGGAACAGATGATTAGATTTTGGTGATGATCTGAGAGTGATACCTCCACCAAAGGCTTTGTTTGTATTTGTGCAGCAGGATTACACAAAAATTACTGGATGGATTTGGATGACATTTTCACCAGAGGTGGTTCTTGGCCTAGAGAGGAACCCATTACATTTTGGTGATGATCTGGGAATGCATACCTCAGCCAAGGCTCTTTTCACAGTGTGTCAGCCACAATATTCCAAAACTAATGGACAGACTTTGATGCAATTTTCACCACAAGTGGCTCTAGGCCTACACACAAACCCATTACATTTTGGAGGTGATCCATGACAGACTGAAGGAGCCTTGGCGGAGGTATGCACTCTCTGAGTGCTTTTCTAGTTATCAGATTTTTTTAGTGGCTCCATGCTTCTGTCCAGTCATGCTTCACCCTCCTGAACAGTCTGATGCTGACCAGAAACTTCTACTATGAAAAAAACCCATTGAAAATTGGTTGGTCAAAAAAGGTCTCATAGATTTTTGTTATTTCTACTGTAAATTGCAACTTTTTTCAGACACGTGTCCTTCACTACCTTAGGCTGCAATGAGGAATAAAATAGAAGGCATTTAGAATTTCACAATTTAGCTTTTTATTAAGACCTTGCAGATAAAAAAATATCCGAATATCAAATGTAGCCAGTGGATATTTGGATAATTGTTTAATATGTGGTTGGGGACAACACTTATTTCACCAACTGTGCAGGTGAATGAACAAGAATGAACATGATTGAACCCCCTCTTCTCTAGGAACGTGACCTGTTGAAGACCTTCAGAATTCCCATGGACATCTTCATTACCTTCATGATGACGCTGGAGGATCATTACCACTCTGACGTGGCCTATCACAACAACATTCATGCTGCAGACGTGGTCCAGTCCACTCATGTGCTGCTGTCCACACCTGCGCTTGAGGTAATCATTCAAATTCACTGTAGGAAAAAAAACTAGTGGTGTTGGGCTATGAAAATTTTTATAATCGCGATTAATAACGTGTTAATCATATGTTTTTCTATTCAAATAGTGTACCTTAAGTTGATAATTTTTCAAGTTTCTCATACTGTTTTAAACATGGGAGTGGACAAATATGCTTGCTTTCTTCACCTGCAGGTTTATTAAAGCTCTCAGCATATTCAAAATGACAAAAACTATCTAGAATATTCTCCAGAAAATCCTCAAAAGTACTACTGCATGTGCAAACAACAGAATGCCAGGGCTCAGTAACGTCACTACAGCAATACTTACACAACTCGGCATCTAACTCCACTTTCACAGCAAACATCCACCACTTTTAAGCAGCTCAACACAAAACAATGGACCTCGTGTTTCACAACAGACACAATTTCCCTTTCAGTTGAAAAATTGTAAACATAAACAAACAACTGTCTCACCACGATGACATCACCAACCGCGCCACAAAAACAAGGTGTGAGAGTGAGTGGACATTACTAACACAGCTTGAGAATTAGAGAATTTTAGACTGCTACTCACCTGCAGACAGTTGGACCTGAAGCTATGAGGATGAAACAGGCGGAGTGTCTGTGTTGGCTGCTAGCAGCCGGCTACATCTGTAGCACATAGCTGTTTAAACTGCTAGCCGGCTTCCAAAGAAGACCAACCAACGCCCAGGCGAAGTTTTGGAGGAGGCTGTGACAATTATCCAGGTGAGAGCTCCGAGAGATAACGTTGTAAACTTAACCATGACAGCCTTTTGAGGATTTCCATGGCTGTGATCCAGCTTGTTTGACTTCGCAATGTCTGCATGGCGCAGAGTGGCTTTGGTACAGAGGGCAGCTAGGCCAAAAAAGTACTGTTTGCACTTTCTGCCGTTAACTGCAGTTAACCGCGATCACAAAATTAGCTACCATTAGCGAGGGGGAAGCGTTAACAGACGATTAATGTAATAACACCGACGCTACTAAAAAAGCATGAAAAAACCATAATAACAGCATTCCTAAATAACCTCTACCCAGGCCAACAAGAATTTACTAAAAAAGAAACAAAAAGAAATCTTATAATTTAAACCTCCTGGAACTGATTCAGATCACAATCCAGCTTTAAGCTGAGGTAAGCTGTATCTTTGGTAGAATTTTCATGTAAATGTGTCATTGAGCTGTAGCTCATCTGGTGGCATTGTGGGAAATGCCAGAGGTCTAGGTAAAGTTTTCATAGACCCAAATGAGAGCCCTGGCATGGTTTTCTACCATATGTTGTTGAGTAATAATGATGATATCAGACAAAAAAAAACAAAAACAAAAACAGACGAGTATGACCGCATCCTTGGCAGGATTCCTTTGCTCCTCAGCATAACAGACGCTGCACCCACTCACATACTGACAGTGGTCTTGTCTGTGTGTTGTCCAAGGCTGTGTTTACTGACCTGGAGATCCTTGCTGCCCTGTTCGCCAGCGCCATCCATGATGTGGATCACCCTGGACTTTCCAATCAGTTCCTCATCAACACCAGTGAGTTTAACTGGCTCCATAGTGATATGGTGATGTACTAGTATTTAACTGGTATCTAAATTGTGTCTAAACATTTTTCCTTCAGACTCAGAACTCGCCTTGATGTACAACGATTTGTCAGTGCTGGAAAATCACCACCTGGCTGTGGGCTTTAAACTTCTGCAGGGGGACAATTGTGACATCTTCCAGAACCTCAACAAGAAGCAGTGTCAGTCGCTGCGCAAAATGGTCATCGACATGGTGAGATGTTAGCAGGACTTGTTTCTGCCCCTGTTTTAGCTGTGGCTTTTCTGTCATATTAAATGCTCAGTTGTAACTGGCTTGTCTGTTGTGTAGGTGCTGGCTACAGACATGTCCAAACACATGAACCTGTTGGCTGACCTGAAAACCATGGTGGAGACTAAGAAACTCACCAGTCTAGGGGTCCTGCTCCTAGACAACTATTCAGATCGTATACAGGTGAGGACTAGTTTGAAACTAAAACCAGAAGCAGAATAAAGCTAGAACAGGAGACTACGTAGCTCTGCCAGCAGTTAACTCCTCTTTTCTTGATTTGGATCCTGACCATATTCTACCCACACACAGATATGGATTTTTTCATAATGTTCCAACTATTAAGTTCTAACTATTCAGAATTTACGTCTTTATTCTGACCTCTACTACACAGAGTGATTTTTGTCTAAAGAAAATCAACATGGAGCCACAGAAATATCTGACCCTGAAAACTGAGATAAAATAGCAGCATTACAGCTACAATCCGGCCTGACAACATCAGGATTAAAAGTTTGTTCTATAAATTTGAAACTTTTTTGATTGTAAATTCATTAATAAGATTTTCTGTTAAATTTTTGATTTATTTGCAAAAAATTGTGACTCTTTTTTTCTTGCCTGTTTGTGTGGGTGTTTTCCCTCATTAAACGTTAAGGTCTTTCATAACTTTGTTATAGTTTCGGCATAAATGTGTTCCGCTTCTTTCATAAATGTGGCATATTTTTCTTTGCAAATTTGATACCCTTGTTGAGTAAAACTAAAAACTTTTTTAATGTAAACTTGTCATTTTTCCCAATAAAATTACAACCTTTTCCCCATAGACTTTGATCTCATAAAGTGGCTTTTTGGGGGGGAGGGATAAAGTTGTCACTTTTTTCAGACAAAAATGCATTTTTTTTTCATATAAATGTGCTACAGTTTTCTAAAAAAAAAAAAAAAAAGTTACTTTTTCTGGTAAATTTGTATTTTTTTCAGCAGATCGTTTTTGACTTTTTTTCTTGCAAATTTGTGTGTTTTTTCCCCTCATAAAATTGTAGCTTTTTTCTATAAATGTTTTGTATATTTTGGCAAAAAAATTGCAGTTATTCTCATAAATTTATTACATTTTTCTTGGTAAATTTATTGCTTTTCACAGGTACAAATGCAACTTTTTTTTGCATAAACTTGCTACATTTTTGTCATAAAACTCCAGCTTCTTCCAGTTAATTTATGATTTTTTTTCCCCCAGAAACTTTAGGTCTTCTTTGTTGTAAATCGTGGTAATGTTTTCCTCAGAAAATTGCAACATTTTCTCTAAATTTGTGAGACATTTTTGCATAAAATTTCAGGTTTTTCTCATTTTCTGCTTTTTATGATATTTTTCTTCATGAATGTGCAACCATTTTTCTTAAAAATTTGTTGCTTCTTTTCTTGGAAATTTGTCAGCTTTTTTCTCAAGACCTCAGGGAGCCACTGACTATGGACACAAGAACCACATGTCGCTCCAGAGCCACAGATTGCAGACCCCTGATTTAACGTCATTAAAACTGAATAGGTAGTTTTTGATGAAAAGCTCTTCAATGCTTGTGTCTTTTCATACGATAATAGATACTACCATTTTAAACTTTATAAGCCTCACTGCTCTTTCACTTCAATGGACACGTTTCCAGTACAGGAATCAATTTTAGTGGACAGGAAGCTAAGGGCTGGTCCTGTAAATGGCTACTTCCCCCCCCCGCCAATTGTGTCTCCATTAGGAGGGGTAGGAACCGTCAGTCTCCAGAGGTTTTGTTTGACCGTGAGGCAGCACGGCAAAGTAAAATTTAAAATATGTTGAAATAATACAGAAGTGATCATGCATGAAAGTGAGTGTAGAGTGGAGTACATGTGACCAACTTCCCACCATTGTTGGTTCTGCTTGAGGTTTCTTCCTGCTAAAAGGGAGTTTTTCCTCTCCACCACCACCAAGTGCTTGCTTGCCTGGTTGCTGGGGTCTTTCTGCAATTGTGGGGTTTCCCTTATAGTTTGAAAGTGTTATGTGATGACTGTTGTTGTGAAATGGCGCTATATAAATAAAGCTGAATTGAATTGTTTAATTGTGGAGAGGAACTGTTCGAATGAAAGGGAAAGATGCACTACCAGTATCAGCGGGGACAGTATGTCCACAGCCCGAGCCTCCAGTCCCGTGACTTGCCTCTCCGCTGTGTTCATGCTACCACAGTGCATGTGTGGGCACATAATCTGGCCGTTCCTCCCCACAATCATGATGCTGTTACCTCTGACATTTTTTGGTGTTAACTTTGACATAAATGCACCAGGAGAAGCACAAGTAGGCACTCCTACTCCCGTTGGCCAGTTGTGTGAGTTCACATCCCAGCAAACGGCAGCGGTAGTGGCCGGTGTTATAAGCTGTGCCGCTCCGCTGTAATCCTCATGTCCTCCCGAAGCTCGCGCCCCATGGTCACATATGTCAAACGGTTGGTCAGACCCAGCGCTCACACGGCAGCATTATATTATAAATTTTAAAGCATTAGATCTTTAACTATTACCCTTTTCTGGTCAGATTTGGCACTTTTCATTTCCCTGTGTTTTGCTTATAAAGCGTTCTAGTCAAGATGCCAGCTTTTATCCGATCAGCATCGAGTCAATCCTAAACCTTTACAAAAAAAAACACAGTTCAATATGTGTTCAAATGCAGCACATCAGAAAAAAACGTCACATAACAAAAGCTTAAATAATCAGATGTTACTGTTTTTTGAGTCATTAGTGTTTTAACATTGAAACCGCTGCAAAAGTCAAGCACAAAACTTACTATGAACTGGTTTCCTACTTCGCTTCAGTTCTGGCTGAGCCGAGGAAAAAAAGCCAGCCTGAGCCACGCGCTGAATGTTGGGATATGTTAGGGCTTCTTTTTCGGGGTTTTGAAGGCTGTGTTTGTTGGCCGCATGTGAAGGAGCCCACGGAATGGGACAGCCTTGGACGCAGCACAGTGACGTATCCGTCCTTCAAATGCGCACTCAGAGGCCACAGAACCTGAATTGAGACACAGTCAATAACGACCATGGCAACAGTTGACGACATCCTGACGATATAGCTTTTAGGAAAGAGGTGAAATTGGAGGCAGCATCATAAATGTAATTTCATAGCAGCTTGCACAACTCTTTATTTAAAAATTCCCCTTTGTTGTGTTTCGCTGGATTTCCTTGAACATTTCCTGGCACCGTTCCTGTGATTTTCAGGGGTACTGCTGTGTTTGAGCCGAGTTCGTAAGCTTTCAGAAAACTTGTCAAAAATATGGATGAAATGAGTGCAGAATACGACCCATCCATCTCTGTATTCCTATCTGCTGTAGAGCATAAAAGAGCCTTAATTCTGCTAACAGACAGACAGTCCACACCAATCACATAACCCCTTGGTAGAGGTAAAGATTGTAATAAGTTTTCATAGTTGAACTATAAGCACTGTTTGTCACTGCAGGTTCTTCAGAACATGGTTCACTGTGCAGACCTGAGTAACCCTACCAAACCTCTGGAGCTGTACCGGCAGTGGACAGATCGCATCATGGTGGAGTTTTTCACCCAGGGGGACAGAGAGAGGGACAAGGGCATGGAGATCAGCCCCATGTGTGACAAACACAACGCATCTGTAGAGAAGAACCAGGTACAGAGACATCCACAGCCCAACTCATGAAATCTACGGTGAGAAATGCCTGCTATGTTGCTTAATGGCTTTTTAACTGAACTCTGTTTAGGTGGGTTTCATTGACTACATCGTTCATCCTCTGTGGGAGACGTGGGGCGACCTGGTGCACCCCGATGCTCAGGAGATCCTGGACACGCTGGAGGACAACAGAGAGTGGTACCAGTCCATGATCCCCCACAGCCCCTCACCCCAAACAGAGGGACAGGAAGAGGCCGAGGAGCATGCACCCATCTTGGAGGAAGCTCCGACCCACTCCGGGGGTGGCGTCTCATCCTCTTCCGACAAATTTCAGTTTGAGCTGACCCTGGAGGAAGAAGGAGAGTCTGATGCAGAGAGTCCACCTGAGGAAGAGCAGGGCCACAGAACTGGATTCGGTTCAGCATCTCCTGCATGTCGGCGGCTTCTCAAAAATGTCTCGGGCAGAACGTTTTCTTTAGACTCAGATAAAGAAATGGCAGAAGACCAAGAAACAGACCAAGACGATGTCTCTGCTGTACTGCGTTTTAGGCTTGGCACATAGCACCACTCAATTTTTTTTACTCTTTTGGCCTTGGTTGTTTCATTTTTCTTGATTTCGGTGCCCCATCCTCGGCCTCTCCCCTCCTACCACTCCGAGCAAACACCACCACCACCTGTGGGTTTCCTCGGACAGGGTGACAGCAAGTCTCGGTGCAGATGGGGTGCACCGAGTCTGGTTGGTGTGAGGGTTATGACGAGCATCTGCTGTTTTACACAGCAGCTACTTGCACTAAAGAGAGAGATGGACTGAGTCACAGCTGCAGTGAGGACGGGAAATTTCTGAGTAGTCCTCTGTTTTTTTCATTCAAACTGTAGAGGAAGTTCTACAGAGAAGTAAAAAAATGCTTTTCTTTGTCCTAGTCGGCCTAAGGTCTATGACATTGAAGGACAGTGTCTTCCTCTTTTTCACTGTTTGTGAGGAAACTGACTGACATAAATCACTGAAGACATTTTGCCAAAATTGCAAACTACAGGGACAATGGTGTTTTGCCTGCCTTTTTTTGTTTGTTTATTTTTAGGATTTTATTTATCTGTATACACACATGAATAAAAATATTTTACAGCAGACTTGAAAGCAGTGCAAGCAAAGTAATAGCAGGAAGTTATACAGGACTTGATGCAGGAAACATTAAATGTAGCAAATCCTTGGCGCGACTCCGTTACCGTGTACATGCACTCCTTCAGTCTGATGTGCACCGCCAATTAAACTGTCCAGCAGACACTTTATCTATGATTAGATTGATTGAGCTAGCACTTCATATTACTCTGACATTTTCAAATGTATTATTTCCATATTTATAAACTGAAGTGATGACGGCAACAAAACTGAGCCAGGCTCAGCAGTGTAGGAATTGTCTGACGCAGTAAGGGCTGTGCAGCTACTGCCTCCTGGTGTCCGCAAGAGGAACCGCAGTTCCAGTACTGAGGCCAATGATTTGTAAAGCTTTAAGCCCATGTGGAAAATACATTTAAAACATTATGTAACTGTTAGTCTGCACAAAATGACTGTTTTTGCTGCCCACTGTAATAGTTCTCTTTATTTAACTGATGTTTGGCACCCGTTTTATCTTTTCCCTGTAACGAGCTCTCTCTCTGTCTTTAAGGGCTCGAGCCAACATGATCACTAGAGCTGTTGTGTGAGCTCAACCATAACCAGCAAAGACATGCAAAAACTCAGTGCCACTGCACAGCTGCAAACACATTAATCTGTCTGTTGCCGTTGATGCACAGCACTGAAACGGCAAAAGTAACCAAGCTGACTGGGGCTCTGTGTGTGTGTGTGTGTGTGTGTGTGTGTGTGTGTGTGTGTGTGTGTGTGTGTGTGTGTGTGTGTGTGTGTGTGTGAAGCTACAAAGACATTATGTCAGCACCCTTTTAACGGCAGAAGCTCAGCAGGTCAGTAAGAGACATTTTTCCTCTTTTTTTTCCCTCTCATTGATTGATATTTATGCTCTTGGCAGGGGCATGCGGGCAGTCAATGACAAAACAAGTGCCAAGCAAGCATGACACGACCCGTACTGTAATTTCCATTTTGCCACTGGCTACTTTCCATCACTGACTGATAAAGTTGGCTGATTGTAGCACACTGTGTGCCAAACTGACCTTAGTGTCTACGCTCCATTTTGTTTCTGACATTGTCTTAAAACAGTGATGTGTGTGTTGCGTGATTGAATGCCTGCGTTAGTGTTGTTTTTATGTATTTTTGTTCTTCAGAGTATTAACTGAGACACACCAAAGCACTTTGTATGGTACTTTACAATTCTGCACTTCCAGTTCAGTTTAAGACTGTCTTTTATTTTCATGGAATAATGCCCTCGTGGTTGTGCTGAATGCTGAATTGCACGAGCTGGTCGGCTCTCAAAGGTCAGATATGTGTGAGGGATTTTTTTTTTTTTTTCCACAATTAACTGTACTAGAAATGCGCTTTGATGCACATGATTCAGGCTGCAGGATTCAAACAATGCCAACAGTTTAGGAAGCAGAGAGAAAGATTTTATTTTAAAACTGAGGAAATCCTTCTACATTTTCAGACCCATTTTTAAACTTGGATGTTTTTTGTTTTTTTTTTCTTATCTCAGACGTGTTCACTGACATGCTGGAGTAAAACTATGTGCAATCCTGCCTGTAGCCATGAACAGCACCAACACTCAAGGATGCCTTAACCAGCACAAAGCACAACATGCAAAGATCCGGGGTGTGTGTGTGTGTGTGTGTGTGTGTGTGTGTGTGTGTGTGTGTGTGTGTGTGTGTGTGTGTGTGACTAATTATTTGACTTTGTACATTTCCTCACAGTATATGTACTATTTATTTATCTGTCACATGAGGCAAACAAGTAGACTTTGTTTAGCACTGATGAATAGGTTGATGGGGAAACTCAGATTTTACACAGCATCTTTCCTTTCACTTCTTTAAGCAAAATACTCAAGATTCATGTTTTTCTTGGTATAGACTCATAGATTTTCCTCTGGATATTCTGAACCATCTGTTGTTCTTACTGATGTGGTCACTTATTTATTTATAGAGGGCATCACAGTCTTCCTAGATCAGTATTTCTGTAAGGATATTCCCCCTTTTTTTTAATTTTGATCATGAGGAGAAACTGTGCAGCTCTGACAATCCAACTCTGCTGTTTAACTGTGGGTGCATTAGCCCTGTCTCAACTACAACTGTATGCCTTGCCAATAAAGGAAGAAAAACTTCTTACCGTTCAATGTCATGTTCTCTCCTTTTAAGGACACTAATAAAACCTATCACTGTGCAGACAATCAGCCAAAAAACATCTGCGTGGAGCTGCAAATGTGTATTTGAGCCTTGAATTGAAGTTAAAATGCAAAGTTATAAACTGGTGAATCAGCATTAATAACAACCATGTTTTTTCTCTAAAATATGAAGCATTTGTTTCAATTTGTGGCTTTTCTTTTGTAATTTGAGATCATTTTCTTGTAAAGTTTGCAACTTTTTCCTCATACTGTAAATTTCAAAATCTGTTCTTCTAATTTTGTTAAAAAAAAATCCAACTTTACTTTTATATTTCATATCACTTTCTAGCAAATTTGCGACATCTCCCCCAACTTTGTGGTTTTTCCAGTAAATTTATTAACATAATCAGTAGCTATTAAAATTTGTGATTTTTATTTTTCTCACAAATTTGCAACTTTTTTGGTGAATTATACCCTTAAGATGTTTCTCATTAAACTGGAAGTGGTTTTCTTCCATAGTTGTATGCTTTTGTTCTCACATATGCATATTAAAGTATTGTACATATACAGTATATGTAGGTAAATGTATCTTACATTTAGATAGATAACTTTATTGTCTGTCCCAGTCAGTGACAGAAATTCTTCTTAGACATCTTAGACACGGCTACAACAATATAACACCGTGGTGTCAAACGCAAGGGTCTGGAGAAAGAGGGCAACATTCCCGTGGCTCCCTTGGAGCAGCCATAGTTGCCTGACCCAGCCGTGTCTCAGAGGTGAGACAATCCTCAGGTGGATCTGCCCCCAGAGGAGAGCAGCATCAACCTAACCCAGCTCATCCCTGAGCTCAATCTCCTTGGCGACAAGGGAAAAGAGAAGAAGGATGAAAGTGATGAAGAGACTTGAATTGAAGTTAAAATGCGAAGTTATAAATAAACATTTGTTTATATATATATAGTCATTCATTCATTCATCTTCTTCCGCTTAATCCGTTTCGGGTCGCGGGGCGCTGGAGCCCATCCCAGCATCTCTGGGCGAGAGGCAGGGTACACCCTGGACAGATCGCCAGTCCATTGCAGGGCCAACACAGAGAGACAGACAACCATTCACTCTCACAGTCATACCTAAGGACAATTTAGAATCCCCAGTTTGATGCCAATTAATCTAACTTGCATGTTTTTGGCATGTGGGAGGAAACCAGAGAAATCCCGGAGTAAACCCACGCAGACACGGGGAGAACATGCAAACTCCACACAGATCACTGTTGGTCGGGGCTGGGATCGAACCCAGGATACCCCGGCCAAGGGTGAGTTGCTGTGCTGCCGCAGTGCTAACCACTCCGCCACCGTGCCGCCCTATATATATATATATATACTACCGTTCAAAAGTTTGGGGTCACCCAGACAATTTTTGTGTTTTCCATGAAAAGTCACACTTTTATTTACCGCCATGAGTTGTAAAATGAATAGAAAATATAGTCAAGACATTGACAAGGTTAGAAATAATGATTTGTATTTGAAATAATAATTTTTCCTTCAAACTTTGCTTTCGTCAAAGAATCCTCCATTTGCAGCAATTACAGCATTGCAGACCTAACATGATTGCACAACGGTTTTCTAATCATCCATTAGCCTTCTGACGCAATGAGCAAACACATTGTACCATTAGAACACTGGAGTGATAGTTGCTGGAAATGGGCCTCTATACACCTATGTAGATATTGCACCAAAAACCAGACATTTGCAGCTAGAATAGTCATTTACCACATTAGCAATGTATAGAGTGTATTTCTGATTAGTTTAAAGTTACCTTCACTGAAAAAAAGTGCTTTTCTTTCAAAAATAAGGAAATTTCTAAGTGACCCCAAACTTTTGAACGGTAGTGTATGTATATATATGCACTGTCTCTTTTGTGGCTCAAGAGAATGCATATGATAGGGTGCCGAGACAGAAAGTGTGGTACTGTATGAAGAAGTCAGGAATGGCACAGAGGTATGCGAGGGTGGTGCATGACATGTATGAGGACAGCGAGACAGTGGTAAGATGTGCTGTAGGAGTGAAAGATCGATTCAAGGTGGAGGTGTAATTACATCAGGGATCAGCTCTGAGCCCTTTCTTGTTTGCTATGATGATGGACAGGCTGACAGGCGAGGTCAGGCCAGAGTCTCTATGATGTTGGTAGATGACATTTTGATCTGTAGTGAGTGTAGTGACCCAGCCAGCATGCCCATGTGAGCCCCACTATAGGTTAAATCTGGCCTGTCTTATGGGTCCCATGTGAGTTTGTCCACAGGTTCCATGTTGGTCCCATCTGTATTTGCCCATAAGGACTTCACCTATGGTGCCAGTGTTACTTAAACCTGCTCACCACTTTAAACACATGTGGAGCCCAGATTGGGTTAAAGCATGAAAGCAGATTACCTGCTTACCTGTGGCACAAGTAAAGTCCAAGTGGGAAAACACAGATGGTGCCTGTTACAAGCATAACTGGAACTATCCCGGGTGATTTAACTAGTTGGTTAATTGATTGCTCCCGGGACAAGCTTCCAATTATTATCATCTCAGCCTGGGATCACAAAGTTGGTTTCGACCTTTAACGTCAAGGTAGACCACACCTTGTCATTTCCACCTCTAGGCAAGGTAGACCACACCTCACAAGTCACTTTCACCTTTGGGCAAGGTAGACCTCACCTCATCACCCAGGCTGGGAACTGAGCTCATGCCATCAGGGTCCCAACCACCTCCTGCTCTACCACTGAGCCAAAGAGGAATTCCTCCCTAGCACTTTGGCTAGGAGTGGAGGTATACCCTAATGGTTCATGACCTGCACCACTGACTAATTTCCCATGGAGGGGGTTCGTCACAGTGCCAACATGGAACCCATGGAAAAAACCACATGGGACCCACATGTGGTGGGACCCACATGGGCATGCTGGCTGGAACAGATGTTTTGTTTGGCACTTAAAAGTGCGGAAGGATTTGTTTATGCTGGTAAAGGAGAAACCTGTTATGTTTTCCATATAACACACCTGAGCTAAGGTTGAATGGGGGTGTTCAGAATTATTCATATGGATCCTTACTCATTGTGTTATTAATGTTGTTATGGCGATACTATGTCGGATATAACATCATTATGTTACTGGGTGTTCAGCCCTATCTAAGTCTGCTGCGTGAGTATTAAATGTCAGTCAGTTGGTTAATCCGGTCTGCAGAGTCGAGTCTCTGACTAGAGAGGAGCTGCAACTGTGCTTTTGTTATGCTCCACATGTTAATAGTTCAATAAATGTTTCTGAGGACTTGAAGAGAGTGCAGCTTTGCTTATTTCTCTGCATGCAAGAAGGCTACTGTGACTACTCAGCCTTTTTATGAGTCATGTTCATAGCCCCACATTGTATCCAACATGGCAATGGGGTAGACAAGTGTTTAGTCGACCCTTGATTTTTTTGTGTAACAAAGAGTATAATATTATTCTTCCAATTATTTTCCCTCTGAACACTTGAGGAAGATATAGACTGTTTTCAAGATTTGCAACCATTCATCCTCAGAAATGTTCATTCCTATTTCTTTTCCCCACTTCTTTACAGATATTGTGCTCCTGCTCCCTCTTCTCTACTCCCTCTTCTCTATATCTCAACAGTGTTTAATATTATTCTACATTTCTTTGATTTGTAGGTCCCAATTATAGTTCTAATTATTCCATTATTTTCCAAGTTTATGTTGCATTTAACTTCTTTGTCATAAAAGTCCCTTAATTGTAAATATCAAAAGGGGTCCCAAATTTGAGACTTTTTCCTTAATTTATGATTTAGTCAACTAGAAAAGCACTCAGAGAGCGCATACCTCCACCAAGGCTCCTTCCGTCCCTCATGGATCATCTCCAAAATGTAATGGGTTTGTTTATGTGTAGGCCTAGAGCCACTTCTGGTGAAAACTGCATCAAAGTCTGTCCATTAGTTTTGGAGTATTGTTGCTAACAATGTGTATATACAGTGGTGTGAAAAAGTGTTTGCCCCCTTCCTGATTTCTAATTTTTTTTGTATGTTTGTCACACTTAAATGTTTCAGATCATCAAATGTAAATATTAGACAAAGATAACAGAAGTAAACACAAAATGCAGTTTTTAAATGAAGGTGTTTATTATTAACGGAAAAAAAAATCTAAACCTACATGGCTCTGCGAAAAAGTGATTGCCCCTAAACCGAATAACTGGTTGGGCCACCCTTAGCAACAGCAACTGCAATCAAGCATTTGCGATAACTGGCAATGAGTCTTTTTACAGCGCTGTGGAGGAATTTTGTCCAACTCATCTTTGCAGAATTGTTGTAATTCAGACACTTTGGAGGGTTTTCGAGCATGAACCGCCTTTTTAAGGTCATGCCACAGCATTTCAGTTGGATTCAGGTCAGAACTTTGACTAGGCCACTCTAAAGTCTTCATTTTGTTTTTCTTAAGCCATTCAGAGATGGACTTGCTGGTGTGTTTTGGATCATTGTCCAGCTGCAAAACCCAAGTGTGCTTCAGCTTGAGGTCACGAACAGATGGCCGGACATTCTCCTTCAGGATTTTTTAGTAGACAGCAGAATTCATGGTTCCATTTACCACAACGAGTCTTCCAGACCCTGAAGCAGCAAAACAGCCCCAGAACATTACATTACTGTGTGTTTATATATTTACATATTTATTCCATCTAGCTCCAATGCTCCGCACTGTGTTTATACATCTATATATTTATTCCATCTAGCTACAATGCTCCGCACCGTGTGTCTATATATTTATGTTCATATGTACACATGTATACTCGCTGCCCTTGTTTTTTTTCTTGCCTTCTGATTGTTGCTCTGAGTGTTGCTATCCCTGTGCTGTTGCAATCCTGGAATTTCCCCATTGTGGGACTAATAAAGGCTTATCTTATCTTATCTTATTACCACCACCATATTTTACTGTTGGTATGATGTTCCTTTTCTGAAATGCTGTGTTACTTTTATGCCGGATGTAATGGGACACACTCCTTCTAAAAAGTTCGACTTTTGTCTCGTCAGTCCACAGAGTATTTTCCCCAAAATCTTGGGGATCATCAAAATGTTTTCTGGCAAAATTGAGACCAGCCTTTATGTTCTTTTCACTCAGCAGTGGTTTTCATCTTGGAGCTCTGCCATGCAGACCATTTTTGCCCAGTCTCTTTCTTATGGTGGAGTAATGAACTCTGACCTTAACTGAGGCAAGTGGGGCCTGCAGTTCTTTGAATGTTGTTGTGGGGTCTTTTGTGACCTCTTGGATAAGTCATTGTTGAGCTCTTAGGGTAATTTTGGTCGGCCGGCCACTCCTGGGAAGGTTCACCACTGTTCCATGTTTTTGCCATTTGTAGATAATGGTTCTCACTGTGGTTTGCTGGAGTCCCAAAGCTTTAAACATGGCTTTATAACTTTTTCCAGACTGATAGAGCTCAATTACTTTGTTTCTCATTTGTTCCTGAATTTCTTTGGATCGCAGCATGATGTCTAGCTTTTGAGGATCTTTTGGTCTACTTCACTTTGTCAGGCAAGTCCTATTTAGATTCAAGATTCAAAGGCTTTATTATCATGTGCATAGTTACCTCCGCCAGGCCGCAGGCCAGAGGAGGTTATGTTTTTGCCAGCGTTTGTCTGTTTGTCTGTCTGTCTGTCTGTCTGTTGGTTAGCAAGATAACTCAAAAAGTTTTGGACGGATTTCAATGAAACTTTCAGGCGTTGTTGGAAATGGTACAAGGAAGAACTGATTAAATTTTGGGGATGATCCGGATCACCGTCTGGATACAAGAATTTTTTAAAGGATTCTTTAACATTGTGAGACACGGCCATTTTCAACATGTGTGCAGGCACAATGGAGGGCGCTGGTCGTTGTGTCTGACGAACACGAACTCCGCGTTCTTCAAAGTTTTAGGCACAAAAGCACGCGGAAAACAGTGGTGGGCCGGGCCCGGCAGCGTGCCTGTGTTTGCGCTACGCTGCAAAAGCTGAGACGGGCAGCTGTCCGGCGCGGGATTATTTGGCAGAAATTCCCCGGGCAGCCATAGTGGCTGCGCAAAAACAAGCTCTCTGCCGGGGAAGCTTCCAAATCCTCTTTTGCCACGGAGCGCAACCCCAATATAAAACCCACGGCAACCTGTCTACCCAATTTGCATCCATCAGTGAAGCCCTGAGTGCTGCTTTCAGTGATCTATGAAAACGCTTGCATAACCCATTGGCCTGTGGGTTGTACGCGGTTGTGTGATGAATTGCAACGCCCGCAGCCTGGAAGTTTGCAGATGGACACAACAGCAACACTTCAGTTTATTACCTCCGCCAAGGAGGTAATGCTTTTACTACTGAACCACTAATCCTATCATTGTGAATCCAATTGCTAGTCATATGTTTTCATGGTCAAGGAATCTGAAAATGTACACACAAACACTGTATGGGGGGGAACTGTGGCGCTTGGCGGAGGTCTGCGCTCTCCGAGTGCTTTTCTAGTTAAGAAATGTTACATTTCCTGAGCAATGAAATTCTTACTTTGCTCTCCGAACGAATGCCAAGGTAATAGGTACAGAAACAACGATTCTAATTAGGTAATGACACACTAACACAGTAACTCAATCCTAATACTAATGTATGCTAATAACACACACACCAACACACAGTTAGGCAATTAGGACTACTTAAGCACACCTTGATACTAAGTACTAGAACTAATGAGTACTAACAACACACAATAGGCGATTTGGACAGTTAAAGCAGTTAAAGCAGTCAGACAAGAGGAATGAAATTGAAAATTCACTGGATTACTAAAGTGTTAGTGGTATATTGATATCAGAGATGATATGAACCTGAGATGGCATAAACCTATGTACAGTGTGCAAATGAGCATTGTGCAACCTGATGTGAACCTGAGATGGCATAAACCTATGTACAGTGTGCAAATGAGTATTGTGCAATGAGCAGTGTATAATTACAAATTACAAATCAGCCTCCGCTGCTAATTTCTCTATCACAATAGTACCAGTAGACTGTACATGATAAATAGCAGCAGAAATGATAATTAGCAGCAGAGATGATATGGACATCAGACGGGTGAGACTACATCTACTGTACAGGTGAGCAATGTACAAATTTAGCAGCCGGTGTGTGAGTTCCTATATGTAAAGCTGTGTTGTGGAGTTTTGAGAGTTGTTATTTGTTCAGGAATCTGATGGCAGTGGGAAAGAAGGAGTTGTTCAGTCTGGTTGTCCTGCATTTCACACTTCTGTACCTCCGGCCTGAGGGTAGAAGTGTGAACAGTCTGTGCTGGTGGTGGGTGTGGTCCCGGAGCGTGGTATCAGCTCTCTTTTGGACTCTGCGGTGGTAGATGCTCTGCAGAGTGTCATGGTTCGAGTGCCGATCTCGTCCGCGCTCGAGCCATGCATCATCCTCACCGGGTCTGACAGCGGTGTGTACCTTCCGACTCCCCGAGCCTTTATTGTGACAGTGCTCGGAGGGGCTTCCTGCTGTCAAGTCTGACAGCTGAGCTGCATTTCGGCTCATCAGCGGTCCTCCATTTAAGAGGGCCCTGGGAGCGGAATAATGCAGCAGTCTCGTCAAAGGTTTCTCCATTGTCGGTCGTCAACGATTCCTTCATGGTCTGACGCATCGACCATCCCAGGGTTATGATCGTAAGTGTGCTTCTTTTTGCCTTATGGTCTCCCGTATGTAGTGTTGTATGTTTTAGCCCACCGTGGCTCATTGTTTTGTATTTCTTTTGTTCAATAATAAACTGTGCAAACTTCACCGGTGACTTGTGGCGTCTTATGGTGGCTCGCGAGGGCCACCACGTGACACAGAGAGGGGAGTGGAGTCCTGATGAACTTCTCCGCTGTCTTCACCACTCTCTGCAGGCGTTTGCGGTCCAGGGCAGTGGTGCTGCCATACCACGCAGTGATGCAGTTGGTCAGGATGCTCTCGATGATGTAGCTGTAGAAATTGTTGAGGATCCTGGAGGACATGCAAAACTTCTTCAGCCTCCTCAGAAAGTACAGTTGCTGTTGAGCTCTCTTAACCAGCTCTGTGGTGTTGTGTGTCCACTTAAGGTCCTCGCTGATGTGGATGCCCAGGTATTTAAAGCTGCTCACTCTCTCCATCTCAAGCTTCTGGATGAACAGCGGCCGATGGGGTCTCCTCCTCCCTTTCCTCATGTCCACTATCATCTCCTTTGTCTTGTCCGTGTTGAGGGTGAGGTTGTTATCCTCACACCATGACATCAGGTTGGCCACCTCCCTCCTATAGGATGCTTTGTCTTCACCAGTGATGTGTCCTATCACTGCTGTGTCATCCGCGAACTTTAGGATGATATTGTTCTTGTGGGAGGCAACACAGTCATGGGTGAAGAGGCTGTAGAGGATGGGGCTGAAAACACAACCCTGTGGACACCTGTGTTCATGATGATGGTGGCTGAGGTCCTGTTACCCATTCTGACAGACTGGGGCTTGCTAATTAGAAAGTCCAGTAACCAGTCGCAGAAGGTGGGGTGTAGGCCAAGTGAAGACAGTTTGTCGGTAAGTTTGTGGGGGATGACCGTGTTGAAGGCGGAGCTGTAGTCGACAAAGAGCATCCTAATGTAGGAGTCTTTATCTTCCAGGTGGGAGAGAGAATAATGGAGTGCTGCAGCAATGGCATCCGAGGTGGACCTGTTGGGCTGGTAGGCATACTGCAGGGGGCCAGGGGGCCCGGTTTGCTGTCCTGAATGAGGGGGAGCACCACTCTCTTGAAGCACTTCATGATGATTGGAGTGAGTGCAACCAATCTGTAATCATTCAGACAGGTCGGCAGGCTCCTTTTGGGGAGGGGTATGATGGTTCTGGTTGTGGGAGAGGTTGAAGATTGATGTGAGAATGTTGGTCAGCTCGGCAGCACATGCTCTGTGAGCCCATCCAGGTATGCTGTCTGGTCCTGCTGCCTTGTGGGGGTTGATATTCCTCATTGTTTTGTTTACCTGGCCTGGTGAGACTCTTAGTGTGTGTGTGTGGGGGGGGGGGGGGGTGCATGAATGTGTGCCTCTTCTCTGTACTGTAGCTGGTGGTCTCAAAGCCCGTGTAAAAGATGTTGAGATCGTCCGGCAGGCTGTCTGTGGAGCTAGTGGTGCTGCTGTTGGTCCTTTTGTTGTCTGTGATGTGTTGCAGGCTTTGCCACATGTGCCCCGGGTCAGGAGTAGAGTAGAGGCTGTCCAGCTTTTCTCTGTCTTGCCTCTTGGCTGTTGTCATAGCCTTTCTCAGTCCATACTTTGCAGCTTTGTACTTGACCTCACAGCCTGATTTAAATGCACAAGAGCGAACACACAGCATCTGATGTTCCTGACTGTTGAGCTAAGGCTTCTGGTTGGGGAACTTCTTGACCTGTATGGTGGGTTTGATGGTATCAACCCACATGCTGATGTACCCAGTCACATACAGTGGGGTAAAAAAGTATTTAGTCAGCCACCAATTGTGCAAGTTCTCCCACTTAAAAGATGAGAGAGGTCTCCAATTTTCATCATAGGTATACCTCAACTATGAGAGACAAAATAAGAAAAAAAAAATCCAGAAAATCACATTGAAGGATTTTTAATGAATTAATTGGTAAATTCCACGGTAAAATAAGTATTTGGTCAATAACAAAAGTTCATCTCAATACTTTGTTATATACCCTTTGTTGGCAATGACAGAGGTCAAACGTTTTCTGTAAGTTTTCACAAGGTTTTCACACACTGTTGCTGTTATTTTGGCCCATTCCTCCATGCAGATCTCCTCTAGAGCAGTGGTTTTGTGGTTTTGTGGTTTTGGGGCTGTTGCTGGGCAACACAGACCTTCAACTCCCTCTAAAGATTTTCTATGTGGGGTTGAGATCTGGAGACTGGCTAGGCCACTCTAGGACCTTGAAATGCTTCTTACAAAGCCACTGCTTCGTTACCCGGGCGGTGTGTTTGGGATCATTGTCATGCTGAAAGACCCAGCCACATTTCATCTTCAGTGCCCTTGGTGGAAGGAAGTTTTCACTCAAAATCTCACGATACATGGCCCCATTCATTCTTTCCTTTACACGGATCAGTCGTCCTGGTCCCTTTGCAGAAAAACAGCCCCAAAGTATGATGTTTCCACCCCCATGCTTCACAGTAGGTATGGTGTTCTTTCTCCTCCAAACACGACAAGTTGAGTTTTTACCAAAAAGTTCTATTTTGGTTTCATCTGACCATATGGCATTCTCCCAATCCTCTTCTGGATCATCCAAATGCTCTCTAGCAAACTTCAGTCGGGCCTGGACATGTATTGGCTTGAGCAGGGGGACACGTCTGGCACTGCAGGATTTGAGTCCCTGGCGGCGCAGTGTGCTTCTGATGTAGCCTTTGTTACTTTGGTCCCAGCTCTCTGCAGGTCATTCACTAGGTCCCCCCATGTGGTTCTGGGATTTTTGCTCACCGTTCTCATGATAATTTTGACCCCACGGGGTGAGATCTTGCGTGGAGCCCCAGATTGAGGGAGATTATCAGTGGTCTTGTATGTCTTCCATTTTCTAATAATTGCTCCCACAGTTGATTTCTTCACACCAAGCTGCTTACCTATTGCAGATTCAGTCTTCCAAGCCTGGTGCAGGTGTACAATTTTGTTTCTGGTGTCTTTTGACAGCTCTTTGGTCTTGGCCATAGTGGAGTTTGGAATCTGACTGTTTGAGGTTGTGGACAGGTGTCTTTTATACTGATAACGAGTTCAAACAGGTGCCATTAATACAGGTAACGAGTGGAGGACAGAGGAGCCTCTTAAAGAAGAAGTTACAGGTCTGTGAGAGCCAGAAATCTTGCTTGTTTGTAGGTGATCAAATACTTATTTTACTGAGGAATTTACCAATTAATTCATTAAAAATCCTTCAATGTGATTTTCTGGATTTTTTTTTCTCATTTTGTCTCATAGTTGAGGTATACCTATGATGAAAATTGGAGACCTCTCTCATCTTTTAAGTGGGAGAACTTGCACAATTGGTGGCTGACTAAATACTTTTTTGTCCCACTGTATTCAGCATAATCCTGTATGTTTACAGAAGAGTCCTCTCGGGTGGCTGCAGCTTTAAACACATCCCAGTCTGTACAGGCAAAAGTGATTTCTTGATTGAGAACAGGTGTGGCAGTAATCAGGCCTGGGTGTAGCTAGAGAACTTGAACTCAGCTTTCCAAAGATGTGATAAACCACAGTTAATTTATGTTTTAATGGGGGGGGGGGGTCACTTTTTCACACATAGCCATGTAGGGTTGGATTTTTTTTTACCCAGAATAATAAACACTTCCATTTAAATACTACATTTTGTGCTTACTTGTGTTATCTTTGTCTAATATTTAAATTTGTTTGATGAGCTGAAACATTTAAGTATGACAAACATACAAAAAAATAAGAAATCAGGAAGGGAGGAAACACTTTTTCACACCACTGTACCTATGGGCTATTTTAGTTTTATTTCAGTTGCATGTTTAAACTGTGTGTTCTGTAACTGTGTTTTATTCATATTCATCTCTCTTACTTTATTGTGCAGTAGCCTGGTGGAGCACCCACAATTTCGTTGTGCTGTACAACTGTACAATGACAATAAAGCCTATTCTGTTCTATTCTATTCTATTCTATTCTATTCTATTCTAACACACCGGGAGAAGATAAGAGCCTTGGCTGAGGTATGCATTGGCAGATCATCACCAAAATATAATGGGTTCGTCTGTAGCCCAAGAACCACCTCTGGTGAAAATTTCATCCAAGTCCATCCATTAGTTTAGGAGTATTGTTGCTAACACTGGCCATGGTTACATGGGCAAAATTTCTTCAATCTAATTACAATTCAGATCAGAATTTTACTGTTTACATGGATCCTGAAAAAGCTGATCCAATTAGGACGTGCATTTCCATGTGTCACACATTTGAACGGAATAAATCATTTTGACACGAGCACGTCAACATTTCGACATTCCGAAAATAGTAGAAGAAGAAGCAACTTCCGGCTGGTGTACAGACATGTGCAGTAAACATATTTTCTGCCCAACCTTCGGAATAAGTGTTTTCATGCGCACCATTCAGATTAACAATCGGCATAACCCACCCGTCTCAATCGGAATGAAATTTTGATCCGAATGAGCGTGATCAGATCAGAATATTCAGTTTGGCGTGTTTACATGAAGCATGTTTATTCCGATCAGGCTTTTAATCCGGTTACTTGTGTCCATGTAAACATGGTCACTCTGTGACAACATAAGAGCCTTGGCGGAGATATGCATTCTTGGATGATCACCAAACTGTAATGGCTTCATCTGTAGCCCAAGGACCACCTCTGGTGAAAATTTCATCCAAATCCACCCAGCAGTTTTGGAGTATTGCTGCTAAAACTCTGAGAAGATAAGAGCCCTGCTGGAGGTATGCATTCTCGGATCATCACAATCAAATTTCATCATCATCAAATTTCATCCAAATCCATCCAGTAGTTTCTGGTGGAGGTATGCACTCTCAGATCATTACCCAATCTGTCCCCCGTGCCATTACACACCTTTCCTGAAAATTTCATCAAAATCCATTCATAACTTTTTGAGTTATGTTGCTAACAGACAAACCAACGCCACTAAAAAACATTACCTCCTTCCCTCCCTTGGCGGAGGTAAAAATGTTTGCCAGTTACAGGGGTCCACCGGTGATGGGCAAAAGAGATGCAGGTCGCCGACAATGCAGTCCAACCTTAATCATTATGGCTCTTTTCTCATTGGCCAGGGGTCCTGTCAATCATCCTTACGCTCTCTAACTGCTTACTCCGGAGGCTGCCAATCAAAAGACGCACGAGCTAGTGCAGGTGCAAAGCTGGGTTAGCTGCTGCAGTGAATCCGAGGGAGAAAAATAGACATTTAAAGGTAAAACCTTGCAGTTATTTCTCGTTTAAAGCCCTTGGTGTGTGAGTCAAAAGCGGCCGATAAAACGTAGATCGTTGGACGCTTATAAATTTTGTGAATTGGATAGAAAACATTTTGGTAAATAAGCTGGAGTAACCTTCATTTGACATAGCTAGGATGCTTAGCTAACTCCTGCTGTCCCATTAAAATACTGATATTGATGGTAGCTGGTAGCTTGAAAAGTAGCGCTGCTTGCTTATTTAAATGTATTTTCTAACCCTGGAAACGCCTGTTTTACTTAGCAGCCGTTGCGTATTGATGATGTGTAAGTAGTGTGTAACAAAGCGCTCGGTGTTGTGTTTCCCAGTTTCATATTCAATTTCAGGCTAAGCTCCATTGTTGATCGTTGATCTTGTTCGGGCTTCTTTATTTAACAATATGGTGCGTTCATACACAGCCAGACGGTGGTTTATGTTACGTCTAGTTTATGGTGGACTATGGCGTGTTTTCTGTCCAACCATATGGGTGTGGGTAATTGACTGGTCGGTAGAGCTCCAACAGAGAGTACCTGCCCTCCCTGGATGAGAAAGGGTAGATAGTTTAGCTGATGCTTAGCCTGCTAAGCCCTGATAGTTCCGCCTTCTTATCCTGTGTGGAGTAGAGGTGTGCCTTCCTTATGGAAGTAGTGTTGACATTAAGTACTAATATAAGCTGTGAGTGCCTGTTGTCAAAACTAACATTGAAACATTCACATTATTTTTGATAAGACTCACTGGGAGGGGAGGATCCATATGGAATGAAGTCTGATCTCATGCAGCAGACTAGTGACGTTTTTTAATCTTATCACACCTATGCATGAACCAGTTTAGCACTGCAATAAACATACTACAGTGCATCCAGAAAATATTCACAGCACTTCACTTTTTCCACATTTTGTTATGTTACAGCCTTATTCGAAATGGAGTAAATTCATTTTCCCCTCAAAACTCTTCACACAATACCCCATATTGACAACATGAATTTTTTTTTTAACATTTTTGCAAATTTATTAAAATAAAAAAATAAGAAATTACATGTACATAAGTATTCACAGCCTTTGCTCAATAGTTTGTTGACACACCTTTGGCAGCAATTACAGCTTTAAGTCTTTTTGAATATGATGCCACAAGCTTGGCGCACCTATCTTTGGGCAGTTTGGCCCATTCCTCTTTGAAGCACCTCTCAAGCTCCATCAGGTTGGATGGGAAGCATTGGTGCACAGCCATTTTCAGATCTCTCCAGAGATGTTCGATTGGATTCAAGTCTGGGCTCTGGCTGGGCCACTCAAGGATATTCACAGAGTTGTCCTGAAGTCACTCCTTTGATATCTTGGCTGTGTGCTTAGGGTCGTTGTCCTGCTGAAAGATGAACCGTCACCCCAGTCTGAGGTCAGGAGTGCTCTGGAGCAGGTTTTCATCCAGGATTTCGCTGTACATTGCTGCATTCATCTTTCCCTCTATCGTGACTAGGCTTCCAGTTCCTGCCGCTGAAAAACATCCCCACAGCATGATGCTGCCTCCACCATGCTTCACTGTAGGGATGGTATTGGCCTGGTTATGAGCGGTGCCTGGATTCCTCCAAACTTGACGCCTGGCATTCACGCCAATGAGTTCAATCTTTGTCTCATCAGACCAGAGAATTTTGTTTCTTATAGTCTGAGAGTCCTTCAGGTGCCAAACTCCAGGCGGGCTGCCATGTGACTTTTACTAAGGAGTGGCTTCGGTCTGGCCACTCTCCCATACAGGACTGATTGGTGGATTGCTCAAGAGATGATTGTCCTTCTGGAAGGTTCTCCTCTCTCTACAGAGGAACGCTGGAGCTCTGACAGAGTGACCATTGGGTTCTTGGTCACCTTCCTGACTAAGGCCCTTCTCCCCCGATTGCTCAGTTTAGACGGATGGCCAGCTCTAGGAAGAGTTCTGGTGGTTCTGAACTTCTTCCATTTATGGATGATGGCGGCCACTGTGCTCATTGGGAGCTTCAAAGCAGCAGAAAATTTTCTGTACCCTCCCCCAGATTTGTGCCTTGAGACAATCCTGTCTCGGAGGTCTACAGACAATTCCTTTGACTTCATGCTTGGTTTGTGCTCTGACATGCACTGTCAACTGTGGGACCTTATAGTCATGTATGTGCCTTTCCAAATCATGTCTAATCAACTGAATTTACCACAGGTGGACTCCAATTAAGCTGTAGAAACATCTCAAGGATGATCAGTGGAAACAGGATGCACCTGAGCTCAAGTTTGAGCTGCATGGCAAAGGCTGTGAATACTTATGTACATGTGATTTCTTAGGTTTTTATTTTTAATAAATTGGCAAAAATCTCAATACTTTTTGATGTTGTCATTATGGGAATGAATTATGAATTCAATCCATTTTGGAATAAGGCTGTAACATAACAAAATGTGGAAAAAGTGAAGTGCTGTGAATACTTTCTGGATGCACTCTATATTAGGGGTGGGAATCACCAGACACTGTAGGATCATGATACTTGGGCCTTGATGCAATACTATTATGATCTTGGGATAGGCTGAGTATTACGAGATTATACTGTATATTGTGATCTGCTATGCTGATTTTTATCTTTCCCAACTCCTAGCTAGATCTTAGGAGTAAAGGCATGTACATACTCCACAAGAATAGAGAAATGTGTTCGTTTTCTCAAGGTGGCAAGAACAAGAACAAAGTTAGTTCTGGCCAGGACATTTTATACTTCATGAGAGACTCAAGTGCAGATCTACTGGGAAATTCAGATTTCTGACCAATCACACAGTAATTGTTAGACACCACAAAAAAAAGTTCTGCCCAGATGATGTGTCAAGAACAAGCTGCAAGAACTCCCAAACCAGGCCTGCAGGAAAAGCATGACATCTTTATTTTTTTGCCGCCCTGGGAAATGGAACAAATTTCTCTGTTCTTGCTGACTATGTGCAGGGCTTTACTCCTTTGCTGTACTGACCTAAAGACAGTGAGCATTTTGCACCATCTAATGGATTCAAAAGTTAGTTTGATTTTATTGCTCTGGTATTTAAATGGGTAAGTTGGTATTTGCAACATTTATTAATCATTGTTACAACAGTACCAGTGTACTAGTGTCTCTGAATTAATACAAAATCACCACTACAAAGTATCGTGATACTACAGTGTATCAATATGTTTTATATATTTTTGATTTTGTCTTCCCCACTCCTGCAGTATAGTATTATTACACATATATTATTACACACACACACAGTATTGCATACTGTGATCCAATTTAAAAAAATAAAAATAAAAAGGTCTCCATGTTCTTGTGTGGGTTCTCAGTGGGCTCTCTGACTTCCGCAAACTTAAGACTTGCATGTTAAAGATTTTAGAGATAACAATGTTACCTCCTTGTCAGCAGGTGCTGTACTCATTCTTGCCCCACTGTAATACCAGTGACGTGCGGTGAGTTTCACTTCCGGTGAGGCTATGATGCTTTAAGGGTCAGATTTACAAATCGGATTTTTAAATTATGTTAACAAAACCAATTGCAGATCACTGTGACTTTGTTAAAAATGTCCTTATCTTCCTTTATTTAAAAAAAAAAAAAACAACAACACACAAAAAACTTGTACTTACGGTGCTCAAGCACGCCCCCTCTTATTGGGGCAATGGTACTGCACAGCCTCTGACTGTAATTTTCTGCCTCCCCTGACTGCACATCACTGTGCAATACTGCATTGGTTGCCAGGTTGAGCTTCCTGCTAAGTGATGAGACATGATAGCAACCTACAGTGGTGTGAAAAAGTGTTTGCGCCCTTCCTGATTTCGCTTTTTTTTTTTTTTTTTTTTTTTGTATGTTTGTCACATTTAAATGTTTCAGATCAAACAAATTTAAATACACAAAGATAACACAAGTAAACACAAAATTCAGTTTTTAAATGAAGGTGTTTATTATTAAGGGTAAAAAAAAAAATCCAAACCTTTTTGGCCCTGTGGAAAAAGTGATTGCCCCCCCGTTAAAACATAAATTAACTGTGGTTTATCACATCTTTGGAAAGCTGAGTTCAATTTCTCCAGCCACACCCAGACCTGATTACTGCCACACCTGTTCTCAATCAAGAAATCACTTAAATAGCACCTGCCTGACAAAGTGAAGTAGACCAAAAGATCCTCAAAAGCTAGATATCATGCTGCGATCCAGAGAAATTCAGGAACAAATGAGAAACAAATTAATTGAGATCTGTCAGTCTGGAAAAGGTTATAAAGCTATTTCTAAAGCTTTGGGACTCCAGTGACCCACAGAGAGAGCCATTATCTACAAATGGTGAAAACATGGAACAGTGGTGAACCTTCCCAGGAGTGTCCGGCCGACCAAAATTACCCCAAGAGCGCAGTGATGACTCATCCAAGAGGTCACAAAAGACCCCACAACAACATTCAAAGAACTGCAGGCCCCACTTGCTTCAGTTAAGGTCAGAGTTCATGACTCCACCATAAGAAAGAGACTGGGCAAAAATGGCCTGCATGGCAGAGTTCCAAAACAAAAGCCACTGCTGAGTGAAAAGAACATAAAGGCTCATCTCAGTTTACTGCCAGAAACATCTTGATGATCCCCAAGATTTTTGGGAAAATACTCTGTGGACTGACGATACAAAAGTTGAACTTTTTAGAAGGTGTGTGTCTCATTACATGTGGCGTAAAGGTAACACAGCATTTCAGAAAAGGAACATCATACCAACAGTAAAATATGGTGGTGGTAATGTGATGGTCTGGGGCTGTTTTGCTGCTCCAGGACCTGGATGACTTGTGGTAAATGGAATCATGAATTCTGCTGTCTACTAAAAAATCCTGAAGGAGAATGTCCGGCAATCTGTTCATGACCTCAAGCTGAAGCGCACTTGGGTTTTGTAGCTGGACAATGATCCAGAACACACCAGCAAGTCCACCTCTGAATGATTTAAGAAAAACAAAATGAAGACTTTAGAGTGGCCTAGTTAAAGTCCTGACCTGAATCCGATGGAGATGCTGTGGCATGACCTTAAAAAGGCGGTTCATGCTCGAAAACCTTCCAATGTGGCTGAATTACAACAACTCTGCAAAGATGAGTTGGCCAAAATTCCTCACTGCCGTTTATCACAAACGCTTGATTGCAGTTGTTGCTGCTAAGGGTGGCCCAACCAGTTATTCGGTTTAGGGGGCAATCACTTTTTCACACAGGCCCATGTAGGTTTGGATTTTTTTCCCTTAATAATAAACACCTTCATTTAAAAACTGCATTTTGTGTTTACTTGTGTTATCTTTGTCTAATATTTAAATTTGTTTGATGATCTGATGTCATAAACTTCCCCATGCGCTTTTCCACAGCGCATGGAGGAAGAGAAGGATGGATGGATTTACGCGGAGGGTTACACCAAACACACATTTATTGACAACACACAGTTCAAAAAGCAAACACTTACAGAAATGGAACAGTTGTGCACATAATGGCTCACACAAATAGCGTGCAGCAGGCAGACCACTGTGCACTGTGGCCACAAAAACTGACAGGACAAAAATGCTCGGGTAAACAGAGTTCTCAAGGACGCTCGACTGGCATGGGAGAAGAGCTGGGCAGCAGTGCCCGAGCGTAGCAGTTGTGCTGCAAGAGGAAACGCTACAGACAAGCGTTGCAGCACAACTGCAAACAGAAACGCAGAAAAGCTCTTACTCATCGTGCAGGAACAGTCCGAGTCATCCAAGTCTGACCGCAAGCATACACACAAATAATCCTTCGGGACGTGATGGTCAAACGGCGGAGAACAACCGTCTAACATGTACAATGGTCCAGCGGTGTTTGTCTAGCGAAGAGCCGCTTAAATGCAAACACCGCTGGCCACACAAATTGGGCACACCTGGGCAAGGCGCGGGAAAGATAATTACCGGGGCTGAGAACAGCTGATGGAACCAGAGGGAGAGCGAGGGGGCGTGGCTGGACCGACAGACTGTCAGCAGCGTGGGAGAAAGTAGGTCACCGAGGCTGACTAACGGCTGCCGGTCAGGGAGTGGATATGGAATAAGTACAAATTACACAAAATGCACATAAACAGTAAAACCAAAACCCACAGAGAGATCGAGGCCGAGCTGGGGAAAGTCAAGCCGGCTCGGCTCGTGACAATCTGAAACATTTAAGTGTGACAAACATACAAAAAAATGAGAAATCAGGAAAGGGCAAACACTTTTTCACACCACTGTATGTAAGGAGTGGAGGTATTTATCGTGGTTTTAACCCACTGGTAACAGGAACAATAATGAGTCACTTTGCAAATAAGTGTGGTTAGGCTTCATATGCAGGCTAATTCAGTGAAAGGCAAGGGTGACTGAATTGCTGAGGGTTTACTTCACCAAGCACTACAATGTTAACTAATTTATGTTTGTTGTTATGTATCTGGCAAGTTAAAATGATCGGAATTCACAGAGTCAGTGATTTTAATCCATCAACATCCTCCAGCCTTCAGACAAACTAAACCTGCCAACATTTGGATTTCAGAATAAGGGAGTTTTTTTTCCTGTTGTCTGGGTGGTGAGGAGAGTTCTAAAAAGCTATAAATGTATAGAAATATTATCACAGAAATAGAGAATAACAGAATAACAAAATAGAGAATAACAGAAATGACTGCATCTTTGGTAATTTATTTCATTAAATATAATTTTATTAATTTTTTTAAAATCAGATAAAATTAATGTTCTGTTCTGGCTCTGCAAAGTTATGGTCAAAAGTGTAAATTGTATAAGGAAAAAAAGCCAATTTTACCATAATCTGTTTCAAATTTATTTAAAAAAAGCAACAGTAATTTTATTTAAAAAAAAAATAGACAAATTTGCCATAAAATAATCCACAAGTTTATAATAAAATCCCAAATGTACAAGAACAGTCATAATTTTGCAAGAGGAAATTACAAGTTTGAGGAAAATGGTTGCAAATTTAGGTAAAAACAGATTTACAGTGGGAAAAATGTAGAAAACTACAAAAAATGATTATAAATTTATGAGAAAAACCTCAAACCTTCAAGACGAAAGTCATGACTCAAGTATTAAGTGGCTGCTTTTGTACTCTTACACAACTCAACTAGTAATTTTTTGGGTGTCTTCTTTTAGTTAGTAAGTTTATAAGACAGCACTGCTTTTACATGAGTACAATTTCTGGCTACTATATCCATCTCTGATCATATAATTTGACAAGTTTACCCTGTTACCCTTACCCTTATCTCTGACTTTGGTTTTGGGAATTAGAGCTCAAAGGTCAAGGTCAAAATGCCAAACAAAGAGGCTGAGGGGTAACACTGGCAGCTGCCAATATTTTTTTATTATGTTTGTTTTGGGGGTAGAAAAATAATGCCATATTCTGTGCCAGTTTTAAATGCCTTTTTTATTTTCTGATATTCCAAAATCTGTCCACAAGGCCGATATCAGTCTTTTTTTTTTATTTGTTAATGCCTATAGTAAATGAACATTTTAGTTAAATATATACACTATATATTATTGACTATTTGTCCATTGACCTATGGTCAAATATGTCAAACACAAACATCCTGAATGATGCTAATTTAAGCAAGCAACTTCTTTATTAATGAAGGAACCATTCTAAATTTCTACCCAAAATATTACTTTTCCCCCAATGCCAGAGGAAATGTTTGTAATCCTGCTACAGTTCATATATAGACACCTCAGCATCATTTTTTTACTACTTTCTGATTCCTGATCCAATCCAAATTAACAAGCTATAAAATAAATTGATGAATATATTATTTTATGAAGTTGATCAAATGTTTGGCTTATACTATCACAAATGGGTTTTACACTGTTTGTGTTGATGGTATTGTGTAGGGCTGTCATGGTCGAGGAATTTCCCCTGCGGTGACAGTGGATAGCTCAACACCGCAATATGCGGTATTATTGCAAATGTTTTTAGGACCCTGTGGTCTAGTAATTTAAACAGGGTTCATAACTTATGTGGCAAATGATGGAAGCTGTGAGAAACTTGCTGCAGCTCCACTCTGAACTTTGTGTGCATGTGTGACAATTGTGCAGAGCTCCCATCTTTCTAGGCATGAACTGCTGATTCTGTTGAAAAAACAAACAAACAAAAAAAACCAATCATTTTCATAAAGCAGTGGCGGTAACTCTCAGTATTTCAACTACAGGGTGTGTGGACTGAAGACTGCAGTGATGTTCAGCTTATTTAAACAGGACAGCCTACGTACAGGACCCTGCATGGCTCTTGTCTCCATGATTTTTGGATTTTTGCCACTGTCCAAAAAATCACGTTCAAACAAGCAATGCACTATGCAGTAGTTGTTTCTCTCTCAAGCTCAATTATTAGGATCATCAATACTCCGCTCAGAAGGAAATAACACGCTTTGTGCCCTTTCATTGTTCACTGTCACGGCTGTATTTAGCAATTCGTCCGAACGCTTCCACCACTAACTGCCTGCTGGAGTCCATCTGGAGAGAGAGAGCACCCGGTGCTGGCGGCTTCCACAGTACCAGGTGCAAACATGCTGTTGGCAATAAAAATGCACTTAACATTTAGCAGTTAATAACACAGGGTTACAAAAATATTTTTTTGTAAGTTGTCTGTGTTTTTTCAACTGATTTAAGACAATTTTGCACCGCTGAATCCGAAAATGACATCCGTTTCTCTCGATCAGGTGCTAAGTAAAAGCCTGTACTTACTTAGTACTTACTTAGTACTGTGCATGTACTTACCTTTATATAAAGGCAGGTACATGTAAATTGAATGTTACGTCATCATTGTTCAAAATTCAGAGAATTTCAAGACATAAAAAAGAATTTTGCATCATATACAGTGAAAATACCCGTACATGTGAACAAAAATGTATAAAACAACATGTGGCCATAATTCAAAAAGTTGACCTGATTGAGTAAAACCAATGTGATTTTTGGATTCATCACATCAAAATTGTCCTAAATCAGCCAAAAAAACTTAGACAGTAAATTTGGTGTTGACCAGTGTAAACAATAGGGGCACATAAGTGAACAACGAGATATAGCCACACACCCACAAAAAAGTGAATACTATGGTTGTTACGGTTGCTCGTTATTCTCCGCGGTAGGCTTGTCCATGGTGCGGTACTACATAAATGCGGCTGTTGCAACATCCCTAGTATTGTGCATGTTCAGATGTTTCCACTTGGCCCTATATAAGAATATAATATTCCCTTACTGATATCTTCATCTTTTCCACTTTCTTGCTCAGATGGCGTCTGCTAATGCCACATATGGACAAAAGGAGTCCACGGACCAGAACTTTGATTATATGTTTAAAATCCTCATCATTGGCAACAGCAGCGTAGGGAAGACTTCCTTCTTGTTCCGATATGCAGACGACTCATTCACGCCAGCCTTTGTCAGCACAGTGGGCATCGACTTCAAGGTCAAGACCATCTATAGGAACGACAAAAGGATAAAGCTGCAGATCTGGGTAAGAGAACAAACACACTGAGGGATATATTTACATATTTCACATGTCTGTGTTCTCCCAGAGCAAGTCTGTTGGACTGAATTAAGACAAATTAAGACTGAATTAAGACAAATGTGGTGGGGGTTTTGTAAAGAATGGACCACCCCATCAGTCATATAGCTTCAGATTCTTACATGGTTGTGGAAAAATAAACATGAATTTTTTTTCCCCTCTGAAACACTTAAGCGTCTTGTTTCGGTCAGTCTATCTATTTTACACTGCATTCCAAATTATTATGCAAATAATATTTGTCTCTGATTTCCTAAATAATCGATGCAAATGACAGTCAGTATAATTTTCAAGTCATCAACCGTTGGAGCATAATTCAAATTTTATTGAACAAACCTCTCAATGATAACTATTTTCTTGCAAAAAAACCCCCAAACAACTCAAAATGCACTGTTCCACCGCTGCCAATGGTGCACATGTGACTGAGATCATCCTGCGCAGTTCGCCCCACTCGGGACACGAACCCGCGACCTACCAGTCAACTACACAGTTCGAGCATGGGAGACACAGCACGATCGCGCTGAGCTAAAGGTCCGACCGATAGCTCAGCGCTACCGATACTATATGAGGCTTTTCGGGAGGGAGGTTTTACTAACGTTCTACGCCGAACAGTGCTAGTTGGCATCCGTTACACTCTCCCCCTTAAACCTCACTCCCATCCCGGGTTCACGGCACCATTGTGACTGAGATCATCCTGCGCAGTTCGCCCCACTCGGGACACGAACCCGCGACCTACCAGTCAACTACACAGTTCGAGCATGGGAGACACAGCACGATCGCGCTGAGCTAAAGGTCCGACCGATAGCTCAGCGCTACCGATACTGTATGAGGCTTTTCGGGAGGGAGGTTTTACTAACGTTCTACGCCGAACAGTGCTAGTTGGCATCCGTTACACACATACCTTGTCGGGGTGCAGCAGCTTGTGTGCCTCAGCAACCTCCGGAGCTATGTTGACGGGAGCCTAGTGCTCCCAGAAGGTTCAACTATGTCGAACAGGTCCGTGTGGGGTAGAGGCCAGACTAAAGAGTGCACCCTGGTCCTCCAGGTCGGAGGTTGTGCAGCATGTAACAAATCACTCACGGAAAACCCAAGTTTGTTACAGCAACAAATGTCCCAACGGCGGAACAGGCGGAAGAGGAGAGCAAACTCCCAACGGCTGTGAAGGCGGAGGAGGACAGACAGTTGCACGAGAAGAAGGGTCTCGGAAAGCCTTGGCAGGCAACCTTTCTACAGGGTGGACCAAGCTCTCGACAGCCCAGCAATGGAAGGCAGTTGGTCTAGGGGAGGGACCCCCGACAAACGTCCACGGCTGAAGACGGAGATGCAGGACCCCTGCAGTGCCACAAACCTCTGCATCACGCATATCCGTTTCATGATGAGTCACACCAATGTTGCACGAGATGGTGCTCGTCCTCTGGGGATCCGCCAGGGAGGAAGAGTGCCGGGCCCTCAGCCTCAAAGGGGCCCACCCTCAGCTACCGGAGGTCACCTCACCTCGTCCTGCAAGACCAGGGGATGGGGAACGAGAAATGCTACTGGCCGAAAAGAGACGCCAAAGGAGAGGAACGTCAACATCCTCCAGTGGAACGCAGAAGAAGAAGAAGAAGCACTGTTCCAAATTATTATCCACAACAGAGTTTCAAAACATTTTATTGGTTGTAAAGAACTGAAATGGTCATTTGTTGAAGTTGCAGCATCAGGAGGTCATATTTACTGAAATTAAAAGCTATTCCAACCAAAAACATCTTAACAGTCCAAGTTGCATGTTAACATAGGACCCATTCTTTGATATAACCTTCACAGTTCTTGCATCCATTGAACTTGTGAGTTTTTGGAGAGTTTCTGCTTGAATTTCTTTGCAAGATGTCAGAATAGCCTCCCACAGCTGCTGTTTTGATGTGAACTGCCTCCCACCCTCATAGATCTTTTGCTTGAGGATGCTCCAAAGGTTCTCAATAGGATTGAAGTCAGGGGAGGATGGGGGCCACACCATGAGTTTCTCTCCTTTTATACCCATAGCAGCCAGTGACACAGAGGAATTCTTTGGAGCATGAGGTGGTACATTGTCATGCATGAAGATAAATTTTGCTGTGGAAGGCACTGTTCTTCTTTTTGTACCGTGGAAGAAAGTGCTCAGTCAGAAACTATTTACTTTGCTGAGGTCATTTTCACACCGTCAGGGACCCTAAAGGGGCCTACCAGCTCTCTCCATGATTCTGGCACGTTGGTGGCCAGATGGTGGCCATCCACCAACCATCCACTACTCCATCCATCTGGACCATCCAGGGTTGCACGGCACTCATCAGTAGACTGTTTGAAAATTAGTCTTCATGTATTTCTGGGCCCACTGCAACCATTTCTGTTTGTGAGCATTGGTTAGGGGTGGCCAGATAGTAGGTTTATGCACAACTGCAAGCCTCTGGAGGATCCTACACCTTGACGTTTGTGGGACTCCAGAGGCACCAGTAGCTTCAAAACCTGCTTGCTGCTTTGTAATGGCATTTTAACAGCTGCTCTATTAATCTGATGAATTTGTCTGGCAGAAACCATCCTCATTATCCTTTTATCTGCACGAACCCGCCTGTGCTCTGAATCAGCCACAAATTTCTTCACAGTACGATGGTCGCGCTTAAGTTTTCATGAACTATTTAATGTTTTCATACCTTTTCCAAAGCATTGCACTATTTGACACTTTTCGGCAACAGAGAGATCCTTTGTCTTTCCCATATTGCTTGAAAGCTGTGGCATGCTTAATAGTGTGGAACATCCTTCTTAAGTAGTTTTCCTTTAATTGGGCTCACATGGCAAACTAATTGGGACAGATGTCTGAGATTGATATCAGTGATCCAAAGAGCCCTGAGACACAATACGATCCATGAGTTTAATTGAAAAACAAAAAACTGAATGTTTATGACACTAAATCCTATTTACATAATAATTTGGAATGCGGTGTAAAGAAAGTAGCAAAATTCAGCACCAGCAGTGAAATTTGTCATTCCTGCATCTAACTTTGCAGTGTTTCCTTATGGGTCTATAGACTTGCCTTTCTGGTATCTCAACATCACAATTGGCATCTTTAGATTTGTGTATTTAATGACATTAAATAACGACAGTTGAAATTGCAGCGGTGATTGCTCTTTTAAAAAAGGTCTTCATCAGATTTTAAATAAATCATAGTAATGTTAGTTTATATTAAAGTGCCCCTGTTATGCTTTTTGGGAACCCAGCCACCCTCCCAAGCCCGATAAATGGAGATGGTTGTGTCAGGAGGGATATCTGGCACAAAATCTTTGTCAAATTAAAGATCGCCAATGAGACTTCCATACTGGATCGGTCGAGGCCCGGGCTAACAACAACTGCCACTGGTGCTTTTAACTGATGGGGTCCCAGTGGAAATTGGACTACTGTTGGTCGAAGGTCGAGGAGGAGGAGAGGGGGGAGGTGTGTTTGGAGGCAGAGAGAGAAAAGGAAAGGTAGAAGTGTGGGAGTGAGAGTAGGGACTTTAAATGTAGGGACTATGACTGTTAAAGGGAGAGAGCTTGCTGATATGATGGAGAAAAGGAAGGTAGGTATACTGTGTGTACAATAATTCAGATGGAAGGAAAGCAAGGTTAGGAGTAGGGCTGGGAATCATCAGTCATGTCCAGAACAGATTCAATTCCGATTCTTGATGTTCTGAATTAATTCAATTCCGATTTGATTCAATCCAATCCCAATTCACTCAGGAAAAATACCATTTTAATAGCTATTTTACTTGCCAGGAAAAAAATTCTTGGACACCTAATGCTGGAAATTGTACCAGGAATACTCTAAATCTTGTTGATACATAATCACATAAAGAACTGACCCAAAATCAGTTACAATAATGCACTTTCTATTATTTAACGTATGATTTCATGAAGTGCTGACAAGTGCTTTCTTTAGTGCAAAGGTATTGTAGTGTCAATTTAACAACCCAGAGTAAGTAAACAAATTCAGTGCATGAAGCATGTATACATAATCTCACTGTATTTGCCAGCAACTTTAGATTTCAGATGTATCAGGCATTCAGTGCAACTAGAATATACTTTTTGTAAACAGTAATAACTGACAGGGTGCCCGCGATGTCTAAAAAAGTCTAAAATTACACATTTTCAATTTTAGGCCTAAAAAAGTCTAAAATACAAGGATATTTTGTACTGTGAGTCTAAAATTGAGTTTGAGTAATTTAAGACCTACGTTTCAATGCAAAATATCGATAAAGGATTAATGTTTTTTTTTTAAGTATTGTTCTTATGTCTTTTCCACGCCATTCAGTTTTTTTTCTGTTATGGTGGCAGTTATGGTCCGTGTAGTTCTACATTGTAGAACTACACGGACCATAACTGGTCGGGAACCTATGGCTCGCGAGCCAGATGTGGCTCTTTTGATGGCTGCATCTGGCTCGCAGACAAATCTTTAAACTTTAAAGATTTTGTTTTTACAAGAGCGCCGAGTGTCTGCTGCTCTGTATATAGTTTTTGAATCATCTTCCGTGTTGCGGCCATTACGAGCTCAGATCACACGAGACGGCCCGCTGAATTTAAGCATTTATTTATTTATTTTCTACTCGTTTCAGTTCTGCATTTAATATGAACCCTGAGTTTGAAATAAACGTTTGAATTTAAATTTGAATATCCCGGAAGCCGCTGCACATCCGGGTACTCCAGGCTCAGCCAATATTGATCCAGATCGCATAGTTTTAGAATCATCGGCCATTACGAGCTCAGATCACACGAGACGGCCTGCTGAATTTAAGCATTTATTTATTTATTTTCTACTCGTTTCAGTTCTGCATTTAATATGAACCCTGAGTTTGAAATAAACGTTTGAATTTAAATTTGAATATCCCGGAAGCCGCTGCACATCCGGGTACTCCAAGCTCAGCCAATATTGATCCAGATCGCATAGTTTTAGAATCATCGGCCATTACGAGCTCAGATCACACGAGACGGCCCGCTGAATTTAAGCATTTATTTATTTATTTTCTACTCGTTACAGTTCTGCATTTGATATGAACCCTGAGTTTGAAATAAACGTTTGAATTTAAATTTGAATATCCCGGAAGCCGCTGCACATCCGGGTACTCCAGGCTCAGCCAATATTGATCCAGATCGCATAGTTTTAGAATCATCGGCCATTACAAGCTCAGATCACACGAGACGGCCCGCTGAATTTAAGCATTTATTTATTTATTTTCTACTCGTTTTAGTTCTGCATTTAATATGAACCCTGAGTTTGAAATAAACGTTTGAATTTGAATATCCCGGAAGCCGCTGCACATCCGGGTACTCCAGGCTCAGCCAATATTGAGCACCAGAAGTCGCATTAATGGTAAGAAATACTCATCATTGATTAGCAACAGCATAACAATGTTATTAAAAAGAATTCAGAGACTTATTGTACTTTAAAAGTGTTGAAATTACATAAAATGCACACATTTACTTGTATTTTTAGTTTTAAACATATTGTATGGCTCTCACGGAATTACATTTAAAAATATGTGGTGTTCATGGCTCTCTCAGCCAAAAAGGTTCCCGACCCCAGTTCTACATGAAATGTTGCTGTTAGTGGAACGCACAATAAAACTACAGATGTGAAACGGAAATGTACTGTCGTCACAGGATGCTGGAGCAAGCATTTTGGCTCTGGTCTGAATGAGCTGTGTGCGCGAGCAAGGCGGGAATAGTTGTGAAGTAACGTGCGAATGGCAGGAGAGAAAGCTAGCAGGACAAAACTAAAAAGATGGGCAAATGTAAATTTAATGACAGTTGGCTCTCAAGAGATGACTTTGCAGACTGGCTCAAACGCGTTCCCAACGACGACACTGAGGCGTACTGCACGTTGTGCAAAAGAACACTTAAACTCGGGACCCTGGGCGTCAGGGCACTGGAGTCACACATCAAAGCTAGCAAACACCAGGAATCAGCAAATGCAGCACGCAACTCTCATGGAATTGCTCAGTTCTGTTTGGTTGCAAGCAGCACGTCAAGAAATAATACAAATGATATTCGCGATCTAATGGGCTCGACTGAAACGATGAAGGCAGAAGTTCTGTGGGCGCTTAACACCGTGGCTAAACACCAGTCATACAGAGCTAATGACAACATCGGGGAACTGTTTCAAGCAATGTTTCCCGACTCGACAGTAGCCAAAACATTCCAATGCGGGAGAGACAAGACCGCCTATATCATCCGATTTGGAGTAGCAGAGTTCGTCAAGAAAGATTGTATCTCAAAGGTTTGCACACAGGCTTGTTTGCGACTACATTGCAATACATGGGGGCGTTACCAGGGTTCCACTTACACCTGACTTAATGAAATCTGTCATGGCTGCCAGGTCACGGTACCGTGTGCATTTGGACGAAGAGAGGAAGAGGAAGGAGGCAGAGACACGGGAAGAAAAGGGCACACGCAGAGGAGCAGTTACAAGACCTGAAAGTCAAGAGGGACAGTCTGCATACAGTCATTGAGAGCCTGGGCAAAGATGCAGATGAGTTGGCAGAGCAAGCAGAGGGCAAGGCTGGGAGCAAAATGGCACAGCTCCTCTCAAAATCAAATGCTCTGAGGAGGGCTGCTAAAGACAAACTCTCCCAGCTTAAGGTTCTGGAGGACGAAATTGCCACCAAAAGTGCAGAGCTTAGAAGCATGTAAAATAATGAAAATAATGGGTGTATATATGTTCGTTTCATTGACAATAAACGTCAATTGACCGCAATCTGGGTTTGTTCTTTCTTTTTTTAATACTTCGTGAAGGTCGTAAATTTAATCCATGATGGTCTAAAAAAGGTCTAAAAAAGTCTAAAATTGCACTTGTTAAAACCTGCAGACACCCTGAACTGAGAAAATGCTAAACTTGTGAGGCTAAATTGAGTATGTGTGCAAAACAGCCAACGTGCAACTGGTCCATTATTTCTACAGCGGGTGTAGAAGAGCTTGAAATAACGAGGCGATGTGATTTATAAACCAAAGTTTAATACCAGCTTCGCTCCTCTAACAAGTCTCATCTCAGTGCAGAAGCAGAATAAGAGGTCGAACACAGTCAGACCTTCATACTTATACCTACACACAACAAAAGACATTGCATATCAAAGCTGACATCCCGCATTAACTTAATCCCCCCTCCTTTGTCCTCTGTCTCCTCCACCTGACCCTGGGTGGTCAGGGAGATCGATCTCCTCCATTGTCCTCCGTCTCCTCCACCTGACCCTGGGTAGTCAGGGAGATCGATCTGGTCTCCACCGCTGCGACTCCGTATGCTCTTTGATCTTCGCTGGCGGTCGAGACCTCTTGTCCTGTTCTGAGGCATGAGGTCATTGCACATATGTAATCACTAAACATTCTAATATGTCTATACATATGTAGGTATGGAATATATGATTAATATAAACCACAGCCCCCCCCCCCCCAAACGACTAAGAAAAGGACAGTCAAAGTAAGTTTACAGTTTAAGATAATTTCTATGACATACTATACTGTTAAACCTCTTGACAGGGAAAACAAGGAAGAATCTTTCCAGCAGTCATGCTCCTGTAGAGAATTCAGTGGTAACCATAACAGTATATTAATATCACAAATCAGCCTTAAAACTGTCATGGCACAATCTGATAACATAGTTAACAACTCTTGGTTAATTTGCATCAGTCCCTGTGCCGTCTGGGTTTTAATCTTCTCCCGAATCTGCTGTAGGTCCGCTTTGGCATCCTGGTGGGACCCTCCTGTAAGGAATCTGCAGCTTGGGGAGGAGAGTGGTTATTTGTTCCCTGCAGGGGGGTTGAGTCTTTTTTCTTGGGGGGGTCTACCCCGCCGAGGTGCCCTCGCCACCCGTGCAGGTTCGTCTCTCAACAAGAAAGCAGGTTTAAGTCTGTCAATGCTGACTGTTTCTTTTCTGTCCCCTAAATCAAGCACAAAATACTTATCACCAGGTTCCAGCTCTCTGAATGGTCCGTCGTATGGTGGACAGAGGGTTGATTTTAAAGCTTCATGCCTAACAAAAACAAACTCGGCGTTTTTTAAAGCTTGGGGGACAAAAACCCGTGGAAAAGAGTGATGTGCCGGTCCAGGGAGAGTGTCCGGTCCGTTGCTGCCTAAAGGCCTCAGGGTTGGAAGATGCCCAGGCTCTGGGTTCTCTGGTAAAAACTCACCTGGGAGTCTGAGAGGTTGTGCAAAAACTAATTCTGCTGGGGAGGTGTCTAGATCCTCTTTAGGCGCAGCACGCAACCCCAATAAAACCCAGGGGAGTTTATTTACCCAATTTGTATCCGTTAGCGAGGCCCTGAGGGCGGCCTTTAAAGATCTGTGAAAACGTTCGCATAACCCATTAGCCTGAGGGTGATAAGCGGTGGTGCGGTGAATTGTCGCCACTAAGCTGCTGGCCATGGCTGACCACAGCTCTGAGACAAATTGAGGCCCCCTATCGGACGTGATGTCCGATGGGACGCCGAAACGTGCCACCCAGTTTGTCAAAAAAACGCGAGCGACTTCCACCGCTGTGGTTGACGCCAGAGGGACCGCCTCAGGCCAGCGCGTAGTACGGTCTATCATTGTTAACAGGTGTGTGAAGCCTTGAGACGAAGGTAGTGGTCCCACGAGGTCGACATGAACGTGGTCAAACCTTCTAGCTGGGATTCGAAAAGGGTCTAGAGGGGCTTTTGTGTGTTTGTGTATTTTGGCGCGCTGACAAGACATGCAAGTTTTTGCCCATTCCTTTACATTTTTGCGCAGGCCCGGCCAAACAAACTTTTCGGCGACCATTTTAACCGAGGCGCGCGAGGGAGTGAACCGAGTCGAAAATGCGGCGGCGCCATGCAGCTGGGACTACCGGGCAAGGTCGGCCGGTTGAAACGTCGCAGATTAGGGGGGGTACACCGTCACGCAAACCCCTTTCCTCCAGTCTTAACCCTGCTGGTCCAGACAGGAGCGCGCGCACGTCCGCGTCGCTGCTTTGTTCCTCTGCCATGGCTGCGTAATCTATCCCTACGTGAATTGGGGCCGCGTACGCGTCCGCGTTGGCGAAGAGTTCTGCGGCTGAGGTAGTATAATCTGTCTCCTCGTGCTCTGGCGATGTCACAGCGCGAGAGAGGCAGTCTGCTACCACGTTAAGTTTGCCTGCCACATGTCGAATGTCTGTGGTGAACTCTGAAATTGCAGCTAGCTGTCTTTGTTGCCTGCCTGACCATGGTTCTGAAATTTTAGCCATTGCAAAAGTGAGCGGTTTGTGGTCTACAAAAGCCGTGAAACGCCGCACTTCTAACCAGAACTGGAAGTGGCGGATGGATAAATGAAGCGCTAGCAGCTCCCTGTCAAAAGTGCTGTATTTACGCTCGGTTTGGTTTAAAGATTTGCTAAAAAATGCTAAAGGTTGCCAGGTTCCGCCAACATGTTGTTCCACGACTGCCCCTATGGCCAGGTCTGAAGCGTCTGTGGTTAACGCTATGCGGGCCGAGGGATCAGGGTGAACCAACAATGTGGCATTCGCTAGAGCACTTTTTACTTCCTCGAAGGCGCGTTCGTGCTCCGGGGTCCATTCGGCCGCGTTGGAAGGCTTTTGTTTTCTGAGCGCGGCATACAGGGGCTGCATGAGTTGAGCTGCACGGGGGAGGAAACGGTTGTAAAAATTCACCATTCCCAAAAATTCTTGCAGCGATTTGACCGTTTGTGGTCGTGGAAAATTTTTTACCGCGTGGACTTTGTCTGGCAATGGGACTGCCCCCTTCGGTGAAACTCTATGTCCCAAAAAATCAATTTGTGACACACCGAATTTGCATTTGGCTGGGTTGATTATTAACCCGTGCTCTTCTAGTTTCTGAAAAACTGTAGTGAGGTGTTGTTCGTGTTCTTCCTCTGATGGGCTGGCTACCAGCATATCGTCGAGGTAGACGAACACGAAGGGGAGGTCGCGTAATACCGCGTCCATCATGCGCTGAAAGGTTTGAGCAGCGCCTTTGAGGCCAAACGGCATCCGCAAAAATTCAAAAAGACCGAAAGGGGTTATTACAGCCGTTTTAGGAATGTCTTCCGCTCGAACGGGGACTTGGTGATAGCCGCGGACCAGGTCTATTTTAGAAAAAATACGCACACCCGCCAGATGTAGTGAAAAATCTTGGATGTGAGGAATTGGGTAGCGGTCATGCACTGTCACATTGTTTAATCTGCGGTAATCGCCGCACGGTCTCCAAGAACCGTCGGTTTTCGGGACCACGTGGAGTGGCGATGCCCAGGGGCTTTTCAAGCGTCTAATAATGCCCAATTTTTCCAGGGTGGTAAACTCGTCCCGTGCTATGGCGAGCTTGGTCGCGTCTAAGCGCCGAGCTTTGGCGAACACGGGTGGGCCCGTTGTGGGAATGAAGTGTTCAACCCCGTGTTTCGCTACTGTTGCTGAAAATTTGGGAACTGTGAGTGCTGGAAATTGGGTGAAGAGTTGGTCAAACTTACCTCCTGCTGTTGTGACGTTGGCCTGCACGGGTGGTGGAGAAACTCGAGCTGAGCAGGGGATAGAAGAAAATGACAGTGCATTAACCAAGCGTCTATTTGCTAGATCGACTAACAACCCATGTGCACACAAAAAATCAGCGCCCAACAAGTTAAAACTCACCGCCGCTACAATAAATGTCCATCTATAGTTGCGGCCGTGAATGCAAAGAGGCAGGCTCCTTTCACCGTAAGTGTCGATGATCGAGCCGTTGGCTGCCATCGCCCCATTACCCCAGGGACCCATGGCCCGATCTGCGTGGGAAGGGGTGATAAAACTCAGTCGAGCTCCGGTGTTGATCAGGAATTGTCTCCCGGTGTGTTCGTCAGTCACATAAAGAAGCTTATTTTTTTCGCCGAGAACCGCAGCCGTTAACGGTTCTCGGCTTTGGCGTTTTCCCGAACTTTTGAACTTGCAGGGGGGAACGCATTTGTACGCCCTTTCGGCGAAACGGTGGTTCTCCGCTGCTCTGGGCATCCGCGCTGAGATCTGCGGATGCTGCTGTGGCCCTCTGTTCGCCGCAGGCGTTGATGAGTCGCTGCGCTTCGCGGGCCAGCGCGCGGAAGTCTTGCTGGGTGCTGCACCGCATGTTGACCAGCGTCCCTCTCATGTGTGGCGGCAGAGTGCTGAGGAAGATATGTTGGAAGAGGAAGTTGTCGTTGTCCTCTTCCTTGAGCTGCAGCATGTCCTCCATGAGGGCCTTGGGTCTGCATCCTCTGTGGCTGTAGATCGCCAGGATCTTCTCTGCTCTCTCTTCGGCTGAGGGGACGAAGTTCTCGACGATGGTCGCCTTAAGTTCTCTATATTTGTCATGGGTGGGCGGCCGTTGGATTATGCTCCGCGCACATCTCGACGTGGCAGCGTCGAGTTTGGCGACGATGTGATAAAATTTTGTGTCGTCTGCCGTTATGCCCACCAGTGCAAACTGAGCCTCAGCTTGCTGGAACCACGAGCTCGGGTCTTCTTGCCAGAAGTCTGGCAGCTTGACGGTGACGGCGCTTGTGTGGGCCGTCCCTGATGTGTCCTCTGGGTGAGAGCGCCTTTCTTCAGCTCTCACGGCGGGGCTGGTGCTCGGTTGAGCCCTCTCTGTAGCTTCTGCCGTGGGGGAATGTCGTTCATCTGTTCCCCTGTCTGCATGGGCGCCGGCGCTTGCCTGGGTCGCCTCTGATGAGTCAATCGCGGGAGAACGTCTCTGTTCCATCCTCGCGTCAGGGTCACCAGTGTAGAAGAGCTTGAAATAACGAGGCGATGTGATTTATAAACCAAAGTTTAATACCAGCTTCATTCCTCTAACAAGTCTCATCTCAGTGCAGAAGCAGAATAAGAGGTCGAACACAGTCAGACCTTCATACTTATACCTACACACAACAAAAGACATTGCATATCAAAGCTGACATCCCGCATTAACTTAATCCCCCCCTCCTTTGTCCTCCGTCTCCTCCACCTGACCCTGGGTGGTTAGGGAGATCGATCTCCTCCATTGTCCTCCGTCTCCTCCACCTGACCCTGGGTAGTCAGGGAGATCGATCTGGTCTCCACCGCTGCGACTCCGTATGCTCTTTGATCTTCGCTGGCGGTCGAGACCTCTTGTCCTGTTCTGAGACGTGAGGTCATTGCACGTATGTAATCACTAAACATTCTAATATGTCTATACATATGTAGGTATGGAATATATGATTAATATAAACCACAGTGGATACCATATTTGCAGCATTGAAGCAAAGAATATATGTAAACATGTTTCCGAGGGATCGTGCTAACGAGGGATCATGCTAACGAGGTTAGCAAGTAATCAACCTTGAGATTCTGCCGTCACCGGAGTATAATTATCAACACTGGTGCATAAACTAGTTTGAAAATGAGACTGCCACTCACCTGCATTCCACCATTCATCCCATGTACGCCTGTAACGAACATGTTAATGATGGCTAGCAGGATAGCAACGTAAACAACTGTCATCCAAGTATAGTATTGGAGGAGGCTGTGACAAATTTCCAGGTGAGAGCCCCACCTGATAACATTATAAACTTAAACATGACGGCTTTGGTTTTGTCGAGCTCTTGTCTACCTTCACAGTTCTTGAATCCATTCCATCAGCTGCGCGCTGCCATTTTGATCCACTTTGACCTGCAGCTTAACTCTCGCACAATTGTTCAATTATGCAAGAGTTCTGCCGGCTCAAGGAAAACTAGTGTTTTGTGTTTCATAGACATAAAAACATTATATTAAAAGCTCGATCCATGGATTTTGTGAATCAATATCAGCTCAGTAAAACGTGAATCAGAGAATCAGTCTTTTGAATCCCATCTTTTGAACCCACTCCTTGCTAGGAGCTTTGAAGGTGGATTTAAACTCTTCTACCATGGTGTAGGTGGGAAGAGAAATGGAGTCGGGGTAATCTTGAAAACTATGTGAAGAGTGTTCAAGAAGTGAAGAGGGAGTCAGACAGAATCATGAGTTTGAAACTAGAAATGGAAGGTGTAATGATGAATGTTAGTATGTATGCCCCGCAAGTTGGATGTCAGGTAGAAGAGAAAGAGGAATTCTGGAGTAAATTGGATGAAGTGGTAGAGAATGTTCCCGGGGGGAGAGAGTGGTAATTAGAGCAGACTTTAATGGGCATGTAGGTGAAGAAACAGAGGTCATGAGGAGGTGCTGGGTAGGTATGGTCTTAAGGAGAGAAATGAAGAAGGACAGATGGTTGTGGATTTAGCTATAATGATGGAAATGGCTATGGTGAACAGATATTTCAAGAAGGATCGGCTCTGAACCCTGTATTGTTTTCTGTGGGCAGGTTGACAGATGTGGTCAGGCAAGAGTCTGCATGGACCATGATGTTGGCAGACAGCATTGTGATCTGTAGTGAGAGCTGGGAGCAGGTGGAAGAAAATTTGGAGAGGTGGAGGTATGCACTGGACAGAAGACTGCTGCTTCATCCATGTGCCACCGTTGTCCTTTGCGGCACCGCAGGTTCAACATGGCGCTCCTCCTGGTGCATGGCTATCTAAAAATTAAAAGTTAATAATAAAAATATACCACCATGTAGGGCTGTGCAATATGATAATATATATCGGATGATGATATAAAAACGTCTATCGTTTCTTAGAATACTCTGTCGTTTATAGTGTGGAGAAAGGAAATAGGCGAGGCAGTGAGCTGGACAACACATGAACTTTATTCCTTCTCCAACATACAGTACAATAAAAGAACTCCTGGGTCTCTGTGCATTCTCCTTTTATACCTTTAATTCCACGCATTGAGACCCGGAACCTCCAACCATAATACATTGTTTGGAACAAAGATCTGTGTGGCACATCAGCATAACATCACGCTGGCACTGCTTCTCACACCCTTCTTCTTCCAGCGGCTCCAGCGTTCTCTCCTCTCGGGGGGGGGGGGGGGCGCTAGTCCTTACTGTCCCGACTGAGACCCCCTGGTGACACTTCCTCCTTCAGTCTATTGTTCTCTCTTTCCCAAGCTGCCTTCTCTGGGTGGAGAATCCCCCACCCGTACCACCACAATATCTTTATTTAAAATGCACATACTGCAGCGGCATGAAATAAAGCGGCGTTGTTGGAGGTTTTAAGTAGAGTTTATTATATCATACCACCGTCACGGGATCCCCTCTCCAGCCCAAGTGTGTGCAGGCCGGAGCGGGATCCTCTGGCTCTCAGAGAAGGAGAGGAGAGGCGGACACGTGTGTGTCCTACAGCAGAGGTTGAGAGTGAGAGCATGGATTTCAGTCAGCTTAAATACCAGTTACAAACAATGCATGAAAGGCATTCACAGCAGGGAGTATGGCATTTGCATTTGAGAGGCATACATCACAATAGGCAGATTTGCTAGACTGTGCTCTAGGTGCAGAACAAAGGGGTTAACAGGCACATCTACATATTGATCTGAGTCTCTGGGTCACAGTAAGGACAGGACGCATGAACACAATACATGAAAGGTGACATTATCACAGTAGTGTAGCGGAAAAAACCAGGAGTAGCGAGTTGTCTGTCCTTATTCTGTTTGTGGGGGTTTTCCCAAACCGCCACAGCTCCCCCCCAGAGGGCTCGGCAGGTGGTCGAGACCTCGATAGTGCAGCTTGGGCAGCGAGCAGGGAAAAGCTCTGTGCAGGAGGGGGTGGAGGGGGGTGGGGGTAGTAAAAGCCGGCCGGAGACGATGAAAACGTCCAGGCCGCGCAAAAATTGCTTGTGGGTCCGCGATGTCGAAGGGCTGGTCCTGTTGAACGTGCAGAGGTCCACAAGAAGAAAAATTAGTCACTGGCTCCTCTCGCGATTAAGTCCTGCAAGGATTAATAGCGGCCATGAAGAAAAGACGAGGCTGCGTGGCGGCTGTGATGAGGGCAGAGGGACTGGCGTGTTGACTTTAGGTTCAGGCGTAACCCTAAAGCCTCGGGAACCGCAGACAGCTGAATTCCCCTTGTGTGCCGTGGCTAAGACCATAAAATCCAGTGAGCAAACTGCGTGCCTCAGGTGAACGAGCAAGCCTGAAGGGCCAGTGTGCAGCAGAAGGAAGGCGGTCAGAAAAGCCGTATTTGTCCCGTGCGTGGTGTGCGCCGTCCTCGTAACTCCCCGGTGCGTGTGCCGGGGTCCCGTGCGTGGGTGGGCCGCTGGAGAGGAGAACCAGGGTCAGGGAGCTTGCTGGAGATCATCCCTGTTGTCTGTTGGAGCGGTGAAGGAAAGTAGACGCTCTTGTCCCTCGCTCGGTCATGGTGTGTTCAGGTCCACGTGTGCTCCGTCGGCCATGGGAGTCGCCGTCGCGGAGAAAGGACGAGGTACATGCACTCTCGAGTGGAGGAGCTGTGAGCGCGGCCGGTCCAGTGTGGATGTGCCGATCTAGGCGTGCAGATCTCACCATGAAACGTTGCTCAGCTTTGCCGGTCGTGGGTGTTCTCCGTGGAGTTTCGCCTGGAAACTCCGCGTTGCGGTCTCCCTGGAGCAGAAGGGAGGGCAGATCAGTCAGGCTGCCGCGTTCGCTTGTCGTCGGAGAGTTACCGCCGGGTGTTGCGTTCGCTGGCAGCGTGTTCGTTTCAGCGTCGGGTCACCAGTGCAGCGGCATGAAATAAAGCGGTGTTGTTGGAGGTTTTAAGTAGAGTTTATTATATCATACCACCGTCACGGGATCCCCTCTCCAGCCCAAGTGTGTGCAGGCCGGAGCGGGATCCTCTGGCTCTCAGAGAAGGAGAGGAGAGGCGGACACATGTGTGTCCTACAGCAGAGGTTGAGAGTGAGAGCATGGATTTCAGTCAGCTTAAATACCAGTTACAAACAATGCATGAAAGGCATTCACAGCAGGGAGTATGGCATTTGCATTTGAGAGGCATACATCACAATAGGCAGATTTGCTAGACTGTGCTCTAGGTGCAGAACAAAGGGGTTAACAGGCACATCTACATATTGATCTGAGTCTCTGGGTCACAGTAAGGACAGGACTCATGAACACAATACATGAAAGGTGACATTATCACAGTAGTGTAGCGGAAAAAACCAGGAGTAGCGAGTTGTCTGTCCTTAGTCTGTTTGTGGGGGTTTTCCCAAACCGCCACAATACTCCCGTTTATTCAGTAAAGCTCCTCACCACCATTTGTCAGCACCCCGTCTCTCCTCTGCAGTGCGCACAGTGGAACAGGTGTGTCGTAGGTGGCTAGGCTTCAGTCCGGTGGATGCTAATGCTAACTCCAGTCTACAGGTTCAGATAGCTGCTACTCCTGTTTGCCAGGGATGTGGGACTGTTTTTCATTGTGCTGCATCAGAAAGGATATTTCGCTAACCTCGTTTTAATAGGAGTTAATTAACGTTAACTCCATGTCTAATTATAAAATGTAAATGGTGATGCTAAGTTGTGCTAAATGGAAATTGTAGCAGACCATTGTTTTGGGTTTTTTTTTGTTTTTTGTTTTTGGTTTAAATTACTGCCGAGTTTCTTAGTTTTGTCTGAAAAAAATTTATTAAAGCTGAAAAAGTATGATGTGGCACATACACGCAAAATAAATAAATACATTAAAACGGGTCGGATGAGCAAGTTGGCTCTTAATGTAATTTAATTTCTAATCATTTTAATTAGTCAAGCATTGATAATGAATAAAGTTAAAGTCATCACGTGTATTTTATTACATTACCTTTTGTGTCTTTGATTTTCAGATCATGACCAATCTGAAATATTTTTACTAAGAAGCAAATGGGTTAAATCAGGCCAGAATGGCAGGCTGCAGGTCTACGCTTAAATTTTCACTGATTTAAATGTCTACACTTAAATTTTCACTGATTTAAACTAACAGCTAATTTATATCTGTAAGTGGCAGCCATGGGTAATTTTCTCATTTTCAGACTTTTTACACACCTGGACAAAATTGTTGGTACCCCTCTGTTAATGAAAGGAAAAACCCACAATGGTCACAGAAATAACTTGAATCTGACAAAAGTGGTAATAAATAAAAAGTCTATGAAAATTAACCAATGAAAATCAGACAATGCTTTTGAATTGTGGTTCAACAAAATTATTTTAAAAAACAAACTCATGAAACGGTATGTTATCTGTTTTTTTTGTTTGTTTTGTTTTTTGCTTTTCTCCTCTGGCTCAGGAAATATTTAACTTATTGATGTTTACTTTTTATTCATATATGTTTCAGAAGAAAAACCTGAACTTTATGAGAACCAAGTCTCAAATGCACATTAAAACACTATTTTATAACACTGCAAAATTATGAGTGAAAATGGTACATGTAAAAAAAAAAAGAAAGATGATCCTTTTTATGTGATTATCTAAACTGTAGTATTTACAGAAAATACATATCGTGATAGATATCGTTATCGTGATATAAGATGACCTGTATTGTGATATGATTTTTTTGTCATATCACACAGCCCTACCACCATACCATGATTGTGGAGCGGAATGGCCAGATCAGCTGCATATCATATGTGGGCACATATGCGCACGCTTTGACTAAATGACGACCGTGACAAAAAACGCTCAAATAATGAAATAAATAATTGTTTATTTACTGACAAATGGGCAACACTAATGCAACAGTTGCAGCCAAATGGCTCATTCTATTGAGTATAATAATATTCAGTGTTTTGTACTTATAATATTGCTAAAATATAAAAGGATGCACTACAATGGATCTCAAATATTTGTAAATGTGTCCTGTTACAGTACAGTGGTACCTCTACTTACGAAATTAATTCGTTCCGGAAGTATTTCCGTAACGTGAAAATTCCATAAGTAGAGACGCGTTTTACATGTAAATGCCCTAATTCGTTCCAAGCCCCCCAAAATTCAGGCATAAATTTTTTATAAATCATAAAAACGCATCAAAACATGTAACAAATACATGTTACAATTAGATTACTGCACAATAAACATAAAATGAGAGTTGTAATTTAAAAAAACAAAGAATAAAGTATAAAGTAAAGAATAATAAAAAATTATGTTCATTTACCTTTTAACTGCTATTGTCGTCGTCGTCACCTTTTGCCTTCTTTGGTTCATGTTCTCTCTCATCAGTGGTTTTTGCCTGACGTTTTGTGAAGAACCGATCCAAGGACGTTTGCTTTTAGGGCTTCCTTTTGTTTTAATACCGTGCCGATCGTAGATGTATTATGGCCATATTCTTTGGCGAGATCAACCAAACGCATCCCCTTTTCATACCTTTCTGTTATCTCTTTCTTTGTTTGTATGGACAAAAAAACTCTCTTCTTCTTCTTTTCTCCTTTTCCACTTATCTCCATCACTTTCTTGGGGCCCATAGTGAATAAATGTTAATACTGTACTGTACACACACGTAAAACTGCCCGAACACTTCGCGGCCAATGGGATACCAGGAAGATGCTAGGCGATAGCCAATGGCAGAGCAGCTACAGGTATGTTTACGTTCGGTAAACTACGGGAGCTGCGAGGAGCGCGTACTTTTTTGCCTTTCGTACCCTGAAATTTCTTTCGTAACAAGAGGCAATATTTTCCCGTTGAGGCATGTCATAACCTGAAAATTCTGTATGTAGAGACGTTCGTAAGGAGAGGTACCACTGTACTACATTTGTTTATTGATGATACACTATAAACTCCACATATAAACTAAAACAATTATAATGATGACTGAACAACTCCCATTCCCCAAAGTGCAAGATACAACACTTATGAATATAACTCATAAAAGATCACACATATAAGTCTGACAAACAAATAAACAAGGGTTCTTAAACAGTCGCTATTATTCGATGTCCCATTCATTTTCAATAATTCTGTAATTAATATTCACACAATCAAATAAATCTTAGTGTTCAGTCCCTTTCATATTTGTCTAAGTATAACATGTGTGATTGCCTACATATAGGCTACACCTCTTTGTATTCCACTTTCAAACAGCCTACATTTGGGCCTGTAAAGCCTAATTGGGCTACCTGTTTTCAGACAAGAATACTTACTTTCTACAGGTATGCACTAGTTAATAATAATAACAAGACTGATGCGGACATGTTCCTCCAACCAAGCCAGTGTTTCCTCTGGCTTAAAGACCTTGGCGCGGTGGCAACATATTTGTCGGGGGGGGGGGCACATGACACTATTGTAATCAGAATATGTTAGTTTGGTACTATTTTTTTTTTTTAATTTTGCACAATAACTTTGCATATGGAACTTACCATTTGAAGTATTGTACAACCAAGGCTTGAATGTTGGAATATTGGGCCAGTTGGGGTCCCACCCAGACGTCCTGTGTTTGGACTTTTTACTGGTGTCATCCTTCTCTCCTTCCTCTGCTCTTACTTCTCCTGGACCCTCTGCCTGAACACTTTCCTCTCCTTGGCTCATCTTGTCTGTCTCATTGTACCCTCTCTGAGTCCTATCTAATTCAGGTTCTCTCTATGTCTGTAGTGGTGTTGGAAAAATCTCTGTCACCAGTAGTCAAAAAATCAGGCAGGATTAAAGTTTCATCAAATTTAATTCACACTGGCCAGTGGAGAACTATACAGAGATACCTCAGAATAGCCTCTGGAAATTGCTTCTCTTCACACACACAACTGTCAGTCTTTAAATCATCCTGTTATCTCAATACTGCCCATGAGAGGATATCTATTTCAGGCTGGTTCTTCCAAGCTGTCTCCTTTTCAGACATACTCATAACAGTACAGTACACGCGTATGAAAACAAAGAGAAAAATGTTCATCTGCCACGACCTTGTACATTTCACACAGATTGAGGCAACAGAAGTTACAAAATATAGAATTTTCCTATCATTTTCCCCCCTTTGATGCCATGCAAGGCATCATAAATAAAAGTGATAAGTTATGGCATCTAAAACCCCAGCTGGCAGCTATGCTAAACTCCAGTGCTTTGGTGTGCAACAGACCCTAACTAGCTAGTGACGGGGAAAGTCCACTATCGGCCCTGCTGCCCCAGGCGCCGGCTAACATTTAGTCCTTTAGGAGGAAAAATAGAACATTAAAACTTATTAATTAATGGTAAAGGTAATTAATGGTAAAAACATTAAAATCAAAATGATAGCAAAGTAAAGGTGATAATAAGGATATGTGTGTCATTGCTATGTGTGTCATTGTAGCTTGTATAAAAACAAAAGATAAAGGATAAAATCTAAACATAAAAACAATAACAAAACTATAAAAACAAAATAAAAGTAACAAAAAATAAAATAAAAGTAATGTTTCAAACTTTACGTTATGATCATGCAACTCCTCTCGGTTTTCTGCATGTCAGTCATACTTTTACTCTGTACTTAGGGTCATGGAGAGTCACTTAAAACTCGCACCTTTTGTTCATCATCCCCATCATCCTCGGCAACTGCTCCATGGTACATCACTAAATTAACATGCACAAGTCTCATCATCATATTATGGATACAGGGAATGACACAAAAGAAGACCCGCAATATTACCACAAAAATCATTAACAGGTTCAGGATGAGACTTCTCCATGAAGAGAATAACCAACTTAACCAGGTATGTTCATCAGTGACATTGTCCTTGGCCATGGCAGCCTGTAAAGCAGTCAGGTTCCATATTGCCGAGGCAATCACCTGACCATCTGCATCATTTTCAGGGATAAAAGTATAACAATAATCCCCCACAATTACACACACACACCCTTGGGCGGCAGTTATTTGATCAAGAACCATCCTATTTTGGGTCAGTATAAGTCTAAAAGCTGTTAACTCCTCTTTTATTCCACAAAAAGCAGACAAAGAAAAATTCACAGATGAGTGTAATCTATAACTAGTTGTTTCAATCCATAAGGTATTCTTAGCCACTCCCACCCAAGGGAACAAGGAATAGAGTACCTTCTGCCCAGTGGTTTCTAACTTCAATTCTTTCGGCACATCTGTGCCCCAGATGGGATCATGTGGTGAAAAAGAGACATCTCTCTTCACCCTGCCTGTCTGTCCTGCCGACAATATGATGGTATGGTTAGTCACCACCACGGCGGCACACACCCCTCCCCAGTTCATGGGCAGGTGTGAATACGCACGATGGCCGCACAGCCACCAACCCCCTGTCACCATATTCGTGCCATACTTGTGAGAATCACAAATTGTGGTGCTGCAGAGCTCCTGCAGGGTGACATCGCCTTCCAGACTTCTAGACTGACAATAAGGCTCTTCAGGACAGCTTTTGCCCACTACGCCGGTCCGACAGGTGGCAGTACAGGGGCGAGATGTACTATGCACCGTTGTACACCTGGAAACTGATAAACTGCCCAAAGAGATTGTTTCCACACCCTTTTAGACAAAGGGAAAAATCATACCCTCTGCTGCTACATGGGAGAGCCCATGTAGCAGAACAGCAGTCTGGTGGAATAATTTGCATGGCAAAATGGGTTTGTTATTGCATCATTTGTAGAGTTTGGAAGTGTTGTCAAATGTCGCCCCCTTTTTTATCCACCGGTAAATTTCAGCTTGTAGTGATGTTTCCTGGGCGTTAATGAGCATGTCATGTGATAGCTGTTCTGTCAATGTTAAAAGAAGAGATGCTGTTGTGTGGTTTTCTGTGTGACTTTGTGCAGCTACTTTTGCAGTGTTGTCTGCAAAGTGGTTGCCCTTAGAGATTGGATCTGTGCCATTGGTGTGTGCGGCACATTTGCATATGGCAAATTTAGAGGGAAGTTTTACATTGTCTAACAGTTTTAAGATGAGCTCTTTATGTTGGACTGGTTTTCCTGTTGATGTAATCATGCCTCTTTTTTTCCACTGTTGTGCGAAATGATGGATGGTGGAAAAAGCGTATTGGCTGTCAGTGTATACTGTGAGTGCTTTTCCCTGACCTAATTTACAAGCCTCAGTTAGAGCAACTAATTCAGTTACTTGTGCAGAATATTATGATGGGAGTTTTTGTGCCCATAAAACGGTGTCATGGGTGACCACTGTGAAACCGGACAAGTTTGAACCAGTGCAGTCACGTTTGGAGGAGCCGTCAACAAACAATGTGAGATCAGAGTCCTCCAACGGTGTATCCTGCAAATCAGGGCGTGGCAATGTTTCACTCGATTTCTGCCAAACAGTCATGGGGTTCGCCTTGTGTTGAAATGGGAAAAAAAACTTGCTGGATTTGTTACCGTGCAACGTTCAATGGTTAGGTGAGGCTGTGATGACACTGTCACGCATGCAAGTTGTCTAGATGGTGACAGAACTGAGATTTTGCTTTGTGACAAGATAACTGATGCTGCATGTGTGACCTTTAGGGTCAAGGGATGAAAAAGAACAAGCCCTGCTGAGGCCTGCACCACCATAAAAGCAGCTATGACAGCCTGCACACATGGAGGCACTGCCGTTGCCACACGGTCTAGCCTGGAGGAATAAAATGCTATTGGTCACATCTTTGTACCACTTGGCTGGAGAAAGACTGACGTCATGTGTGCCTCTCTACAGTCAACCATTTGCACAAATGTTTTTTTGTAATTGGGGAGTGCCAGGACGTCAGTGCTGACCAAACGTTTTTTCATTTTAACAAATGCATTTTCTGCCTCTGGTGTCCACTCAGTTTTGTCCACCTGAGCCATGGGTGTTTTGTAAATGAGATCAGATAAGGGTTGTATTTCAAATGAGTAATTTGCAATCCAAGCAGGACAATAATTTAAAGTACCCAGAAATGACATCATGTCTCTTTTTGTGCATAGTTTGGGTCTGGGCTACTCAAATGTCTGTGTCGTACATATTGCAGTGATATTGATCTGTGGCTTGGCATGTTGTAGGAACTGTGGACTCAAAATTTTTCATAGCTTTTGTGTGTAGGTCTGATGTCACTGAGTGTGGTCCGGCCAAAACCAAACGCAGTGAGTAGCAGTACCTAGGCACATTGAAATCCTGTAATACATTTATTCCTTCCGCATGTGTAAAATGTGATGCTGTCATACCATTGTCCGTTGGGATTATGGCAATATTGAGAGCTGTGAGGGGATCCCTTCCTAGTAGGTTGACACAGGGCTTGCTTCAGATAATATGAAACAACCTTCTGCCATGTCACCGGTGACAGGGTCTTTTACTTTGACATTTTTTGAAAGGTGCTTTGTTTTTAACTTACCATTTGCGGCTTTTACAGTTATTTTTTCATCTGATTTTGCAAAATTCTGAATGTCTGCGCCTGTTATTACCGATCTGCATGCTCCTGTGTCACATAGAAACTTATTGGAATGTCCTGAACCTGCAACATCACTTCAGGTAAATACAGCATTGTCAACATCAGATCAGAGTCAGGTAAATGGAAAATGTCTGTTATGCCACAGTTAGTGGAGGTGGAGAACATGGCCCATTCAGACTTCCATGTCTCCAGACTTCCTTGGAATGTGGTTGAAGTTCTTCAGGAGGTGGGAGTTGAAGACCTCCCAGACAGGGGCCTCAGCCAGATGTTCCCAGCACGCCCTCACTATACGTTTGGGTCTACCAGGTCTGAACAGCATCCTCCCCTGCCATTCAACTCACCACCAGGTGGTGATCAGTTGACAGCGCTGGACCTCTCTTTACCAGAGTGTTCAAGACATACAGTTGCAGGTCTGATGACACAATGACAGAATCGACCTGCGACCTAGGGTGTCCTGTGCCAGCTGCACATATGGACCACCCTTAAGCTTGAACATGGTGTTTGTTGTGGAAAAACTGTGGATAGCACAGAAGTCCAATAACTGAACACCACTCGGGTTCAGATCAGGCAGGCTGTTCCTCCCAATCACCCTCCTCCAGGTTTCACTGTCATTGTCCATGTGCGCATTGAAGTCCCCCAGTAGGACAATGGAGTCTCCAAGAGGAGCACACTCCAGCACCCTAGTCAGAGACTCCAAAAAGGGTGGGTACTCTGAACCATCATTTGGTGCATAGACACAAATGATGGTGAGAACCCATTTCCCAACCCGAAGGTGCAGGGAAACAACCCTTTCGTCCACTGGGGAAAACTCCAATATAGAGGCAGCAAGGTGGGGGGGGGGGGTACAAGAATACCCACCTCTGCTCGTTGCCTCTCGCCTGGGGAAACTCCAGAGTAGGCCAAACTCCAGCCCCTCTCCAGGAGACTGGTTCCGGAACCGGAGCTGTGTGTTGAGGTGAGGCTGACTATATCTAGCTGGTATTTCTCAAACTCATGCACCAGCTCAGGCTCCTTCCCCACCAGAGAGGTGACATTGCACATCCCAAAAGCCAGTTTAGGAAGCTTGGGATCAGACCGCCAAGGTTTCGTTTTGTTTTGTTTATTCAGATCCCCATTAGTTGCTACTGTAGTAGCAGCTATTCTTCCTGGGGTCCAAACACAAAATTTAAAAACCGTAAAATCACACATACATTAATACATTGATACAATAGCGCTGTTTACAGTTTACAGAAAAATTATAACATTACAGACTAATTAAGTTCTATACCAAACCATAAAATTAACAATTCCAATAGGCATGACCCATAAACAATTAACATCATAATTCTTTCCTCATAAGCAACATTCTTAGTTTCTTTTTGAAACTTTTCCCATTTCTGTTCTGAATTAAACCGGATGGAAGTATGTTCCAATGTGATACAGCCCTATACATCACAGTTTTCTTTAAAGCATTTGTTTTTGGTAGTGGTAAAGTAAATCGTCGCATTACACATTGTGTGGTATTATGATTATGTCTATTATTTGTATACATAAACTATGAATACAAATATAAAGGTCTTCTAAAGACAACAATATTTCTTAGGAATAGAACCAAACTATATATCAACCTTTCATCCACAGTCAACCATAATAGTCTAGCATGCATTTCCTTAACACTATCTCGTAATGACCATTTGAGCGCTAGGCGAGCAGCTCTGTTTTGAGTGAGCTGGATTTTATTAAGATCTTGTCTTGCGGCATTAGACCAAATAGCTGAACAATAGTCCTGATAGGAAAGGACCAAAGACTGTAATACTTGTTTTATTGTTCTTTCCGTAAACAGGGTAGCACATTGCCTAATTAAAGAAATTCCTCTATTCATTTTAGCAACAGTGTTATTAATATAAGGATAAGGACCTGTACTTATATAGCGCTTTTTCCAGTCTCAAAGACCACTCAAAGTGCTTCACTAGCACCATGACAATGCTCCACCAACGGTAACTCCTAGCAATTTAATTTCATTAACTTGTTTAATAGGTACACCTTCTAAGGAAATACACAGTTCCTCATCTGCTCTAAGGGCATACCTGGAACCAAGCAAGAGGATTTTCCAAATTCAGTTTTAGTTTGTTCTCAACAACCCAATGAGAGATCAACATCAGCTCTTCCTATAGCATTTTTTGCATTTCTTCAATATTGCTTGCAGGTATGTAAATAGTAGTATCATCTGCATACATAACAATGGATGAGCTTTTTAACATACATGGTAAATCATTTGTAAATATAGAATATAATAAGGGCCCCAAACAGCTACCCTGTGGTATACCACACTGTAGAGTTTTAATATCTAACAAGGTACCATTAAACAGAACACATTGTTTTCTATTAGTTAAGTAACTTCTCATCCATTCAATGGCTGATGTTTTAAAACCATAAGCAGCTAATTTAATTAACAAATGCTTATGAGCTATAAGATCAAAAGCAGCACTAAAGTCAAGCAATATAGTGCCAATAATTAATTTTTTATCAATTTGTTTTAACCAGTCATCAGTTAATTGTGCCAAAGCTGTACATGTTGAATGGCTGACTCTAAATCCATGTTGGAATTCAGAATTGATGTTCTCAGAAAAATAGCACTGAATCTGTTTAAAAACAACACTCTCCATAAGTTTGCTCAGAACAGGCAAAATGCTAATGGGTCGACTATTTGGTCCTGTAAATGATGCTTTGGTATTTTTTGGTAATGGAGTTACTCTTGCTATTTTCCATATTTGAGGAAAAACACCTTCGTTTAAACATAAATTAAAAATATGGCACAAAGGTTTTGCTACAATCATGGATGACATCTGTAATAATTTACTATCCATATTATCATAACTACAAGGTTTATCATATTTCAGAGAAAGAAGAAGCTTTTCCATTTCTTGAACATTTATATTATATTCAAATTCACACGTTTTTCCCTTCATAATATGTTGTTTAATTAATGTATCCGACAACTTACCGTTCACTGATAACATCTGATTTCTTAATAAATTCACTTTATCCAAAAAATAGTTATTAAAATAATTAGCAATATCTTGAGCTTTAGTAATGAATCCACAATCTAATTCAATAAAGGATGGAGTTTTCCTTATTTTATCTTTACCCATTAACTCATTAATTACTTTCCATAATTTTTTTTTACTATCACCCATGTTTATATTAAACATAGTTTGGTAGTATTGTTTTTTCTTTCGTTTATTCATTTTTGTAACTTTATTTCTCAGTGAACAGTAGGCTTGCCAATCAGCCAAATTTCCAGATGAGATGGCAGCTTTTTTAAGTTGATCTCTCTTCGTCATACTGCTGCATAACTCCATATCAATCCAAGAAGCTTTTTTACGTCTAACTGTTAGCTTTCTAACTGGGGCGTGTTTATCACAAATAAGGAGGAACAATTTCATGAATAATTGTAAAGCATCTTCAGTGTTAGTTAATTTCTCCACATTATCCCATTTCACCTTATTTATGTCTTCCATAAATTCTTTATTGCAAAAGTTTTTATAAGTTCTTTTGTATATCACTTTTGGTCCAATTTTAGGAACTTTTATTTTCCTCACAAATGCGATGATATTATGGTCACTGAAGCCAGAATGTACAGAGATACCCCTTGAACATAAATCCACACAGTTGATAAAAATAAGATCTATACAGGTTGAGGATGACGTTCCTGAGCTACACATATTAATCCTTGTTGGTGCATGCATTATCTGAAATAAATTACATACAACAGCCATATCACTCAACTTTTTCTTCATTACACAAGTATCAGAGAACCAATCAATATTAAAATCGCCAACAAAAAAAACTTCTCTGTTCATATCGGTCACCGTCTGTAACATTACACATATTGCTTCAGGGTACTCCATTTTAGAATTTGGAGGCCTATAACAACACCCATCTAGCACTGGCTTCAGATGGGGTAAATGGACTTGCAGCCACAGTCCCTCTACATCTGGGAGATTTAAATCTTGTCTTATTTTTACTGGTATGTGTTCTTGAATGTAGAATGCCACACCTCCTCCATATTTATTTCTATCCTGTCTATACATGTTATACCCATAAATTGCCACTTCTTCATCTTCTACAGTAGTATCTAGATGTGTCTCAGAAATACCCATAATATGTAATGAATTTTCCGTCAACACAGTATTCAATTCATCTACCTTGTTTCTTAAACTACAGATATTAAGATGAGCAATTCTAAGTCCTTTCTTTGGTAATTTTAAGGGCATTTAATAATTTATGACAAAGGTTTTTAATACAATTTCTTGCACCAAAACCATTCAACATTCAATCTAGGAGACCTCATCTAGGTTTCTTCTTGGTTTTATGATGAGTCGGTCATAACTGATTATGGCAAAATTACCCTTTGCTCTGGCTTCCTTCATGGCAGGCAAAAGTTCAGCTTGTTTTTTTCTCAACCATTCAGAAAAGTCTTCATTTATGTACACAGATGTACTTTTCAAATGTGCCTTTGCCTTTTCTAAGACGAGTTCCTTGTCCTTATATTTCAAGAGCTTCACAACTATGGTTCGGGGTCTTTTTGCATCACCTCTAAATTTTCCTCTTCTGTGAGCCCGTTCAATTTGAACACAGTGTCCTTGCATTTTCAGCTTTGTGGTAAACAGTTCACGTACCTTTCGCTCATTCTCAGCCCATGATTCCTCTGCATAATCCGGTGTAATGCCATCAATTAATGGATTGTTCCTTCTGCTTTGATTCTCCAGATGATCTAATTGCTCCAAGATGGCATTAGATTCACTGGAAGTTGAGTGAAGTTGTTTTACTTGATTATTCAGATCTTTCAGCTCACTTTTATTCACAGCTAGTGTAGTTTTGATATCATTTATATCCCGCTGTGAATATTTTAAACTATTACACAAATCTTGAAACTCCTTCACGATCCCATCGATCCTTTTATTGGTTGAGTCCATAATCATTTGTGTGAAACATCTAAATGATGTCTCCTGCCTTTTAAAAAGGTTCTCATAGAATGTCTTTTATTGATCCAACAGCTCCTTAACTATGTCCAGTGTTACAAACTCTGGTTCTGCCTCAGTTATATTCCTTTGATGTTTACGGGTAGCCATCTTCACTTTGTTGTATTGTCCCTTTAACTTGTAGTAAAAGAATCCATGGATGGCCCAGCAATGAACCTCAATTAGCTGAGATGGTGCTTCTTAATTATGGTATCATCAACCAGGAAATGCCCAGGCTGTGTGGCCTGCTAGCACATTGCTTGATGTTAGTCAGCAGTGAACATGCAGACTGAAGCAGTTGGAATTAGCCAGCAGTTTAGTCCCAGGAAAAAGCAGTTGATGTTAACCAGCAATAGAGGCCAAGGCTGGAGCTGTTTATGTTAACAAACAGTGAAGATCTAGGCTGAGGCAGATGGAGTTAGCCAGCAGTTTAGTCCCAGGTGGGGGTCAAAGGTCCCCCACCTGATCTACATAGCACTGGACCCCCCATGGTCCCTCCTGCTGGTGGTGAACCCACTGGAGAGCTGACCCATGTAACTCCTTCGGGCTGAGCCCAGCCGGGTCCCATGGGCAGAAACCTGGCCACCAGACGCTAGCCATCGAGCCCCTCCCCCAGGCCTGGCTCCAGGGTGGGGCCTCGGCAACCCCATACCAGGCAGGGTACACTGAATCCTTGTTCTAGCATTCATCATGAGAGTCTGTTGGATCATTCTTAGTCTGGCCCTTCACCCAGGACCAGTTTGTCTTGAGTGACCCTACCAGAGGCAAATTGCCCTGGACAACATAGCTCCTGGGATCACTAGGGCATGCAAACTGCCCACCACGATAAGGTGACATTCCATGAGGGGCGATGATCCATGAGTACACCAGTGGTGAGGGGGGCCATTAAGCTGAAGAAGGAGTCCTATCAATCTTATGGGACTCCCGAAGCAGCTGAAGTGTACCGGCAGGCCAAGTGAAGTGCAGCTCGGGTGGTTGCTGAAGCAAAAACCCAGGTATGGGAGGAGTTCAGTGAGGCCATGGAACAAGACTTTCAGTCGGCCTCGAAGAGATTCTGGCAAACTGTCTGGCGGCTCAGGAGGGGGAAGCAGCTCCCTGTCCACACTGTGTATGGTGCAGATGGGGCACTGCTGACTTCGACTGGGGATATCATCGGGTGATGGAAGGAATACTTCGAGGATCTCCTCAATCCCACTGACACGCCTTCCACAGAGGAAGCAGGGCTTGTGGACAAGGGGGGACGACTCACCTATCACAGGGGCTGAGGTCGCCAAGGTGGTTTAAAATCTCTTTGGTGGCCAGGCCCTGGGGGTGGACAAGATTTGCCTTGAGTACCTCAAGGCCCTGGGTGTTGTAGGGCTGTCATGGTTGATACTCCTCTGCAACATTGCGTGGAGGTCGAAGGCAGTGCCTTTGGCATGGCAAACCAGGGTGGTGGTTCCTCTCTTCAAAAAAGGGGACCGGAGGGTGTGCTCCAACTTCAGAGGGATCACACTCCTCAGCCTCCCTGGGAAGGTCTATGCCAAGGTAGTCCGGCCGTTGGTCAAACCTCGGATTCAAGAGGAGCATTGTGGTTTTCGTCCTGGCCGTGGCACATCGGACCACCTCTTTACCCTCTTGAGAATCCTTGAGGGTTTGTGGGAGTTTGCCCAACCAGTTTACATGTGTTTGTGGACTTGGAGAAGGCATTCGACCGCGTCCCTTGTGGTTTTTGTGGGGGGTGCTTCGGGAGTATGGGGTATCAGGCTTGTTGTTACGAGCTATTCGGTCTCTGTATGACTGTTGTGAGAGTTTGGTTTGTATTGCCAACACTGAGTCAAACTCATTCCAAGTGAGAGTTGGACTCCTCCAGGGCTGCCCTTTGTCACTGATCCTGTTCATAATTTTTGTGGACAGGATTTCTAGGAGCAGCCAGGGAATGGAGGGTGTCATGCTTGGTGACCACAGGATCTCATCTCTGTTGTTTGCAGATGATGTTGTCCTGCTGGCTTCATCCAGCAGTGACCTACAAGTCTTACTGGGACGGTTTGCTGCTGAGTGTGAAGTGGCTGGGATGAGAATCAGTACCTCCAAGTCCGAGTCCATGGTCCTCAGCCGGGAAAAGGTGGCGTGTCCTCTCTGGGTTGGGGACAAGCTCCTGCCCCAAGTGGAGGAGTTTAAGTATCTTGGGGTCTTACTCACAAGTCAGAGAGCAACACTGTGTCTCAGTGCAAGGAGTCAGATTGTGGAATGCTTTTGGACCGGAATTAAAATCATGTACAACGCTTGGACAATTTAAACAAAAACTAAAGGAAGAAATATTCCAAACATATATACAAGATGACATGTAAAATTACATAAGGATTGTTATATCCAGTCTGTGTTGTGTTGTTGCTTAGTTTTTTGTCACGTTTTGTCTTAGCTTTGTTGTGAATTGTAATTGCTCTTGTTTTGTTTTTCTTTTGAATTCTTGGATGGAATATGGGTGGGCAATACAAGCTGCGGCTTCAGCCATCACCCATTTCATATAACTTATGTTAAACTGTATAATCAGAGGAGTTATTGTTTAATTTGATCTTGTAAGATGTTTTTTTTTTGTTGTTGTTGTTTTTTCCCCTTTGTTATATTATTCTGTTCCTTTCTTTTAATCGTTACTTTTAATCTATCCAAAGTAAAAGATTCATTCATTCGTTCAAAAAAAAAGAATGGAGCATAGAGATTGACAGATGGATCAGAGCAGCATCTGCAGTGATGCGGACGTTATACCAGTCTGTTGTGGTGAAGAGGGAGCTGAGCTCTAAGGCAAAGCTGTCGATTTACTAGTCAATCTACATTCCTACCTTCACCTATGGTCATGAGCTTTGGGTAGTGACCGAAAGAACGAGAACACAGATACAAGTGGCTGAAATGAGCTTTCTTTGTAGCATTGCTGGACTCACCCTCAGAGATAGGGTGAGGAGCTCAGTCATCCGGGAGAGGCTCAGAGGAGAACCGCTGCTCCTCCTCATTGAAAGGAGCCAGTTGAGGTGGTATGGGCATCTGATCAGGATGCCTCCTGGATGCCTCCCACTTGAGGTGTTTCGGGCATGTCCCACTGGGAGGAGACTCCGGGGCAGACCCAGGACTCGCTGGAGAGACTGTGTCTCTCAGCTGGTCTGGGAGCGCCATGGTATCATCTCTGAAGAGCTGGAGCAGGTGGCCGGGGAGAGGGAAGTCTGGGCTTCTCTGCTTGAACTGCTGCCTCCACAACTTGGACCTCCAGAAAAGCGGTAAAAGATGGATGGATGGATGTCACAGTTAGTGTCGTCATTAGCTGCACTTATCTTTGGTGCGGTCAGTCAGGCGATTGGGCCGTGAGGTCTTCCATCCCCTCCCCGCTGTGGCAGGTGTTCAGGGCAATGCCTCTGCAAATGTCCCACTTGTCCACATTGATGGCAAACACCACGCCCCCCTGGCTGTGTCCAGCCAGCCCCACGCCTCCTTCCGTCTCCCCTCCACCACTGAGGTCCACCTCTGGTGCCACCCTGAAAAAACAGAATCCCCCCCCCCCCCCATGTCAGCAATCACATAAACAGGAGTTGGCTTTTCTTTTAATTTTTTCGTCTCCTTTTCTTTCCATTCCTCCTCTATTGTTTCTGCATGTTTTGCGTAAGTTAACACATCACCAAATGCACAGGTGTGATATGTGACCAAATGTTTGCGGATGTAATCAGCCAGGTGTGGGTGCATGTTCTGCAAAAAGACACTTTTCAAATGCTGCCAATAAGGTTCTACACCTGAATCATTCTCAGCCTTTGTTAAACCAGAATGGCTATCAAAAACCTCTTGTAACCTGGTTCTGTAAGCTTCAACACTTTCATTTTTCCCTTGTGTTGTGGTTTGAATCCTGGTCCAGTCATGCTTTACACGCCATTTAGTTTAAATGCGATCATTTAACTCTCTTACACGCTGTTGTAAGTCAGTACTTTTTGGAGGAAGAATTCTACCAGCAGCAACTTTTAAACTCCAATTACCCGACACAGTACACCAATCAACTTTGAAAACCTTTCTGTAAGCTTGTTCTGTCTCATGACCATTTAATTTAAAGCTGTCAAGGAGATTTGCTGTCCCTTCCAAAAAAAAACTCTGTGGGTTTATCTTTTGGATGTGGGATTTCTTTCACTACTTCAGAGAAATTCTCATCAGTCCATGGTCTGTAGACCAGAACTGTGGATTGAAACTGTGGTGCATCTGGGTTCCTCTCACCTTCTGTCGGTGGTCCTGCATAAGCTTTATTTGAAAGTTCAGTCATAGGATATTGTTCACTGGCAACATATGTGGGTAAGGGTGTGCATATTTACTTAATTCTTTGGCGCCCCTTGGTGGCTGGTCCAGGGTACCCCAGTCCTTCTTCTCCTTCTTTGCTTTGGGTTTGACGTCAGCGGGTGGAGGCATGGAGACGAATGGAGGCAGGGTGACGTCACCTGTGACTTCTTCAGCCTGAAGTTCTGTGAGGTCGGGGTAGATGGGCTCAACAGTGGGAGGATAAGGAGGAGGAGGAGGAGGAATCACATGGCCCCTGGTGCCCACGTCACATTTGTCATAGACCATAGAAGAAACAGAACACATATTAGACAGATCCTTTTTTTTACCACAGTCAATTTTGTCAGATGTGTATTTAGACTTTACCGTCACAAGGTCCAAGTCAGCCTGTCATTTTTTATTTTTTTTTTGCCATCTGAAGCCACTGTTGCGCCTCAGTTGGAGGGATAATGTAACTGTGAGCTAGAGAATACAGTTACACTGCAAAAAGTCAAATATAAGTAAAATGAAATAAATGCTGTTTACAGTTGGAGGGATAATGTAACTGTGAGCTAGAGAATACAATTACACTGCAAAACGTCAAATATAAGAAAATAAAATAAATTAATGCTGTTTGCATGCCTTCAGACAGCCCCAACTCAAACAATTAAAAAAGAAAAATCAAATTTTCTTGCTCTGCTGACAGATAATTTACTTAATAAGTAAAAAAGTTCTGGCAATAGATAATGTTAGTTAAAAAAAAATAAATCTGCCAACAAAGTAAGATTAAATTCCTTAACACAAGATAGCGCCGTATCGTGGCAGCTTCATCCATCCAGGTGGTGGATGACCCTCAATTTCCCCTCTGGGGATCAATAAAGTATACTTAAAAAAAAAAAAAAAAAAATCTAAACTATCATAAAGCAAGCAAAAATCCCACAGAAAACTGCACAACAAAAGAAATTACTATCTAAATTATCTTGAAATAAAAACAAGCATCTAATACATTTCATCTTACCACACACACATACACGCCACCATAGCAAGCCCAAATAAGCACACACACGTTAGTAAGCAATCCCAAAGCCACTTATAATAAGCAGACCTGGCAATCCAAGGTTCTCACCGTCAATCACCTTCCGCCGCCTTGAAAACACATTCATTTTTGCCATTTTCCACATACTGAGTACCATCCTTATCTCTCCTGTGCATAATCTGCCGTTCCCTGTCAAACAAAAATCTCATTTACATTCTCTCGCACTCCACAACAACACAGAACACATCCTCCCTTCCTGCCATGTCGCAAAATCTCGCTCTCTTCCTGCCTCTCGCGATCTCTCCCTCTGCTACAGCAGTTACCCTTTTTTCCCCCCCAAGGTAAACCATAAAAATGTCATTTATTAAAAACACACACACACACACACACACACACACACACACACACAGAAACATGAACGGCCAGACAAACAAACTGCAGTTATTTATTTTAAGTTATTTATTTATTTATTATTTTATCTTAGTTTAAAGGCTATTTTATTCTATTTTAAAATTACTTTAAGTTATATCTTTTAGTATTTTAGTTATTGTTATTATATTAAGGTGATCCCTTATTATATTAAAGTTATTTGTCTTTATTTTAAAGCTATTTCTTATTGTAAGTATTTTTTCTCTATTTTTCTTCTAATTTTTTTTTTTTCCTTCGGCCATTAATATCACTCCGCGGTACTCTGTATCCTTCTGTGCTGATTCCAGTAAATTCCAGTAAAAATGCATTTCCACGGGGAAGTTCCGTATAACTGTGGTACTTTACCTGACCGGACTTGAACCGACGGTACCTTATCTCAACTTTTGCGTGTAATTACAACGACCGGACTTGAACCCACTGTGAGACATCTAAACCATTAATAAATAATTAAATTTACTCACTTCAATCTGCCTTTGTTCAGCTCCGTCACCGTTCCGCTCCGGCGCTGCAGACCGCCTCTGTTGTCGCCTCGCTTCAGACAAACCACTCCAATTGGGAGGCAGGCAAGAAGTCTTATCAGCAGCCCGTGCATTGACTGTGAGGACGGTCCAAAGCGCCGCAGGTCTGGAGAAAGATTTCTGGAGTTCTTGTTCGGTGCACCAAGTATATTGGAAAAATCTCTGTCACCACTAGTCAAAAAATCAGGCAGGATTAAAGTTTCAGCAAATTTAATTCACACTGGCCAGTGGAGAACAATACAGTGATACCTCAGTGGTCTCCGGAAATTGTTTTGCTTCACACACACAACTGTCAGTCTTTAAAGCATCCTGTTATCTCAGTACTGTCCATGAGAGAATATCTAGTTCAGGCTGGTTCTTCCAAGCTGTCTCCTTCTCAGACATACTCATAACAGTACAGTACATGCGTATGAAAACAACAAGATAAATGTCCATCTGCCACGACCTTGTACATTTCACACAGACTCTGAGGCAACAGAAGTCACAAAATATAGAATTTTCCTATCAAGTGGTATACAAACAGGTTAGAAAATATCAAGTGTCACGATTTGTCCTGCAGGATTTTTTTGTCATGGTTTACATAAATGACAAAAATATGTGTATTTTTATTCTAGTGTTTCTTTTTTCCATTGAGAGAGTAGAAAAGGGAAGGGAAAAAACATTCATAATAGCAATTTACTCATGCATACTTACTGTAAATTATATGATCAGAGGTGGGTATAGTAGCCAGAAATTCTACTCATGTAAAAGCAGTGCTATGAAATTAATAATTAAAAGTAGACAACCAAAAATTTCTAGTTAAGGGTGCAAAGAGCACCCACTTAAAAACTTGAGTAACGACTTCAGTCTTGAGGGTTTGAGGTTTTTCTCTAAAATTTATAGCAATTTTCTTATAGTTTTTTACTTTTCTCTGTAAATTTATCTAAATTTGAATCCATTTGGGGAAAATTTGGATTCAAATGGATTTTTTACTTTTCCTTATAACAATGTAGATTTTTGATCATAATTTTGCAGAGCCAGAACAGAACAATAATTTAACTTGGTGATTTCAAAGAAAAAATATTAATAAAATTGTATTTAATGAAATAGATTAGCTTAAATGACCAATGATGCAGTTATTTCTGTTATAATATTTCTATATATTTATAGTTTTTTAGAACTCTCCTCACCAACCAGACAGCAGGAAAAACCTCCCTTATTTTGAAATCCAAATGTTGGCATGTTTAGTTTGCCTGAAGGATGCTGATGGATTAAAGAAGCAGAAGAAGCAGTCTCTATTGTCATTCAGTCCATCATGTACAGTAGAACAAAATTATGTTTCTCCCATCTACAATGTTAATCACATGTAGAATCAGAGGGATCGCTGCCATGCAAGGCGCCACCACAAACAATTTCTCCTTCCCATATTCTATTACGCTGAGCATCAAGCTAGAAGGCAGGAAGTACGATTTTTATATGGTCTTTGGTATGACCCGGCCAGGACTTGAACCCCCAACCTCCCGGTTGTGGGTCGGATGCACTATCAACTAGGCCACCACTCCAGTGGTAAGTCATTGACTTTGTGAATTTCGGTCATCTTAACTTGCCAGGTACACAATAATGAACATAAATTAGTTAATACTAGTGCATGCCCATAGAAAGCAAGTATTCCTGTCTGAAACAGGTAGGCCAATGAGGCTTTACCGGCCCAAATTTAGGCTGTGTTTGAAAGTGGAATACATAGGTGTAGCCTATATGTAGGCAATCACACATGTTAGACTTTGACAAATATGAAAGGGACTGAATTGAGATTTATTTGATTGTGTGAATATTAATTACAGAATAATTGAAGATGAATGGGACATCCAATATTAGCAACTGTTTAAGAACTGCTTGTTTATTTTTTTTTTCAGATCACTTACTGTATTGTTCCCATTACCAGCAGGTTAAAACCACCATAAATGCCTCCACTGCTTACATACCTCTTCTGCTTTTTTCCCACGTTTAAAGTACTTTAATAAGCTCATGCTTTTCTTGGACAGCAACGCTAGAGAGACACTCTGCCTGCAGACTGGAATGGTCACGCGGACGGGCGGGCAGGCGGGGCGCTTTCTATCTCTGACGCATGGATGACGGTCACGCGCGTTGTTCGTGTGCATGCTTGCAGAGCATCTTTCCTTCATATTTTTTTTTTAATTTATATTTTCTTGGTGTGGCAGCATAACTTCAAGGGTGGTGGCTCACTATGCAGAAATGTTACCTGCCAACTGTTTGCTTTGAAATTTTGATCATGATATCCTTTTAGTGTCAGATCAAAGAGTACCCGGTTGTTTGATGCAGCAAAGTTCAGCCTCCACTGTCCGTCACCTACTGTTCTCATCTTCCTGTACTGGTGCCCTATGTCCCACCCTTCCTTAATTCTGATTGTCTGCTTAGAAAGGTCTGACATTGACGAGCGCAGCTGTACAGTAGTCTGACAAGTTGAACTTTTTTCAGCCCTGAGCACCAGGACAAAAAGCGGCCACTGCTCAAACCGTTTCAGTGCTGAGTAAACACTGGACTACATAGAGAATGAATAGAAAATAGTTGCCCACAGCAGAAAAAAAGAGTTTGGTGAACATGCCCCTAATACTTTTTCTGCAGTGTTTGGCTTCCGGGTTGCCGAGGAGCGTGACCCTATGGCGGGACCACGCACGTAACTCGGTGGACATGTCTTAAAGGGGCAGTACATGAAAAGTGCCAGATTAATATATAAGATAATATTCAAAAAATTCCTGCATCCACATCGTGATCCAAATCACCACCAAAATCTAATGATCTGTTCCCCGTACCATTACACACCTTTTCTGAAAATTTAATCAAAATCCGTGCATAACTTTTTGAGTTATGTTGCTAACAGACAAACCAACTAACCATCCATCCATCCATCTTCTACCGCTTTTCCGGAGGTCTGGGTCGCGGAGGCAGCAGTTCAAGCAGAGAAGCCCAGACTTCCCTCTCCCCAGCCACCTGCTCCAGCTCTTCAGAGGGGATACCAAGGCGTTCCCAGACCAGCTGGGAGACATAGTCTCTCCACCGAGTCCTGGGTCTGCCCCGGGGTCTCCTCCCAGTGGGACGTACCTGAAACACCTCAAGTGGGAGGCGGATCGTCACCTTATCGTGGTGGGGGGGTTTGCGTACCCCAGTGATCCCAGGAGCTATGTTGTCCGGGGGCAATTTGCCTCTGATAGGGTCTCCCAAGACAAACTGGTTCTGGGTGAAGGGCCAGACTAAGAACGATCCAACAGACTCTCATGATAAATTGTATATCAAGGATTCAGTGTACCCCGCCCGGTATGGGGTTACCGGGGCCCCACCCTGGAGCCAGGCCTGGGGGAGGGGCTCGAAGGCTAGCGTCTGGTGGCCGGGTTTCCACCCATGGGACCCGGCCGGGCTCAGCCCGAAGGAGTTACATGGGTCCGCCCTCCAGTGGGTTCACCACCTGCAGGAGGGATCATGGGGGTCCGGTGCTATGTGGATTAGGTGGTGGTCAAAGGCGGAGACCTTGGCGGACTGACCAACTAACCAACGCCACTAAAAATATTACCTTTGTCTTCCCTTAGTGGAGGTAATAATCATGATAAGTATTGTAACTCATTATTATCAGGTTGTCCTAAAATATCCTTAAAAATTTTTCAGTTGACCCAAAATGCTGCTGCAGGAGTTTTAACTGGTTCTAGAAAGAGAGATCATATCTCTCCGGTTCTGGCCTTCCCATAGAGTTTAGAATTAAGTTTAAAATCCTTCTTCTCACTTTCAAAGCTCTTAATTATCAGGCCCCCTTATATATAAAAGATCTGATATTACCCTATTATCCTAACAGAGCACTACGCTCCCAAAATGCTGGATTACTTGTAATACCCAGAATCTCCAAAAGTACAATGGGAGGCAGAGCCTTCTGCTATCAAGCTCCTTCTCTGTGGAACCAGTTACCACCCTGGGTCCGGGAGTCAGACTCGATCTCTGTTTTTAAGAACAGGGTAAAATCCTTCCTTTTCAGTATAGCCTACGATTAGGGAGGGATCTTGTCTCTTAACCCCCCTTTTGTTCTACTGTTAATAGATTCAGACTGCCAGTTGACCTCCAGTAATGTACTTGGCTTCTCACTGTTCATGTTCATTATGTCTGTTCTCTTCATCCTCTCTATCCCCTCACCCCCAGCCAGTCGCAGCAGATGACTGCCCCTCCCCTGAGCCTGGTTCTGCTAGAGGTTTCTTCCTGTTAAATGGGAGTTTTTCCTCTCCAGCGTCGATAAGTGCTTGCTCACAGGGGATCGTCTGATTGCTGGGTCTTTCAGAAGTTGTGGGGTTTTCCCTGCATTTGGTAGCGCTATGAGATGACTTTTGTTGTGATGTGGCGCTATATAAATAAAGCTGAATTGAATTGAATTAAAAGTACGTGGCTGCAAGAAAAACAGAGAAACATAATAACAAAGGGTGAGGACATGGCTGAACTCACGTCCTGAAGATGAGAGAAAAAACAAATATGATAATTGCATGGGCAAAAAAGTTACATCCGCTTTGCTGAAAAGCAGCCGTCAGCCTCAGAATCAGAAGCGAAATGTCTTTAGCCGAGAGAGGTACGCTTCCTCAGTGAGCCAATCAGTTTCTGGTGGCCCATCACTTTTTGGCAAGACACCGCTGTTGTGAAGCCACAGCTTACAATGGACTCTGTGGACATGACGCATAGGTAACGTCATCACTCCATGTTTATATAAGAGGGCTGTTGGCAGAAGACTGTCTCTTTGGCGCTCAGCCTCTAGATGTACACACAGCCTGTACTCCTGCTAGTTAACATATTAGCCTGTTCTGTATGTTTTCCATGTGCTGTTAGTTTATTGGTAATAAAGTCATTGTTCAGTACAGCTCCTGCCTCTGCTGTCCTATTTCCAGACATAACAACCACAGCTTATCTTGTTCTGAACATGTTCAAAAAATTTTGTGACAAGAACAACTGGTTCCGACCATAAAAATATCTAGCAAAGGCCAGCAAACTGACGCCCACCCCCCATTCCCGCCAAGCTGTGAGAAATGGGGATAAATGTATTTTTAAAGAACAGTTAACCTGTTGCACTTCTGTGTACCGCGGGCAGGCACGTCTCTGCGTCCTAGAGCGCACGAGAGCGCTGCATCCAAGAGTGCACTGAAAAAAAAAGCTGCATTTCCGTTCTTCCACTACAGACACAGCCGCGAACAGATTAGATATGATTGACCTCTCGTTCGACTAATAAGAGCCTTGAATTGGGTTTCTGAAACCTTGAAGAACCAATGACTGAAAACCTAGCAAGAAGGACCCGCCTACCAACGCTGCGAATGCAGCGAGCCAATTGAAGCACAGAAGTTCGAAAGCTGTTTTGTGTAAGGCTGGGTGAAGACAGACTGCTGCAGCAGATGAAAAAAGGACCCGCAGGAAGAACCGCCACAGACCCAGCAGCACGGAGACCACCCACAAGTGCGACCTGTGTGACAGGGACTGCCATTCGCGCATCGGCCTGTTCAGCCACAGGCGGTGCTTTTTTTTTTTTTTTATTCCAGCAGAATAGACGTTTAGGATTCTCTTCCATGGTCATCATAGACCGACGGAGGCCGACGACGAAGGCTGGGTGACACACACGCGTTCGCCAGTCTTTTTAATTACTACTGTTATTTGTTTTGAAAAATCGTTCGCCAAAACCGCAATCATGGAAGCGCAAAACCACAATAATGGAATTATGTTTTGACCGGGTCGCGAGACCAGAACCACGAGTCCGTAACAAGCTTACCAGCGTCACGTTCGTCTGACAATGAGGAAGAGAAGTTCGCCAGCTACACTGCTGCTGTGAAGAGGTAAGTGTTATAAGCTAAATTATTCTTTCCATCCATCCATCTTCTACCGCTTTTCCGGAGGTCCGGGTCGCGGAGGCAGCAGTTCAAGCAGAGAAGCCCAGACTTCCCTCTCCCCAGCCACCTGCTCCAGCTCTTCAGAGGGGATACCAAGGCGTTCCCAGACTAGCTGGGAGACATAGTCTCTCCACCGAGTCCTGGGTCTGCCCCGGGGTCTCCTCCCAGTGGGACGTGCCTGAAACACCTCAAGTGGGAGGCGTCCGATAAATTATTCTTTATCCCTGAAAATTGTAATCAAAAATGACTTTTGACCGATCGGTAAATTACAGCTGTGCGTCATCGCCACATGATAGACCGGGGCGCAACGGGCGATGTCCGTCCTCTGTAGCGAGGGGGGGGGGGGGACAAACACCCCACACACACACACACACAGCCCTGAGTGTCACCTTTCATTAGAGCCCAAGATGAAGCTTCTATATTGAATCATTCAAAAGTTAGACGTTTTTCCAAACTGTGCCATTTGGCACAATTTGGCACAGTTCAAAAACGCCTGGGAACTACCTGAGAACAAAGCTGTGTAATATATTCATTTTTTATGGTATTGTTACAAAATTTTGACCTCAGCTGGATAACACTTGGTTCTACATTTCTGTTGCATTTTCCAGCCCGGATCTGAAGCTGTGTGTTATTTGCAAGCATTTGTATCAAAAAAAACACCCAGGCGAACTTTATTTTCTTCAAGTTCAGTATGTTTAGATGACTGTTACTCAGTGGCCGGAGCACTTGGAGAGATTATGACTGTTTCGCCAAAAAATTCAAAGTGTTTTCTTTTAAATGAGACCAACCCCATGAAGATTCTGCAAAGGGTTGAAGAACAGCTTTTGATTTACTTTGGGCACGATATTTTTTGGCGTTTTTAGGGAAATTGACTGGAGTGCAAGGGGTTAATAAATACAGTAAATACCGTGACATTTCAGTGTGTGATGGATCTGGCATCCATAAAAAAAAGACTTGTTGCATGTTTTTAGCAATGGATGAGAAGGGATAACAGAGGCAGGTGGGAAAGGTTTGCCTTGGAGTCTTTCTGCAAGAAATCCTGTCCTCCCTACCTGCTGCATAACAGACTCCCTCAGTGTAAGAGGATCACTTTGGTGTCTGCTACTCTTGTGCGATCCCAAATGGACAAATTGGGAATAGCGGTTACTTTATTGAAAAAGTGCTGCTTGGGTATTGTATTATTTAATATTCACACTTTTCAAAGTCATACCGTGGGCCGGTTTGGACTCTCTGGCGGGCCAGATTTGGCCTGCAGGCTGTACGTTTGACACCCCTGGTCTAGCGAGGGCTCTTTGCTTCTACAGCCATCATGAGTTCTTTGTGGTGTGACAATCTGATACTCTCAGACCTTTTCAGTCAGGACTTAACCAGCTGAAATTAATTTGCTCTGATGAGGGATGGGATGGCTTCCTAAATTTTGATGGATTTCAGCTGGTTTCTTCGGTTTCTATGCCTTTTTGCACCTCTTTTCTTCATGTGTTTAATACTTATTCCCTGTGTCATTCCATTTTATTAAATATAACTTGTTTTGTGAACACAGTTGCCTTGATATCTTTGTATGTATGGATTACTTGGGTTGTTACTGGATTTCAGCTGGTTTCTTCGCTTTCTATGCCTTTTTGCACCTCTTTTCTTCATGTGTTTAATACTTATTCCCTGTGTCATTCCATTTTATTAAATATAACTTGTTTTGTGAACACAGTTGCCTTGATATCTTTGTATGTATGGATTACTTGGGTTGTTACTGATATCTGGTGAAAATCTTAGGTCAGTGGCTTCTTCAGAAATATGTTTAATGAGAAAAATGTTGACGTGTTCAATATTTATTTTCCCCGCTGTATTAAAGTGACACTTTGCCAAAAATTGAGTTTTTTCTTATTAACATGTCTGTGACATGTTTTTTATGACGTACAAGACATATCAAGAGCGAGATCACTCAAATGTGTCATGACTCGGTTTTTTTGCTGTGAAATTTCAGTTAAGCCCTGCTCCCTGAAACAAGCCAAGTTTAGAGGGAGTGTTTTTGGTGACATAACTATAGCAGGTCCATCATGTTGTAGTGCAGTTAGCATTTTTGAAAATTTAACCCAAATTAAGATGTGTTTTATCATTAAACTGTTTTTAAGGACCAATGCAGTCATTATCTACAGTCGTTATTCTGGGCCACCGTGCATACAACTGGACATGTCCTTCAACCGATAAGTCTTTTTATCACAGGATTTATTCTGTTTAATGTAGCACTAGCCACTATTAGCCTTGTGGGATGTGGGTAGGCCTATTCAGAGATCCTGGCATTTAAAGGAGAAAAAGTGAAAAGATTTTGACACAAAACTAAGACAATGAGGTTTTTGTTGGGGTTTTTTTTTGTAGAAAAAGGGGCATAAGATACCATTTGAGACAATGCATTTTTGTTTTTATAGGGGATCTATATCCACCGGAGTGCATCTTTTTTTTTTTTTTCCACAATATCTTTATTGAACCTTTTTTTTTTTTTTAACAAACATGATACAAACAATCAAACACTAACACTAAAGTACTACAAAAAAAAAAAAATACACTAAAAACACCAACAACCACCAACAAAATCAAATCTTCAACAATGCTCCTCTGTTTAGTCTAGACAATCAATCAATCAATCAATCAATCAAAGACTTTATTCCAGACTCAAGGTCCATCAAGAGAAAAAATAAACAAGTAGAGTAAAAAAAAAAAAAAAAAAACAAGACAGTTGAAACAATCAAAAAAGTTACAAGAAACACTAAGACATAACTGCTTAAAGAAGTACAAAGACAGTACAGACTTTAAAAAGACTTAAAAAGACTACTGTACCAGTGCCTTCTAAACTGTGACTGACAGCGAATAGAACTGAGCTTAATGCTAGACATGACTTGAATGATTTCATTTCTAGATACATCAAGCCGACAGATGAATTTATACATAAAATTCCTTATTACTGCATGCAGAGTATTTACACGTGATGAGACAAATAACTCGGAAGCACTGCACCATCGAGGCTTTTTAAGTAAAATTCTTAAGGCATCATTGTAGGCAACCTGTAATTTCTGCATACTTAGTTTCCTATAATTTATCCATAAATGAGCAGTGTATAAAGGTGTACAATAGGTTTTAAAAAGAACCAGTTTCACCTCATCTGAACAAAAACCAAATCTGCGTGCAAGAATATTTGCTTGCATGTAGATTTTGCAGCGTTGTCTGAAAATATCATCATCATCAGTCATTCTATCATTAATAACATGTCCCAGATATTTAATTTTATCCCTGACAATTAATTCCCTGCCTGCCAATTCAAAGACAGGGAATTTCATTAACAAATCTTCTTTAGTGCGGCAGATCAGTACACAACTCTTATTTGTATTATATTTTATGTCATTTTCCTCTCCATAAGCACTACACACTCTTAATAACTCCTGAAGACCAGCACTACTTGGACTGAGAATAACTAGATCATCAGCATACATAAAATGATTCACTAACTTATTCCCTATTAAACACCCAGTTTTACAGGCATTCAGTTGCTTTGACAACTCATCCATGTAAAGATTAAATAGAATAGGGGACAGTATACTGCCCTGTCTGACACCACTGCTCACACCAAATGGTGATGAATGACTCTTCCCCCATTTCACCAGCATCTTCTGATGTGCGTACCAGTAAATCAGGATACGTACTAAGTACTTGGGCACCCCCCTGTCAATCATTTTCCTAAACAGTATCCTGTGATTAACACGATCAAACGCCTTGGAGGCGTCAATAAAGCACAGAAAAACTGAAGAATTTTGATTTCTGTACTTATTTATAATTTCTTTTAAGGCATATATGCACAGATCTGTTCCATGATGGGGTTTGAATCCAAATTGATGATCAGTAGATTTGATGAATACATTTAATTTTTCAAACATGATTTTTTCCAGTACTTTAGATATTATATTGGCTAAAGCTATGGGTCTGTAATTATCCAGGCTACACAGCTTGCCAGCTTTATCTTTAATGACTGGTACCAACACAACAGACAATAATGATTCTGGTAACAACCCATGAATCATGAAGCTGGTGAAACAGATTGCAAGAAGAGGAGCAATTCTTGAGCTAGCGTATTTAAGATGCTCAGCAGAAATACAGTCTAAACCACTCGCTTTGTTATCTGATAGCTCTCTAATGGCTTTGATCACTGCATGAGTGTCAATCAGGAGCGAATCGTCCCTTTCTACTTTCCCTACCTTGTAAGTTTCATCCTTAGTTGAATTAAATAATGAGTAAAAGTGTTGCCGCCAAAGATCCACAATATTTTCTGTACCTGAAATGCCTTCCAAAGTACAGGGCAAAGGCGTTTTACTGTTACTAATCCGTCTAAGCTCCTTCCAAAATTCTGTGACATTCTTATCTAACAATTTCTTGGCCAGGGAATTACTTCTCATAAGCTGCTCATTTTTAGAGATATGACGAATAGCATACTTAAACTTAGCATTTGTACATTTCTTCATCTCAAATTCTGGCCCTTGTCTGGGTCTCCCAGCCACCACCCATGCTTTATATGCTTCCCGAGCTTCAGAATAAGGCACAGCTACGGCCTCATTCCAGCCAGGTCTAACCTTATGTGTTTTACATATTTTCTTATAATAAGGCTTGCTGTCCTTATACAGGGAGTTAACTATAGCATTGTACAGACTACAAAGGTCCTTCTTATGTTCAATAATGCTACAGTTCACATCGCTGCACATTACAGCATCTCTAGGAAGACATATTTTACTCAAGGATTTATCTGTACGACCACAATATTCTACAATTTCTTCCTCAGAAAGAGTGTCCCAGTCTAATTTTCCCACCTCATCCTGACTGACATTTTGATAAAGTGCAGGTAGACAGTCAACATTAATTATCATCTCAAACGGTATATGATCAGACATTGCTAACCCATAATAAATACTCATGCCACCCAAAGAAGCATGTGCATCACCTGTGCTGATGCAATGATCGAGCCAGGACGTAGTGTGCCAAGCCTCACTTATATAGGTATAACTATCAGGAGGCATTAGTACCTTACTTGACAAGATTAAGTTGTTCTCATAGCAAAAATGATACATATGTTTTGCAAATAAGGAGTCAGTGTCAGATATGTCTGCATTCAAGTCCCCCATAATAAAAATACAGGTATTATTATAGTCTTGCATATAAGAATTGATAAAGGCAAGCTTATTTAAATATTCATCCTCATTCAATCCAATACATAAGTATACATATTATGTTCACCAGTTTGGAATTTACAAGGTCCACACACATCATTCACCTTCTTCTTCAAGAGTTATGTTTAAATTTTTTACATAATCAATAAAAGGTCTCCATATATTCTCAAACACAATTTCCTTTGATTTCAGTATATATGTTATTCTTTCTAATGGAAGGTTTGTTAACATCTGTCTTAACCACTGAGTCACATCTGGTCTATGAGTCTTTTTCCATAATAGTGCAATACATTTTTTGGCATTAAGCAAACTGAGGTCTATGAATGTTCTTTCACTTTTATTAAAATTATGCTTTTCTGGGTACAGACCCAACAAAAACAGTTTAGGATTCAATATGATTTGTTTTGAGATTATTTTTTCAATTGTTACCCTCACCTCTTCCCAAAACATTCTTATTAATCTACATTCCCATAAACAATGAAATAGGGTTCCTTTACTTTCCATGCATTTTGTGCATGTATCTGGTATATTTTTGTTATATCTATTTAACTCCTCCGGTGTAACATACATCCGCATTAACCATTTGAAATGTATCAATTTAAGGCGTGCATTTATTGATTTGGTTTGAGCTTCTGTACAAGCCAATTCCCATTGTTCCTCTGAAATTTCAGTTTGCAGATCTTCTTTCCAGTAGTTTAATCTTTTCAGTGAATTTTCACTTGAAGATAGTGTCAATGAGTTATAAAACTCTGAAATAATACCCTTTCTTTTACTATCTTTCATCATCATTTTTTCCAAGGATGAATAAATAGGTCGAGTGAGAGCTTTATTTTGATTTGATCAAATAAAGTTTCTAAGTTGAAGATATTTAAAAAAATGTGTTCTATTGAGATTAAATTTGATCCTCAGCTCTTCAAAAGACATTATGTTATCTGCACATGGCAAATATAAATCCTGAATCTTTTGTATCCCTTTTAAATTCCATACTTTAAATACAGCGTCCGCTCTCCCTGGTTTAAAATATTGATTACCCCATATTGGACTAAATTGTGACAATAACTGTGGTTCTTTTAAATAGTTTTTAGCTTCACACCATATTTTGATCATATGCTTTACAAATGGATTTTTAACTTGTTTTTGTAATTTTTTTGCCGAATCTGAGTATATGAATATGGGAAGAGGTAAAGGTAAATTGTATGATTCCATTTCAGTCCAGTGAGGGAGATCATTTGATGAAAAATAATATGTCATAGACCTCAGTTGTGCCGACCAATAATACAACATAAAATTTGGACATTTCAGACCTCCACGATCAAATGGTAAATATAATAAAGACAAACGTAATCTAGCCCTCCTGTTGTTCCATATAAATTCCACTAACTTTTTTTTTATTCTTGAGAATAGATCTAAAGGTGGTGATAAGGGAATGTATTGAAATAAATAAAGTATTTTAGGTAAAATATTACTTTTAAGTATATTGATTCTCCCGATCATCGACATTGGTAGTGACATCCATCTCTGAGTTAACTCATTGATATCTGACATTAAGGCTTCATAGTTGACACTGGCGACTGATTCTAGCTTAGGCACAATTTGGATTCCTAAATATTTAAACTGATTTACAACATTGAATTGATTTACCTCAGGGGCTGGGTAATTTCTCTGGGTCTCATTTAGCATTAATATTGAAGATTTAGTTTTATTTATTTTATATCCTGATATTTCCCCAAAATTCTTTATTAAATTCAACAAGGTTGGAATTGATTTTTTTAGATTCGACATAAACAAAATTATATCATCGGCGTACAGGGAGATTTTATGTTCTGTTGGTCCAACTTTAATTCCATATATTTGTGAATGTAAACGTATCGCTATCGCTAAAGGTTCAATTGCCATAGTAAACAGTAAAGGTGAAAGTGGACAGCCTTGTCGACATCCTCTATTGATTTTTATTGGTTTTGAAATATTGTTATTTGTTAGGATTTCTGCTGTAGCATTATTGTATATTATTTGAACCCATTTTATGAAATTATTTCCAAGTCCAAACCTTTGTAGGACTTCAAAAAGAAAGGGCCATTCAACTCTATCAAAGGCCTTTTCGGCGTCCAATGATAGGAGAGCTGTATCCGGTGCTTCTTTATTAAAATAAATAATATTAAATAGTCTTCTTACATTATGGAAGCCTTGTCTACCCTTTATAAAGCCATTCTGATCTCGATTAATAATATTTGGTAAAATTTCTTGTATTCGTCTTGCTAAAATTTTACAGATTATCTTAAGGTCGGCGTTTAATAGGCTTATTGGTCTCATATTTTCACATTTATTAGAGGGCTTACCTGGTTTTGGCAGCAGTATAATTAAGGCATTATTTATGTATGATGGTAAATTATTATTTTGAAATGCTTCTAGAACCATTTCCAAAAAAGGTTTTATTAATTTATTCTTAAATTTTTTATAAAGGTCAACTGGAAGACCATCTGGTCCTGCACTTTTTCCTGATTTCATATTATCAATGGCTAGCCCAACTTCTTCTTGACTAATTTTAGACTCCAATATCTCCCTGTTTTCATTTGGAATACACGGTATAGATAGTTCGTTCAAAAACCCATTTAGTTTTGTTAAATCAGGTTCATTTTTGGTATCATATAATTTTTCATAGTAATCTCTAAAGGCTCTATTAATTTCTAAAGGATCTATAACTACCTGTCCATTACTTATAATACTGGTAATTGGTGTTTTAATTTCTAATTGTTTAATCTGCCATGCTAATAATTTTCCTGATTTTTCACCTTGTTCATAAAAAGATTGTTTCAATCTTAGAAGACTCGAGGCAGCTCTATTCGCTGATTTTTTGTCGTATTCAGCTCTCAAAATCAGTAATTCATTCTCCAACCTTGGGTCACTTCCTGCATACACTTTTTCCTGAAGACTTTTTATTTTATGTTCCAATTTAGCTCTCTCCTCTCGAGTCTTCTTAGATTTTGATCCTGTATAACTAATATGTCCCCTAATAAAAGCTTTGAAAGTCTCCCACTTTACACATGCTGATGTTTGTGTAGTATTGATGTCAAAGAACTCGTCTATCTGTTTTTCTATATACTTGACAAATTCCTCATCCTGAAGCCATTTATGCTGAAATTGCCATCTACCTGATTCCTTTGTCAATTTTTTATCTACATATATTAGACAACAGGGTGCATGATCAGAGATCACGGAGTGCATCTTTAAAACAGTGTGTATGTTTGTTTGTGTAGGACACTGCTGGGCAGGAGCGTTATAGGACTATCACCACAGCCTACTATCGGGGAGCCATGGGCTTCATCCTTATGTATGACATCACCAATGAGGAGTCCTTTAATGCTGTACAGGACTGGTGAGTCTGTGTGTATTGAAACTGTGATATATTCTCTTCGCCAAATGTATTGGAACAGTGAGGCCATTTTCTTTATTTTTGCTGTAGACTGAAAACATTTGGGTTTGATATCAAAAGATGAATATGAGACAAGAGATCAACATTTCAGCATTTTACTTCAAGGTATTTCCATCTGGATCTGATACAGCTTAGAAGATAGGAATATTTGTAGCAGCACACCAAATTTTTAGGTGAACAAAAGTATTGGAACAGATTGACTTAAAATAGATTAAAGGGAATAAGGCTGCGTGTCTACCAAACGTGTTTTTTGTCGCCCGACCACCCTGAACATCTTTTTTTCAGCACTTGTGCACTGCGCTCCTGAAAAAAGTCTGTGCCCTGTATCCCAGCTACAGCTTGTCACTCACAGCTCAGTGCTTCCGCTTTTCCTATGGTCAGACTTTCTACTTATTTTTAATAGCAGTCTCTAAATAGCAATGGACAGGAAAATATTCTAGCATTGGTAGCAGCTCTAGATGCAAAATATGATGACACTGAAAACAGGAGTCTGAATACAGACTGTACTGGCGTCCTATGTCCCGCCCTTCCTTATTATGATTGGCTGCTTAGAAAGGTCTGACATTGACGAGCTCAGCTGTAGTCTGAAAAGTCGAAATTTTTTCACTCTGACGAGTGTTTTGGGAAGTTAGTTCCTTCAGTCTCAACTTTAGCAGTTAAAATGCATGCTCTTTCGGGTTTTAAGTCTGGAGATTGACTTGGCCAGTCTAAAACCTTTCACTTCTTGCACAGATGAACTCCTTTGTTGTTTTGGCAGTGCCATCCATCCATCTTCTACCGCTTTTCCGGAGGTCCGGGTCGCGGAGGCAGCAGTTCAAGCAGAGAAGCCCAGACTTCCCTCTCCCCAGCCACCTGCTCCAGCTCTTCAGAGAGGATACCAAGGCGTTCCCAGACCAGCTGGGAGACATAGTCTCTCCACCGAGTCCTGGGTCTGTCCCGGGGTCTCCTATCAGTGGGACGTGCCTGAAACACCTCAAGTGGGAGGCATCCAGGAGGCATCCTAATCAGATGCCCATACCACCTCAATTGACTCCTTTCAATGTGGAGGAGCAGCGGTTCTACTCTGAGCCTCTCCCGGATGACTGAGCTCCTCACCCTATCTCTGAGGGTGAGTCCAGCAATCCTACGGAGAAAGCTCATTTCAGCCGCTTGTATCCACAATCTTGTTCTTTCGGTCATTACCCAAAGCTCGTGACCAAACGTGAGAGTAGGAACGTAGATTGACTGGTAAATCGACAGCTTTGCCTTAGAACTAAGCTCCCTCTTCACCACAACAGACCGGTACAACGTCCGCATCACTGCAGATGCTGCTCCAATCCGTCTGTCGATCTCTCGCTCCATTTTCCCCTCACTCGTGAACAAGACCCCAAGATTCTTAAACTCCTCCACTTGGGGCAGGAGCCTGTCCCCAACCCAGAGAGGACAATCCACCTTTTTCCGGCTGAGGACCATGGACTCGGACTTGGAGGTGCTGATTCTCATTCCAGCTGCTTCACACTCAGCAGCAAACCGTCCCAGCAAGAGCTGTAGGTCATTGCTGGATGAAGCCAACAGGACAACATCATCTGCAAACAACAGAGATGAGATCCTGTGGTCACCAAGCATGACACCCTCCATTCCCTGGCTGCGCCTAGAAATCCTGTCCATAAAAATTATGAACAGGATCGGTGACTAAGGGCAGCCCTGGCGGAGTCCAACTCTCACTGGGAATGACTCCGACCGAGTGTTGGCAATACGAACCAAACTCTCACAACGGTCATACAGAGACCGAATAGCTCGTAACAACAAGCCCGATACCCCATACTCCATACTCCTTTTGGCAGTGTGTTTTGGTCAATATCTTGCCGCATGATCAAGGATCTCCCAATCAGTTTGGGTGCATCTTTCTTTAAATTGGCAGACAAAATGTTTCTGTAGACTTCTGAGTTCATCTTGGCTGCTGCTGTGTTACAGCATCAATGAAGATTAATGGGCCCGTCCCAGAAGAAGCCCAACCCATGACATTATGTCCACTGTGTTTCACAGATGAGCTTGTATTTTGAGATCATGAGCAGATTCTTTCTTTTTCCACATTTTACCCTGTCCATCACTTTGGTAAAGACTAATCTTTGTCTCATCAGTCCATAAAACTTTGTGCTATAATTTTTGAGGCTGGTCTCTGACATTTTTGGCAAATTCCAGTCTGCCATGTCTATTCTTCTTGTTAATGAGTGTTTTGCGTCTTTTGGTGAAACCTCTGGACGTTTGTTCATGAAGTCTTCTGCGAACAGTAGATTGGGATATCTTCACTCCTGCCCTCTGGAGGTTGTTGCTGATGTCACTAGCAACTGTTTTATAGTTTTCTTTAAAACTCTTACATTTCTGTCATCAACTGCTGATGTTTTCCTTAGTCTACACGTTTGACGTCTGTTACTTAGTACACCAGTGGTTTCTTTCTTCTTCAGGACATTCCAAATGGTTGTACTGGATATGGCCAATGTTTGCACAATGGTTCTGATTGATTTTCCATCTTCTCTCAGCTTCACAATTGCTTGTTTTTCACCCATAGACAGCTCTCTAGTTTTCATGTTGGCTACACCTCTGCACAGGCAAAACCCAAATCTGAAGCTGTGATAGACCTTCAGCACTATTTATTGTTTGAATAATCAATAAAATAGGACACACCTGGGCAACAAAAAAAACTTGCTGTAAGCACTTTGAGATGTCACTTGACATGTAAAGCGCCATATAAATCTAATCCATTATTATTGGGGCTCGAGCCACAGACAACATCAGTGGGTGAGAGCCTTATTGTAATTGCTAGGATTATTATTAGGGCCCGAGCCACTGACAGCGTGAGTGGGCGAGAGCCCTATTGTAATCGCTAGGATTATTAGGACCCAAGCCACTGACAATGTCAGTGGGCGAGAGCCCTATTGTTATCGCTATGTTTATTATTATTATTATTATTATTACATGAAAAATTGGTGCGTTCAAACAAAATGTGCCATCTTCTAAGTTGTGTATTAGATCTAGATGTAAATATCTGGAAATAAAATGTTAAAATGTTTTTCTCTTGTCTCATATTCATCTTTTTTATTTTTTTTTATTTATTTTTTTTTTTGATTTTGTATACTTTATTGATCCCCAGAGGGGAAATTGAGGGCATCCACCTGGATGGATGAAGCAGCCACGGTACGGCACTATCCCTTAACCATTCACACACACATTCACACCTAGGGCCACTTTAGAGTCTCCAATTAACCTAACCTGCATGTTTTTGGCCTGTGGGAGGAAACCGCAGAAATCCCGGAGTAAACCCACGCAGATACGGGGAGAACATGCAAACTCCACACAGATCACTATTGGTCAGGAGCTGGGATTGAACCAGGGATCCCATGGCCAAGGGTGAGTTGCTGTGCTGGTGCAGTGCTAACCACTGCGCCACCGCACCGGCTGGTACGGTGTTTGATGTCAAACCCAAATATTTTCAGGCAACCACGAAAATAAAGAAATTAGCCTCACTGTTCCAATATGCTGTCTGTGTCGGCCTTGCTATGGACTGGTGATCTGTCCAGGGTGTACCCTGCCTCTCGCCCAAAGATGCTGGGATAGGCTCCAGCCCCTGCAACCCCCCCGCAACCCGAAAAGGATTAAGCGGTAGAAGATGGATAGATGGATGTTCCAATATGTTGGGAGGGGAGTGTACTGTTGAAACCAGAAGTTTACATACACTGTTTAAAAAGACATATAACCTTCTTCCCCTCACTGTCTGACATTAAATCAGACTAAAGTTTTCCTGTTTTAGGTTGGTTAGGATTACCAGAATTAGTTTTTATTTGCTAAATAATGTTTAGAGAATTTTTATTACTTCCTTCAATGTCTGAAGTTTACATACATTTCCTTCGTGCTTGGTAGCATTGCCTTGAAACTGTATGACTTGGGTCAAACATTTTGAGTATTCTTCCACAAGTTTCTCACAATCATTGACTGGAATTTTGGCCCATTCCTCCTGACAGAACTGGTGGAACTGGGTCAGGTTTGTGGGCTGCCTTGCTCACGCACATCTTTTCAGGTCTGCCCACCATTTTTATATGGAATAGAGATCAGGGCTTGAGATCAGCCAAAACAATGACTTTGTTGTCCTTAAGCCACTGTGTAACTAATTTGGCACTATGCTTAGGGTCATTGTCATTTGCACCCAAGCTTTAACTTCCTGGCTTCCTGAGATATTTTTTCAATATATCACTTAATGTTATATAATGAACACTTAATGTTCTTTCCTCATGATGTCTTCTATTTTGTGAAGTGCACCAGTCCCTCCTGCAGCAAAACACCCCCATAACATGATGCTCCCACCCTCGGACTTCACAGTTAGGATGGTGTTGTCAGACTTGTAAGATGCCCTCTTTTTGGGGTATCCTTCCATAAGCTTCTCACAATAGTTGAAGTTAGTTAGCTGCTGGAATTATGCTGGAATTGCTGGAATTTTACACACACACACACACACACACACCCCTCACAACTCACAAAAAGTTAGGGATATTCGGCTTTCGTGTGAAATTTCAGGATAAATCTAAAATGCACTATGACGTTTACAGGTGAACTTAATTTGACCTTCTCTAACCTTTTGAATGCACATGTCCAACTATTCAATGTTCAGTACTTTTTGCGTAACTTGCTGTCTCTAACAAGGTGCTTAACAGCAAAATTCACAACAGGTGCTTGATCCATGAATCGGCCAATAAATTTTCTGGTTCAATTAGAATTGGTATTTTAACAGTCCTCTTCATCATGCTGTTCATATTTTGACGTCATGAGACCAAGACGACACCTCACAATTGATCAACAGTACCTCGCCATTGCGAGGCTTCAAACTGGATGTTCTCAGAGGAAAGTGGCCACTGAGCTTAGAGTGTCACAGAGTGTCATCAGCAGGTTGCAACAGAGATACAGAGAGACTGGAAGAGTCACAGAAAGGCATAGAAGTGGATGTCCTTTGGCCACATCCCATGCTGATGACTGCTTTATTGTGAACAGTACCTTGCCGAACCGGTAATGAATGCCACTCAACTCCAGGCACATTTAAGGGAGGTGAGAGGCACCTAAGTGTCACATCAGACTATTCAAAAATGTTTACATCAGCGTGGTCTGTGTGCTAGACGATCTGCAAGGGTACCTGACCACACCATCAGGCACAGGCGTCTTCGTTTCCAGGGAGCATTTATGCTGGACAAGGGACCAGTGGGCTTCAGTGCTGTTGTCTGATGAAAGTCGATTCACAGTGAGCAGAAATGATGGCCACCAACGATGTTGGAGATGTCAAGGAGAGCGCTATGCATCAGTTGCTGTTGTCACCATGTTACAGTTTGGGCAGGTGTGTCTAGTCAATACAGAACTCCTCTACACTTTGTGAATGGTACAGTGACAAGCTGATACTACCTGAATAACATCATTAGGCTGCGTGTCCACCAAACGCGTTTTTTCACTCTGGGCGATGGTTTTCTGTTCATTCTCTATGTAGTCCAGCATTAACGCTTTGAGTGGTGGTGGTTTTTTGTTGCAGTGCTCAAGGGGCTCAGCGTTGAAAAAAGTTCAACTTTTCAGACTACAGCTGAGCTTGTAAATGTCAGGCCTTTCTAAGCAGCCAATGAGAATTAAGGAAGTGCGGGACATGGGACGCCGATACAGTCTTTACTCAGACTCCTGTTTTCAGTGTCATCATACTTTGCCTCCAGAGCTGCTACCAATGCTAGAATACGTTTCCTGTCCATTGTTATTTAGAGACTGCTATTAAAAAGTAAGTAGAAAGTCTGACCATAGGAAAAGCGGAAGTGCTGAGCTGAGAGTGACAAGCTGTTGCTGGGATACAGGGCACAGATTTTTGTTTTCCAGAGCGCAGCGCACAAATGCTGAAAAAAAAAAAAAAAAAAAATGCTCAGGGCGGTCGGGCAACAAAAAATGCACTTGGTGGGCATGCAGCTTTAATCCAGTCATTGTGTCCCTGCATGAACAACACAGGCCTAATTTCATGTTCATGGCCGACAATACTCCAGCTCATTGAGGTTGCATCATTTGGGAATGGCTGCTTAAGGCTGGGTTACCCCAAATGGAGTGGCCTACATTTTCTCCAGACCTGAATCCCATATAAAGCCTATAGGAGCAGCTGAGTCACCTTGTAGAGGCTCATAACCCTGCACCTCACAACCTCAATGACCTGAGGGCCGCCCTTCAAGAAGAATGGAATGCCATGCCTCAGCAGACAACAAGTCGACTTGTGAACAGCATGAGACGTCATTGTCAAGCTGTAATTGATGTTCAAGGGCACATGACAAGTTATTGACACATTGACATTTTTTGTTGTGGCTTTTGTTTCAATAAATTGTTAGAGATGAGGAAATCACCATTGCATGCTTCTACTTAAATGCCCTAGTTTCATGATATAATGTCACTGTAGCGTGAACTTTTTACATTTTCCATAAGTTTCACCTGAAAGCCAAATAGCCCTAACTTTTTGTGAGGTGTGTGTGTGTGCGTGTGTGTGTGCGCGCGTGTGCGTGTGCGCGCGCACGCACAGATGAGCATAGCACCTTCAGGTATCTGAAAATTGCACCCAAGGATGAACCAGGCTTGTGGAGATCCACAGTTCTCTTCCTGATATTAGTGTATGTAGACTTGTGACTTTGAAGAAAATAATTAAAAAGTCTCTAAAAATTATTTAGCAAATATAAAAATTATTTAGCAAATTGAAATAATTTTGGTAAGCCCAACTGACCTAAAACAGGAAAAGCTTAAATTGTTTAAAAGCATGGTAATGTTAGTGTACGTAAAGTTTTGGCTTTGAAGAAAGTCATAAATTCTCTAAAAAAAAAAAAAAAAAACTAAAAAAAACAATAATTTTATTAATCCTAACTAACCTAAAACAGGACATTTAGTCGGAACTTGTCAGACAGTGATAACAAAAAGGTCATGTGTCCTTTTATACAGTGTATGTAAACTTCTGGTTTCAGCTGTATACGGTGGAGATCAAAATTAGAGAACAATGTATTAATACTTGATTTTTTCTGAAATATTGTTATTCTTCATTGTTCAGAATTTGACATAATATCAGCTGTGGCTATAATACTGCTGTACTAGTATTTTTTTGTTTTTTTTTTAATAACCAAGGCACTTCAACGCAAACATTTATTTTGTTAAAAAAAAAAAAAAAAAAAGAGTGAGCAGAATTAGAGAACAGTAACCACTGTGTCAGAAGAGAAGGTTTAAACAATTTTTAGCCCCCGCTGGTTGAAAACCAAATAGGGATTATGTTATGGGTCAGTCCGTCTGTCCCACTTTTGTGAAATCAATTCCTCCTACAGTTTTTGTCTAATTGTTTTGAAACTTGGTACCATGGTTTGATATACACTGATGATACACATATTGCAATTTGGTTCTGATCGGATGATTTCTGCGGGAATTGTAACCCCTAACCTATGACCTCCTGTTTCATCTCACTTCATAGACAGTAACTGTCTTGTGAATTCAACTCCTCCTACATTTTCGTTCCGATTGTTTTGAAACGTGGTACCATGGTTTGATATACTCTGATTATGCGCATATTGTAATTTCACTCTCATAGGATGATCTTGAGGTCAAAGGTCAGGTTAAATTTTTCCCCTAAATCATCTAAACACAGTAACTACTGAAATAAATGATGTAGGCTTTTCAAATCAATACAGTAGTTGTATCTAATACACATCTTGGATGACTTACACCCTCACCTAACTATGGGTTTGGGGTCAAGGGGTCAAAGTTAACATTGCAGTTGCACTATGGTAAATGCTACATTTACTATTACTATAAAATGAGTAAAGCTAGGGCCACCAAACCTGGTATACAGGTTCACCTTGGGATCCTGAACTCTGACTATGGGTTTGGGGTCAAAAGGTCAAAGGTCAAGGTTAACATTTGTAATGCCTTATTACCAGGGGTTCTCAACTTTTCTCAGCGTGGGACCCACATTTTTCCATGGTCATTAACTCATGACCCACTTACGTATATAGAATTCAAAGCATGCAAATTTATTTTTCAAAGATAGCCTTTGAAATCATGTACATCATTTTTTAAACATTAATACGCATATTTATTTATATGTGCAAAGTGCATTTCAGAGCACATTATTAAGAAACTGAGGACTAACAGACTAAGACAACTGCCTTAGTGAATAAAATAAAATTGGATATCAAAACTGCACAAAATTAATAAGGCTACAAAATTAAATATTTCACTTCTTTGATTATTTCTGCATCCAGAACACAAACTGAGGAGGAACATGACAACTGCATGGCATGTATAAAAAGTGAAGGAAATAACTATCAAAACTGCACAAAATCAAAAAGGCCCACAAAATGAGATGTTTTTACCTAACTAGTCATTTGTGGAAGTCAATGAGACAATTGGGTATGTGCTTTACTCTTGAGCAGAGTTTCAAAGTCTGAGGTGACAGAGAGAAACTCTCGATCATGCTCAGTGTCCAGTCTGTTTCTGGACCAAAGTAGAGAAGCCACGTTCACACAAATAGGTCATGCTGAATGGTATCATTATTTTGACTGCATGGATGGCAAGAGATGGATGCTCAACGATCACATCACTGCACCAAAAGTGGGATAGGCTTACCTCGTTAAATCGCTCTGTGATGTCTTCAGCTCCTGGAGTCGTCTCTGAAAAAACTCCACCAGCTTGTCTTTGCATGCAGGATGTTTAGTTTCTAAATGGCATGTAAGTTTGGATGGTTTCATGCTCTCATGCGCAAGGATTTCACTATAAATTACACATTGCAGCTTCTGTCCCTTTTTATCCTCATTGTATGAAAATCCACATTTCAAATACTCTGGGTCACATATGCGCTTCGCCATCTCATCTCTGAATAGTGTTACACACCCCTCCATAGGGAATTAGTCAGTGCCTGCAGTCTCTGACACCTTAGAGTACACCTCCTTTACTAGCCAAGACCTAGTGAGGAATTCCTCTTTGGCTCAGTGGTAGAGTAAGAGGTTTCAGATCACGGTATCATGGGTTCAAATCCTGGCCTGGGACATAATGTATGTCTGACTTGCCTGTGTGCGAAAGAGACTTAGGAGGTGTATGTAGGGGTGTGCCATATCGTATAGTTTACGATAATATTGGTATAAATTTTGATACCGGTGTAAAAATGAATATTGTGATATTTGGGATCTGCTGCGTGACGACGTGACACCGCATAGAAACAACAAAACAAACATGGCGGGAAGCTGCCGCTCCAAAGTCAGACATCTCCAGTTGAGTGGAAATATTTAAGTTTCACTTTCTGTTTCAGACTGCTGTCATGTTTAAAAAAAAACATGGTAGCAACAACACTGTTGATTCAAATACGAAATATACTGTCTGGGTACAAATTCATATTCTGCAGGGTAACAACCATAATGCTGTCCATCTAGCTGCAATGCTTCTGCACTGTGTATATATCTGTGTACATACTGTATGTACTGTATATTCATTTACGGCTTTGGCTAACCAGTTCTTATTATCTTATTAACTATTGCTCTGAGTACTGCTATCCCTTTGCTGCTGTAACCCTGGAATTTCCCCATTGTGGGACTAATAAATAAAGGCTTATCTTATCTTATGGTATTTTATTCAACCACCCGAAGGGAGAGGGGGAAAAAAAAACATCCATTCAGTGCAACAAAAGCCAAAAGACCCAGGACAGGTCCATGCAACAGTTGGGAGTAATGCAGATAAAGTGATTCAGCATAAAACCCGACCTCTGTGTGCAGTTGAGATGTAATGGTTTATGTTATTTTCTTGTAATATTTGATACAGAACTAAAAAATATTTTAAACTAAATCTGAGCTGCTGTTTATAAAATGGAGAAATAAGAGTTTTGTTTTTGTTTTTTCTGAATATGTTGAAGGTAAATAAGGCTGGTCAGTGAAAAATGTATTCTGCAGTATCGTGAAAAAATATCGTTATCATGAAAATTCACAAAAATATCATGGTATCATTTTTTTAGGCAATGTTGCCCATCCCTAGGTGTATGTCTACCTTGCTTGAGGGTGAAAGCAACTAGGTCAGTCCACCTTGATGTAAGGGTTGAAACAGACTTGGAGATCCCGGGGTGAATTAGGCAATTCTGGCCTTGGCCCAGAAAGTGGGTCGTAACAATAGCAACACAAACTTGAAGTAAACGTCAATCAAATGATTGATACCATGCCTACGAAATGATGGATACCTCTCTGACTCATGCCTGTCAAAGTAAAAGTTTTTTCAATATATGACAAGTCCAACTTCAGATGTAACTGAACTTCAGAATATTATTTATTTTTTGACCTGCTGTCCGTGACCCACTCAAAACTGGTCCGTGACCCACCAGTTGAGAATCACTGCCTTATTACTGTACAACATATAAAGCTAGGGCCACCAATCCTGGTACACAAGTTCACTTTGGAATCCTGACCTCTGACTATGGGTTTGAGGTCAAAATGTCAAAGGTCAATGTTAACATTCTCTATGTCTTATTACTGTACAAGGAGTAAAGTTAGGGTCACCAAACTTGGAACACAGGTTCATCCTGTGACCCTGAAGTGTGACTATGGTTTTAGGATCACAAGGTCAAAGGTCATCATCAAAATGGCTTATAAACTGTATCTCAACAACAAAGAAAGCTAGGGTCACCAAATGTGCTACACATGTTCACCTTGGGATCCTGACCTCTAACTATGGGTTTGGAGTCAAAAGGTCAAGGATAACATTCCTTATGCCTTATTACTGTACAAGTAAAGCTAGGGCCACCAAACTTGGTACACAGGTTCACCCTGTGACCCTGAAGTGTGACTGTGATTTTGGGATCGCAAGGTCAAAGGTCAACATCAAAATGCCTTATAAAGTATATCTCAACAACAAAGAAAGCTAGGGTCACCAAACCTGGTACACAGGTTCACTCTGAGACCAAGACCGCTGACTACAGGTTTGGGAACAAAAGGTCAAAGGTCAAGGTTGGCACGCTCTATGATCTCTTACTATAGAACATGTAAAGCTCTCTAGGGTCACCATTCTTGCTACACAGGTTCACCTTGGGATCCTGACCTACAACTATGAGTTATATGCTTTGTTGTATATTCGTGGATGATGGACTTATCATAATTTGGTTCTGCCACAGTAATTATAAGATGAGATAAGATAAGCCTTTATTCAGGGATGGCAATTTTCCGCCGATCCGTAGATTTCCACCGATTTATTTTCAAATTGATCATTTCTGTGAATCGTCTAAATCTGTTGAGAAAATTTTAGGGGGGGTAAGGTACCTTATTGTCACCGATGTTACCGATTTTAGCGAAAATCAACACGATTACATAAGCGCTCGGCGCTTCCCCGGGTCAAGTCTCCCGCGATAGCCCGGATGTTTAGTACTCAAGCTACTGCTGTATTGTAAACGGCCCTGCGATTGGATAGTTGCAAACGATTGGACCAATCAAATGGCTCGTTGTATGCTTTGTCAAAAATTCATGGCGGCGTGTTCGTGTTGGAATTCTGAGCTTTCGGTATCGTTTTTAGCGGAATTATGAGATTTTTATCGAAGGATCAGGAGTCATCAGTGCTAGAAATAGACAAAAGTGTCAAAAATAAGTTCCGATGGAATTGGCTTGAGAGAAAAGTGACGGTAAAGGTGAAAATTGGCTCAGAGTTCGACGAGGTAACAGGTAACAGGTAACATTACACTGGTCTCTCTTGGTGACCAGTGTAAATAGTGTAATAAACTAGTTTAAAGGCTCCTGCAACAATTTGATTTGAGCAATAATCTGGTGGGTTGGATTCTGGATTTCTTAACCAACAGGACGCAGAGAGTAAGGGTCAATGGTACATTGTCGGACCTAAAGTGCTCTTCTGCTGGCTCTCCTCAGGGGTGTGTGTTGTCACCACTACTCTTCATCCTGTACACAAACATGTGTTGGAGCAGACATGACAACAGACACATTATAAATTATGCTGATGACTCCGTTATTGTCAGTCTCCTCCAGGAGGGTGAGAGTGGCCACGGCCCAGTAGTTGATGATTTTGTTCACTGGTGTGAGGATTCCTACCTGCAGCTGAATACGACAAAAACTAAAGACATGATTATTGACTTTAGGAGGAAAAATCCCAGGCATAAAGTCACCGTACTAAAAGGCCAGACCACCGAATGTGTACAATCCTACAAATATCTTGGGACGATTATTGATAGTAATTTAAACTTTGAAGAGAACTGTGAAAGGGTGTGCAAAAAGGGTCAGCAACATTTGCATTGCTTGAGAAAACTTGCACGCTTCCAAGTTGACCGAACCATAATGACAATGTTTTATCGGGCTTTTATTGAATCTGTTTTATCCTTTTCTTTAGTGTCATGGTTTGGTCAGATAAAACTGAAACAGAGGAAATCCTTGGATCAGGTAGTTAGATGGTCCAGTCGTTTGCTTGGTGAGTCACAGCTGAGCCTGACATCCCTGTACACCAGACAAGTACAGAGGATGGCTACCTCCATTTTAAATGATGACTCCCACCCTTTGCACTGCCACTTTCAGCTTCTTCCCTCAAGACGGAGGTTTGCTGTCCCAAAAAGTAGAACCCAGCGCTACAAAAACAGCTTTGTCCCTGCTGCTGTCAAAGAGTTGAACAAGCTGTAAAAATATATTGTACATAATTTAGGTACCTATTTATTAACTTCATTTTATATTTACTTATTTTTGTAGGATGTCACTTGGGTTCTAAATATTTTATTGGGTTTTAGACCTTTGAGTTTTTTTAACCTCTTTGACTAGTTTTTAACTTTTAATATGACCCTTCTCTCTTACCTCTGGTTTTTCCCTCATCTCTTTGTCCTTTTATACCCTGATTGTTGGAGCCTTGAGTATTTTTATCATGTGTATAGTCAGCTTCATGTGTGCCTGTGTTTGTGTCTATGTTGAATGTAATTAGTGGCTTGTAAATATCAGTGTCACCAGACTGCAAAACAAATCTACCTATGGGTACAAATAAAGTAACCTGAACCTGAACTCTTATAGAACTGTTAAATATGTTGGACTAAAGACAGTGAGACAGCATTGAAGAAAAAGTAAGTTAAGTTTTCATTAAATTTAATGATTTATCCAAGTCTAGTATTTCATTTTTTTTTATCATTTTTTTTTACGTCTAAATTACTTCTGTTTTACTGAAAACCTCTCAGCTTCAGGGGGGCTGTGCCCCCCTGGCCCCCCCATAAGTCAATCGACCAAATTAGATTTCAGCTGAAACCAGAATTTCCTGTTGCCATCCCTGTTTATTAGTCCCACAATGGGGAAATTCCAGGATTACAGCAGTAAAGGGATAGTAGCACTCAGAGCAATAGTTAATAAGAGAATAAGAACTGGTTAGCCAAAACAGTAAATGAATATACATATGTACACAGATATATACACAGTGTAGGAGCATTGCAGCTAGATGGAATAAACAGCATCACAGTTTGTTAAATTACCCTGCAGAATATGAATTTGTACAGACAGTATATTTCGTATTTGAATCAACAGTGTTGTTGCCACCCTCAGTAATGATTGATATTGTCCTAGTTGTATAATGGAGGGGACGATTTATTGTGCAAGGTTGTTACGTTTAGTACATTCAATACGACCTCTGCGAGCATCCCTGGTTAGGTTATAAAGTTTGACAGCCACAGGTAGGAAGGACCTGCAGAACCTCTCCGTCGTGCACCTAGGATTATATTGAAAAGTTGAAAACTGCTCTCGCTCAGTAAATATTGGGATCTTCAAAGAAAACGGAAGCAATTGAGAATCAGTTCAACACTGCAGCTGGAATTACTCACCAGTTCACTGCTGAACAGGGCAAGGATCTGTCTCAGCTCACAGCATCTCACCATTTAAGACAATTTGGACTGAAAGCTCACTCTGCAGTGACCAAACCTCTCATTAGCAGAAATAACAATTTATAGGATTTTTCACTTGTTGGTGTGCTAGTTATGCAATCGATAATGACTATGGATGGGCGTATAATGTATCTTGTGCATTGCTCTTGTTGTAACTTGGCATGCGTAGCACACTAGTACATTTAAACAAAGGGGGGGGTCTGTTTTTCTAACATTTAATCATTTGTCTGTGCACAGATTCATGATACAGTTGCTATCTGATGTCTATTGATTTATTGCTGCATAAATTTTTATTTTGTCTTTTGTACATACAAAAGTAAGAAATGCTCGAAAAAAAAGTAAGTAAGTAAGAAATGGAAAATGCTTTTTTTTAATTAGCGCAAAGGTATAAATCTTTGTACAATGAAACATTAAATCAAAACTAATGTACTTGAGTTTAGTTTGGTCATTCAGAATAATAGATAAAATATTTGCTGCTTACAGTGAAAACTTGAGGCACTCGATGTATCAGCATAAACATTTGTAGTCTTTCAGTGATGTTGTGGTGGACACACATACGTAACCTGCTTTTGGACTCACATTTTAGACCAGAGCAAGGGCAGAGCTTCTGTGGTGATTACAGGAAGCTGCAAGAGTGTTAGCTTTGGTATGCAAAGCTTGAGACTGTGAGGTATAATTAAAGGATTAAAGAGGGGATGCACTGTAGACAGTGGGGGGTGATATCATGGAGAGAAGATGCATTGTGGCTGTCTTTATAATGCAGTGTGGTTTGTGAGACATGTGACTTGTTAACTGTAAGAGTCCTGGTATTTAAGGACGAGAGTTCCCTTTGTTGTTCTCTTTTTTCTGCTTCATGATGTTGGAGATGTGAATAAAGCTGATTCGAGAGAAAACTCTGTCTCGCCATTCTCACATTTCCATACTGATGACCCCAAGACGTATCATGCATGAGGAGAATTCCCCCGGGCCAGCCTCGTCAGGAGCCCCCAGCCAACCGAATGCCGCTACAGTCCAGCTACCGGACTTCTGGCAGAACAATCCACGCTCCTGGTTCAACGCGGTTGAGGGGGAATGATTCTACCACATAGTCGCAAAGCTGGACAACAACACGGCCCAGCATGTGGAGAGCCTGATCGACCAGCCGCCGGACAACGACAAATACGGCATGTTGAAGGCTGCACTCATCCAGCAATTCACCCCCTCGGCGGAGGAGCGAGCAGAGAGGCTCCTGGGACTGACGGAGTCGGAAAATGACATGCCCGCGAACCTGACGGAGAAGTTGTTGAGGTTGAAAGACTCTGGCGATGATCACTTCATTTTCATCCACCTATTCCTCAGGACTATACCGTCAGCAGCGAGAGCGACCCTGGCCCGTTCGCCACTGTTGGCCCAACGGAACCACCGCGCGCTGGGCCGAGAAGCGCAGCGGATTGACAACGCCACCAAGCGGCGTGCAGCCGCGGCCGCTGCAGCAGAACTCAGCACAGCGACTGGAGACGACAGGAGGCCAGAAGCAGCGGTACCAGACGCACCGACGACTACGGCGGCAGGGGCCAGGGAACGCGGATCGGACGTCCTTTGTTTCTACCATCGCCGCTTCGCAGAGAGGGCACGCAAATGTGTACCACCGTGCCAGTTCGGGTGTTCGGGAAACGCCAAGACCGGGGGTCCGTAGCAGCCGCGGCCCTCGGGGAGGAGAACAAGCTGCTCTACTTGTTGGACGCACGCTCGAGGAGGCAGTTCCTCGTCGACACAGGCTCCCAGTTGAGTTTCATCACGCCTTCCTACGCGGACAGACTAGCTGGTTCCGGAGGTCCCCGAGAGACAGCAGCGAATGGCTCGGAGATTAAGACCTTTGGTGAGAAGACTCTGCTTCTGTCTCTACACAGCCATACATTTGAGTGGACTTTTGTTGTAGCAGCAGTAAATTTCAATATGTTGGGGGCTGATTTTCTGTGCTCACATGGTTTGTTGGTTGATCTCGCTAACAGGCGCCTGGTTAATGCACTTTCTTTTGATTCTATCCCCTGCACAGCGCGAGTGACCCCGCCAACAGCACAAGCCAACGTCACAGCTGCAAGCGGTAAGTTCCACACACTGCTCACTCAGTTCCCAGCACTCACGGTCCCCACATTTTCGGCAACAGTCGCTAAGCACGGGGTGGAGCATTTTATTACCACTACCGGACCGCCCGTTTTTGCAAAAGCTCGGCGCTTGGACGCAGCTAAACTAGCCATAGCGCGCGAGGAGTTCGCCAACCTGGAGAGGTTGGGCATTATCAGATGTTCAAACAGTCCGTGGGCTTCCCCGCTGCACATGGTCCTGAAAGCCGACGGATCATGGCGACCTTGCGGGGATTTCCACAGGTTAAACAACGCTACAGCGCGTGACCGCTACCCAATCCCGCATATCCAAGATTTTTCCGTTCATTTGGCAGGGGCGCGCGTTTTCTCTAAAATAGACTTGGTCCGCGGTTACTACCAAGTCCCAGTGCGCGCTGAGGACATACCCAAAACAGCGGTAATAACTCCGTTTGGCCTATTCGAGTTTTTACGCATGCCATTCGGACTTAAAGGGGCGGCTCAGACGTTCCAACGCATAATGGATGCGGTGCTTCACGATCTCCCTTTCGTGTTCGTCTACTTGGACGATATTTTAGTAGCCAGTGCGTCCGAAGACAAACACGAAAAACACCTGGCCACAGTTTTCCGAAGGTTGGGAGATCACGGGTTAATAATCAACCCAGCGAAGTGTCAGTTCGGGGTGGCGCAGATCGATTTTTTAGGACACCGCGTCTCCCCCAAAGGAGCAGTTCCGCTTCCTGACAAAGTGCGCGCGGTGGCAGATTTTCCCCGGCCACAGACGGTCAGGGCGTTGCAGGAGTTTTTGGGAATGGTGAATTTTTATAACCGTTTTCTCCCCCGCGCGGCGCAACTCATGCAGCCGCTGTATGCCGCGCTCAAAAAAAAGAAACCCGCGGATAAGGTCGAGTGGTCCCCGGAGCGGGACCAAGCGTTCTTGGAGGTGAAAGCAGCCTTGGCAAAGGCTGTGTTGTTGGCACACCCGGACCCAACGGCCCGCATAGCGCTCACCACTGACGCTTCAGAGGTGGCCATAGGGGCGGTCGTGGAGCAACATGTAGCCAGGGTTTGGCAGCCCCTCGCCTTTTTCAGCAGGACCTTGCGCGATAGCGAACGTAAATACAGCGCGTTCGACAGGGAGCTGCTCGCTCTCCATTTGGCCATTCGCCACATTCAGTTCTGGCTAGAAGGACGCTCTTTCACCGCGTCCGTTGACCACAAACCACTAACATTCGCGATGCCCAAGGTTTCCGAACCGTGGTCAGGCCGGCAGCAGAGACAGTTGGCCGCGATATCAGAGTTTACCACTGATATCCAGCATGTGGCGGGAAAACTCAATGTAGTGGCAGATTGCCTCTCGCGCGCCGTAGCGGCCCCAGTCAGCATAGGAATAGATTACGCAGCCATGGCCGCGGAGCAGGTTAGTGACGCGGATGTGCGCGCGCTCCAGTCTGGACCAACAGGGTTAAGGCTGGAGAACAGGGTGCTGCAAGATGGTATGCCCCCTCTAATCTGCGATGTCTCCACGGGTCGGCCGCGTCCAGTAGTACCAGCTGCGTGGCGCCGTCGCGTTTTTGACTCGATTCATTCTTTGGCGCACCCGGGAGTGCGCGCGTCGGTCAAAATGGTAGGAGAGAAATTTGTGTGGCCGAGCCTCCGCAAACAAGTGAAAGAGTGGGCAGTAGCCTGCACGACGTGTCAACGAGCCAAAGTACACAGGCACACGAGGGCTCCTTTGGAGCCGTTTCACATTCCGGCCAAGAGGTTCGACCACGTTCATGTGGACCTCGTGGGCCCCCTCCCGCTGTCACAAGGGTGCACACACCTTCTCACAATGGTGGACCGCACCACGCGCTGGCCTGAAGTGGTCTTGCTGGCATCAACCACGGCCGAGGAGGTTGCGCGCGCGTTTTTAACAGCTTGGGTGGCGCGCTTCGGCGTTCCATCGGATGTTACGTCCGACAGAGGCCCTCAATTTGTGTCCGAGCTTTGGTCGACAATGGCCCGCAGCCTGGGTGTCACAATTCACCGCACAACCGCGTACAATCCACAGGCTAACGGGTTATGCGAACGTTTTCACAGGTCATTGAAAGCAGCTCTCAGGGCGTCACTGACGGGTGCAAATTGGGTAGACAAGTTACCGTGGGTGTTATTGGGGTTGCGTTCTGTGCCTAAAGAGGACTTAGAAGCCTCCCCAGCGGAGCTCGTGTTTGTGCAGCCACTCCGGCTCCCTGGGGAGTTTCTCCCAGATAACCCTGCGCCAGACGCCTCCACGTCTCAGCTGTTGCGGAGTGACATAGAATCAAGCACGCTGCCCGGCCCCACGCACCACAGTTTTCCGCGCGTTTTTGTGCCTAAAACTTTGAAGAACGCAGAGTTTGTTTTTGTCAGACACGATGCGCACCGAACCCCGCTTCGACCGCCTTATGACGGACCCTTCAGAGTGCTAGAAACAGGGGACAAGCAGTTTTTGCTAGATTTGGGGGGTAGGAAAGAAAAGTTGGCATAAACAGACTCAAACCCACTTTTGTGGTGGCAGATGAGCAAGTGCTGTTGGCGAAGGCCCCGCGGCGAGGTAGACCCCCGCGGAAGGCTTCACAGAGTAATGTTTCCCCAGAACCCCCACAGGTGCTGACAAAAGGTTTCCACCCCCAGATGGCAAACCCCCAGCGTGACAGCGCCGCGGAGACGTCCAATCCCAGCTACAGCAGATACGGCAGGAGACGGAAGGCCAGACAGCATGTGGACTGATGTGTATTGATACTATCACGGCATGCATGTTGTTTTTCCCTTGTTTGTTCTAAAATGCTGGGGGGGCTTTGTGTGGTGGACACACATACGTAACCTGCTTTTGGACTCACATTTTAGACCAGAGCAAGGGCAGAGTTTCTGTGGTGATTACAGGAAGCTGCAAGAGTGTTAGCTTTGGTATGCAAAGCTTGAGACTGTGAGGTATAATTAAAGGATTAAAGAGGGGATGCATTGTAGACAGTGGGGGGTGATATCATGGACAGAAAATGCATTGTGGCTGTCTTTATAATGCAGTGTGGTTTGTGAGACATGTGACTTGTTAACTGTAAGTGTCCTGGTATTTAAGGACGAGAGTTCCCTTTGTTGTTCTCTTTTTTCTGCTTCATGATGTTGGAGATGTGAATAAAGCTGATTCGAGAGAAAACTCTGTCTCGCCATTCTCACATTTCCACAATGTCACTATTCACCTGTGTAGTGACCTGTGCATCAAATATAAACAAAGCCTTAGGGTGCTTTAACACCTAGCTTCTTTGATGTGGACATTCTGATATTTGGTTTGATCCAGACCAAGTCAAAAATAGGTGTTTTCAGTCTGGATCAAACCAAACCTTGGTCCGTTTTCAGATTGGTGAGGACCGTTGGACCAAACGCAAAAAAAATATGGTGGCTGGAATGAGGAAAAATGAGCCACTGCAGCACTTTGGGAGGGGAAGGGACTCAGTTTTTGATTGAAATATAGTCAGATTGTGTAATTAAAAACCTTAGAAAATATTGAAACTTATCAGATATTTTTATATGTATGCATGAGAATATATGAAAGATTGAGAGACAATGCCACCTGAAGATCACTACAGCAGATGAGAAAGGACACTTTTTTATGGATGCCCATTCTTTCACGTGCTCAATTAGTTCACTTATTAAGGTGGTGGAGTCAACCTCAGCTTTAATTTTCATTCCAGAGCTACAGAAAACATCTCAGAGGGTGACTGGCATGTTTCTGACTACTGCAGTCTGTGCCAACTACACAGATGTTATGACAACAGGATGTAGGTGTCATGCAGAGTTGTTTGCTTCTTTTTTTCTCACAGTTCACTTGTCCATCATAGACATTTTCTCTCTTATTCACACCTACAAGCAATTTAGAATCCCCATTACACAACTAAATAACCTAACATGCCTGTCTTTAGACTGTGGGAGGAAGCCAGAGAAAACTGGAGAGAACCCATACAGAAATGGGGAGAACATGCAGATATCACATAGTAAGACACTAGCTGGCTGAGTAAGGGATTTCTCAATTGTTTGTTGTTCCTGTAAAAGAGGCAGTGTGAAACCAAACCTAAACGGAACAAATTTAAACAACATAAAAACGTTGTGAACCTTTGTCCAGACCTTGATGTAGACTTTGAGGCTTAAAAATGCTCTAAGAGAAGATCAGGAACATAAATTGTAAACACTTTTTCCCCTAATGGGCAGCGTTTTGATGCTACCAGTGAATCTTCAGTTGTCACTTACGTTTAGACCAAATGCACAAATTTCGCTGGAATGTACCAGTACCTCCTGTTATAGCTCTGTTTAGCTATTCCATAATGACGAGATAAGACTCCAGTTTGACGCTTTTACCACTTTACTGGTCACTCAAAAAACATGTACATGTAGCTCTAAACTCAGTTGGTAATGAAGAACACATAGTAATAGCTGCTTAGCAACAGTTAAAGCTGAGGATTCTCTAATGGTGTGTTCAGACCAAACAAAGTTAATTTTTCGTGCAGCATGGTTACATACAAAGTCAATGGAAAGACACCAATGCACACAAATTCACTGACTGATGCAAATAGACATGAATTTGTGTCTGCCTGTGTTTAATTGTGTTCAGTTTGTGCAAAAAATTTTGCTTGATGCTTGGTTGCAATAGCTAATCAGTGTCAAGATTCTGCCATCACCAGGAGTGAGGATCAACAGTGGAAAATAAACTAGTTTGAAATTGAGACTGCCACTCACCAGAGACCGATGTACTTGTTTTGCAGCTGAGTGTCTGTAGTTTGTATTCACCTGTGATGTCCTGCTAGGCTGCTATCAATCTGCTAATGAGGGCTAGCATCTCCTGAAACATGACACCGGCCTGCCTCAGTTTAGTGCTGAAAACAACCATCATCCAGGTGAAGTTTCTGAATGAGGCAGTGACATTTTCCTGACTGTGTCCCGCTAGATGACATTGTAAGTCTAAACATGACGGCAGTGTTTTTGATTTCCACAGCAGTTACAAGATGGCAGCAGAAGTTTTGAAGTTAAACCTGCCCCTCCTCTTTTTGCTTTTTGATCTCAACTCTTGTGGCTGTATTTGTGTGAGTAGAGCAATGCAAATTTTTTGCTAACATTTGGGTGAAGGCACCATTATATTCTTCTATCTTATCTGACACTTTTGGCAGGCAAACTTCTTTATGCTAGCTGCTAAATAAACCAGATGATCAAATAACATCTACAGTCTTTTTACTCATTTTTCTTAACATTAGCTGTTTTCTATTAACCAGTTTATTAACCCTTATAATATGAACAAACTTCACATAGTCACAAAACTTTCAGAGTCCTTGCTCTGAAGTAGGGGCTAACAGAGTTCATGATAAAGGGATTCTTCTGAACTAACATTCTTGATGTAAGTGCATAGAAAACTGGAACTATCACCAGAAATGGGAGCTCCTTCTACTCGAAATGGTCATGTGGTGGGAACAGTGTTAATGATGATACTGAACCTGAAAAAAGAAAACAAAGTGTTTTTCTATTAACTGTACGATTTTCTGTTTCCCAATCAAATCGGTGTTTATATTTGGACTTTTTTTTTGGCTTGTCTGTCATTATTTACAGACCTCAGCATGACTAAGGCTACAGTCACACTGCAGGTTTTAATGCTCAATTCTGATTTTTTTGCACAAATGTGACCCATATCTGATTTTTTTTTTTTAATTATTATTATTTTGCGGCGGATGAAATGATAAGCAGCGATGCTGTGGTTTTAAGCAGGTTTTATTAATCATACCGCCGTCACGAGCTCCGCTCCCAGCGCCATGCATGCGCGCCGGGAGCGAGCTCAGTGGCTCTCAGAGAAGGAGGACACAATGTCTGTGTCCAGCAGCAGCAGTTGAGGAAGTGAGATTCAGAATGAGAGAGAGTTTGAGTTACAGAGTTGCAGCATATATACCCAACTACAACAATACATCAAAGAGCATTCCCCAGCAGTTGGTATGATCAAAGAGATAACAGAACAGGCATGAGACATTTGCATTTGAGAGACATATTGATCTCGGTCCCTAGGTCACAGTAAGGACAGGACACATGAACACAATGCATGAAAGGCAACATTAACATCACAGAAGTGAGCCAGAAGAAACGGGTCTGTCTGTAGACATTAATACACATTTCACTGTTCTGTTAATTGCTCTAGCCGAGCGCTGTGTCTGTCCAGTCTGTTTGTGGGGGTTTACACCAAACCGCCACAATTTTTATTTTTTTTAATGACAGTCTGAACAACACATATCCGATATTTTTCACACTAGACCCAGGCCACTTTCATATGTGGTCCTAACTTGGATACGTAGCTGATATTTACCTCCGCCAAAGGGGGAGGTTATGTGATCATCGGCATTGGTTTGTCTGTCTGTCTGTCTGTTTGTTTGTCTGTTTGTTTGTCAGTTACCAAGATAACTCAAAAAGTTATGGACGGATTTTCATGAAATTTTCACACATTGTCAGAAATGGGGTATCCTACAGATGATTAGATTTTGGTGGTGATCCGGATCACTGTCCACAAGAAAACCGCCATTACGCAAAATGCCATTTTCGTCAATAACTACTGAACCACTAATCCCATCATTGTCAATCCAATTGCTAGTCATATGTTTTCATGGTCAAGGAATCTGAAAACGTACACACAAACACTGTATGGGAGGAACTGTGCCCGCCATTATGGAAAATGCCATTTTCGTGAATAACTACTGAACCACTAATCCTATCATTGTCAATCCAATTGCTAGTCATATGTTTACATGGTCAAGGAATCTGAAAACGTACACACAAACACTGTATGGGGGGAACTGTGGCTGCAATTACGGAAAATGCCATTTTCGTCAATAACTACTGAACCACTAATCCTGTCATTCTCAATCCAATTGCTAGTCATATGTTTTCATGGTCAAGGAATCTGAAAACGTACACACAAACACTGTATGGGAGGAACTGTGCCCGCCATTATGGAAAATGCCATTTTCCAGAATAACTACTGAACCACTAATCCTATCATTGTCAATCCAATTGCTAGTCATATGTTTTCATGCTCAAGGAATCTGAAAACGTACACAACTGTATGGGAGGAACTGTTGCCGCCATTACGGAAAATGCCATTTTCGTCAATAACTACTGAACCACTGCTTGTCATATGTTTTCATGATCAAGGAATCTGAAGACTGTATGGGGGGAACTGCGGCGCTTGGCGGAGGTCTGCGCTGTCCGAGTGCTTTTCTAGTTTCCAAAGCGACCTCCGTCTGAACGGTCATGTCGCGTTTCATCCAACTTTTTCCTCATTGAAGTGAGACAGACACTACAATTCTGAGGTGGAGGATGCAGCCAGCATGGGAGACACGGTTGATTTGTGCTCTCTTTTTAATCAGTCTCCTTCCCTTTATCACTGGATTGTAATTTTGTTGGCTCCAACTGCACTATAACTTCAAAATTTCGGTGGGGGGGGGGGAGTTCGGGACGAAAACCGTCAGACATTACAGGCGCACAGTAACGGCACATTTAAGGGCTGTTTAATCCATCAGTTCTGTTAAAGCAAAGCTGATCACAGTGGTAATCTGTCTTGTAGAGGAATGAAGCTGGTCTCATATTTATGATTTTAACATTTTATTTTGTTGTACTGCATCAGGATTAAGAAGTTCTGTCCCCCCCCCGCTTCCTCAATTGTTCTACAACGCTGTATCTGACGCTACGTTTTCTTCTGCGCATGCAGGTCACTTCATAGCTGTAGACTGTTCACACTGGAGTCTGATGGGGGTCACATTTAAGTTGTAATGTGAATGCCAACACAAAAAATTTGCATCTCAGCAAAAAATCGGAATTGAGCATCAAGACCTGCAGTTTGACCGTAGCCTTATTTGCTCTGTTTTGGGAAAAAGTGTCTGTTTTTTACTTTGACAAATTTTTAAAAAGCTTCTTGTTATATGTCAGCATGGCTTACTGCTGTGTTTCTGATAACAGGTCGACCCAGATTAAGACCTACTCATGGGACAATGCACAGGTCCTCCTGGTGGGGAACAAGTGCGATATGGAGGATGAACGAGTCGTGGCTTCAGAGAGAGGCCGGCATCTGTCAGAACAGCTAGGTAAGTTAGATGGGTTCATGCCATACCACGGGCCTCATGTACAACCCCAATTCTGGTGAAGTTAGGACATTGTGCACAATGTAAATAAAAAAGTACAATGATTTAAAAATCCTTTTCAACCTATATTCAGTTGTGTACAGTACAAAGACAAGATAGTTTATGTTAAAACTGATAATTTTTTTTTTTTGCAAATATTCACTCATTTTGAATTTGCCTGCAACATGTTCCAAAAAAGCTGTGACAGGGGCATATTTAGCACTATGTTACATCACCTTTCCTTTTAACAACACTCAATAAGTGACTTTCGCATTATGAGTGCGCATGTGCGGACTATGTGAGTTCAAAGTTCACGACTAATAAACATTCCGGTAGCCGCCTTGCTTTTGTATAGAGACAGTACTGTCACACCTGAACAATTGCCGTTTAAAGTCTGCTTCAGGCTTTAAATCACCGTTATGCCAGGTGCAGTGAAGTGTGGAACGTCATGTATCATCTGGAGCAGTGGAAAAAGAAAACTTGCAGCATACATGCGTGTAACTTCGGGACCAGCGTGTGCACATGTCTGTCGCCATTCATGTTATATACATTCCCCACGGAGCTAAAGGATCTGGACGGACGTAATTGTTGGATTAAAGCAGTAAGTCTATATTATAACATAATTAATTAGTGTTGTGTATTGTTCAAGTTCTAGCCTAATTGACACGAGTCTAAACCCTGAAGTAGTAGGTACGGACAGGCAGGCCTGGATCTAGGATATAGTTCTTTGTATATTGGTAATGAAGCTTGATCTACACACACCATGTAATTAAGGCCATTGATAAGTAGGCTGGTATAAAATAAAATTGCAAATCATTGAAAACGTGTGGTACTTAAACTATAGTAGTATCGACCTATAGATCTAAGTAAGCAGGCTATGCCTTGTAGTGAAATTTACTCAAAATGACAAAACGAAAGTTGAGCTGTCAAACCACTCGCTTACCTTCTTTGTAGTCGTTTCGGAGTCTCGCAAGTAAGGGTGCTTGGTCCTTTGACAACAAAAAATCTGCTATGTCAGTGTACATACAGGGGGGCCATTTTGTCCAATTTCTGCAACGTGGCTGCGAATGCAAGCGCAACTAGTTTATCCTTGCGTTTGCGGGTACAACCGGGAAGATCCCTATGCATACAATATGCTCATAGATCAGGAACTTTCCATAAATTAAATGTATCGATAGAGCATGTTTGGTAGCCACGTTCCCATGATGCTTTGCGTGAGCCGAGATGCGAAAGTCGTTTATAAGTGTTTAGGAACTGAGGACGCTAATTGTTGAAGCTTTGTAGGTGGCATTCTTTACCATTCTTGCTTGATGTACTGTATGACTTCAGTTGCTCGACAGTCCGGAGTGTTGGCATATTTTGCGCTTCATAATGCACCACACACAGGGCTTGACATTAACTTTTTTCTTATCGACCACTGTGGCTAGGGATTTTCCAAAGTTACTAGCCACTCAACATTTTCACTAGCCACAATTTTGTGGTTGGAAAATTATGTCTAATATGATCAAATTTGACTATTGGCTCGGAGCACGTCATTAGAAGTGCTCTGGAGCCACCTGATGTTCACAATGGTTCAGAGGGTCCGACTGTCAAACTCATCCATTCTCAAGGCCAGAGTCTTATTCAGTGGCCATGTCTCTGACCCATAGAGTAGGATGGAGAGGGCTGACGCATTATATATGTGGAGCTTCGTCTTGGGCAGCGCGATGGAGGAGTGGTTAGCACTGCGGCAGCACAGCAACTCACCCTTGGCCGGGGGATCCTGGGTTCGATCCCAGCCCCCGACCAACAGTGATCTGTGTGGAGTTTGCATGTTCTCCCCGTGTCTGCATGGGTTTACTCCGGGATTTCTCCAGTTTCCTCCCACATGCCAAAAACATGCACGTTAAGTTAATTGGCGTCAAACTGGGGATTCGAAATTGTCCTTAATGTAATGTAATGTACTTTATTTATATAGCCCTTTAACCTGTTGAACTCTGTGAATTCCGCGGGCGGTCACGTCTCTGCGTCTTAGTGCGTCTCAGTGTGCACTGAAAAAAAAAGCTGTATTTCCGGTCTTCCAATACAGACACAGCCTTGTTACAACCTGAGAAAAAAGCTGTGTAATATATTCATTTTTTGTGGTATTTTTACAAAATTTTGACCTGAGCTTGAAAATACTTGGTTCTACATTTCTGTTGCGTTTTCCAGCCAGTATCTGACAGCTGTATGTTATTTACAAGCATTTATATCTAAAAAAAACACCCAGGCAAACTTTCTTGTTACTCAATGGCAGGAGCACTTAGAGAGATTATGACTGTTTTTATTTTTTCCACAATATTTTTTTATTGAACCTATTTTTTATACAAACATGGCACAAACAATCAGACACTAACACAAAAGTAATTCAAAAATTAAAAAGAACAATAACAAAAAAAAATTGTGTAATAAAAACAACAGCAACAACAACAACCATTAACAAACACAAGTCAACAACAATGCTCCTCTGTTTAGTCTAGGTAATCTATTACATAAGAATACATAATATACATTCAACAGCTTGGAATTTGCAAGGTCCACACATATTATTCACCTTCTTCTTCAGACATTACGTTTAAATTCTTTACATAATCAATGAAAGGTCTCCATATATTCTCAAACACATTTTCCTTTGATTTCAGTATATATGTTATTCTTTCTAGTGGAAGGTTTGTTAACATTTGTCTTAACCACTGAGTCACATCTGGTCTATGAGTCTTTTTCCACAGTAGTGCAATACATTTTTTTGGCATTAAGCAAACTGAGGTCTATGAATGCTCTTTCACGCTTATTAAAGTTATGTTTTTCTGGATACAGACCCAACAAAAACAGTTTAGGGTTCAATGTGATTTGTTTTGAAATTATTTTTTCAATTGTTACCCTCACCTCTTCCCAGAACATTCTGATTTTTCTACATTCCCATAAACAATGAAATAGGGTTCCTTTACTTTCCATACATTTTGTGCATGTATCTGGAATGTTTTTGTTATATCTATTTAATTCCACTGGTGTAACATACATTCGCATTAACCATTTAAAATGTATCAGTTTAAGATGTACATTTATTGATTTGGTTTGAGCTCCTGCACAAGCAATTTCCCATTGTTCCTCTGAAATTTCAATTTGTAGGTCCTCTTTCCAGTAATTCAGTCTTTTCTGTGAGTTTTCACTTGAGAATAGTGTCAATGAGTTTTAAAGCTCTGAAATAATACCTTTTCTCTTACTATCTTTCATCAAAATTTTTTCCAAAAATGAATAAGTAGGTCGGGTGAGAGCATTATTTTGATTTGATCGAATAAAATTTCTAAGCTGAAGATATTTAAAAAAGTGAGTTCTATTAAGATTGAATTTAATCCTCAGTTCTTCAAAAGACATTATGTTATCTGAGCGTGACAAATATAAGTCTTGAATCTTTTGAATCCCTTTTATATTCCATATTTTAAATACAGTATCTGCTCTCCCTGGTGTAAAATATTGATTACCCCATATTGGGCTAAATTGTGACAGTGAGTGTGGTTCTTATAAATATTTTTTGGTTTCATACCATATTTTGATCATGTGCTTTACAATTGGATTTTTAACTTGTTTCTGTAGTTTTTTTAGCCAAGTCTGAGTATATGAATAAGGGAAGAGGTAAAGGTAAATTGTATGATTCCATTTCAGTACAGTGAGGGAGATCATTTGATGAAAAATAATATGTCATAGACCTCAGTTGTGCTGACCAGTAATACAACATAAAGTCTGGACATTTCAGACCTCCGCGATCAAATGGTAAATATAGTAAGGACAAACGTAATCTAGCCTTCCTATTGTTCCATATAAATTCCACTAACTTTTTTTTAATTCTTGAGAATAGATCTGAAGGTGGTGGTAAAGGAATGTTTTGAAATAAAGTATTTTTGGTAAGATATTACTTTTAAGTATATTAATTCTCCCGATCATCGACATTAGTAGTGACATCCATCTCTGAAGTAACTCATTAATATCTATCATTAAGGCTTCATAGTTGGCATTGGCGACTGATTCTAGCTTAGGCAAAATTTGAATTCCTAAATATTTAAACTGATTTACAACATTGAATTGGTTTACCTCAGGAGCTGGGTGATTTCTCTGGATCTCATTTAGCATTAATATTGAAGATTTTGTTTAGTTTATTTTATATCCTGATATTTCCCCAAAGTTCTTTATTAAATTTAACAAGGTCAGAATTGATTTTTTAAAATTCGACATAAACAAAATTATGTCATCGGCATACAGGGAGATTTTATGTTCTGTTGGTCCTACTTTAATTCCATATATTTATGGATGTAAATGTACTGCCATCGCTAAAGGTTCAATTGCCATAGTAAACAATAAGGGTGAAAGTGGACAGCCTTGTCGACATCCTTTATTGATTTTGAGATATTGCTGTTAGTTAGGATTTCTGCTGTAGCATTATTGTATATTATCTGGACCCATTTTATGAAATTATTTCCAAGTCCAAACCTTTGTAGGACTTCAAAAAGATAGGGCCATTCGACCCTATCAAAGGCCTTTTCGGCATCCAGTTATAAGAGAGCTGTATCTGGTGCTTCTTTATTGGAATAAATAATATTAAATAGTCTTCTTACAACTTCCGGTTTTGGCGGCCATGTGAGAGGGACACGTATCACTCTGCTCTGCTCCTGGAGAAAAAAAAATCTGCAAATAACTCTCTCATTTGGGACAGAACGTATCCCAGCGTTTGGGTGAGGATATGTCGGTGAAGCCTAAGGCTGGAAAACCAGGTAGAGGAAAAAGCGAGCCGCCGAAACAGTCCAAATTAACGGACTTTCAGGTCTGTGACGCAGCAGATAAAGCTCCATATATGGCGGAGGAAGCTAGCAGCGGTGGGGTGACTGCGGGAAACGGCACAGGTGCAGTGCTAGCAGCCATTAGTTCAATGAGAGCAGACTTTTCCTCTAAATTTGATGGGATTATGGCAGCGTTGGAAGGAATGAGAAAGGAATTGGGTGACTGTGTAGAACGAATGGCGCAGGTGGAGCTTCGTGTCTCTAGTGCTGAGGATGACGTCACCGGTCTTCAATTAAAGGTGCGCACTTTGGAAAAAAAAAATAAATGCCTGGAAGATAATGTCCTGGATTTGGAGTCCCGGTCGAGACGGAACAACTTGAGGCTGGTGGGTCTACCGGAGGAATCCGAAGGTCGGGACACATGTTCCTTTTTGGAAAAGTGGATTCCGGAGGCGCTGGGCAGCGCGGAGCTGCAATCAGCAGTCGTTCTGGAAAGCGCACATCGTATCGGCCCACGGAGAAATAAGGGACCACCGAGGACGCTTATTATGAAGTTCCTCAGCAACAGAGACAGGATGAAGATCTTCAACGCTGCGCGAGCTAAGGGAGAGATTAAACACCAGGACCAGCAGGTGCGGTTCTACCCAGATTTGGCCACAGGAATCCAACAATTGAGGAAGCAGTTTGATCCCGTACGTAAAGAGCTGCGCAACCTTGGGATTCGTCATGGTGTAATTTATCCTGCGAGACTGTTGACCATGTATGGGGGCAGAACACACATCTTCAAGACCCCAGAGGAAGCGCAGGAGTTCATCAAGAAGATCCAAGAAGAGACTGGTGGGAGCTAAGCATGAACAAAATATAAGGTAGAATATTTAAGCATTTGCACAGGCATCTGACTGATTTGAAGCAAATAGCAAGTTTACAAAATATAGATAGTTTGTTGTTTTTTTTTAATATATAATACAATGATGTACAAAGTTGCTAAAAATTTTGGAGTTAAGTTGGAAAACTACAGAAGAGAGTTAATGTTACGTCATTAAAAGCAGTAGAGTTAGGGTGATTGGGAGGATGAAGAATGAGTGGCTTTGGCTGATCCTCGTGGGTGTGGAGCGGTCGATGGCTATATCGGGAGACGGAATTTTTCTTTTGATTTTGGGGGGATTACCACAAATGTGGGAAGGGGGAATTTGTTTGTGTGTAGTTTGTAGGATGAATGTTCAACCACTCATGTTTTTGCTTCTCTGTATGAGCATGTTTACACTGCAAGGTAATTCCAAACTCCCTATTGATCATAAACCAAAGCGTTAATCTTAATTTAACTTCATGGAATTGCAGAGGTCTACAGAATTTAAAAAAACTTAAACAAGTTATGAATAAAATAAAAGACATGGGTTCAAAAATTGTGTTTTTACAAGAAACTCGTCTAATAGAGGAGGATGTAAAAAGAATTAGGAGTAGATGGCAAGGAAGTGTATTCACCTCATCATTTTCATCCCGAGCCAGGGGAGTTATGACTCTCATACATAAATCAGTCCCATTTCAAGTGAAAAATGTAATTGGAGACAAATTTGGAAGATATTTAATCATTCAAGGATCTTTGTTATTAGAAAATATAAATTTGGTGAACTTATATGGTCCCAATATAGATGATCAAAAGTTCTTTGCTAATTTATTTCTTATCTTATCATCACTTACAGGGCAACATATAATAGCAGGGGATTTTAATTGTACATTGAATCCTGGTATAGATAGATCAACAGGACTGGACTGTACGCACAATGGATGTAGGATGATCATTAATCATTTTATGAAAGAATTGAGATTGCTAGATATATGGAGAGAAATGAAACCACAAGTTAAAGCCTACTCTTGTTATTCCAATACCTACAAGACATTCTCACGTATTGATTATTTTTTGATCTCCACAGAATTAAGGTTCAAGATTCAAAACTGCTTTTATGATAACATCGTGATCTCTGATCATGCACCCTGCTGTCTAATATATGTAGATAAGAAATTGACAAAGGAATCAGGTAGATGGCAATTTCAGCATAAATGGCTTCAGGATGAGGAATTTGTTAAGTATATAGAAAAACAGATAGATGAGTTCTTTGACATCAATACTACACAAACATCAGCATGTGTAAAGTGGGAGGCTTTCAAAGCTTTTATTAGGGGACATATTATTAGTTATACAGGTTCAAAATCTTGGAAGTGATCCAAGGTTGGAGAACGAATTACTGATTTTGAGAGCTGAATATGACAAAAAATCAGCGAATAGAGCTGCCTCGAGTCTTCTAAGATTGAAACAATCTTTTTATGAACAAGGTGAAAAATCAGGGAAATTATTGGCATGGCAGATTAAACAATTAGAATTTAAAACACCAATTACCAGTATTATAAGTAACGGACAGGTAGTTATAGATCCTTTAGAAATTAATAGAGCCTTTAGAGATTACTATGAAAAATTATATGATACCAAAAATGAATCTGACTTAACAAAACTAAATGGGTTTTTGAACGAACTATCTATACCGTGTATTTCAAATGAAAACAGGGAGATACTGGAGTCTAAAATTAGTCAAGAAGAAGTTGGGCTAGCCATTGATAATATGAAATCAGGAAAAAGTGCAGGACCAGATGGTCTTCCAGTTGACCTTTATAAAAAATTTAAGAATAAATTAATAAAACCTTTTTTGGAAATGGTTTTAGAAGCATTTCAAAATAGTAATTTACCATCATACATGAATAATGCCTTAATTATACTGTTGCCAAAACCAGGTAAACCCTCTAATAAATGTGAAAATATGAGACCAATAAGCCTATTAAATGCCGACCTTAAGATAATCTGTAAAATTTTAGCAAGACGAATACAAGAAATTTTACCAAATATTATTAATCGAGATCAGAATGGCTTTATAAAGGGAAGACAAGGCTTCCATAATGTAAGAAGACTATTTAATATTATTTATTCTAATAAAGAAGCACTGGATACAGCTCTCCTATCACTGGACGCCGAAAAGGCCTTTGATAGAGTCGAATGGCCCTTTCTTTTTGAAGTCTTACAAAGGTTTGGACTTGGAAATAATTTCATAAAATGGGTTCAGATAATATACAATAATGCTACAGCAGAAATCCTAACAAATAGCAATATTTCAAAATCAATAAAAATCAATAGAGGATGTCGACAAGGCTGTCCACTTTCACCTTTACTGTTTCACTATGGAGTTTTGTTTTTTTTTTTTTATTTTGGGGGGATCACCACAAATGTGGGAAGGGGGAATTTGTTTGTGTGTAGTTTGTAGGATGAATGTTCAACCACTCATGTTTTTGCTTCCCTGTATGAGCATGTTTATATTGCGAGGTAATCCCAAACTCCCTATTGATCATAGACCAAAACGTTAATCTTAATTTAACTTCATGGAATTGCAGAGGTCTACAAAAATTAAAAAAAACTTAAACAAGTTATGAATAAAATAAAAGACATAGGTTCAAAAATTGTGTTTTTCAAGAAACTCATCTAATAGAGGAAGATGTAAAAAGAATTAGGAGTAGATGGCAAGGAAGTGTATTCACCTCATCATTTTCATCCTGAGCCAGGGGAGTTATGACTCTCATACATAAATCAGTTCCATTTCAAATGAAAAATGTAATTGGAGACAAATTTGGAAGATATCTAATTATTCAAGGATCTTTGTTATTAGAAAATATAAATTTGGTGAACTTATACGGTCCCAATATAGATGATCAAAAGTTCTTTGCTAATTTATTTCTTATCTTATCATCACTTACAGGACAACATATAATAGCAGGGGATTTTAATTGTACATTGAATCCCAATATAGATAGATCAACAGGACTGGACTGTACGCACAATGGATGCAGGATGATCATTAAGCATTTATGAAAGAATTGAGATTGCTAGATATATGGAGAGAAATGAAACCACAAGTTAAAGCCTACTCTTGTTATTCTAATACCTATAAGACATTCTCACGTATTAACTATTTTTTGATCTCCACAGAATTAAGGTCCAAGATTCAAAACTGCTTTTATGATAATATTGTGATCTCTGATCATGCACCCTGTTGTCTCATATATGTAGATAAGAAATTGACAAAGGAACCAGGTAGGTGGCAATTTCAGCATAAATGGCTTCAGGATGAGGAATTTGTTAAGTACATAGAAAAACAGATAGATGAGTTCTTTGATATCAATACTACACAAACATCAGCATGTATAAAGTGGGAGGCTTTCAAAGCTTTTATTAGGGGACATATTATTAGTTATACAGGTTCAAAATCTAAGAAGACTCGAGAGGAGAGAGTCCAATTGGAACATAAACTAAAAATTCTTCAAGAAAAAGTGTATGCAGGAAGTGACCCAAAGTTAGAGAATGAATTACTGATTCTGAGAGCTGAATATGACAAAAAATCAGTGAATAGAGCTGCCTCGAGTCTTCTAAGATTGAAACAATCTTTTTATGAACAAGGTGAAAAATCAGGAAAATTATTGGCATGGCAGATTAAACAATTAGAATTTAAAACACCAATTACCAGTATTATAAGTAACAGACAGGTAGTTGTAGATCCTTTAGAAATTAATAGAGCCTTTAGAGATTACTATGAAAAATTATATGATACAAAAAATGAAACTGACTTAACAAAACTAAAAGGGTTTTTGGATGGACTATCTATACCGTGTATTCCAGATGAAAACAGGGAGATACTGGAGTCTAAAATTAGTCAAGAAGAAGTTGGGCTAGCCATTGATAATATGAAATCAGGAAAAAGTGCAGGACCAGATGGTCTTCCAGTTGATCTTTATAAAAAATTTAAGAATAAATTAATAAAACCTTTTTTGGAAATGGTTTTAGAAGCATTTCAAAATAGTAATTTACCACTATACATGAATAATTCCTTAATTATACTGTTGCCAAAACCAGGTAAACCCTCTAATAAATGTGAAAATATGAGACCAATAAGTTTATTAAATGCCGACCTTAAGATAATCTGCAAAATTTTAGCAAGACGAATACAAGAAATACTACCAAATATTATTAACCGAGATCAGAATGGCTTTATAAAGGGAAGACAAGGCTTCCATAATGTAAGAAGACTATTTAATATCATTTATTCTAATAAAGAAGCACCGGATACAGCTCTCCTATCATTGGACGCTGAAAAGGCCTTTGATAGGGTCGAATGGCCCTTTCTTTTTGAGGTCTTACAAAGGTTTGGACTTGGAAATAATTTCATAAAATGGGTTCAGATAATATATAATAATGCTACAGCAGAAATCCTAACAAACAGCAAAATCTCAAAATCAATAAAGATCAATAGAGGATGTCGACAAGGCTGTCCACTTTCACCTTTATTATTTACTATGGCAATTGAACCTTTAGCGATGGCAGTACGTTTACATCCACAAATATATGGAATTAAAGTTGGACCAACAGAACATAAAATCTCCCTGTATGCCGATGACATAATTTTGTTTATGTCGAATCTTAAAAAATCAGTCCCGACCTTGTTGAATTTAATAAAGAATTTGGGGGAAATATCAGGATATAAAATAAATAAAACTAAATCTTCAATATTAATGCTAAATGAGACCCAGAGAAATCACCCAGCTTCTGAGGTAAATCAATTCAATGTTGTAAATCAGTTTAAATATTTAGGAATTCAAATTTTGCCTAAGCTAGAATTAGTCGCCAGTGCCAACTATGAAGCCTTAATGACAGACATTAATGAGTTAATTCAGAGATGGATGTCACTACCAATGTCGATGATAGGGAGAATCAATATACTTAAAAGTAATATCTTACCTAAAATACTTTATTTATTTCAATACATTCCTTTACCACCACCTTCAGATCTATTCTCAAGAATTAAAAAAAAGTTAGTGGAATTTATATGGAACAACAGGAAGGCTAGATTACGTCTATCCTTACTATATTTACCATTTGATCGTGGAGGTCTGAAATGTCCAAACTTTATGTTGTATTACTGGTCAGCACAACTGAGGTCTATGACATATTATTTTTCATCAAATGATCTCCCTCACTGGACTGAAATGGAATCATACAATTTACATTTACCTCTTCCCATATTCATATACTCAGGCTCGGCAAAAAAATTACAGAAACAAGTTAAAAATCCATTTGTAAAGCATATGATCAAAATATGGTGTGAAACCACAAAATATTTAAAAGAACCACACTTACTGTCACAATTTAGCCCAATATGGGGTAATCAATATTTTAAACCAGGGAGAGCGGATGCTGTATTTAAAGTATGGAATTTAAAAGGGATTCAAAAGATTCAAGATTTATATCTGTCATGTTCAGATAACATCATGTCTTTTGAAAAGCTGAGGATCAAATTTAATCTTAATAGAACACATTTTTTTAAATATCTTCAGCTTAGGAACTTTATTCAATCAAATCAAAACAATGTTCTCACTCGACCTATTTATTCATCCTTGGAAAAAATTTTGACGAAAGATAGTAAGAGAAAGGGTATTATTTCAGAGTTTTATAATTCATTGACACTACCTTCAAATGAAAACTCACAGAAAAGATTAAATTATTGGAAAGAAGACCTGCAAATTGAAATTTCAGAGCAACAATGGGAATTGGCTTGTGCAGAAGCTCAAACCAAATCAATAAATGTACGTCTTAAATTGATACATTTTAAATGGTTAATGAGGATGTATGTTACACCGGTGGAATTAAATAGATATGACAAAAACATACCAGATACGTGCACAAAATGTATGGAAAGTAAAGGAACCTTATTTCATTGTGTATGGGAATGTAGGAAAATTAGAGTGTTTTGGGAAGAGGTGAGGGTAACAATTGAAAAAATAATTTCAAAACAAATCATATTGAATCCTAAATTGTTTTTGTTGGGTCTGTATCCAGAAAAGCATAATTTTAATAAAAGTGAAAGAGCATTCATAGACCTCAGTTTGCTTAACTTCAAAAAATGTATTGCACTTCTGTGGAAAAAGACTCATAGACCAGATGTGACTCAGTGGTTAAGACAGATGTTAACAAACCTTCCATTAGAAAGAATAACATACATACTGAAATCAAAGGAAAATGTGTTTGAGAATATATGGATACCTTTCATTGATTATGTAAAGAATTTAAACATAACTTTTGAAGAAGAAGGTGAATGATGTGTGTGGACCTTGTAAATTCCAAACTGGTGAATGTATAATATGTATACTTATGTAATGGATTGCCTAGACTAAACAGAGGAGCATTGTTGAAGATCTATTCTTGTTAGTGGTTGTTGGTGGGTTTTTTTGGGTTTTTTTTAGTATTTTTTTTTTATTTTTATTACTTTAGTGTTAGTGTTTTATTACTTTAGTGTTAGTGTTTTATTACTTTAGTGTTAGAGACCACCCACAAGTGCGACCTGTGTGACAGGGACTGCCATTCGCGCATCGGCCTGTTCAGTCACAGGCGGTGCTGTTCCAGCAGAGTAGACATTTAGGATTCTCTTCCATGGTCATCATAGACCGACGGAGGCCGACGACCAGTGTTAGTGTTTGATTGTTAGTGTTATGTTTGTAAAAAGGTTCAATAAAAATATTGTGGAAAAGAAGAAAAAAAATATAGCTTATAACACCTTACCTCTTCACAGCAGTGTCCTGACGAACTTCTCTTCCTCACTGTCAGACGAACGCGACGCTGGTCCGCTCGTGGTTCTGGTCTCACGACCCGATCAAAACATAATTCCATTATTGCGGTTTTGTGCTTTTATGATTGCGGTTTTTGGCGAACGATTTTTCAAAACAAATAACAGTAGTAATTAAAAAAAGACTGGCGAACGCGTGTGTGTCACCCAGCCTTCGTCGTCAGCCTCCTTCAGTCTATGATGACCATGGAAGAAATCATAACGTCTACTCTGCTGGAACAAAAACAAAATAAGCACCGCCTGTGGCCGAACATGCCAATGCGCGAATGGCACTCCCTGTCACACAGGTTGCATTTGTGGGTGGTCTCCGTGCTGCTGGGTCTGTGGGGTTCTTCCTGCGGGTCCTTTTTTGATCTGCTGCAGCAGTCTCTCTTCACCCAGCCTTAAAAAAAAACAGCTCGCGAACTTCTCTGCTTCTATTGGCTCACTGCATTCACAGCCTTGGTAGGCGGGTCCTTCTTGCTAGGTTTTCAGTCATTGGTTCTTCAAGTTTTCAGAAACCCAATTCAAGGCTCTTATTAGTTGAATGAGAGGTCAATCAGATGAACTAATCTGTTCGCGGCTGTGTCTGCAGCTTTTATTTTCAGTGCGCACTTGGACGCCATCACCATCCACATCATGTCCTACATCACCATCTCCATCATGCGTTAGAGCGCACGAGGGCGCTCTCGTGCGCTCTAGGATGCAGAGACTTGCCCGCCCGCGGTACAATGGAGTGCAAGAGGTTAAAACAACCCGTAGGTGACCAAAGTGCTTTACAGAAAATAAACAGCATTAAAAACAAATAACATAAACAAAAAAAATAAGAATAAATACCTAAAAATGAGAATAAAATAAAAACAAATGTCAAGACAAATATCACCACTACTGGGTATTAAAAGCCATCCCAAACAAATATGTCTTCAGTTCTGATTTAAAAAGGGCCAGGTCAGAGATAGCACGTAGGTCAGGGGGGAGATTATTCCAGAGCCTGGGGGCGGCAACAGAAAAGGCTCAGTCACCCCAATGTTTATACCTTGACTTAGGCACATCCAGCAAAAGCTGATTGGATGACCTCAAAGCCCTGCCTTGGTCACGGACAGTCAAAGTTTCAGACATATAAACCGGAGCAAGGCCATTAAGAGCTTTAAAAACAAAAAGCAAAAGTTTAAAATTAATTCTAAAATGGACTGGAAGCGACTTCCGGTTATGGCTGCCACGTAGGACGGACGTGTCTCGCTCTGCTCTGCTCCTGGAGAAGGGAATCGGCAAGTGGCTCTCTCATTTGGGACAGAACGTATCCCAGCATTTGAGCGAGGATATGTCGGCGAAGCCTAAGGCTGGAAAACCAGGAAAAGGAAAAAGCGAGCCGCCGAAACAGTCCAAATTAACGGACTTTCAGGTCTGTGACGCAGCAAACAAAACTCCATATATGGCGGAGGAGGCTGGCGGCGGTGCGATTTCTGCGGGGAATGGCGCAGATGCGCTGATGGCTGCCATGAGTTCAATGAGAGCGGACTTTTCCTCTAGATTTGATGGGATTATGACAGCGTTGGAAGGAATAAGAAAGGAATTGGGTGACTGTGTAGAACGAACGGCGCAGATGGAGCTCCGTCTCGCTAGTGCTGAAGATGACGTCACCCGTCTTCAATTAAAGGTGCGCACTTTGGAAAAAAAAAAAAAATCTCTGGAAGATAATATTTTGGATTTGGAATCTCGGTCGAGACAGAATAATTTGAGGCTGGTGGGTCTTCCAGAGGAATCAGAAGGTCGGGACGTATGTTCCTTTCTGGAAAAGTGGATTCCGGAGGTGCTGGGCAGCGAGGAGTTGCAATCAGCAGTGGTTCTGGAAAAAGCACATCGTATTGGCCCACGGAGAGATAAGGGACCGCCGAGGACCTTAATTATGAAGTTTCTTAGCAACAGAGACAGGATGAAGATCTTCAACGCTGCACGTGCTAAAGGAGAGATTAAACACCAGGACCAGCAGGTGCGGTTCTACCCAGATTTGGCCACAGGAATCCAGCAATTGAGGAAGCAGTTTGATCCCGTACGTAAGGAGCTGCGCAACCTTGGGATTCGTCATGGTGTAATCTATCCTGCGAGACTGCTGACCACGTATGAGGGCAGAACCCACATCTTCAAGACCCCAGAGGAGGCGCAGGAGTTCATCAAGAAGATCAAAGAAGAAGAAGAGACTGGTGGGAGCTAAGCATGAACAAAATATAAGGTAGAATAATTAAGCATTTGCACAGGCATCTGACTGACTTGAAGTAAATAGTAAGTTTACAAAATATAGATTGTATTATATATTAAAAAAACAAAAACAAAATAAACAAAAAAAAAAAACTATGATGTACAAAGTTGTTAAAAATTTTGGAGTTAAGTTGGAAAACTACAGAGGAGAGTTAATGTTACGTCATTAAAAGCAGTAGAGTTAGGGTGATTGGGAGGATGAAGAAGGAGTGGCTTAGGATGTTCCCCGTGGGTGTGGAACGGTCGATGGCTATATCGGGAGACAGAATTTTTCTTTTGATTTTGGGGGGTTTGCCACAAGTGTGGGAAGGGGAAATTTGTTTGTGTGTAGTTTGTAGGATGAATGTTCAACCACTCATGTTTTTGCTTCTCTGTATGAGCATGTTTACACTGCAAGGTAATCCCAAACTCTCTATTGATCATGGACCAAAGTGTTAATCTTAATTTAACTTCATGGAATTGCAGAGGTCTACAAAATTTAAAAAAACTTAAACAAGTTATGAATAAAATAAAGGACATGGGTTCAAGAATTGTGTTTTTACAAGAAACTCATCTGATAGAGGAGGATGTTAAAAGAATTAGGAGTAGATGGCAGGGAAGTGTATTCACCTCTTCATTTTCATCCCGAGCCAGGGGAGTTATGACTCTCATACATAAATCAGTTCCTTTTCAAGTGAAAAATGTAATTGGAGACAAATTTGGAAGATATGTAATCATTCAAGGTTCTTTGCTATTGGAAAATATAAATCTTGTGAACTTATATGGTCCCAATATAGATGATCAGAAGTTCTTTGCTAATTTATTTCTCATCTTATCATCACTTACAGGGCAACATATAATAGCAGGGGATTTTAATTGTACATTGAATCCAGGTGTGGATAGATCAACAGGACTGGATTGTACGCACATTGGATGTAGGATGACTATTAATCATTTTATGAAAGAATTGAGATTGTTAGATATATGGAGAGAAATGAAACCACAAGTTAAAGCCTATTCTTGTTATTCCAGTACCTACAAGACATTCTCACGTATTGATTATTTTTTGATTTCCACAGAATTAAGGTCCAAGATTCAAAACTGCTTTTATGATAACATCGTGATCTCTGATCATGCACCCTGTTGTCTAATATATGTAGATAAAAAATTGACAAAGGAATCAGGTAGATGGCAATTTCAGCATAAATGGCTTCAGGATGAGGAATTTGTCAAGTATATAGGAAAACAGATAGACGAGTTCTTTGACATCAATACTACACAAACATCAGCATGTGTAAAGTGGGAGGCTTTCAAAGCTTTTATTAGGGGACATATTAGTTATACAGGATCAAAATCTAAGAAGACTCGAGAGGAGAGAGCTAAATTGGAACATAAAATAAAAAATCTTCAGGAAAAAGTGTATGCAGGAAGTGACCCAAGGTTGGAGAATGAATTACTGATTTTGAGAGCTGAATACGACAAAAAATCAGTGAATAGAGCTGCCTCGAGTCTTCTAAGATTGAAACAATCTTTTTATGAACAAGGTGAAAAATCAGGAAAATTATTAGCATGGCAGATTAAACAATTGGAAATTAAAACACCAATTACCAGTATTATAAGTAATGGACAGGTAGTTATAGATCCTTTAGAAATTAATAGAGCCTTTAGAGATTACTATGAAAAATTATATGATACCAAAAATGAACCTGATTTAACAAAACTAAATGGGTTTTTGAACGAACTATCTATACCGTGTATTCCAAATGAAAACAGGGAGATATTGGAGTCTAAAATTAGTCAAGAAGAAGTTGGGCTAGCCATTGATAATATGAAATCAGGAAAAAGTGCAGGACCAGATGGTCTTCCAGTTGACCTTTATAAAAAATTTAAGAATAAATTAATAAAACCTTTTTTGGAAATGGTTTTAGAAGCATTTCAAAATAATAATTTACCATCATACATAAATAATGCCTTAATTATACTGCTGCCAAAACCAGGTAAGCCCTCTAATAAATGTGAAAATATGAGACCAATAAGCCTATTAAACGCCGACCTTAAGATAATCTGTAAAATTTTAGCAAGACGAATACAAGAAATTTTACCAAATATTATTAATCGAGATCAGAATGGCTTTATAAAGGGTAGACAAGGCTTCCATAATGTAAGAAGACTATTTAATATTATTTATTTTAATAAAGAAGCACCGGATACAGCTCTCCTATCATTGGACGCCGAAAAGGCCTTTGATAGAGTTGAATGGCCCTTTCTTTTTGAAGTCCTACAAAGGTTTGGACTTGGAAATAATTTCATAAAATGGGTTCAAATAATATACAATAATGCTACAGCAGAAATCCTAACAAATAACAATATTTCAAAACCAATAAAAATCAATAGAGGATGTCGACAAGGCTGTCCACTTTCACCTTTACTGTTTACTATGGCAATTGAACCTTTAGCGATAGCGATACGTTTACATTCACAAATATATGGAATTAAAGTTGGACCAACAGAACATAAAATCTCCCTGTACGCCGATGATATAATTTTGTTTATGTCGAATCTAAAAAAATCAATTCCAACCTTGTTGAATTTAATAAAGAATTTTGGGGAAATATCAGGATATAAAATAAATAAAACTAAATCTTCAATATTAATGCTAAATGAGACCCAGAGAAATTACCCAGCCCCTGAGGTAAATCAATTCAATGTTGTAAATCAGTTTAAATATTTAGGAATCCAAATTATGCCTAAGCTAGAATCAGTCGCCAGTGTCAACTATGAAGCCTTAATGTCAGATATCAATGAGTTAACTCAGAGATGGATGTCACTACCAATGTCGATGATCGGGAGAATCAATATACTTAAAAGTAATATTTTACCTAAAATACTTTATTTATTTCAATACATTCCCTTATCACCACCTTTAGATCTATTCTCAAGAATAAAAAAAAAGTTAGTGGAATTTATATGGAACAACAGGAGGGCTAGATTACGTTTGTCTTTATTATATTTACCATTTGATCGTGGAGGTCTGAAATGTCCAAATTTTATGTTGTATTATTGGTCGGCACAACTGAGGTCTATGACATATTATTTTTCATCAAATGATCTCCCTCACTGGACTGAAATGGAATCATACAATTTACCTTTACCTCTTCCCATATTCATATACTCAGATTCGGCAAAAAAATTACAAAAACAAGTTAAAAATCCATTTGTAAAGCATATGATCAAAATATGGTGTGAAGCTAAAAACTATTTAAAAGAACCACAGTTATTGTCACAATTTAGTCCAATATGGGGTAATCAATATTTTAAACCAGGGAGAGCGGACGCTGTATTTAAAGTATGGAATTTAAAAGGGATACAAAAGATTCAGGATTTATATTTGCCATGTGCAGACAACATAATGTCTTTTGAAGAGCTGAGGATCAAATTTAATCTCAATAGAACACATTTTTTTAAATATCTTCAACTTAGAAACTTTATTCGATCAAATCAAAATAAAACTCTCACTCGACCTATTTATTCATCCTTGGAAAAAATGATGATGAAAGATAGTAAAAGAAAGGGTATTATTTCAGAGTTTTATAACTCATTGACACTATCTTCAAGTGAAAATTCACTGAAAAGATTAAACTACTGGAAAGAAGATCTGCAAATTGAAATTTCAGAGGAACAATGGGAATTGGCTTGTACAGAAGCTCAAACCAAATCAATAAATGCACGCCTTAAATTGATACATTTCAAATGGTTAATGCAGATGTATGTTACACCGGAGGAGTTAAATAGATATAACAAAAATATACCAGATACATGCACAAAATGCATGGAAAGTAAAGGAACCCTATTTCATTGTTTATGGGAATGTAGATTAATAAGAATGTTTTGGGAAGAGGTGAGGGTAACAATTGAAAAAATAATCTCAAAACAAATCATATTGAATCCTAAACTGTTTTTGTTGGGTCTGTACCCAGAAAAGCATAATTTTAATAAAAGTGAAAGAACATTCATAGACCTCAGTTTGCTTAATGCCAAAAAATGTATTGCACTATTATGGAAAAAGACTCATAGACCAGATGTGACTCAGTGGTTAAGACAGATGTTAACAAACCTTCCATTAGAAAGAATAACATATATACTAAAATCAAAGGAAATTGTGTTTGAGAATATATGGAGACCTTTTATTGATTATGTAAAAAATTTAAACATAACTCTTGAAGAAGAAGGTGAATGATGTGTGTGGACCTTGTAAATTCCAAACTGGTGAACATAATATGTATACTTATGTATTGGATTGTCTAGACTAAACAGAGGAGCATTGTTGAAGACTTGATTTTGTTGGTGGTTGTTGGTGTTTTTAGTGCTTTTTTTTTTTTTTTGTAGTACTTTAGTGTTAGTGTTTGATTGTTTGTATCATGTTTGTTAAAAAAAAAAAAAAAAAGGTTCAATAAAGATATTGTGGAGAAAAAAAAAATGGACTGGAAGCCAATGAAGTGAAAAAAGGATCGGAGTAATGTGCTCTCGCCTAGGTGTGTTGATCAAAAGACGGGCCGCTGCATTTTGCACAAGTTGAAGGCGGCCGAGAGAAGACTGAGAGATGCCAACATAAAGTGCATTGCAGTAATCAAGTCGAGACATGATTCAAGCATGGATGGTTATCTCAAGATCATGATGGCTCAGGAAAGGTTTGGCTTTGGATAACAAACGTAATTAATAAAAGCTCTTCTTGACTACATTGTCAATCTGTTTATCAAATTTTAAATGGCTGTCAAAAATCACCCTCAAATTTCTGACAGCTGAACTGAGCCTTAAAGAGAGGGTACCAAAGCCAGCCATTACAGTATCCCCAAACACAATACATTCTGTTTTTTCTTCATTTAAGTGGAGAAAATTTTGGCTTAACCACAACTTAATATCAATGATGCAGTCCAATAGAACACTTTGTGAGTGAGTTTGTTCTGGGTTCAAAGGTAAATAAAGCTGCAAATCGTCTGCATAACAGTGGAAAGACATGTTATGCCTGGCTATTATTGACCCGAGTGGCAGCATATATAATGAAAACAGAATAGGGCCAAGGATAGAGCCCTGTGGGACCCCACAGGAGAGAGAGGCACTAGAAGAGGACATGTCACCAATCATTACAGAAAAAGTTCTATTAGAAAGGTAGGATTCATACCACTTAAGTGCAGTGCCATGGATGCCAACATGGTGATTCAGGCGTGGCAAAAGGATAGTGTGGTCCACAGTGTCAAAGGCTGCTGTAAGATCTAGCAGCACTAAAACCACAGAGCATTTGGCATCAACAGACATCATAATATCATTGTGCACCTTAAGCAGGGCAGACTCAGTGCTGTGACGAGATCTAAACCCAGATTGAAACTTCTCAAAAATAGAATTGTCTTCTAAAAAAGACTGCAACTGTATAAAAACAGCTTTTTCTAAAACTTTAGATAAAAAGGGCAAATGAGAAATGGGTCTAAAATTAGATAAAACTGAAGGGTCAAAGTGAGGTTTTTTTACGAAGGGGCCTAACCACAGCATGTTTAAAAGCAGGTGGGACAAATTCTGAACAAAGGCAGGAATTAATAAAAACCAAAAGACCAGGCCCTACAGTATTAGAAACCCTTTTCAGGATTCCAGCGGGAACAACATCCAGTGAGCAATTTGTAGGCTTCAGAGACCTTACTATATCAGCAAGTGATGATAAAGAAACCAACTCAAACTGTTCAAACACAGCAGAGTAACCTGGGACAACAGACAAGCTACTATTAAAACTGTTATTAATAACTCGTCTGACAGAGTCCACTTTATCAACAAAAAAGTGAAGAAAAGTCTCACATGTTGTAAACGAATCGTCTGTCACAGTCTGAGTGCATGGGTTTATAAAAGAGTTAATTGTGTTAAATAGCACTCTAGGACAGTGACTGCTGCTGGAAATGATATCAGAGAGATGATGAAATTTTGCCTTTTGCACGGTCCTCTGGTAATCAGCAAGACAATCCCTAAAAATTCCCAGAGACACATATAATTTGTCCTTTTTCCATCTCCGTTCAGCCTGCCTGACCCACTGTCTAATGGCACGGGTAGTGTCGTTTAGCCAGGGATCTGTTTTTGGTTTAGCCATTTTAAGCCGAAATGGGGCAATAGAGTCCAAAATCTCAGAGCAGGTGGTATGAAAGGAGGAAAGAATATTATCCTGATGGGAAGGGGAAACGAGTCCATTCAAGGCAAAAAAACTGTGAATCCCTAAAAGCAGCAGAAAACTCCTCTGGTGTTGAACAAGTGATGATGCGACGCCAGCATGATTGAGCCACAGGCTTGCTAGGTGATGAAGGGGTCAACTATTCAAAAATAATGGGGAAATGATCTGAGATGACAGACTCAGAAATTTCTTTGAGAGACATTGAGAGTCCAACAGAGATAACAAGGTCCAGAGTGTGACCAAGACGGTGTGTTGGTTTGTCCGCTAAAATATCTAAATTAAATGTTGCCAACAGTCTTTTAAAATCAGATCCCAGCTGATCAGATGGACAACAGGCATGAATATTAAAGTCCCCACAGATCAAAAGTTTATCATATTTTGGCACATCTGCCAAAAATTCAGAAAACTCATTAATGAAGTCCTTATTTTATTTTGGAGGACGATAGACAACAGCAAATAACACAGGACTTGTGAGATCCACCACAAATAGTTGCAGCTCAAAACAGGAATAAGTATTTGTGGAGAGAAGGCGACATTTAAAACTGTCATTAAAAACAGAAGCCAGACCCCCACCCCGACCAGATGCTCGCAGGGAGCTGAAGAAAGAACAGCCGGGAGGGAGGAGCTCAGAGAAGGTGGCGGTCTCACCTGGTTTAACCCATGTTTCTGTCATCAGAAGAAAATCCAAGGAATGTGAAGTAAAAAAATCATTTAGAATAAAAGTCTTATTTGCGGTGGATCTGGTGTTAATCAGAGCCATGCGAATCAAACACTGATCAGCCTGCTGGGAAGCATGACTGATTGGGTGAAGATTTTCCGGTGTGCAGCCCCTTCTGCGAATCCTTAGGTATGACTGTGAGAGTAAATGGTTGTCTGTCTCTCTGTGTTGGCCCTGCGATGGACTGGCGATCTGTCCAGGGTGTACCCTGCCTCTCGCCCAGAGATGCTGGGATAGGCTCCAGCCACCCCCCACCCCCCGCGACCCAAAAAGGATTAAGCGGAAGAAGATGGATAGATGGAGCTTCGTCTTTCGGGAGATTGAATGATGGTGCCAGAGAGGTTTCTATAGTGCCTGCAGAGCTGATGCAACAAGCCCACGTCTGCGGTTGATCTCTGGTTTCATGTCGCCATTGTTGATCACTGTGGAGCCCAGATACACAAAGGAATTGACAAACTCAACGGCATCATTCCCGAGCTGTAACAGGGGTGGGTCTGGACCATCACCGACATGCATTAGCTTAGTCTTTGTCCAGCTCACCTAAAGGCCCAGTTTTGGTTCCTCTTCGTGGTAGACAACTAGAGCATCTCTCAGTTGACTGTTGGATGGGCTGAACAGTATGGTATCGTCAGCATATTCAAGTTCAGCTAGATGGTAGTTACCAAACTGCATGCCAGGGATCCACTCGCAGACCTTGGTCATCATAGTCTGTGACACAACTGAAGAGATCAGGAGTGGCCACACAACCTTGTTGGACCCTGCTGTTGATTGGAAACCAGCCAGACTCCTTTCAGTTCACACGGATACACCTCTCCAAGCTGCTGTAGAGCTGCTTGGAACAGGGCTACGATCTCGGGTGGAGCTCTGAGGGTCTGCAGGATACTCCAAAAAGAAGATCCACCTGCCTGCTTCAAATCAGCAGGGTGGAGAAACGGACTGGAGCAAGGAAGAAACCACACAAGTGCAAAAATCCATCCCCACTGCCTTCAACCCGCCGCAAGATGGGAAAGCAGACTGGACTCAAGTTACCACTGAGGTAACAGATAACAATTCAATTCAACTTTATTTATATAGCGCCATTTCACAACAACAGTCATCTCATAGCACTTTCAGCTGTAGGGGAAACCCCCACAATTGCAGAAAGACCCCAGCAATCAGGCGATCCCCTGCGAGCAACCGCTTGGCGATGGTGAAGAGGAAAAACTCCCTTTTAACAGGAAGAAACCTCCAGCAGAACCAGGCTCAGGAAGGGGCAGTCATCTGCTGCAACTGGCTGGGGGATGAGGGGATAGAGAAGATGAAAAGAACAGACATGTGGAGAGAACAAACAGATGTTCATGAACAGCAAAAAAAAATTTCATTGAGAGTGAAGAAAGGAGTGAAGCCCAGTGCATTATTGAAGGTCCCCCAGCTGTCTAAACCTATTAGCAGCATAACTAAGGGAGGGTTCAGAGACACATGATCCCTCCCTAATTGCAGGCTATATCAAAAAGGAAGGTTTTAACCCTATTCTTAAAAACAGAGATCGAGTCTGACTGCCGAATTCAGATTGGCAGCTGGTTCCACAGGAGAGGAGCTTGATAACTAAAGGCTCTGCCTCCCATTGTACTTTTGGAGACTCTAGGTATTACAAGTAATCCGGCATTTTGGGAGCGTAGTGCTGTGTTAGGACAATAGGGTAGTATCAGATCTTTTAAATAAAAAGGGGCCTGATTGTTTAGAGCTTTGAAAGTGAGAAGAAGGATTTTAAACTTAATTCTAAACTCTACGAGAAGCCAATGAAGGAAGGCCAGAACCGGAGAGATAGAACCGGATAACTTCGGGCGCCACACGAGTAGGCTGCCTTTTTGCAACAGCGGATCAATTTCTTCCTATTCCTATTTACTATCTGGCTGTCTTGCTAATCTTCTGATTCGACGACAACTTTATCCATCACAGACACGTTGATCGCCAAAATGTCTCCTGAGCCACCGTACGGAGCCACTGTTTCTTGCAGGAGGCAGTACAATAGGGACCAGCTGTTAGCACTTAACCGGCCCACGATGCTAACGCAAAAACTCGACATACCGGGAGAAATAAGATGGAAACGGCCTGGATGTTGAGCTGGAGTAAGACGGCGGGCGAGGAATATAAGGTACAGACCTGCCCTCCCATCCGTTATTATGGGGAATGTATGATCGCTACTCAGTAAAACAGATGAGCTAGCGGCTATCTCCCGCTACGAGAGCACGTACAGAGAGAGTAGCTTGATGCTATTTATGGAGACGTGGCTAACAGAACTAGCAACAGATACTAACATTGAACTGGAGGGCTTCCACGCAATACGGGCAGACCGAACACCAGACAGTGGGAAAGCAAGGGGCGGAGGAGTGATAATGTATGTCAATAACAACTGGTGCCGACCGGGACATATCACGGTTAAACAACAACACTGCAACAAAGACATGGAGTTGCTAGCTGTTAGCATGCGGCCTACATATCTCCCGAGGGAATACTCAGATGTGATCTGCATTGTTATTTATGCAAATCCGACTGTGAACGCTGGGACAGCGGGTGACATCATCCACTCAGTAACTGGCAGGCTGCTGACAGAACACCCAGATGCTCTTCTCCTCATCTCAGGCAATTTCAACCATATTTCACTGTCCCCCATTCTACCCACGTTCACCCAGTATGTCACATGCCACACTAGAGACAATAAAACACTGGACTTATTCTATGCAAATACTAAGGAGGCGTACACCTCATCACCACTCCCCCCACTCGGGAGATCGGATCACAACTTGGTTCATCTCCGGCCGGTGTACAAACCCCTAGTACACAGACAACCTCCGGTCATGCGCACAGTGAAGTTATGGTCTGAGGAGGCAATGGACGCTCTAAAGGACTGTTTTGAAACCACTGCCTGGGAGCAGCTCTGCGATCCACATGGTGAGGACATCGATGGCCTCACTTACACCATCACGGACTACATCAGCTTCTGTGTGGACAGCACCGTACCCACCAAGACCATACGGTGTTGCTCGAACAACAAACCCTGGATCAACCCTGAGATAAAAACACTTCTGAGAGAGAAGAAGAGGATCTTCAGGTCGGGAAACAGGGAGATGCTGAAGTCCGTACCGAGGGAGCTGAGGAGGAAGATCAGAGAAGGCAAGGACAGCTTCAGGAAGAAGATGGAGGACAAGCTGCAACAGAGCGACATTGGCGGGGTCTGGAGAAACCTTAAAACCATCTCTGGGCTCCAGAATATCTCCCCCCAGGCCACGGGGGGCAGGAAGTGGGCGATCAATCTAAACCTGTTTTTTAATAGGTTTGACCAACCGCCCTCCCCCCTGACTGCACAACAACCACTGCTGCCTCTAAAGACATCGAGTCCTGCTGCCCACTCCACCAACACCCCCCCACTCCCAGCACACAGCCCCCCAACATGACCGTCACTAAGACCCAGGTGAGGACGGAGCTGAGGAAGATCAAGGCGAGGAAGGCCTCAGGACCGGATAGCATCAGCGCAAAGCTCCTCAAGTCCTGTGCAGATCAGCTGTGTGGGATTGTGGAACACATCTTCAACCTGAGCCTGAAGCTGGGGAGGGTACCACAGTTGTGGAAAACATCTTGTGTGGTACCTGTACCAAAGACTTCCCACCCCAAAGACCTGAACAGCTACAGACCAGTGGCCCTGACGTCTCACATGATGAAGACTCTGGAGAGACTGCTCCTTGCTCATCCATGGATGGATCCACTCCAGTTCGCTTACCAGCGTGGCATTTGGGTGGAGGATGCAGTGATCTTCCTCCTTCACTGTTCTCTGTCCCACCTGGAGAAGCCCGGGAATGCGGTGAGGATCATGTTCTTTGACTTCTCCAGTGCTTTCAAGACCATCCAACCGATGATCCTGAAGGACAAGCTGCTGTACGCAGGGGTGGACCAGCACCTGTCATCATGGATCCTGGACTACCTCACTAACCGGCTACAGTTTGTGAAAACCCGGGACTGTGTGTCCGACACGATCATCGGTAGCACGAGGGTCCCCCAGGGAACGGTTTTGGCTCCCTTCCTGTTCACCCTTTATACTGCGGACTTCTCACACAACACAACACACTGCCATCTACAGAAGTTCTCTGACAACTCTGTGATTGTCGGCCTCATCTCCAATGGAGATGAAGTTGAGTACAGAGGACTTATCCAGGACTTCGTGGACTGGTGCCATTGGAACTGCCTCCAGATCAACACAAGGAAAACTAAGGAGCTGGTGGTGGACTGCCGCAGGCAAGGACAACCCCTCACAGCACCAGTAAACATACAGGGAACAGACATTGAAATGGTGACATCCTACAAGTACCTGGGTGTTCATCTGAACAATAAACTAGACTGGTCACACAATACCGATGCACTCTACAAGAAGAGACAGCGCAGGCTGTTCCTACTGAGGAGACTCAGGTCTTTTGGTGTACAAGGGGCGCTGCTGAAGACATTCTACGACACGGTGGTGGCATCAGCCATCACTTTTGGAGTGGTCTGCTGGGGCAGTGGCATTACAGCAGCCGATAGGAAGAGACTGAACAAACTGATCAAGAAAGCTAGCTCTGTCCTGGGGCAACGCCTTGACCCAGTGGAGGAGATAGGAGAGAGAAGGACGGTGGCTAAACTGTCATCTCTGCTGGAGTCCGAGTCCCACCCTATGCGGGACATACTGAACACACTGAGGAGCTCATTTAGCAGCAAACTACATCATCCTAGGTGCACAACCGAGAGGTTTGGCAGGTCCTTCCTACCTACGGCTGTCAGACTGTATAACCTAAGCAGGGCTGCTCGCAGAGATAGCAAAAAAAGTGACAACCTAATAGTATTGAATGCAAAAGACACAATAGACTTACACAATGGTCCCCTCCAGTATACAACTAGGACAATATCAGTTGCTACGGAGGGTGACAATATGTATGGGTACATATTCATACTATGTAGGATAACTAAGTAGACGGTTATGCTGTTTATTCCATCTAGCTACAATGCGCCGCACTGTGTGTTTATATATTTATGTGTACATATGTATATTCGCTGCTCTTGTTTTTCTTGTCTCTTGATTGTTGCTCTGAGTGTTGCTGTCTCTGTGCTGTTGCAATCCTGGAATTTCCCCATTGTGGGACTAATAAAGGCTTATCTTATCTTATATGATCTCTCTTTCTAGTACCTGTTAAAACTCTTGCTGCAGCATTTTGGATCAACTGAAGACTTTTTAGAGATGTTTTAGGACAGCCTGATAATAAAGAGTTACAATAATCTAATCTAGAGCTAACAAAAGCGTGAATCAGTTTCTCAGCATCACTCTGAGACAAGATGTTCCTAATCTTGGCAATATTACGCAAATGATAGAAGGCAGTCTTAGAAACGAATTTAATATGTGAATTGAAAAACAGATCTTGATCAAAAATAACTCCAAGGTTCCTCACAGAGCTATTAAGAGAAAGAGTAACTGCATCCAAACTAAGTTTGATTTGGAATGGTATTTATAAGGGTTTTTTTTGGACCAACAAGAATGAGTTCAGTCTTATCTGAATTTAATAGCAGAAAATTACAAGTCATCCAATCTTTGATTTCCTTAAGACAGGCTTCTAACTTGGCTAATTGATTACTATCATCTGGCTTCATTGACAGGTATAATTGTGTGTTATCTGCATAACAATGAAAATGTATACAGTGCTTTCTAATAATGTTGCCTAGCGGAAGCATGTATAAACTAAAAAGAGTAGGGCCTAGCACAGATCCCTGTGGAACTCCATCACTGAGCTTTGAGTTGAAAGAAAACTCATTATTGACATGAACAAACTGGAACCTATCAGATAAATAAGATCTAAACCACTGCAATGAAGTTCCATTAAGTCCAACATAGTATTCTAATCTATCAAGTAGAATATTATGATAGATTGAATCAAAAGCTGCACTAAGGTCTAAAAAGACAAGTACAGAAACAAGTCCATTATCAGATGCAATAAGGAGGTCATTAGTGACCTTCACTAAGGCTGTTTCAGTACTATGATGGATTCTAAACCCAGATTGAAACTCTTCAAATAAACCATTTCCCTGCAAGTGGTCAAATAATTGCATCGTAACAACTCTAAGATTTTTGAAATGAAAGGGAGATTAGAGATTGGTCTATAGTTACCTAAACTCCTGGATCCAGCGTTGGCTTTTTGAGTAAGGATTTAATTACAGCAGTTTTAAAAGCCTGCGGTACATGGCCTAAAGTTAATGAATACTTGATTATTTGAAGAATAAAGCTACCAATAAATGGGAAGACTTCTTTAACCTCTTGCACTCCGGTGTACCGCCGGCGGTCACGTCTCTGCGTCCTAGGGCGCACGAGGGCGCCCTTGGACGCACACTGTGCGTCCTAGTGCGCGCTGAGAAAAAAAAAAAGCTGCATTTCCGTTCTTCCACTACAGACACAGCCGCGAACTGAAAGCCAAAGGAGTGCTTTGATTGGTTTAGATGTGATTGACCTCTCATTCGACTAATAAGAGCCTTGAATTGGGTTTCTGAAACCTTGAAGAACCAATGACAGAAAACCTAGCAAGAAGGACCCGCCTACCAACGGCTGCGAATACAGCGAGCCGGTTGATGCACAGAAGTTCGAAAGCGTGCATCCCTTGCCTAAAATCTGTTTTGTGTAAGCTGCTGGGTGACACACACGCGTTCACCAGTCTTTTTTTCTTACTACTGTTCTTATTTGTTTTGAAAAATCGTTCGCCAAAACCGCAATCATGGAAGTGCAAAACCGCAATAATGGAATTATGGTTTGACCGGGTCGCGTGACCAGAACCATGAATCCGTAACAAGCGGACCAGCGTCATGTTCATCTTACAATGAGGAAGAGAAGTTCGCCAGCGACACTGCTGTTGTGGACAGGTAAGTGTTATAAGCTAAACTATTCTTTATCCCTGAAAATTGTAATCAAAATGACTTTTGACCGATCGGTAAACTACAACTGTGCATCATTGCCCTGTGATCCGGTCCGGTCCGGACGCAGCGCACGGACCGTGTCCAGTCCGTGCGCTGCGTCCGGACCGTGAACGCCCCCCCCCCCCCCCCCCCCCCCCGGCTACTCTTCTGTAGCGGATAGCAGATTTTTTAGTACAACTGTGCGTAGTAGACCACGGCACATGGCCGCGGTCCGTCATGTGTCAATGGACAATGTCCGTCCTCTGTAGCGGGAGGGGGGGGGGGGTAGTTGTTATCTTCTACATTACAGATATTTTTTTTTCACAATATCTTTATTGAACCTTTTTTTACAAACATAACACAAACAATCAAACACTAACACTAAAGTAATAAAATATATATATATATATATATATATATATACTAAAAAAAACACCAACAACCACTAAAAGACAGGTCTTCAACAATGCTCCTCTGTTTAGTCTAGGCAATCCATTACATAAGTATACATATTATACATTCACCAGTTTGGAATTTACAAGGTCCACACACATCATTCACCTTCTTCTTCAAAAGTTATGTTTAAATTCTTTACATAATCAATGAAAGGTCTCCATACATTCTCAAACACAATTTCCTTTGATTTCAGTATGTATGTTATTCTTTCTAGTGGAAGGTTTGTTAACATCTGTTTTAACCACTGAGTCACATCTGGTCTATGAGTCTTTTTCCACAATAGTGCAATACATTTTTTGAAGTTAAGCAAACTGAGGTCTATGAATGCTCTTTCACTTTTATTAAAATTATGCTTTTCTGGATACAGACCCAACAAAAACAATTTAGGATTCAATATGATTTGTTTTGAAATTATTTTTTCAATTGTTACCCTCACCTCTTCCCAAAACATTCTAATTTTCCTACATTCCCATACACAATGAAATAATGCGATTTCAACCATGTTTCACTGTCTCCCATTCTACCCACGTTCACCCAGTATGTCACATGCCACACTAGAGACAATAAAACACTGGATTTATTCTACGCAAACACTAAGGAGGCGTACACCTCATCACAACTACCCCCACTCGGGAGATCGGATCACAACTTGGTTCATCTCCGGCCGGTGTACAAACCCCTAGTGCACAGACAACCTCCGGCCATGCACACTGTGGAGTTATGGTCTGAGGAGACAATGGACACCCTAAAGGGCTGTTTTGAAGCCACCGCCTGGAAGCAGCTCTGCGATCCACATGGTGAGGACATCGATGGCCTCATTCACACCTTCACGGGCTACCTCAGCTTCTGTGTGGACAAATCCGTTCCCACCAAGACCATACGGCGTCACTCAAACAACAAACCCTGGATCAACCCTGAGATTAAAACACTTCTGAGAGAGAAGAAGAGGATCTTCAGGTCAGGGAACAGGGAGATGCTGAAGTCCGTACAGAGGGAGCTGAGGAGAAAGATCAGAGAAGGCAAGGACAGCTTCAGGAAGAAGATGGAGGACAAGCTGCAACAGAGCGACATCAGCGGGGTCTGGAGAAACCTCAAAACCATCTCGGGGCTCCAGAATACCTCCCCCCAGGCCACAGGGGGCAGGGAGTGGGCGAACAACCTGAATCTGTTTTTCAATAGATTTGACCAACCGCCCTCCCCCCTGACTGCACAACAACCACTGCTGCCTCTAAAGAAATCAAGTCCTGCTGCCCACTCCCCACTCTACCAACACCCCCCCACTCCCAACACACAGCCCCCCATCCTGACCCTGACCAGGACCCAGGTGAGGACGGAGCTGAGGAAGATCAAGGCGAGGAAGGCGCCGGGACCGGACGGCATCAGCGCAAAGCTCCTCAAGTCCTGTGCAGACCAGCTGTGTGGGATTGTGACGTATATCTTCAACATGAGCCTGAAACTGGGGAGGGTACCACAGCTGTGGAAAACATCTTGTGTGGTACCTGTACCAAAAACTTCCCACCCCAAAGACCTGAACAGCTACAGACCGGTGGCCTTGACGTCCCACTTGATGAAGACCCTGGAGAGACTGCTCCTTGCTCACCTCCGCCCCCTGGTGGAACCAGCGATGGATCCACTCCAGTTCGCCTACCAGCATGGCATTGGGGTGGAGGATGCGGTGATCTTCCTCCTTCACCGTTCTCTGTCCCACCTGGAGAAGCCCGGGAATATGGTGAGGATCATGTTCTTTGACTTCTCCAGTGCTTTCAACACCATCCAACCGATGATCCTGAAGGACAAGCTGCTGCGCGCAGGGGTGGACCAGCACCTGTCATCATGGATCCTGGACTACCTCACGAACCGGCCTCAGTTTGTGAGAACCCGGGACTGTGTGTCCGACACGATCATCAGTAGCACGGGGGCCCCCCAGGGAACGGTGCTGGCTCCCTTCCTGTTCACTCTTTATACTGCGGACTTCTCACACAACACAACACACTGCCATCTACAGAAGTTCTCTGATGACTCTGCGATCGTTGGCCTCATCTCCAATGGAGATGAAGCTGAGTACAGAGGGCTTATCCAGGACTTCGTGGACTGGTGCCATCGGAACTGCCTCCAGATCAACGCGAGGAAAACTAAGGAGCTGGTGGTGGACTGCCGCAGGCATGGGCAGCCCCTCACAGTACCAGTAAATATACAGGGAACAGACATCGAGATGGTGACATCCTATAAGTACCTGGGTATTCATCTGAACAATAAACTAGACTGGTCACACAATACTGATGCACTCTACAAGAAGGGACAGCGCAGGCTGTTCCTGCTGAGGAGACTCAGGTCTTTTGGTGTACAAGGGGCGCTGCTGAAGTCATTCTATGACACGGTGGTGGCATCAGCCATCACTTTTGGAGTGGTCTGCTGGGGCAGTGGCATTACTGCAGCCGATAGGAAGAGACTGAACAAACTGATTAAGAAAGCTAGCTCTGTCCTGAGGCAGCGCCTTGATCCGATGGAGGAGATAGGAGAGAGAAGGACGGTGGCTAAACTGTCATCTCTGCTGGAGTCCGAGTTCCACCCTATGCAGGACATACTGAATGCACTGAGGAGCTCATTTAGCAGCAGACTACATCATCCCAGGTGCACAACCGAGAGGTTTCGTAGGTCCTTCCTACCAACGGCTGTCAGACTGTACAACCTAAGCAGGGCTGCTCGCAGAGATAGCAAAAAAGACGTAACAAACTAATAGTTTTTTGAATGCAGAAGATGCAATAGACTTACACAGTGGTCCTCTCCGGCATACAACTAGGAGCATGCCGGTCGCTATGGAGGGTGAGAGTGTGTATGGGCACATAATCATACCATGCAGGATAGCTGGGTAGACGGTTATGCTGTTTCATTCCATCTAGCGGCAATGCTCTGCACTGTGTGTGTTTATATATTTGCATATTTGTTCCGTCTAGCTGCAATGCTCCGTACTGTGGGTGTTTATATATTTATATATCTACATGTTATTCCATCTAGCTACATTGCTCCGCACTGTGTGTGTTTATATACTTGCATATTTATTCCACCTAGCTGCAATGCTCCGTACTGTGGGTGTTTATATATTTACATATTTATTCCATCTAGCTACAATGCTCTGCACTGTGTGTTCATATATTCATATATTTATTCCATCCAGCTACAATGCTCTGCACTGTGTGTCTGTGTGTGTGTGTATATATATATATTTTATAGTAATACGTACATATGTTTATTAGCTGCTCTTGCTTGCTTGTTTTTTTTTCTTGCCTTCTGATTGTTGCTCTGAGTGTTGCTATCCCTGTGCTGTTGCAATCCTGGAATTTCCCCGTTGTGGGACTAATAAAGGCTTATCTTATCTTATCTTATCTTATCTTATCTTATCTTATAAAGTTCCTTTACTTTCCATACATTTTGTGCATGTATCTGGTATGTTTTTGTTATATCTATTTAATTCCACTGGTGTAACATACATCCGCATTAACCATTTAAAATGTATCAATTTAAGACGTACATTTATTGATTTGGTTTGAGCTTCTGTACAAGCCAATTCCCATTGTTCCTCTGAAATTTCAATTTGCAGGTCTTCTTTCCAATAATTCAATCTTTTCTGTGAGTTTTCACTTGAAGATAGTGTCAATGAATTATAAAACTCTGAAATAATACCCTTTCTCTTACTATCTTTCGTCAAAATTTTTTCCAAGGATGAATAAATAGGTCGAGTGAGAGCATTGTTTTGATTTGATCGAATAAAGTTCCTAAGCTGAAGATATTTTAAAAAAATGTGTTCTATTAAGATTAAATTTGATCCTCAGCTCTTCAAAAGACATGATGTTATCTGAACATGACAGATATAAATCTTGAATCTTTTGAATCCCTTTTAAATTCCATACTTTAAATACAGCATCCGCTCTCCCTGGTTTAAAATATTGATTACCCCATATTGGGCTAAATTGTGACAGTAAGTGTGGTTCTTTTAAATATTTTGTGGTTTCACACCATATTTTGATCATATGCTTTACAAATGGATTTTTAACTTGTTTCTGTAATTTTTTTGCCGAGTCTGAGTATATGAATATGGGAAGAGGTAAATGTAAATTGTATGATTCCATTTCAGTCCAGTGAGGGAGATCATTTGATGAAAAATAATATGTCATAGACCTCAGTTGTGCTGACCAGTAATACAACATAAAGTTTGGACATTTCAGACCTCCACGATCAAATGGTAAATATAATAAGGACAGACGTAATCTAGCCTTCCTGCTGTTCCATATAAATTCCACTAACTTTTTTTTAATTCTTGAGAATAGATCTGAAGGTGGTGGTAAAGGAATGTATTGAAATAAATAAAGTATTTTAGGTAAGATATTACTTTTAAGTATATTGATTCTCCCTATCATCGACATTGGTAGTGACATCCATCTCTGAAGTAACTCATTAATGTCTGTCATTAAGGCTTCATAGTTGGCACTGGTGACTAATTCTAGCTTAGGCACAATTTGAATTCCTAAATATTTAAACTGATTTACAACATTGAATTGATTTACCTCAGGAGCTGGGTGATTTCTCTGGGTCTCATTTAGCATTAATATTGAAGATTTAGTTTTATTTATTTTATATCCTGATATTTCCCCAAAATTCTTTATTAAATTCAACAAGGTCGGAATTGATTTTTTAGGATTCGACATAAACAAAATTATGTCATCGGCATGCAGGGAGATTTTATGTTCTGTTGGTCCAACTTTAATTCCATATATTTGTGGATGTAAACGTACTGCCATCGCTAAAGGTTCAATTGCCATAGTAAACAAAGGTGAAAGTGGACAGCCTTGTCGACATCCTCTATTGATCTTTATTGATTTTGAGATATTGCTGTTTGTTAGGATTTCTGCTGTAGCATTATTATATATTATCTGAACCCATTTTATAAAATTATTTCCAAGTCCAAACCTTTGTAAGACTTCAAAAAGAAAGGGCCATTCGACCCTATCAAAGGCCTTTTCGGCGTCCAATGATAGGAGAGCTGTATCCGGTGCTTCTTTATTAGAATAAATAATACAGTGATCCCTCACTTATCGCGGTTAATGGGTTCCAGAACCGACCGCGAAAAGTGAAAAACCGCGAAGTAGCGTCACCCCTAATGACGTCACCCATAAATAATACGTACGTTCATTCTCTCACTCTCTCTCTCATATGATACGTGTGTGTGTGTGTGTGTGTGTGTGTGTGTAAGTGTACATACATACGTAGATGTAAATAAAGTGTACATAAATATGTTTTTAGAACTCTTTTATTCTTATAACAAGATACGTAACTCAAGATGAAGATGATTTACTGCACAGGTTAATGAGAGCTTTACTGCTCCTCAGGTGACGCCTCATTGTCAGGTGCTAGAGGCGCAGCATCGTCGAGGGCAGCTTCTGATAGAGCTGGAGAAGATGCAGGAGGCGGCGTAGTGGCTCGATGGGAAGACTATTTCGCACAAAAAGGCACAAGAGAACAGCGAAAAGTTCCACGCGGCGAGACTAAGCAACACGAACGATAAAGAACAATGAATGCGGTCTTCCTTCGCTGGGTATGGGCGCTCGGCAGGGAGAGAAGCTGGGTAAAACGTCTCGGCCAATCAGCTTGCGAGATTCCCGAGCCGAGCCAACACGAGAACAGCGAACAGAGAGGTGGATTTTGAGTTGTGCGGGCTCTCCGTGTTGATACCTGATGTTCAAATGTCGTCTCCCTGCTTTTTGCTAGCGCCCGCCCATTTTTTCTCAATTTTGAATTTTTGATGAATATTTTTGAAAAATCCGCGATGCACTGAGGGCGCGAAAGGTGAGGCGCGAAGTAGCGAGGGATCACTGTATTAAATAGTCTTCTTACATTATGGAAGCCTTGTCTTCCCTTTATAAAGCCATTCTGATCTCGGTTAATAATATTTGGTAATATTTCTTGTATTCATCTTGCTAAAATTTTACAGATTATCTTAAGGTCAGCATTTAAACTTATTGGTCTCATATTTTCACATTTATTAGAAGGTTTACCTGGTTTTGGCAACAGTATAATTAAGGCATTATTCATGTATGGTGGTAAATTGCTATTTTTAAATGCTTCTAAAACCATTTCCAAAAAAGGTTTTATTAATTTATTCTTAAATTTTTTATAAAGGTCAACTGGAAGACCATCTGGTCCTGCACTTTTTCCTGATTTCATATTATCAATGGCTAGCCCAACTTCTTCTTGACTAATTTTAGACTCCAGTATCTCCCTGTTTTCATTTGGAATACACGGTATAGATAGTCCATCCAAAAACCCATTTAGTTTTGTTAAGTCAGTTTCATTTTTTGTATCATATAATTTTTCATAGTAATCTCTAAAGGCTCTATTAATTTCTAAAGGATCTACAACTACCTGTCCGTTACTTATAATACTGGTAATTGGTGTTTTAAATTCTAATTGTTTAATCTGCCATGCCAATAATTTCCCTGATTTTTCACCTTGTTCATAAAAAGATTGCTTCAATCTTAGAAGACTCGAGGCAGCTCTATTTGCTGATTTTTTGTCATATTCAGCTCTCAGAATCAGTAATTCGTTCTCTAACTTTGGGTCACTTCCTGCATACACTTTTTCTTGGAAGAATTTTTAGTTTATGTTCCAATTGGACTCTCTCCTCTCGAGTCTTCTTAGATTTTGAACCTGTATAACTAATAATAAGTCCCCTAATAAAAGCTTTGAAAGCCTCCCACTTTATACATGCTGATGTTTGTGTAGTATTGATATCAAAGAACTCATCTATCTGTTTTTCTATGTACTTAACAAATTCCTCATCCTGAAGCCATTTATGCTGAAATTGCCACCTACCTGGTTCCTTTGTCAATTTCTTATCTACATATATGAGACAACAGGGTGCATGATCAGAGATCACAATATTATCCTAAAAGCAGTTTTGAATCTTGGACCTTAATTCTGTGGAGATCAAAAAATAGTCAATACATGAGAATGTCTTGTAGGTATTAGAATAACAAGAGTAGGCTTTAACTTGTGGTTTCATTTCTCTCCATATATCTAGCAATCTCAATTCTTTCATAAAATGATTAATGGTCATCCTGCATCCATTGTGCGTACAGTCCAGTCCTGTTGATCTATCTATACCGGGGTTCAATGTACAATTAAAATCCCCTGCTATTATATGTTGCCCTGTAAGTGATGATAAGATAAGAAATAAATTAGCAAAGAACTTTTGATCATCTATATTGGGACCGTATAAGTTCACCAAATTTATATTTTCTAATAGCAAAGATTCTTGACTAATTAGATATCTTCCAAATTTGTCTCCAATTACATTTTTCACTTGAAATGGGACTGATTTATGTATGAGAGTCATAACTCCCCTGGCTCGGGATGAAAATGATGAAGTGAAAACACTTCCTTGCCATCTACTCCTAATTCTTTTTACATCCTCCTCTATTAGATGAGTTTCTTGTAAAAACACAATTTTTGAACCTATGTCTTTTATTTTATTCATAACTTGTTTAAATTTTTTTAAATTTTGTAGACCTCTGCAATTCCATGAAGTTAAATTAAGATTAACGCTTTGGTCTATGATCAATAGGGAGTTTGGGATTACCTCGCAATATAAACATGCTCATACAGGGAAGCAAAAACATGAGTGGTTGAACATTCATCCTACAAACTACACACAAACAAATTCCCCCTTCCCACATTCGTGGTGATCCCCCCCCCCCAAATCAAAAAAAAATTCTGTCTCCCGATATAGCCATCGACCGCTCCACACCCACGAGGACCAGCCAAAGCCACTCATTCTTCATCCTCCCAGTCACCCTAACTCTACTACTTTAAATGACGTAACATTAACTCTCTTCTGTAGTTTTCCAACTTAACTCCAAAATTTTATAGCAACTTTGTACATCACAGGGGGTTTTTTTTGTTTTTTTTTTTTGTTTTTTTTTTGTAATACAATCTATATTTTGTAAACTTGCTATATGCTTCAGATCAGTTAGATGCCTGTGCAAATGCTTAAATATTCTACCTTATATTTTATTCATGCTTAGCTCCCACCAGTCTCCTCTTGGATCTTCTTGATGAACTCCTGCGCCTCCTCAGGGGTCTTGAAGATGTGTGTTCTGCCCTTATACGTGACCAGCAGTCTTGCAGGGTGAATCACTCCATGACGAATCCCAAGGTTGCGCAGCTCTTTACGGACGGGGTCAAACTGCTTCCTCAACCGTTGGATTCCTGTGGCCAAATCTGGGTAGAACCGCACCTGTTGATCCTGGTATTTAATTTCTCCTTTGGCTCGCGCCGCATCGGAGATCGTCATCCTGTCTCTGTAGCTGAGGAACTTCATAATTAACGTCCTCGGTGCTGCCTTATTTATCTCTCTGTGGGCCAATTCGGTGGGCGCTTTCTAAAACGATTGATGATTGCGGCTCCGCGTTGTTCAGCGCTTCTGGAATCCACTTTTCCAAAAAGGAACACGGGTCCCAACCCTCGGTTCCCTCCGGTAGACCCACCAGCCTCAGGCTGTTCCGTCTCGACCGGGACTCCAAGTCCAGGACATTATCTTCCAGACATTTATTTTTTTTTTCCAAAGTGCGCACCTTTAATTGAAGGCCGGCGACGTCATCTTCAGCACTGGAAACTCAAAGCTCCACCTGCGCCACTCGTTCCACACAGTCACCCAATTCCTTTCTCATTCCTTCCAACGCTGCCATAATCCCATCAAATTTAGCGGAAAAGTCTGCTCTCATTGAACTAATGGCAGCGAGCACCGCACCTGTGCCGTCGCCCGCAGTCACCGCACCGCTGCCAGCTTCCTCCGCCATATCTGGAGCTTTTACTGCTGCGTCACGGACGTGAAAGTCCGTTAATTTGGACTGTTTCGGCGGTTCAATTTTTCCTCCACCTGATTTCCCAGCCTTAGGCTTCACCGGCATATCCTCGCCCAAACGCTGGGATAGGTTCTGTTCCAAATGAGAGAGTTATTTGCCGACTTTTTTTTCTCTAGGAGCAGAGTAGAGTGATACGTGTCCTTCTACGTAGCCGCCATAACCGGAAGTCCACATTACAGATATTTTAGTATAATTTTTATTGCACTGTAGGTTATTTTTTCTTGTAAAAAAAAAAGCCACACATTTTTTACGTGGCATGCTTCTTTGTGTGTGGGGGCTTGTTTGTTCATTCATTCATTCATGAATGAATAAACAACCCACACACACAGCACTTCACCTTTCATTAGAGCCCAAGATGAAGCTTCTATATTGAATCATTCAAAAGTTACAGACGTTTTTCCAAACTGTGCCATTTGGCACAGTTCAAAAATGCCTGGGAACAACCTAAGAAAAAAAGCTGTGTAATATATTCATTTTTTGTGGTGTAAAAGAGCTTGGAAATGAAGAGGCGATTTGATTTATAAACCAAGTTTAATAATCAGCATAATCAGTTCTCCTAACAAGTCTCATCTGGTGCAGAGAGTGGCAGAAGGGAAAAGAGGCAGAATGTCTCCAGCTCACTGACTTTATACTGGCACACAATAAAAGACATGCATAACAAAGGCTGACATCCCTCATTATCTTAATCCCCCCATTGTCTTGGTATTTCCTCTCCTCGCCTTGGGGGGTGAGGGTGGCTCCTCCGGTCTCCTCCGCCGCGTCCGGGAACGTCTTTGTTCTTCACTCGGCGGTTGAGAGCCCTTTGTCCTTTCAGAGGTGTGAAGTCCTTTACATATGTATTACCAAACATTTCCACATGCTTCAACATATGTAGGTTATGGAATATATGGTTAATATAGACCACAGGCCCCCCCAAACAACTAAGAAAGGACAACAGAAAGGTTCACAGTCTAAGATAGTTATTATGGCATACTAAGTGTTACATATGTTGCCACAGAAGAAACTTTCCAGCAGCCATGCTCCTAAGAGAGTTCAGTGGTAATCATAACAGCATAGTAAAATCATAAGTCAGTCCTAAACTGTTGCAGCACAATTAGTGAATAATTGTGGAGTGGTTGTATCAGTCCCTGTGCTGTCTGGGTTTTAATCTTCTCCCAAAGCTGCTGTAGGTTGGTTTAGGTGCCCTGCTGGGACCTTCTTGTGAGGAATCTGCAGTGTGGGAAGGAGAGAGGTTAACTGTTCCCTGCTGGGGGGCTGAGTCTTTTCTCTTGGGGGGTCTACCCCGCCGAGGTGCTCTCGCCAACTGTGCAGGCTCGTCTTTCAACAAGAAGGCAGGTTTAAGTCTGTCAATGCTGACTGTTTCTTTTCTATCCCCAAAATCAAGCACAAAGTGTTTATCACCATGTTCCAGCACTCTGTATGGCCCATCGTATGCTGGGCGAAAGATAGGTTTTAAAGCTTCATGCTTAACAAAAACGAACTCAGCGTTTTTTAAAGCCTGAGGGACAAAAACCCGTGGAAAAGAGTGATGAGCTGGACCGGGGAGAGAGTTCGGTCTGTTGTTGCCTAAAAACCTTGGGACTGGAAGGCGCCCTGGCTCTGGGTTCTGTGGTAAAAATTCACCTGGGAGCCTGAGAGGTTGTGCAAAGACTAATTCTGCGGGAGAGGCGTCTAGATCCTCTTTAGGTGCAGCACGCAACCCCAATAAAACCCAGGGAAGTTTATTTACCCAATTTGTATCCGTTAGTGAGGCTCTGAGGGCAGTCTTTAAAGACCTGTGAAAACGCTCGCATAACCCATTAGCCTGAGGGTGATAAGCGGTGGTGCGATGAATTGTTGCCCCTAAGCTGTTGGACATGGCTGACCAGAGCTCCGAGACAAATTGAGGCCCCCTATCGGACGTGATGTCCGATGGGACGCCGAAACGTGCCACCCAGTTTGTCAAAAAGACGCGAGCGACTTCCTCCGCTGTGGTTGCCGCTAGAGGGACTGCCTCTGGCCAGCGTGTGGTGCGGTCTATCATTGTTAGCAGGTGTGTGAAACCTTGGGAGGAAGGTAGTGGCCCCACGAGGTCGACATGAACGTGGTCGAACCTTCTAGCAGGGATTGGAAAAGGCTCCAGAGGGGCTTTTGTGTGTCTGTGTATTTTGGCGCGTTGACAAGAAATGCAAGTTTTTGCCCATTCTTTTACGTTTTTGCGCAGGCCTGGCCACACAAACTTTTCGGCGACCATTTTAACCGAGGCGCGCACACCTGGGTGCGCGAGGGAGTGAATTGCGTCGAAAATACGGCGGCGCCATGTAGCTGGTACTAACGGGCGAGGTTGGCCGGTTGAGACATCGCATATTAGTGGGGGCACGCCATCGCGTAAACCCTTTTTCTCCAGCCTTAACCCTGTTGGTCCAGACAGGAGTGCGCGCACGTCCGCGTCACTGCTTTGTTCCTCCGCCATGGCTGCATAATCTATCCCTGCATGGATAGGTGCTGCGTATGTGTCTGCGTTAGTGAAGAGTTCTGCTGCTGAGGCAGTATAATCTATCTCCCCGCGCTCTGGTGGTGTCACAGCGCAAGAGAGACAGTCCGCTACTACGTTAAGTTTGCCTGCCACGTGTCGAATGTCTGTGGTGAACTCTGAAATCGCAGCTAGCTGTCTTTGTTGCCTCCCTGACCATGGTTCTGAAATTTTAGCCATAGCAAAGCGGTTTATGGTCTACAAAAGCCGTGAAACTCCGCCCTTCTAACCAGAACTGGAAGTGGCGGATGGATAAATGAAGCGCCAGCAGCTCTCTGTCAAAAGTGCTGTATTTACGTTCAGTTTGGTTTAGCGATTTGCTAAAGAATGCTAAAGGTTGCCAGACCCCGCTGACAAGCTGTTCTACAACTGCCCCTATAGCCAGGTCTGAAGCATCTGTGGTTAGTGCAGTGCTTCTCAATTATTTTTTGCAAAGCCCCCCCTAGGAAAGAGAAAATATTTTGCGCCCCCCCCCACTCGCCGCGGTGACTATAAATAAGATCATTATCTATAAAAATTGTATAAGTATACCTAAAATTGTATCCTTTTTAACATTAACAAAAGAAAAAAGCAATATAAATCAACTTTCAACAACTATTAACTTTATTATGCCACACAGAAACCCTGTTATAGTCTAAAACAGAAAAAAAAAAACTTAAAGTGCATCAAAGTGCCTGAAATAAAAAATATGTCAATCCTTATTTAAACTAGAAACATTTTTGACCAACTGAACCATTTGATGCGGAGAAAAATAATTCAATCAATAAATAATATTAAATGTAAATTGATCTGGAACATTAACACAGGAGCACCAATATATTTAACAATTGTGTGGGGTTTTTTGCACTACGCAATTTGGTACGCCACTTTAAATGATGCTAAAAGTGCTCGCTGGTTTACTGATGTAGCGTTCACAAAGCGGGATGATTGTTGGCCGTACTCCGCACGTTTTCGCTGAAAAAAATCAAGCGGCTTATCAATGTGTTGAGGATGTAATGTCTGTAGGTGACGTCTTAATTTATTTGGCTTCATGCTGTCCGCTGCAAACATTTTCAGACACAGTAAACACACCGGTCTTTCCTCGTCTCCCACCGTAGTCAGAGTGAAGCCAAGCACTAGATAAGCTTCGTCATATTTCCTTGTCTTAGCTTTTGGGAGACTTTCATTTGTCTCTTTACCTGTGTCGCTCTCCGCCTTTCTTTTCGTTACTGTTAAATATTTCTCCATGGTGTCTCTCGAGGGGTTTGTTGACAGCAATTTAAAAAGTTTTAAACTCCCGCACAGACTTTGACAATGAGAGCGCCACTGCACCACCTGCTGCCGTGGATGTGCAATTACACTTTACACGGCAAAAGCAAAGCCTGTTCCCCGGGGTCATACGCTCCCCCCCTGGCATGGTTAGTGCGATGCGGGCCAAGGGATCTGGGTGAACTAACAATGTGGCGTTAGCTAGGGCGCTTTTTACTTCCGCTAAAGCGCGTTCGCGCTCCGGGGTCCATTCGACCGCGTTGGAAGCTTTCTTTTTTTTGAGCGCGTCATATAGGGGCTGCATGAGCTGAGCTGCGTGGGGGAGAAAGCGGTTGTAAAAATTAACCATCCCTAAAAATTCCTGTAGCGACTTGACCGTTTGTGGCCGTGGGAAACTTTCTATCGCCTGAACTTTGTCTGGAAGTGGAACTGCCCCCTTCGGAGAGACTTTGTGTCCTAAAAAATCAATTTGTGACACGCCGAATTTGCATTTGGCTGGATTGATTATTAGCCCGTGCTCTTCTAGCCTCTGAAAAACCGTAGTGAGGTGCTGCTCGTGTTCTACCTCAGACGAGCTGGCTACCAGCATGTCGTCGAGGTAGACGAAGACAAAAGGAAGGTCGCGTAGGACCGCATCCATCATCCGTTGAAAAGTTTGAGCAGCGCCTTTGAGGCCGAAAGGCATTTGCAGGAATTCAAAAAGGCCGAAAGGGGTTATTACCGCTGTTTTAGGAATGTCTTCTGCTCGGACTGGGACTTGGTGATAACCGCGGACTAAGTCTATTTTTGAAAAAATGCGCGCACCCGCCAGATGTAGTGAAAAATCTTGAATGTGAGGGATTGGGTAACGGTCATGCGCTGTAGCGTTGTTTAATCTGCGGTAATCTCCGCACGGTCTCCAAGAACCGTCGGATTTCGGAACCATGTGAAGTGGTGAGGCCCAGGGGCTCTTCGAGCGTCTAACAATGCCCAATTTTTCAAGAGTTGTAAACTCGTCCCGTGCTATGTTGAGCTTGGCCGCGTCTAAGCGGCGAGCTTTGGCAGAAACGGGAGGTCCCGTTGTGGGAATGAAGTGTTCAACCCCGTGTTTAGCCACAGTGGCTGAGAATTTGGGAATTGTGAGTGCTGGAAATTGGGTGAGGAGTTGCTCAAACTTACCTCCTGCCGTGGTGATGTTGGCCTGCAGAGGTTGTGGAGAAACTCGGGCTGAGCAGGGGATAGAAGCAAAGGACAGTGCATTAACCAGGCGCCTATTTGCTAGATCCACTAATAACCCATGTGCACACAAAAAATCTGCGCCTAATAAGTTAAAACTCACCGCCGCTACAACAAATGTCCATCTGTAGCTGCGGCCGTGGATGAGGAGGTGCAGGCTCTTTTCGCCGAATGTGTCGATGCTAGAGCCGTTCGCTGCCACGGCTCCGTTGCCCCGGGTGCCCGTGGCTCGATCCGCGTGGGAGGGCATGACGAAACTCAGCTGGGCTCCTGTGTCGATGAGGAACTGCTTGCCTGTGTGTCCATCCGTCACGTACAACAGCTTATTCTTCTCGCCGAGAACCGCTGCCGTTAACAGCTCTCGGCTTTGGCGTTTTCCCGAAATCGCAAATTTGCAGGGGGGAACGCATTTGTGGGCCTTCTCGGCGAAGCGGTGGTGATAATAACAGGCGTCGCTCTGTCTGCTAAGTTTGGGCCGTGTCGCTGTCACCGTGGGCTGGGTCTGCTCAGTGGTTTGTGGCTCCCCGTGGCTCGGGGCGTCAGCTTTGAGGTCTGCGGATGCTGCTATGGGTGTCAGCTCCTTGCAGGCGTTGACGAGCCGATGAGCTTCGTTGGCCAGTGCGCGGAAGTCTTGGTGGTTGTTGCATTTCATGCTGGCGAGTGTCCCTCTCATGTGTGGCGGCAGCGTGCTGAGGAATATAAACTGGAAGAGGAAGTTGTCATTGTCCTCTTCTTTGAGCTGTAGCAAATCCTCCATGAGGGCCTTCGGTTTGCACCCTCTGTGGCCGTAGACCGCCAGGATCTTCTCGGCTCTCTCTTCCGCTGATGGGACGTAGTTCGCCACGGTGGTTGCTTTGAGCGTCTCATATTTGTCCCGGGCCGGTGGCCGCCGGATCATGCTCCGCACTAGGGATGGGCATAATTTACCGATTAACCGATAATTGATCATTAAGAATTTCACCGAGGAAGTTCATTTTCGTCGACAAACCGTCTTTTTTTTTTTTTTTTTAAACAATCCGAGGTTATTAAGGCCTAGTGCACGGCCGTCCTCAAACAATGCAATGGCAAAATTTGGGCACCAGGGGGTAACATTACACCATCGCCGTACCCTGGCGTGCCTCCGTTGATACATGCGGGCTTCCGTAGGGCGATCGCCAAATCGGAAGCGGTTACGGCGAAGTGTTGCGTGGGACCATTTCAATTTAAAAAATGACCAGGTGTACTGCAATCACTGCAATGCAGCATACAAATATACCTCATCGACAGGGTCCATGGAACACCCTTATTACGCGAAGAAACCGCCAACAGTGGTTGCGCGCTGAGTAATGGCGGTCGTGAAGATTCTTTTTTTTTTTTTTTTCAGAAACTTTATTGAGAAGGTCATGAAGATTCGGTGTACACACGTCGAGGGAAGCTGCAGGAGGCGGCGTAGTGCCTCGATGGGAAGACTATTTCGCACAAAATGGCACAAGAGAACAGCAAAAAGTTCCACGCGGCTAGACTAAGCAATACGAGCGATAGAGCAATGAATGCGGTCTTCGTTTGTTGGGTGGCCGCTCGGCAGGGAGAGAGAGCTGGGTAAAACGTCTCGGCCAATCAGCTTGCGGGGTGAAACGTCTCGGCCAATCAGCTTGCGAGATTCCCGAGCCGAGCAAACACGAGAACAGAGAGAGAGAGATTTGAGAGAGAGAGGTAGATTTGAGTTGTGCGGCTCTCCGTGCCCTCCGTGCTGATACCTGATGTTCTAATTTAGTCTACCTACCTAAAAATGTTAATGATTAACCGATTATTAATCATTAATTCTCCCGGCGATCGGTGAAGAAAATTTCACCGAATGCCCATCCCTACTCCGCACACACTTTGAAGTGGCGGCGTCGAGTTTGGAGACGATATGGTAAAATTTGGTATCGTCAGCCGTGATGCCCGCCAGAGTAAACTGTGCTTCAGCCCGCTGAAACCAAGAGGCGGTGTCTTCTTGCCAGAAGTCTGGCAGCTGGACAGCGATGGCATTCGTGCATACCATCACTGCTGTGCCCGCCGGGTGAGAGTGCCTTGCCTCGGCTCTCACGGCGGTGCTGGTGCTCGGTTGAGCCCTCTCAATCTCTTCTGCCGGGGGGAACAGTTGTCCATCTGTTCCCTCGTCCGCGTGGGTCGCCACGGATGAGTCGATTGCGGGGGTATGCCTCAGGACCATACTCGCGTCAGGGGTCACCAGTGTAGAAGAGCTTGGAAATGAAGAGGCGATTTGATTTATAAACCAAGTTTAATAATCAGCATAATCAACTCTCCTAACAAGTCTCATCTGGTGCAGAGAGTGGCAGAAGGGAAAAGAGGCAGAATGTCTCCAGCTCACTGACTTTATACTGGCACACAATAAAAGACATGCATAACAAAGGCTGACATCCCTCATTATCTTAATCCCCCCATTGTCTTGGTATTTCCTCTCCTCGCCTTGGGGGGTGAGGGTGGCTCCTCCGGTCTCCTCCGCCGCGTCCGGGAACGTCTTTGTTCTTCATTCGGCGGTTGAGAGCCCTTTGTCCTTTCAGAGGTGTGAAGTCCTTTACATATGTATTACCAAACATTTCCACATGCTTCAACATATGTAGGTTATGGAATATATGGTTAATATAGACCACAGTGGTATTGTTACCAAATTTTGACCTCAGCTGGATAACACTTGGTCCTACATTTCTGTTGCATTTTCCAGCCCGGATCTAACAGCTGTGTGTTATTTGCAAGCATTTGTATCCAAAAAAACACCCAGGCGAAATTTATTTTCTTCAAGTTCAGTATGTTTAGATGACTGTTACTCAGGGGCAGGAGCACTTAGAGAGATTATGACTGTTTTGCCAAAAAAATTCAAAGTGTTTTCTTTTAAATGAGACCAACCCCATGAAGATGCTGCAAAGGGTTGAAGAACAGCTTTTGATTTACTTTGGGTACGTTATTTTTTTGGCATTTTTAGGGAAATTGACCAGAGTGCAAGGGGTTAAATAACCTGGTAGGAATAGGGTCTCAAAGACAAGTTGAAGGCTTGGATGACGAAATTATTTTGTCTAACAATTAAAAAGTCAATTGGAGTAAACTCATCCAAACTAACTGCACGGTGGCGCAGTGGTTTAGCACTGTGGCAGCACAGTTTTACCCTCGGCCGGGGGATCGCGGGGATCATGAGGTCGTGGGTTCGATCCCAGCCCCCGACCAACAGTGAGCTGTGTGGAGTTTGCATGTTCTCCCCGTGTTGCGTGGGTTTACTCCGGGATTTCTCTGGTAACGATAGATGGAAAAAAGTGATTAAAATACAATTAAAGGCAAAAATCTTCAGGAGAATGAGGAGAGCTAACCACAGAGCAAGCGACACAGACAGCCAGCAACACAGGAAGTGACGATGCGTTACCACAGGAATAACAGAGGGAGCCCAGATCGTACTGGGTTTGCCTTGATTGCTGGGGTACTGTGATGATGTTTAACATACAGCAGATGAAGCGGCTCACAATTTATTTTTCTGTTAAAACAGTCTACTAGTGCATCAGTAGACTAGAACATGAAAGTTATTTTTTGTAATATAACTAAAAAGATAAATATTATATGATATTGGCAATATTTTTTTAATAAATTAAAAATCATGACATTTGTAATTTACTGAGATACACCAGCACATAGTACACACTATACAGTACAAAATTTGTTAAACTACAAAATACCATTGTATTAAAAATAAAATGCAAATGGTACAATAAATCATTGAGGAATATGATGTTCATGTTTTATTCAGTATATCAAAAACAGTAATAAACTTTTCATATTTTAAAAATAGACCATATTGTACGGAAGGAAGTTCAAGTTCTTAGAAAAATTGCCACTTATCCGACGACAAATCCGACGGCGAACGCTGGGACAGCACGTGACGTCATCCATTCAGTAACCAGCAGGCTGCAGACAGAACACCCAGATGCTCTTCTCCTCATCTCAGGCGATTTCAACCATGTTTCACTATCTCCCATTCTACCCACATTCACCCAGTATGTCACATGCCACACTAGAGACAATAAAACACTGGATTTATTCTACGCAAACACTAAGGAGGCGTACACCTCATCACAACTCCCCCCACTCGGGAGATCGGATCACAACTTGGTTCATCTCCGGCCGGTGTACAAACCCCTAGTGCAGACAACCTCCGGCCATGCACACTGTGGAGTTATGGTCTGAGGAGACAATGGACACTCTAAAGGACTGTTTTGAAGCCACCGCCTGGAAGCAGCTCTGCAATCCACATGGTGAGGACATCGATGGCCTCATTCACACCTTCACGGGCTACCTCAGCTTCTGTGTGGACAAATCCGTTCCCACCAAGACCATACGGCGTCACTCAAACAACAAACCCTGGATCAACCCTGAGATAAAAACACTTCTGAGAGAGAAGAAGAGGATCTTCAGGTTGGGGAACAGGGAGATGCTGAAGTCCGTACAGAGGGAGCTGAGGAGAAAGATCAGAGAAGGCAAGGACAGCTTCAGGAAGAAGATGGAGGACAAGCTGCAACAGAGCGACATCAGCGGGGTCTGGAGAAACCTCAAAACCATCTCGGGGCTCCAGAATACCTCCCCCCAGGCCACGGGGGGCAGGGAGTGGGCGAACAACCTGAATCTGTTTTTCAATAGATTTGACCAACCGCCCTCCCCCCTGTCTGCACAGCAACCACTGCTGCCTCTAAGAAATCAAGTCCTGCTGCCCACTCCCCACTCCACCGGCACCCCCCCCCCACTCCCAACACACAGCCCCCCATCCTGACCCTGACCAAGACCCAGGTGAGGACGGAGCTGAGGAAGATCAAGGCGAGGAAGGCGTCGGGACCGGACGGCATCAGCGCAAAGCTCCTCAAGTCCTGTGCAGACCAGCTGTGTGGGATTGTGACTTATATCTTCAACATGAGCCTGAAACTGGGGAGGGTACCACAGCTGTGGAAAACATCTTGTGTGGTACCTGTACCAAAAACTTCCCACCCCAAAGACCTGAACAGCTACAGACCAGTGGCCTTGACGTCCACTTGATGAAGACCCTGGAGAGACTGCTCCTTGCTCATCTCCGCCCCCTGGTGGAACCAGCGATGGATCCACTCCATTCGCCTACCAGCATGGCATTGGGGTGGAGGATGCGGTGATCTTCCTCCTTCACCGTTCTCTGTCCCCAACCTGGAGAAGCCCGGGAATATGGTGAGGATCATGTTCTTTGACTTCTCCAGTGCTTTCAACACCATCCAACCGATGAGTCCTGAAGGACAAGCTGCTGCGTCGCTAGGGGTGGTCTGCACCTGTCATCATGGATCCTGGACTACCTCACGAACCGCCTCAGTTGTGAGAACCCGGGACTGTGTTTTCCGACATGATCATCAGTAGCACGGGGGCCCCCCAGGGAACGGTGCTGGCTCCCTTCCTGTTCACCTTATACTGCGGACTTCTCACACAACACAACACATTGCCATCTACAGAAGTTCTCTGATGACTCGGCGATCGTTGGTCTCATCTCCAATGGAGATGAAACTGAGTACAGAGGGCTTATCCAGGACTTCGTGGACTGGTGCCATCGGAACTGCCTCCAGATCAACACGAGGAAAACTAAGGAGCTGGTGGTGGACTGCCGCAGGCATGGGCAGCCCCCTCACAGCACCAGTAATATACAGGGAACAGACATCGAGATGGTGACATCCTATAAGTACCTGGGTGTTCATCTGAACAATAAACTAGACTGGTCACACAATACTGACGCACTCTACAAGAAGGGACAGCGCAGGCTGTTCCTGCTGAGGAGACTCAGGTCTTTTGGTGTACAAGGGGCGCTGCTGAAGTCATTCTATGACACGGTGGTGGCATCAGCCATCACTTTTGGAGTGGTCTGCTGGGGCAGAGTGGCATTACTGCAGCCGATAGGAAGAGACTGAACAAACTGATTAAGAAAGCTAGCTCTGTCCTGGGGCAGCGCCTTGATCCGATGGAGGAGATAGGAGAGAGAAGGACGGTGGCTAAACTGTCATCTCTGCTGGAGTCCGAGTTCCACCCTATGCAGGACATACTGGATGCACTGAGGAGCTCATTAGCAGCAGACTACATCATCCCAGGTGCACAACCGAGAGGTTTCGTAGGTCCTTCCTACCAACGGCTGTCAGACTGTACAACCTAAGCAGGGCTGCTCGCAGAGATAGCAAAAAGACGTAACAAACTAATAGTTTTTTGAATGCAAAAGATGCAATAGACTTACACAATGGTCCTCTCCGGCATACAACTAGGAACATACCGGTCGCTATGGAGGGTGAGATATGTATGGGCACATAATCATACCATGTAGGATAACTAAGTAGACGGTTATGCTGTTTCATCCCATCTAGCAACAATGCTCTGCACTGTGTGTGTTTATATATTTACATATTTATTCCATCTAGCTACAATGCTCCGTACTGTGTTTTTATATATCTACATATTATTCCATCTAGCTACATTGCTCCGCACTGTGTGTGTTTATATACTTGCATATTTATTCCACCTAGCTGCAATGCTCCGTACTGTAGGGGTTTATATATTTACATATTTATTCCATCTAGCTACAATGCTCTGCACTGTGTGTCTGTGTGTGTGTGTGTATATATATATTTTATAGTAATATGTACATATGTATATTAGCTGCTCTTGCTTGCTTGTTTTTTTTTTTTTTTTCTTGCCTTCTGATTGTTGCTCTGAGTGTTGCTATCCCTGTGCTGTTGCAATCCTGGAATTTCCCCGTTGTGGGACTAATAAAGGCTTATCTTATCTTATTCATTATCATTATTGTCTGTTGTGTTGGTACCAGTCATTAAAGATAAAGCTGGCAAGCTGTGTAGCCTGGATAATTACAGACCCATAGCTTTAGCCAATATAATATCTAAAGTACTGGAAAAAATCATGTTTGAAAAATTAAATGTATTCATCAAATCTACTGATCATCAATTTGGATTCAAACCCCATCATGGAACAGATCTGTGCATATATGCCTTAAAAGAAATTATAAATAAGTACAGAAATCAAAATTCTTCAGTTTTTCTGTGCTTTATTGACGCCTCCAAGGCGTTTGATCGTGTTAATCACAGGATACTGTTTAGGAAAATGATTGACAGGGGGGGTGCCCAAGTACTTAGTACGTATCCTGATTTACTGGTACGCACATCAGAAGATGCTGGTGAAATGGGGGAAGAGTCATTCATCACCATTTGGTGTGAGCAGTGGTGTCAGACAGGGCAGTATATTGTCCCCTATTCTATTTAATCTTTACATGGATGAGTTGTCAAAGCAACTGAATGCCTGTAAAACTGGGTGTTTAATAGGGAATAAGTTAGTGAATCATTTTATGTATGCTGATGATCTAGTTATTCTCAGTCCAAGTAGTGCTGGTCTTCAGGAGTTATTAAGAGTGTGTAGTGCTTATGGAGAGGAAAATGACATAAAATATAATACAAATAAGAGTTGTGTACTGATCTGCCGCACTAAAGAAGATTTGTTAATGAAATTCCCTGTCTTTGAATTGGCAGGCAGGGAATTAATTGTCAGGGATAAAATTAAATATCTGGGACATGTTATTAATGATAGAATGACTGATGATGATGATATTTTCAGACAAACGCTGCAAAATCTACATGCAAGCAAATATTCTTGCACGCAGATTTGGTTTTTGTTCAGATGAGGTGAAACTGGTTCTTTTTAAAACCTATTGTACACCTTTATACACTGCTCATTTATGGATAAATTATAGGAAACTAAGTATGCAGAATTACAGGTTGCTTACAATGATGCTTTAAGAATTTTACTTAAAAAAGCCTCGATGGTGCAGTGCTTCCGAGTTATTTGTCTCATCACGTGTAAATACTCTGCATGCAGTAATAAGGAATTTTATGTATAAATTCATCTGTCGGCTTGATGTATCTAGAAATGAAATCATTCAAGTCATGTCTAGCATTAAGCTCAGTTCTATTCGCTGTCAGTCACAGTTTAGAAGGCACTGGTACAGTAGTCTTTTTAAGTCTTTTTAAAGTCTGTACTGTCTTTGTACTTCTTTAAGCAGTTATGTCTTAGTGTTTCTTGTAACTTTTTTGATTGTTTCAACTGTCTTGTTTTTTTTTTTTTTACTCTACTTGTTTATTTTTTCTCTTGATGGACCTTGAGTCTGGAATAAAGTCTTTGATTGATTGATTGATTGATTGATTATCTTATCTTATCAATTAATCATTAATAGTCGATAAGGTGAATCAACTAATGATTAATGAATTAATCAATAACTTGCATCCTTAGTTCAGACCTGTCTCTCATTGAAAATATGTGTCACATTATGAGGCGCAAAATATGACAACGGAGACCCTGAACTGCTGAGCCGCTGAAGTCGTACATCAAGCAAGAATGGGAAAGAATTCCACCTGCAAAGCGTCAACAATTATGTCCTCAGTTCCTAAACGTTTCCATGTTGTTAAAAGGAAAAGTGATGTAACACAGTGGTAAACATGCCTCTGTCCCAGCTTTTTTTGGAACATGTTGCATCAAATAGTTATTATACAACGAAGTTGCTGAGAGTATAATGCTTTTGACCTATCCGTCCATCCACTTCTCCATTTGTTTGACATTTTATGTTGTCGCCTCTTACGCCTACATTTCCGATCAGATTGACTTCATATTTATATAGAAGCCATCAATACCTTGGACGAGTTAGATTTTCAAATACATCTAATCAGGGGCTCCGTTTTTGAGGTGAGAGGGACTTGTGCCATTTCATTTTATATTGATCACAGTTGTCATCAGGGGCCCTCATATGAGTATGTGAGCTTGCTTAGTTTCTTTCATTATAATGGCAGTATCCCTGACTGAATCGAATTGAATCAGGCCCTTGTGAATCATAATTAGATGGTTTCTGGAAATAATTGATGATATTGCACCCTACTATTAGATATGCATCTTTTCTCCTTTAAATTTGCACTTTTTTCTTAAAAATGAGCAAAACGTTCCTCAGAAATTTGCAACTTTTCCTGTAAATTTTAAACTTTTCCCCAATAACTTTGACACGTTTCATGTAAAGTTAAGGTTTTAACTTGAATTTGAGTTTTTCACATAAATTCTTGTATGTCATTTGAAATTATGTTTTCTCATATATTTGTAATTTGTTGTCTTGTAAACTTGTGAGGCTTTTCTCATCACGGAATTTTTTTCTGTTTAAACGGCAACTTAGTCATAAATAATGAACTTTTTCCCAATTTTTTTTTCCCCTCCAGAGCCACAGAGAGCTGTTATGGACAAAATAGCTGGATGTGGCTCAGGAACCACAGGTTTTAGAGCCCTACACCAGTACCATTAGTTTTAAATATTAGCATACATCCTGTTTACAGAGATCTGAAAGTCAGAATTACAGATTTTATAAAGACACTGGAGTAGATGCTTTTTTTAGTAATCACTCTTGCTAGAAAGTGTAACAAACTCCTATCGAACATCTGATAAAAACAAAAATGAACTGTAGTCTGAAAGGAGAGGATTAGGTCCTTGAGATTTATAAATGAATTCTTTTTTTTAAATATTCCCACATGTCACAGGTGTCAGGTCTAGGCTGTCTGACTGAGTGTACCTCAGACGTGTCCCGACGTGATGTCATAAGTGGATTTAGAGGATAAGCTTCTCATCAGAACTATAGGTGTAACCATGTCCGTCTCTGCAGGTTTCGAGTTCTTTGAAGCCAGCGCTAAAGACAACATCAACGTGAAGCAGACCTTTGAGCGGCTGGTGGACATCATCTGTGAGAGGATGGCCGAGAGCCTGGACAACAACGACCCCACCATCACCGGAGCCAAACAGGGACCACAGCTGAATGAGCAGCCTCAGCGGTCCCATCAGGATTGTGCTTGCTGAACACAACTACACACACACACATGCATATACGCTGCTGTTTCTACACATCACACACTTTTTCTTAATTTTTTTTTTATTTATCTGTCATATACACATCAACTACTTGACTACACATGAACACTGCCATACACAGACAGAGGTTTGAATTCTCCACCCCACCACACCTAGACCACCGTCCACATGAGCCGCCTCTCCTCCGAGTGTTTTGAAAGGTTTTTTTGAAAGGTTATGTGTTTTGGTGGTGATTAGACGGAGGGGTGAAGAACATTATCATGACTATAATCCAAACGATATTGCACATGTATACATGGGTACACACACGATATGCTGTATCTTAACAGGATTATTATAAGACTGTAACGGCTAGGACTGCATCATTCCTTATTCACATGTGTAACTGGGTTGTATTTGGCTGAATATTCCCGTCCAGCCCCGCAGTCCTCTCAGTACCACAGACATAAATGGTTTGCAGCTGTTCTACCTTAAATCCCTCTAAAAATATGTGTTGCTGTGATAGTTTTTTTTTTTTTCTTAATATGTTTTTGAATATGTTGGGTGTGGCTTTGGAATTTTTAAATTTTTCATTTTGGTGTGGTTAAATTGTTTTGCATTGATGTCCAAACAGGGTTGGTTAATTGTTTGTTTGTTTTTTTATTTACAGAATGAAAAAATAGTCCAACGTGCATACAAGTTTACTGGTCCAGTTAGCATGCCATAAAAAAAACGGCACCAGACTGGTTATTAAGGGTGATTTTCAAAATATTAAAATAAAAAAAGTGAACAAATTTAAGATTATTTTTTTTAAAGTCAAAGGTCAGCTTCACTGTAGTTGTAGAACTGTTATTACTGTAATGTTTTTTAATCCCCGGATGACTCATTTATCACTAAAGACGATGTTGTGATGATGTTATATTAATATTAGATGTGTGACAAATGATTTTCATTTACTCAAAGACACACTTCTCCTTAAGTTATAACATCATCCCTTAGGAACACAAACAGACCCTGGTATCTTATTTTAGAATTGGCATTTTGTTGGTAGGTTGTTTCTACATGTATTATTAATCTGGACAAACATGTTTGAACTTCATTCAGAGGTATGCAACTGCAGGTTAATTATTCTGCTTGAGAGGAATAATTTTTTTATTCTGTTTTACATTAATGTGAATAAGAGAACTGGTGTTTTGTCTGGTTCTGGGATCCTGATAGAGTGTCTATTAGCAGAGTTAGAGAGCTTGGATGGTTCAGGTTGGTCAATGCTTTTTTTTTATTGTTGATGTGATTTTATTTTCTTTACTTTTTTATTATTTATTTAAAAGCATAGCCCGTAATAAATGGTTTCAGGATCTGTCAGCTCATGAAGATGTATAAATGTTTAAAAATCAAAAGATGAGTGTTTAAAAATGCATATTTATATATACAACATAGGAAATTAATATATTGATGATGATTATTTGGGATGTTGGATTCCTGGCTGTGCATGTTGTCGATGTTTTCACAGATTGTGGGTGGCTGGATGGTTCTTTGCGTGATCTGTTGTCTGATTTTAAAAACGTCTGCCCCACAGTTTCAGTGCTCTGATGTTTCTGAAGTTAAGCCTGTGGCCCCTTCACGTTGTATTATCTTTCATTTTAAGCATACAGTGTGCAGCATGCACTCAGCAGAAAGGCATGTGATTCAGGGCGAGCACCGGTGCAGCAAAGACCTGCCGTCTCATCAACCCCCAGGTAGTCTCTGTGTAGATTTCTGATTTTCTATTTTGGTGGAATGAGCATGTTTAATGTCGGATTGTGCATCTTATTTCGCTCTCTGAGGATGAGGTGAAGCACGTGTCTCACGGAGCGGCGGATACTGAAGAACGTTCACGAATGTTGCGATTGTTGGGGTTTCGTCAGGGTTTGTAAAAGGTTGTACTGAAACCTGGCAAAACCCCAACAATCGCAGCATCCCTCAGCATTTGCCGCTCCATGAGATACATGCCTGAGGGACTCATCTGCTCGTGCATCCAGTCATGCTGAGGTGTGCACCAAGTGGGTTTCAGCCCCCAAATTATTTATTTTATTTATAACTATTTGTTTTTATTATTGTGTTCTTCCTACTCTATATTTGCATTCTCAGTTTGACTTTTTAAGAGAGATGTTCAGTAGTATTCACGTGTGTGAACGTCCCATGGCTGAACTGAGGACATGTTTACAGTGTACAAGCTTCAGAGGCTTCCTCCAGAGGAAAGCTGAACATTCCAGCGAAACAACTTCTCATCACGACCATGTGAGCTCAGTGGGAGGGTTGTTTGTCTTTTGATATCAGTTGTGTAACTTTTTATTAGACTTCTGAGCGTTAGAGCAGTCGTTTCTCTCATACATAGATATCAGTAACCCTGAAGGAATTGTTTATGCTGTAAGGGCTGAACTATGCTATTGTTCTTTTGAGATCTTGACCAGGCATTTGGAGCCAAAAAGTTTGCTTACTAGAAAAGTGTTGGACTTCTACTGTTAACCCGTCTAGTCTTAGCAGCCGCTTCATGCAGAGGAAGTGTTTCTTGGAAGTAAACTGAATACTTTGAACGCTTTATTAAAAAGTAGATTCTTAACCACATGGGTTCCCTTTTTTTTTGTCTTGTTACAGCTGTGAAGTTGCTGATATCTTAGGAGCACACAGAGCCTGTTCAGCTCTCCTCTTTTTACTCCCTCTGTGACATGAATAACGTGTGTAAATAGGATCTTTCTGCCCGACAGGCATTAGTTGTGTGAATTGTCATGTTATTCTGTAATGCCAGGTTTACTCAAATAAGGAACCAATAAACAAACTGTGAAAGCTGGAATGTTTTTGTCAGTTTCTTCCCAAGAGTCGGTGAAGTACACGTGTTTACACCCGGGGTCTGCAACCTGCAGCTCTGGGGCCACATGAGGCCCACAATCAGTGACTCCCTGTGGCACTGTGCAAAAAAATACATTTAGAATTATGTCAAAGTTGTAATTTCACAACAGAAGCTAATATACAAATTAAAATCAAACATTTATGAGAAAAGCTGCAAAAGCAAATTCACAGGTTTACAAGAAAAGACAAATGTACACAAATGCAGACCTAAATATGAGGGGAAAAGCAGCAAATTAAGAAAAGTCATATTACAAAATTTATGCATATTTAAGAGAAAAAATATTACTAATGTTAATGGGGCAATTTTTAGAGAAACTTAAATTCATCACAGGGGAAAAAGAAATGCATTTACAAGAAAAAGTCACAAACTTAGCCCCCCTTTACACAGGGCTGAAGATTGTTGAGTGGTGAAAAAATGACCAGATCTCGCTGATCGTCAGTGTGAATCGGTCCAAAACCATCTGTCAGTGATCACCATAGGGAAGTGATCTCTCAGTGATCTCACTGATCTGCCTTTGGGGTGGACAAATTTGATGTCCATTGAAAGATTATGTATATCATTTTTTGACCCCTTACCATTCCTGCCAATTTCCAGCCAATGTGAAACATCCTACGGGTGGAACTCTAGAATTTTAAGAGATTACAAAAGAAATTCTTTCATTATTCACCACTACACATTGTGGTCTGTCACACAGATAAGATGAGAAACAATGCATGCCCAGATTAGAAAAGTTGATCTACAGTAGTGTGAAGAAGTGTTTGCCCCCTTCCCGATTTCTCATTTTTTGTTTGTCACACTAAAACGTTTCAGATCAAACAAATTTAAATATTAGACGAAGATAACGCAAGTAAACACAAAATGCAGTTTTTAAATGAAGGTGTTTATTATTAAGGGGAAAAAATTCCAAACCTACATTTCCCTGTGTGAAAAAGTGATTGCCCCCTAAACCTAATAACTGACTGGGCCACCCTTAGCAGCAACAACTGCAATCAAGCGTTTGCAATAACTGACAATGAGTCTTTTACAGCACTGTGGAGGAATTTTTGCACACTCATCTTTGTAGAATTGTTGTAATTCAGCCACATTGGAGGGTTTTCAAGCATGAACCGCTTTAAGGTCATGCCACAGCATCTTAATTGGATTCAGGTCAGGACTTTGACTAGGCCACTCTAAAGTCTTCATTTTGTTTTTCTTAAGCCATTCAGAGGTGGACTTGCTGATGTGTTTTGGATCATTGTCCTCCTGCAGAACCCAAGTGTGCTTCAGCTTGAGGTCACGAACAGATGGCCGGACATTCTCCTTCAGGATTTTTTGGTAGACAGCAGAATTCATAGTTCCATTTACCACAGCAAGTCTTCCAGGTCGCAAAGCAGCAAAACAGTCCCAGACCATCACACTACCACCACCATATTTTACTGTAAGTATGATGTTCCTTTTCTGAAATGCTGTGCTACTTTTACGCCGGATGTAATGGGACACACACCTTCCAAAAAGTTCAACTCTTGTCTCGTCAGTCCACAGAGTATTTTCCCCATTGTGACATTTTCCACACAGGGCCATGTGGGTTTGGATTTTTTTTACCCTTCATAATAAACACCATCATTTAAAAACTGCACTTTGTGTTTACTTGTGTTATCTTTGTCTAATATTTAAATTTGTTGGTGATCTGAAACATTTCAGTGACAAACATACAAAAAAGAGAAATCAGGAAAGGGGCAAACACTTATTCACACCACAGTAGATATTTTTGTAACTAAAATGTGTTGATTCACTGCATCAAAAGCTTTTTTTAGGTTCAATAAAACAGCTCCCACAACCTGACCTTGGATCTATTGATTTTTTTTATTGTTACTACTTGTTCAGTCAAGTAGGAGTTGGTGCTCTCAGCTGAATAATTTGGTCAGAAGCTATAGAGAGGATGTAATTAAGACTCTATATGCCCCAATAACTGTAACAACTGTTTGTTTTCTAAAACTTTGGAGAAAATTGGTAATATACTAATAGACACATACCTGATTTACAGCTCAAGATTTAAACCGCTTACCATTCCAGCCAGTGTCCAGCCAATGTAAAACGTCCTACAGGCGGGACACTGGAATGGTAAGAGGTTTTAACCTTTATTTATTCAGGGGGTGGTCCCTTGAGTGGCAACCTTGCTTTTTTTCAAGAATGGCCTGTTTACACTCATACACTTACACAATCACACCTGGAAGCTGCCCGGTACAACCAGACTGACCTGTGGTCACTGAGCAGCTCAGGTTAAGGGCCTTGTGCAACGGCACCACAGTGGGGCTAAGGAGGGTGGGGCAAACACTGCTAGGTCATCTGTCCCACCCAGATCTGAACCTGCCTGTCCAGGGGTTGAACCGGCATCCCTCCGATCACAAGTCCACATCCCTAACCATTTGGGGACGCACACACAGACCCACCCATCCACCCCTTTTGGTCTGCCATCCCTCGGTGATCACTCTTGGTCTCTCAAGGATCTTTCAAAGCTCTCTATAGATCACCATGAAAATCGCACAATGATCTCCTAAAGATTTACACAAACAGCTTTTTTGAGGTTTTACATCTTTTCAATGATCATCCAGTGATCTCCACTTGTGTAAAGGGGCCCTTACAGAATAAAGTAGATAATTTCCAATAATGAAGTCTTACAAGAACTAAAACTACACACTTACAAAAAAAAGTCACTTTTTTCAGAGAAAAGTTACAAGAGTAAATAGTTTTACAGAGCGGGAAAAAAGGAAAAATGTCACAAATTATTCCCATCTGTCCATCTTCTGTCACCTATCCGGGGTCTGAATCATCGGGTAGCTGCAAGCAGGAAAGTCCAGACTTCCCTCTCCCCAGCCACCTCCTCCAGCTCTTCAGGGAGGAAGGAAGGTGTTCCCAGGCCAGCTGGCAGCCCTTATATCTCCAGCGTGTCCTGGGGTCTCCTCTCAGTGGGATGTGACCAAAACACCTCACGGTGGGAGTCCGACCCTTCACCGAGGGCCAGTTATCCATTGGAGACTCTACCAGGACCAAGCTGCTGCCAACAACAGAACTCCTGTGATGAATAGGGCACATAAGTCACTACCACCACCCCACTGTGATGAGGCAGAGATCTACAGAGGGATGTCACAAATTGATGGGGGGGGGGGGGCGAATGCCATTTTATGATTTTAAAACAAGAGGGTGCAAGAAAATATGTATATTTTACAGGAAAAAGAACTCTCCTATTACATCTTTTTTTCTACATCGATTGTTTTGCCTTCATTCCAACTTTCAAATATCTTTCCTGCGGTTTCTGACCCCTGGTAAATGTGATGTCTGAAAACGTTATGGTAAATCCTCCTCCAGCCAGCAGGGGGCAGGATAATGCAGCATGTCCAGCCTGGAGCTGTTTGACCATCTATGGTTGGGTTTACTGCAAGTTCCACAGTGTCAAGTGTGCAACTTAAACCGATAACGAAGTAATGACATAGTAATAATCAGTCAAAATAAAACACGTCAGCTCTTGGTCATGTAGTAAATTTAATAAATGTCCAGTAGAGACTCGTCCATTACAGGTGAATACATGTGTGTTTGACCACATACATTCATGGAAGTTCGGCGACTGAAGAGCAACACAGCAGCCAAATAATTAATAATAAAAATACAATGGTTACTGTACACAAAAACCACAAGACATGCAGTGTTCATAGAAAAAAAAAGGAAATAAGACCCTACAGTATGTAAAATAAGAAATGTTTCAGTAAATAAAAAATATAGATTTACATTTGTCATTCTAAGTGATTGTAAACAAGTAAGGCATTATATATTACATGTGGGGTGACAGCACCCGGTGACACCCTGGTGTTTGGAGACTGTCCAGCTTACTCTACCCGTCCTGTAGAACACTTTGCTACATGGCTTAAAGCAACTGAAGAGCCAACAAAGGTGGACTCTGCTGCAAGACACTGCAGTTTCCCAGCAGGCTGCAGCCCACACCTGCTGCTCTTAAAACTTTCATTTTCCAGTTGGCTTCAAGCTCTCAACACAACCTGTTCAAGGTTTGTTTGGTTTTTGTTTTTTTTTCTCTCAGTTAAAGTCAGTGGGTGCATTTAAGTGCCCTCACACTGCGTGTCTGTTTGCAGGCCTGTGTCCTCTGAGCGCACTGAGCTGGAAGAAAAACACAAGTTAAGAGCACCTCTGATTGGACTCATTAATAAGCTTGGACCTGGTTTGGCAAGAGCTGACAGCCGCTGCTGACATGGTTCATCACCTTCTGCTTCAGCTGGGCCACCTGCTCCCTGAGGACGCTGGCCGTGGACGCCAGCTCGGTGTTCTGCGTTTTCAGAGTCTTCACCTTCTCCTCCAGCCGGGAGATCCGCTCCAGTTTCCGCTTGCGGCACTTGGACGCAGCTATCCGGTTGCGCAGCTTCTTCCTCTCCGCCTTGATGCGTTCCTGGTTGTCCATGTCGATGGGAGACAAAGGGGGACTCTCGCCGAAGCTCTGCATGTCGGGCACCGTCTGCGGCTCGTCCTTCACCGAGCCGGCCGACTGCAGGCGCGACAGAGCGGCGGCCGCCTGCTGCTGCGCCCCGGTCAGATGGGACGGAGGCGGCGGGAAGGGGATGGTGTCCGTGGAGTAGTTGAGGGTGGTGGCGCCCAGCGGGCTGGCCGCGTAGCCGTTCAGGGTGGTGTACACCGGGAGGTCTGAGGTCTGCAGCGCGGCGGAACCGGCGGCGTTGGACGACCCGAGCAGCTCCAGTCGGTCCACGGACACGCAGCCCGCCTCGCCCAGCAGCTGGTTCTGCTTGTGAAGGTCCTCCAGCGCTTTGACGAACCCTTCGGCGAACTCCTGCTCGTCGCTGGCCGACTTCGGGTAGACGAACTGCGAGGCGGGATTGGCGGAGGCGCTCAGACCCGTGGACTGGATGATCAGACGCTCCAGATCCGGGGAGGTCAGCTTCAGGAGCCCCAGGTCCGGCGAGCCGAGCAGTCCGTCCGAGTCTCGGAGCTGGTTCGGTTTGAGCTCGGAGGTCTGGCTGTTCAGGTTCAGACTGATGTCCTTCTTCATCATCGTGCTGTGGGAGTAGACCCCGGAGATCCTGCTAGTGTCGTCGGTGCCCGGGTAGAAGCTCGTTTCCATCCTACCCCCTCGCAGGAGGGAGTGTGGCGCTGTGCGTTCACCGCGGTGGATCACTCCCAGCAAAACATGCGGAAATCACCTGATTCTGGTTTCCTGTTCCCTCTCCGGTCCTCTACCAGTACCTGTCAGGGTGGACGTCCTGGAGTGTGCCTGGGGGGCTCTGGTGCGTCTCCCCAGTCCGCTGTGACATTGTCTTTCCCCGATGGCACGACTGCTATGCGCAGCCAAAGACCTCTCTCGCTTTCTAGCCCTAAAAATTCCATTATGTCACTCCAGAGCGCGCAGATTGGCCCAAAATGACGTTGGTTTCCGGTCCAATTTGAATAAGGGGCCGAGCCGGCCTTTATTGCCATGGAGACTTTAGGTAAACTCCAAACAGTGCAATGCATTGTGGTTTGATGTCATAGCATAAAAAAGCCCAGGGTCGCCAAAAGGGAGCAGAGTCTGGGCGGGGAAGGTGTGAGAGGCGAGCAGCACAGAGAAACTGAATCTGGACGAGAGAAACAAGAAAACAGATTAGAATTATGGCTGTAGAAACGTTCTCCCAGCAGGAACAGTTGGCTTCCTGTAGAGCTGGGAGTCTCTTTGAAAGGGTGCTGGCATGAGTTAAAATTCCCCACAAGTGTTTTGGTTTAAATTAGGGGTCAGCGATCTCCCCAGGAGCCACCCTGACCAAAGCAACCTGCATGACGCCTTACAGTGAACATAAAGCAGCGGTCAGCAATTAGTCTAGCAACTTTTCTTTTTACCTCTTAAATGTACAGCTTTTGTCTTAAATCGGTTACTTTTCTTTGTCCTTTTCTGCTGGAATCTGGCCCATTGTCTTTTAGGTGTGCAGTCTTCTTACCCAGAAATTTGTGAAGTTACATCATAAATGTAGTCCTTTTTTCTAATAAATCTGATCATTTTTTTCCTCTACTAAATTTGCATTTCCCCCCCCCATACATTTTATACAAATTTAAAACTCAATTTTTTCTAGCAAATTAGTTTTATTTTCTTAAAGTGACCAACAAAAATCGTGTTTTTTCTTCTTGTTAACATGTTTGTAATGTGTTTTTCTGACTTACAAGTCATATCAAGAGCACAGTCACCGTCATGTCAAATGTGTCGTGTCTGTGTTTCTCTGCTGTGAAGTTTCAGTTAAGCGCCTCCCCTCGGAAAAAGGCGAGTTTGGACAGAGCGTCACTGTAACGGTCTGTAGTGTTGATCCAGTCAGGATGTAAGAACTGTCTCTGGCCCGACTGAAGTAGCCTCCAGGTCCAGTTAGCATTTTTTTTGGACAGCTGCTTTGAAAACTTGACCCCAAATTAAGATGGGTTCTACCATTATACTGCTTTTAAGGACCGATGCAGTTTCGGTCATTATCCTAGGCCGCCGTGCATACAACTGGGTATGTCGTTCAACCGGTAAGTCTTTTTATCACAGGATTTATTCTGTTTAATGTAGCACTAGCCACTATTAGCCTTGTAGGATGTGGGTGCGCCTAATCACAGATCCTGGAATTTGAAGGAGGAGGAAAAGTGAAAAGATTTTGACATGAAACTGTAAGACAATGAAAGTTTGTTTTTTTTTACTGAGAAAAAAATGGCATAAGATACAATTTTAGACAATGTAGATTTGTTTTTATATGGGATTTATATTCACCGGAGTGTGTCCAAGTTTGCAAATATAAAGTTTTTCTAAAAAATGTGAGCGTCTTTCTTTCCTTCTTGCTTGCCTGCTTGTCAAGGCCATAGCAAGGAATTTTATGGGCAAAAGTGTCACATGGAACGCCGAAGCCACAGACTGAAAGCCCTTGTTATTGACTGAGCATGAAGCAGAAAAAGGAGAAGGAAATAGTGGCAGCAGATGGAGGGCACATGAGTTTACTGTGATTGAAACTAACTTGAGGAAATGTAATGCCCTCTTCTTCCCTTCAGTGTTGCATGTTCCTTTTCCTGACACGCTCAGCCAGTTTTTTTATAAACCACAGATGTCAAACACAGTGCACTGAGGACTGATCTGAAAAGAATGCATCATAAACCAGCATGCATGCAGTGTAAAATCGCCGAGTGGGGCTCTGCTCAGGAGGTGAACACTGTTATTTCACCCATGCACAGCGAGGACGTCAGCAGAACATTTGCATCAGCACCACGCAGCAGAAGGGGCATCATTAGTTTCCATGGCAACACTGACAGGGAGCGGATGACGCAGGCAGGGCTGACAGAGAAAGGTGAATGAGTGGATGGAGGAGAGGGAGGGGCTCTCTGTGACTGCAGTGGTGATTGTGTAGGTGGTCGGTGGAGGTTCACAAGCTTAAATCAATGCAGTCTTTGTAACTGTTAGGGAAAAAAAAAACAACAGCCCCACAATCATCCAAAACACAAACACAAATCTCTAACCTGGCGCGTGGATACTCTCTTTAGTGTGCCAGTCACATAGGGTGCAGTGTCCAGAATGTATGAGTCATTACACAAGCCAGGGGCGTGGGCCACAGACTGTACTGAGGAAAGAAAAAAAAAGAAAAAAAAAAGAGCTCTTCCTGCAAGGCACTGCGAGATTAGCTGTGACTAAATAACACCACACCAAGAAGAGAGGCTGTCCTCCAAACTCAGGTGTAGGAGTGTCTCTCATATTGTCTAAGATACAGAGACGTGTCGTTTGACTTCAGAGAGAAACTCAGCTGTGGTATGCACGCTCACCAACACCCTGTGTTACACACACACTGATACAGTGCACACATTGATATGTTGGAGGTAAACCACGCTGCAGCTCCACCCCAGCATCTGGCTGGGGGTTAAATGTTGGCCAGCTGGCTTTTAATGAGAGACAGGGGAGGTTGTTTTTACTCGTGTCAACTGTCCACCCAAGACTTCTTATCTAACCATTCATTTTAGAGTAGAGTACATGCGTATGGTTTTAATTTCACTCCACTTGTGGTCTGAATTCCATTTAGTTTCACTATAAGTCGTCCATTGAAAGATTTAGTCTTCAGTTTTTTCCTCCACATTTTCCCTTTGTTAGCGCTTACTCTGTTGACAATAGGTAGAGTAGCCAGAAATTGTACTCGTGTGTAGTGTTGCCTTTCGGTGTTGGGCCACCAGGGCCAGCAAGGCCTTCTCTGGAGGCCTAAACACTATCAGAATCACTGACCTACATTCTTATATTTGTTCCATGAGGATGCATTAAATTATTCAAACAGTCTATCCTGTTGTTCTGCTTTTCTCTTGGTTGCACTTCTTCCAGCCGTGTAATGCATGTTAGAGTTTTTGTCCAGCCCTATTTCAGCCATCTTCTGATGCCATGGTCAAAGAAATCTGCCTTGAGGCCTTCAGAAATGAACTGTGAAGGCATCGGTCGGTGGAAATGAATTGTAAAGAGATTTTGAGTTTGCCACACTGGGCGTAAAATAGAGTTGACATTTTCAAATCCTTTGATTGGATGATCAGTAGCCTACGTGTTTTTTTTAAAAAAAGGAACCACATAAACAGTGCTGCTTAGTTGGAGAGACATAAAATAATTGGAATAGTGTACAACTAATAGTCTAACAGCTCTGTCCAGGGGGACAGACAGATCAGTCCTCCTGCTGAGAACACAAAGGCTGCACCTGATTGGTCGGTGCAACCAGTTGTGGGTAGGCTTTCATCTTAGTTCAGCTCTGGGATAAGATGGCAGATGGTGAGTAAACTTCGTCTGATATCTTTAAAACAAACCAGAGAAAAGTGTTTCTAATGACATTTGAGGTTAGAAATAGTAGGTGCAATTAATGAATCTGCCATTTGACATCAGCATCAACTGTTCTATACGTTCGGCACCACATCTTGGGTGGACTGAGTGCATGTTCCCTTAGGCGTGTGTTTTCTGCTTCTAATTCCTTGTCCATGTAGGAAGCCTCACAATGCATTCTGGAAGTGTTGCAGGCATGTGGAGGCGAATGCTTCAGGGACCTCATGCTGAACTTTTAAAGTAGCGGTTGTTAGTAAAAAGTAAACACATTCAGCAACTACTCATTTATTTCTCACCTGATTGTTTTCAGAAACATGTTTCATTGTTTATTTTTGAAGATATAGAAGAAAGTTTACTGTGCCGACGCCATCTTGGACACCGGCAAACAGACTTGACCACCAACTGGAGGATGTGTTGACCAATGAAATGCAGCTCATGTGCCCCCATTTCTTCTTCTTCTTCTTCTTCTGGCGTTTAATGGTGGTTGGCATATAGTATTTGGGTGCATTACCGCCACCAACTGGTGTGAAGCCTGGGCTGGGATACTACTCCTCTACTTAAAAAATAAATAAATAAATAAATTATATCCTCTTCATCAAGTTTGTCCCCCTATGAAAATGCAACTGGATCTGTAACTCTCCTCCCCTGAGTATCTGCAATATGTCTGTCAGATTCAGGTTTACTTTCATCTTCCTAAGGTCCCCCACTGGTTCCCTCCTCAACTTTATACTTTGAACAGTGAATGATGACATGCTCTACTGTTTCTTCTTGATTACAAGATTCACACTTTTCTGAATTACATTTCTTAATGGAACTTCGTTGCAGTGGTTTAGATCTTATTTATCTGATAGATTCCACTTTGTTCATGTCAATAATGAGTTTTCTTTCAACTCAAAGCTCAGTCATGGAGTTCCATAGGGATCTGTGCTAGGGCCTACTCTTTTTAGTTTATATATGCTTTCATTAGGCAACATTATTAGGAAGCACTGTATACATTTTCATTGTTATGCAGATGACACACAATTACAGTATACCTGTCAATGAAGCCAGATGATAGTAATCAATTAGCCAAGTTAGAAGCCTGTCTTAAGGAAATCAAAGCTTGGATGACTTGTAATTTCCTGCTATTAAATTCAGATAAGACTGAAGTCATTCTTGTTGGTCCAAAAAAAACCTTAGAAATACCTTTTCAAATCAAACTTTTAGTTTGGATGCAGCTACTCTGTCTTAATAGCTCTGTGAGGAACCTTGGAGTTATTTTTGATCAAGATCTGTTTTTCAATTCACATATTAAATTTGTTTCAAAGACTGCCTTCATTCATTTGCATAATATTGCCAAGATTAGAAGCATCTTGTCTCAGAGTGATGCTGAGAAACTGATCCACGCTTTTGTTAGCTCTAGATTAGACTATTGCAACTCTTTATTATCATGTTGTCCTAAAACATCTCTAAAAATTCTTCAGTTGATCCAAAATGCTGCTGCAAGAGTTTTAACAGGTACTAGAAAGAGAGATCATATCTCTCCGGTTCTGGCCTCCCTTCATTGGCTTCCCATAGAGTTTAGAATTAAGTTTAAAATCCTTCTTTTCACTTTTAAAGCTCTAAACAATCAGGCCCCTTTTTATTTAAAAGATCTAATATTACCCTATTATCCTAACAGAGCACTACGCTCCCAAAATGTTGGATTACTTGTAATAACTAGAATCTCCAAAAGTACAATGGGGGGCAGAGCCTTCAGTTATCAAGCTCCTCTCTTGTGGAACCAGCTGCCAGTCTGGATTCGGGAGTCAGACTCAATCTCTGTTTTTAAGAATAGGGTTAAAACCTTCCTTTTTGATATAGCCTACAATTAGGGAGGGATCATGTGTTTCTGAACTCTCCCTTAGTTATGCTGCTATTAGGTTTAGACAGCCGGGGGGCCACCAATAATTGCACTGGGCTTCACTCCTTTCTTCACTCTCAGTGAAATTATTATTTATTTTTTATTTTTTTTTGCTGGCCATTAACATATGTTTGTTCTCTCCCATAGATTGAGTCCCCATCTGCATCCCCATTTGCTCTCTACATGTCTGTTCTTTTCATCTTCTCTGTCCCCTCACCCCCCAGCCAGTCGCAGCAGATGACTGCCCCTCCCTGAGCCTGGTTCTGCTGGAGGTTTCTTCCTGTTAAAAGAGAGTTTTTCCTCTCCACCGTCGCCAAGCGCTTGCTCATAGGGGATCACCTGGTTGCTGGGGTCTTTCTGCAATTGTGGGGGTTTCCCCTACAGTTGAAAGTGCTATGAGATGACTGTTGTTGTGAAATGGCGCTATATAAATAAAGTTGAATTGAATTTCTTATCTATCTATCTATCTATCTATATATATATATATATATATATATATATATATATATATATATATATAGAGAGAGAGAGAGAGAGAGAGAGAGAGAGAGAGAGAGAGAGTACTGTTGAGCCCTGTGTGTCCAAACCAAAACCTTGAAATAATTCTTTCTTCTTTGCTGGATCTTGCTGTTCTTCTTCCTGTATCCACTTTCTTTCGAATTTTATAGAACCATCTCCCAGTTGATTGTTTTCGCCACTGCTTTTGCCATATTTCTTTTTGTTTCTGCTTAACTAAACTCTTCATTTCTGCCTTACTGAAAGGGACTTTTATCCGGAACTTCCGACCATCATACATTGTGTTTCAAACAAAGCCTGTGTGGCACATTAACATGATATAACACCGGCGCCGCTCTCACACCCTTCTCCTTCCAGCAGCTCTGGCATTTACTCCTCTCCCCGGGAGGCACATAGTCCTTACAGTCCCGTCTGATATCCCCCCCGTGACACCTCCTCTTTCGGTCCATTGTTCCCCCCCTTCCCCAGTTGCCTTGTTCTCTGGGTGGAGAAGTCCCACACCATGCCCCCACAGCATCAGTCTCACCTCCTCAGCCCACTGAAGTCATGTGCCCCCTCAGCTGCCAGATCTCTTTTTAAAAATAAACTTTATTGAAGAAAAGACAAAATACCAATATTGCTGCGGTTGCTGCATGAAGCCATCAACAATTAAAGTTATGTGGCCTCCAGATCCCTGAATTGGGGACCTAGCATCAGAAGATGCCTAGGTGGACATGTCCAAGTAGGACCACTGATGTCTTAGGAACACCAACCGAATCAACTATATTAGATCTCTATAGGTAGGATATCACTGAAGGCCCAAGTGTAAAATATACTGCCCACCATTCCTTAAAATAATACTCAAATATAAGTAACTAAGGCTAGTCATCAAAATATACTAGAGAGTGATAAACTAGTGACAAGATTACTTGTATTAAATACTCATGATCAGGGTTAGTCTTTTCAACAATGAAGTTTAGTAACTGATTCTTCTGAGAAAAACAAAATATATATTCTACTCTTTAATGTAATCCAAATAGTATCATACAGTATTAGATATAGCATGAACCACAATGTAATCTATGGTTTTGATTACAAAAACTGTAAATTCACAAAAATGACTAAAAGCTTAAGTGTTTGACAATGAGGGGAAAAACAGGACAAACTTTTCTTCCTTATCAAGGGTCACCACAGTGGATCACAATCCACACATTTGATGTGGCAGGGATTTTATTCCATTTACCCAGGCTTGGGACCGGCACAAGGAGTACACACACATGTGCTTCCCTTGTGGGTGGATAACCAACTTTATTTTCCCAATTCTACTATGCTGAGCACCAAGCTAGAAGGCAGAAAGTACCATTTTTGTATGGTCTTTGGTATGACCTAGCTGGGGCATGAACCCACAACCTCCTGGCTGTGGGGATCCTTCAATTTAGGATTGTGTGGAAGCAAAAAGTTCATTTCTTTACTCAAAATCTGTAAACAGTCCCTTGTTTTTTAAGCATAAATTAAACACTTTTTTTTTCTTCTTTTAAATGTGCTGTGGAGAGATGCCTGCCCAAACTGTAGCTAGCAGTATAATCCATCCACGGTAGGTGTGTCATTTCCTCTGAGCTGTGAGCTAGAAGGAGACAACAGCCCAGAAAGATTTTGATAGGGTCTGACTCTAGCAGCGCAATGGAAAGTATTGGGCAAACGCATTCAGAGTCAAGACAGGATTTGGTGATGGAAACTGTACATTCAGTAATGAGAATTTCAAAGGCAGGTGTGGACATTAGATTCATTTGGATCCCGGCGCACATTGGAGTGGAGGGGAATGAGCTAGCAGATAAATATGCAAAAAGGGCAACTAGGATGAGTCAAGTTAGCAGGAATGTGAAACATAGCAAAGCAGAGGTCAAGAGCATTATCAAAATGCAAATTAAAAAGAAGTGGCAGGAAGAGTGGGACAAAGGAAGTAAAGGACGGAGCCTGTATGGCATACAAAAGAAAGTAGGGGGAGCTAGAGAAGGACACGGGAGTAGGAAGGAGGAGGACATCATATCCAGGTTAAGATTCGGTCACACAGGGCTGAATAGTACATTAGTTATAATGAAAAAAACACCCAAATGGAAAATGTGATTATTGTGGAAAAGATGAAACAGTTGAACATATGTTTATGCACTGTCCAAAGTATAGTTTGCATGGTTAACATTGGTGGACAGTCTATACAGGAACAAAACCCAGCTCAGTATGAAAGAGATTTTGCAGAGAAGTTCAGGGGATGCGGCCTATAAGGCAGTTTTTAGGTTTAGCTCAAGTAGGTTCATTTTGTCTTCTTTTAATTGTTTATCTTTTGTTCTTATTAAAGACAAAAATAGAAAGGAGATGTCTTTACCTTCTTAACATGTTTCGACTGTGCACTGCAGCCTTCGTCAGAAGAGTCAGCTGATTGCTGCCAGGTGACATTTATCAGCTGACTTTCGTAGGCGGGGCCAGCTCAGCAGACCTGTCAGATCCACCGAGCCGGCCCCGCCTCCCGCTGTCAGATGGTCTCTGGAGAATGAGATCCCAGGTGTGGGAACGCAGTAGCAGGAATCCTAAAAACGGACAAATTACCACAAAGCAACGTTACAAAAGAAGAAGAAAAAGCATTAACCTCACTCAAGACAGATAATCACAATCCTCCCATCAGATAAAGGCAGAACGACGGTAATATTGGACACGGAAGCATATGAAAAACAGATGGAAACCATGTTGGCAGATGAAAACACATACGAAATCATTAAAACAAACCCCACAGAAGAAAAGAAAAAAATGCTAAAAGCCCTTCTCAAACCCCTACTAGAAAGTAAAAAAAAAATCACAAAGGACGCATATGATCACCTGATCCCCACAGCCAGCATCACCCCCCGGATCTATGGAACCCCAAAAATACACAAAAAGAATATCCCACTGCGGTCAATAATAGACAGTATTGGATCAGTCACGCACAACTTATCAAAAGCCCTGGTTGAAATCATCAAACCCCTCCTTGGACTATCAGATTTCCACTGCAAAAACTCGAAAGAGCTGGCACAAGAACTCAAAAATATGAAAATAGAATCAGACGAGATCCTCATTTCACATGACGTCATTTCATTATTCACAAAGACACCTGTTGATGTCACACTACATATAGTGCAAGAACGCCTCAATAATGACGTACCCTTAAAAGACGCACCAATCTCACAGTTCACGACATATCCAAACTATTACAATTTGTTGCAAAATCCACCTATTTTCAATACAGAGGAAAAATTTACAGACAAAAAGAAGGATTCGCAATGGGAGACCCACTATCAGCCATTATGAGCAGCATTTTCATGGAGGATCTGGAAAACAAAACCATCAACACAGCACCTACACAATGCAAACCCACCCTTTGGAAGAGATACGTGGATGACATTCTGGAAAAAATAAGGAAAGGAAACAGACAAGAACTCACTGACCATCTGAACAGCACAGACAGCACTGGAAATATAAAATTCACACACAAAGAGGAGGAAAATGGCACCATAGCCTTTCTGGACATGAAAATCCACCACAACGATGACGGCAGCATAAAAATCACAGTCTACAGGAAACCAACCCACACAGATCAATACCTACTATGGACATCGGAACACCCCACAGCACACAAACTATCAGTTGTCAGGACATTATATGAACGGGCCACCATCATCACAGACCAAGAAGACAGACAGGAGGAGAAAAACCACATAAAACGTGCACTTATAAGATAAGATAAGATAAGATAACCCTTTATTAGTCCCACAATGGGAAAATTCCAGGATTGCAACAGCACAGGGATAGCAACACTCAGAGCAATAATTAAGAAGATACGAAAAATATAAATAAGAGCAGTGGATATACATACGTATACATAAATATATATACAAAGTGCGGAGCATTGTAGCAAGATGGAATAAACAGCATAACCGTCTACTTAGTTATCCTACATAGTATGAATATGTACCCATACATATTGTCACCCTCTGTAGCGACTGATATTGTCCTAGTTGTATACTGGAGGGTACCATTTGTGTAAGTCTGTTGCGTCTTTTGCATTCAATACTACTAGGTCGTCACGTTTCTTTGCTATCTCTGCGAGCAGCCCTGCTTAGGTTATACAGTCTGACAGCCGTAGGTAGGAAGGACCTGCGAAACCTCTCAGTTGCGCACCTAGGATGATGTAGTCTACTGCTAAATGAGCTCCTCAGTGCGTTCAATATGTCCTGCATAGGGTGGGACTCGGACTCCAGCAGAGTTGACAGTTTAGCCACCATCCTTCTCTCTCCTATCTCCTCCACTGGGTCAAGGCGTTGCCCCAGGACAGATTTAGCTTTCTTGATCAGTTTGTTCAGTCTCTTCCTATCGGCTGCTGTAATGCCGTTGCCCCAGCCGACCACTCCAAAAGTGATGGCTGATGCCACCACCGTGTCGTAGAATTATATGCTGCCAATATCCAGTATGGGCCATAAACAAAGGGAAACAGCAAGTCAAAAACAAAGAAAACAAACAGGAAATAAGACACAGAACAAAAGCCGAAATCAAAAACAAGGACACCATAACAATACCATACATACGAGGGATCACGGAACCAATTCAAAGGATCATGAAAAAATACAAAATAAACACAGCAGTAAAACCACACAAAAAATTAAGACAGTTATTAGTACACCCCAAGGACAGAATAGAACAAGACAAGAAATGCAATGTAATATATGAAATATCATGCAGATCATGCAACAAAACCTACATTGGAGAAACTGGAAGATCATTCACCACAAGATAAAAAGAACACCAGAAGGAATGTGAGAAGGAAACACAAGGACGACTCACAAGATCACAAAAAGAAAAGGCAGAACAAGAAACATTAAAATCAGCAGTATCAGAGCACTGCAAAAGAAATAATCACATCATGGACTGGGACAACGCAAAAATTATTGGATCAGAGAGCAACAGACACAAACGCTGGATCAAGGAGGCCGTAGAAATCAGGAAGCGGGAAAAAGACACCATGAACTGCTTTCCCACACCTGGGATCACGTTCTCCAGAGACCATCTGACGGCGGGAGGCGGGGCCAGCTCGGTGGATCTGACAGATCTGCTGTGCTGGCCCCGCCTACGAAAATCAGCTGATAAATGTCGCCTGGCAGCAATCAGCTGACTCTTCTGACGAAGGCTGCAGTGTACAGTCGAAACATGTTAAGAAGGTAAAGACATCTCCTTTCTATTTTTGTCTTTAATAAGAACAAAAGATAAATAGTTTTTAGGTTTATTAGGACAACAGGACTAATTCCATTTCGAATCACACTCCATTCCAGAAGGTGGCGGTAATGCACCTACAAGCTGTTTGCCAACCGCCCTAAAACATCAGAAGAAGAAGCAGCAGCAGCAGAAAAGGAGACGGCTGTAAACGCAGGATGCTTCTTTTTTGGGATATTTGATCCCCATACTTCCCACCAACAGCAGCTCCAGTCTCAAAAAGCAGGGGCCATGACCAATAAGAAGAAAATCGTAGTAACAGGTGAGAGGTCTGACTGCAGAGAGGTAAACGTGTTCGAGAGGATTTCATTGATTCAAACTACAGCGCTGTGGAATCTCACTTTACGACTGAGCTGCACAGTTAGCATATTTTTATTTTAGTTTCATTATAAACATTGGGTTAATGTGCTACAGGAGGAAAATCTTGTCTTATTTAACCCTCTGTTATATAAGGACTCTCACTGAAATAAGTTTTCCTTTGTCCCTTCAATGGTTTACGTGCTTCTGATTAATGTTTAACTTGATGTAACCTTCAGACTTCCAATGAAAAGACTTTCTCTCTCCAGGATTTGGACCCTTCTGTGGACACCCAGTCAACTCCAGCTGGGTGGCAGTGCAGGTAATTAGTAACCGGGTTGAGGGCGGTCGTTATAATTTGCTTCTGAAGTGTGCTTTTGACTGAAAATCTTGACATTTTGGGTGCTTACAGGAGCTGGAGAGACTGGGACTGGGGGAAGTGGTAGATCTTTACGTGTGTGAGGTGCCGGTTGAGTACCAGGCCGTTCAAAACCTGCTGCCGTCCCTGTGGAAAGAGCACCAGCCACAGGTATACAACTAAGGCAGTGTCTACAGACATGCAAGAACTGGCAGTCGGGCAAAACCTTCTCAGATCAGCTGAAGCTCTGAGTCTGTGGTGCAAAGTGTGATCGGCCTTTGATTGAAGTGTTGGTGGTTCATTTCCTGCTCTCACCACTGTGAACACACTATTTTACTTGACATGGAATTTAGAATTAAAATTAAGAGGTTAGCCTTAGGATTTGGAGGACAGTAAGGTTAAAAATGTAAATAAATATTAATTAAATTTACACAAATGCCTTAATGTTCTGTAGCTGCTACCTGTAAGATGCAGCACTGTCATAGAACATACTGGCCAATCAGATTCCAGCCACATAACAAGCATTCTATGGGTGCCTTTCCATAGCCACTGCCTACAATTAAATACTTAAGTTAAATATTTTCTCTTATACAGAAACGACATCACTTCAGGCACTAAAATAGCACACAGGTTTTCTCTTCTACCCAGTCTCTTCAGCAGGTGTCTTCACTTGTCAGCAATCAGTGGGGGAAAAAATTCAGTGGAATCCGCTGTTGAAGACGCTGGTTGGAGGTAAAGCCTGCAGGGTCTTGGCCCTCCATGGCACATGATTGGACACCCTTGCCTTAAACAATAGCACTGAGTATGAAACGGTCTGTAATGCCAATGTCGGTGTATGCTCAACAGCAGAATTATTACCTGCCAACACCAGCTTGAGAAAGTTCAGAAACAGTAACAGAGATGAGGTTAGATGTTGCAAGTTTTGTAGAACTCTGCACTGCTCACTGAAACCCCCATCAGAACCAACCCATACCTCTGTATCCAGGTGAGGTTCGTCAGACACTTGGACGCACACCCACGTACACATTATCGCCAACACCAGGTTTAAAGATGTTCTTTTAAACTTCTTTTGTGGTCGCAACCGTAACTTCTGTGTCTGTGCTTCCCAGCATTAGCCTGCAATGGTACGGCATAATTCATCCTCCAGTTACACCATATCCCACACCTTATACCAGCAGAACATAACCGAGCAGAATACTCGCATCACAGCGCACAGCTGTAAACAAACACAGCTAATGGGTGAACAACTCTGCGACTGCAGTCTGAAAATTAAAAAAATAAAAATAAAAAAATTAATGGTGACCGGCATCTTCTGTTTGTCACTTCCTCAGTCGGTTCATTTTGACTGGTCACTGCTTTAGATTATCTGTAAGACTCCCCCCACCCCCCCACCCCCGTCTGCACAGTTGTTACACCTAAAAATAGACAGTAGTTCAACATTTTGCTTATTAACTCCAGCCAAGAGACATTTGGAGGCGAGGCTTAAGTTTTCCTTCAGTTATCAGACTTCCCTTTTGTTTCTGGTTTGCTGTAGTCATTTCCCCCTGCTCTGCATACCTGACTGTCATCTGTGTTTCATCCGTCTGTGAGCAGTTGGTGGTCCATGTGGGCGTGTCTAGCTTTGCCACCACAGTCACTCTGGAGCAGTGTGGCCATAACAAGGGCTACAAACGTCTGGACAACTGCAGCTTCTGCCCAGCTTCCCACTGCTGCGTGGAGAGTGGCCCAGACTGCATCAAGTCCCTCCTGGATATGGACACCATTTGCAAAAGGGTCAATGAGTCTGACATCGGGATCACCGTGTCTGTGTCCAAGGATGCTGGAAGGTTAATGATGCAGTAATATTTATGCACGTTTAATAGTTTGCACATTTATACATTCTTTAAATCCCATCATCCTGCAGGGGTTTTTTTCCAGCCAGCAACTGAAGCAGGTGTTTTCACCAATCAGTAACTGGTGAGAAGAAAAACGGGGAATCATCTATTGAAGAGACTGGCTGGAAAGAAAACCTACAGGATCTTGGCCTTCCATGGCACATGCTGCCAATGAACATGGTTATATAGAGGTTTCCTTAAAATGTAGTTCGAGTCGGTTCATTTGGTCTTTTTCAATTATAGGTTGTTTTTTTTGTTTTTTTTTGCTTTTCTTATTTCGGACAAGGATGAAAAGGAGATGTTTTAACTTTACCTTGACATGTTTTGACTGGCATCTGCAGTCTTCCTCAGAAGAATGCAGAAGACTGCAAATGCCAGTCAAAACATGTCAAGGTAAAGTTAAAACATCTCCTTTTCATCTTTGTCTGAGATGAGAAACAAAAACCCATTTCCTTAAAATGATTAATGTGAAATATTGATCTCAGAGACATAAATTTAATTACCAGTGCTGTGAATCAATCAAAAACATTTAAATAATTTCTTTCCAAAATAAATTTACAATCACAATTTTACCTAATTACTAGTTAACTACAATTAATCATGGGGGAACTGGGGGTTAGGGATGGAGTGAGCGTGCATATGCACAAATGGTTTTTTTTTTTTTTTTTCTCCCCCAAACACATACACTTCTTTACCTCAGAATAAGTTGTAGAAGATATTCAGTCCACCTGCCATGGCAATCAGCTTTGACCATAGCTCGACAGCACTGCCTTGAGGGCTCTTATTGTGTAAAAAGCTGAAGGAAGTCAAGACCATATTGGCAGTATTTTCCTTATTTTGGAGTGACTCATAAGGTTTGTGGTGTGAGACAGAGGGTAAAAGTGAGGGTTGGAAACACTGTAGTGTTGCTAACTGTACACATTATCCTAGCCTAATATTTTATTTATTAATGTTGCCACAATTTACTAATCCAATGGGAAATATTTAAAAAAACAAAAAAAAAAAACAAATTTTCTTAGCACCATTAATGATGTAATTATGGTCAGATAGTAAAAGGTGAATAGCTACATGCATTTTATAATAAACTGATTTTACTGCATTAATAAATAAACATACCTTAAAGTAGTTTATGTTGCAGTGTGAAGCTTTCTTTCGCACTGCTTCATTGACTGCACATACATTGGCTAATGTAGTTTGCAGTTGACCACTACTTTTCAAAATACATTTTGAGTGCACTATATAGTGAAGGGAATGATCATTTTATTTTATTTGACCTTTATTTATACGGGAAGACCATTGAGAGGCAACCTCTCTTTTTCAAGGATGCCCTGTTCATTCATACAGATACACACTCACACCAGGAAGCTGCCCAGTACAACCACAGACTGACCAGTGGCCACTGAGCAGCTCCACTGGAGCAGCTGGGTTAAACGCCTTGCTCAACGGCACCACAGTGGGGTTAATGAGGGTGGGCCAAACACTGCTGTTACCTGTCCCACCCAGATCTGATCTGCCAGTAAAAGGATTGAACTGGCAACCCCTTCAGTCACCAGCCTACATCATTAACCATTAGGCCACTGAGAAATGCAAAAGACAGAAAGCGTAGCTAAAGTAAGAGTAATTGTATATTTACACTAAATGCGAAGCAAATTTTTGTGCAGCACAAATGCATGTCCACTCAATGTAAACTATTGGTCACAAATTCATATAGGAGGGATTTGGTAGCAGTAGCTAATCAGCTTTGAGATTCTGCCGTTACGGCGTAAAAGTATCGACACTGGAGAGTAAACTAGTTTGAAAATGAGACTGCCATGCACCTGCAGACAGATGGACTGGAGCTCTGCAGCTGAAATGGAGTATTGGGAGTTTATCCAGCCACGTACTCCTGCTACTGATGTGCTAACAAGGGGTAGTAGTGTAAACAGTCATCCAGATGCAATTTTGGAGGAAGCAGTGACATTTTGCTAGCTGTGTGCCTCACCGGATAATGTTGTGAACCTAAAAATAATGGTGTTTTGGGCATTTCAACAGCAGGTAGAAAGCAGCAGCAGAAGTTATAAAGGCAACCCTGCCCCTCCGCAACTCATTCAGACACAAATTTGCATTTATTCGCATGTTTACACTGAGTTAACATGTAATCGCGGCACCCAAAAAAAGTCATGCTTTCATGTTTGGTCTGAACACACCTTAAGAATTTTACAAATGCTTAACAATTTATTCTGATGTCTTTCCTGAACCAGCCATCCATCCATTTTCTTAACTGCTTAATCATTTCAAGTCGTGGGGGGGAGGGGGAGTTGGAGCCTATCCCAGCTTCTCTGGGCGAGAGGCAGGGTACACCCTGGACAGGTCACCAGTCCATCACAGGGTCAACACAGAGGGACAGACAACCACTCACTCCCACATTCATCCCTAAGGACAGTTTAGAATCCCCAGTTGATGCCATTTAACCTAACATGCATTACTTTGGACTGTGGGAGGAAGCTGGAGTACCTGGCGAAAACCCACATAGACATGGGAAGAATATGCAAACTCCATACGGAAAGGTCCCCAGTAGGCCAACTCTTGGGTTCAAACCAGGACCTTCTTACTGTGAGGTGATACCTGAATACATGGCTTTTAAATGCTCCGCCCTTTTTATCAGCAACTAGAAATAAGATATGCTTACTGTAGATGGTAACATCCATGTTTTGGCCCATTCCAGGTACCTTTGTGACTTCACCTACTACACATCTCTGTACCTGGGGCAGGGCCGATGCGCCTTCGTCCACGTGCCACCTCTAGAAAAACCCTACAGTGGTCAGGACCTGGGAAAAGCCCTTCAGGCTGTTATACAGGAGATGCTTAAGCTGTTGGAGGAGGAGGAGCACAAAGACAATAAGCACTGAATTCATAAGCCTTAACGCAATAAAAACACTACAAATGACTGACATACAGCCTGAGTCTCATGTACAAAGTGGACCACTGCCTTTTAATAACGATCTAATCAGCGAGACATTTGAATCCAGGTATGTGGCTCAAAAACCTGAGACTATTCATTGCAGATTGTGGCATCCTTTAGATTGTGTTGTCTACAATATTTGTTCTGGACATTGACGTCACAGTATTTTTTCATGCTGTCTGTGTGCCCAAGTGTGAGTTTACTTGTTTATGCCCCAAATCTTCCATAAGACTGTGAAACTTGCAGCATATCAGGACATTATTGGTTATTAGGACATCATTAGTTCATGTAATACTAACAGAGAGGAATGCTATTGCACTGTGCTAACTTTAACTCACTAGATGTTTGAAGCCACATCCTGCTGCCTGTGGGCCAGTCCTCAATCAGCCTGAAAATACTTATCACCGTTTCAGACTCCCAATCACTCTTCATATGACATGGTTGGTGTTTTTAAAAATGATGTCTCCTTCTTTGTGCTTGCATTTGGACCAGAATAATGTGATGACTTTCAAATGATGGGAACATGAAAGATGTGTATACATTTGTGTCTATCTCAGGGAGTTTATTGCAAATACAATCACTATAGGTCTATTTCACAGCAGCCACTTTGACATAGAAAAAAGTAGAGATGTTACTAATCATTTTTAATTTTTGTCATGTAGGTTAAAATCTTCATGTTTTTTGTAATGTGTCCCTACTGTTTCATGTAAAAATTGCTGCTATGAATGAGAATATCAATATGCTGATGTTTGTAGTGTTGTTTTGCAAAGGAGGCCAGTTTAACATTATACAAAAAATAAAGCACTTAAAAACAATTGGTTTCTTTTAACATTTATAAGGCTATAATTTATCCCAACAAGAACGCTTCAGTTGTAATTCACATTTATAAGCTTATACTTCAAGTTTATTTATATAGCGCCATTTCACAACAACCGTCATCTCATAGCATTTTCAACTGTAGGAGAAACTCCCACAATTGCAGAAAGACCCCAGCAATCAGGTGATCCCCTGTGAGCAAGTGCTTGGCGATGGTGGGGAGGGAAAAACTCCCTTAAAAAGGGGCCTGATTGTTTAGAGCTTTGAAAGTGAGAAGGAGGATTTTAAACTTAATTCTAAACTCTATGGGAAGCCAATGAAGGGAGGCTAGAACCGGAGAGATATGATCTCTTTCTAGTACCTGTTAAAACTCTTGCAGCAGCATTTAGGACAACATGATAATGAGTTGCAATAGTCTAATCTCGAGCTAACAAAAGTGTGGATCAGTTTCTCAGCATCACTGAGACAAGATGCTTCTAATCTTGGCAATATTACGCAAATGAATGAAGGCAGTCTTTGAAACGAATTTAATATGTGAATTGAAAAACAGATCTTGATCAAAAATAACTCCAAGGTTCCTCAGAGCTATTAAGAGAGAGCAACTGCATCCAAACTAAGTTTGATTTGAAAAGGTATTTCTAAAGTTTTTTGGACCAACAAGAATGACTTCAGTCTTATCTGAATTTAATAGCAGGAAATTACAAGTCATCCAAGCTTTGATTTCCTTAAGACAGGCTTCTAACTTGGCTAATTGATTACTATCATCTGGCTTCATTGACAGGTATACTGTAATTGTGTCATCTGCATAACAATGAAAATGTATACAGTGCTTGCTTATAATGTTGCCTAATGGAAGCATATATAAACTAAAAAGAGTAGGGCCTAGCACAGATCCCCGGGGAACGCCATGACTGAGCTTTGAGTTGAAAGAAAACTCATTGACATGAACAAACTGGAACCTATCAGATAAGATCTAAACCATTGCAACAAAGTTCCATTAAGTCCAACATAGTGTTCTAATCTATCAAGTAGAATATTATGATCGATGGTATCAAAAGCTGCACTAAGGTCTAAAAGGAAAAGTACAGAAACAAGTCCATTATCAGATGCAATAAGGAGGTCATTAGTGACCTTCACTAAGGCTGTTTCAGTACTATGAATTCTAAACCCAGATTGAAACTCTTCAAATAAACCATTTCCCTGCAAGTGGTCAAATAACTGCATGGCAACAACTCTTAAGATTTTTGAAATGAAAGGGAGATTAGAGATTGGTCTATAGTTAGCAAAAACTCCTGGATCCAGCATTGACTTTTTGAGTAAGGATTTAATTACAGCAGTTTTAAAAGCCTGCGGTACATGGCTTAAAGTTAATGAAGAACTGATTATTACTTCCACCAAGGAGGTAATGTTTTTACCGGGGTTTGTCTGTCTTGTCTGTTACCAACAACTCAAAAAGTTATGAACGGATTTTGACAAAATTTTCAGGAAAGGTGTGTAATGGCACGGGGAACAGATTAGATTTTGGTGATGATCTGAGAGTGCATACCTCCACCAAGGGCTTTGTATTTGTGCAGCAGGATTACACAAAAACTACTGGATGGATTTGGATGAAATTTTCACCAGAGGTGGTTCTTGGGCTACAGAGGAACCCATTATATACTGCTCAAAAAAATAAAAGGAACACTTTTTAATCTGAGTAAGTTTTGGAGTGTTGTGAATTCAGCCCTCTGTAGGTTGTAGGCTGATAATTTTCATTTCCATCAAAAGATGTGGCATCTTTTCATTCTTAACACATTATCCAGTCCATATCAGTGTAGATATCCAGCTTATTTTTTCCCATTAAAATCTGATGTGTTTTCAAAGAGTTCCTTTTATTTTTTTTGAGCAGTATATTTTGGTGGTGATCTGAGAATGCATACCTCAGCCAAGGCTCTTTATCTTCTCACAGTGTGTTAGCAACAATACTCCAAAAGTTATGAACGGGTTTTGATGAAATTTTCAGAAAAGGTGTGTAATGGCACGGGGAACAGATGATTAGATTTTGGTGATGATCTGAGAGTGCATACCTCCACCAAGGGCTTTGTTTGTATTTGTGCAGCAGGATTACACAAAAACTACTGGATGGATTTGGATGAAATTTTCACCAGAGGTGGTTCTTGGGCTCTATAGAGAGGACCCCATTATATTTTGGTGATCTGAGAATGCATACCTCAGCCAAGGCTCTTCTCACAGTGTGTTAGCAACAATACTCCAAAACTGATGGACAGACTTTGATGCAATTTTCACCACAAGTGGCTATAGGCCTACACACAAACCCATTACATTTTGGAGGTGATCCATGAGAAACGGAAGGAGCCTTGGCGGAGGTATGTGCTCTATGAGTGCTTTTCTAGTTTGAAGAATAAAGCTACCAATAAATGGGAAGACTTCTTTAAATAACCTGGTAGGAATAGGGTCTAAAATACAAGTTGAAGGCTTGGATGAGGAAATTATTTTGTCTTAACTCTAAAAGGTCAATTGGAGTAAACGCATCCAAACATATCAATTGAAGGAGTTGTAGTAGTTATTGTATTTAAGTTAAGTGTGGGAAAAATCTGACTGATTTTATCTCTGATAGATGAAATTTTATTATTGAAAAAGTTCATAAAGTCCTGACTAGTAAGCTCTAAAGGAATGCTAGGATTGACAGAGTCCTGACTCTTTGTCAACCTGGCTACAGTGCTGAAAAGAAACCTGGTGTGGTCTATATTTATCATATATTCCATAACCTACATATGTTGAAGCATGTGAGAATGTTTGGTGTTTACATATGTAAGGCGACTTCACACCTCAGAACAGGACAAAGAGTCTCAACCGCCAGTGAGGATCAAAGAGCTTCCCAGGCACTGCGGTGGAGACCGGAGGAGCTGCCCTGACCCCCCAGGGCCAAGAGGAGGAGTACGAAGACAATGGGGGGATTAAGATAATGAGGGATGTCAGCTTTGGATATGCATGTCTTTTGTTATGTGCAAGTATAAGTTCTTAGAGCCGAAGGTGTTCGGTCTCTTTTTCCTTCTTCTGCTGCTGCACTTAGATGAGACTTGTTAGAGGAGCTGATAATAAACTTTGGTTTATATATCACATCGCCTCGTTCTTTCAAGCTCTTCTACACTGGTGACCCTGACGCGAGTATGGACCAGAGGCGTTCCCCTGCAATTGACTCATCTGTGGCGACCCAGGCAGACGCCGGCGCCCATGCAGACAGGGGAACAGATGGACGACGTTCCCCCACGGCAGAAGTGATAGAGAGGGCTCAACCGAGCACCAGCGCCGCGGAGAGAGCCGAAGCAAGGCACTCTCACCCTGCGGACACAGCAGTGACGGTCTACACAAACGCCGTCACCATCAACCTGCCGGACTTCTGGCAGGAAGACCCCGCCTGGTGGTTTCTGCAAGCTGAAGCCCAGTTTGCACTTGCGGGCATCACGGCTGACGATACAAAGTTCTATCACATCGTCGCCAAACTCAACGCCGCCACTTCGAGATGTGCGCGGAGCATAATCCAACGGCCGCCGGCCCAGGACAAATATGAAGAACTGAAAGCAACCATCGTGGCAAATTACGTCCCCTCAGCCGAGGAGAGAGCCGAGAGGATCCTGGCGGTTTACAGCCACAGAGGAGGCAGACCCAAGGCCCTCATGGAGGACTTGCTGCAACTTAAAGAAGAGGACAATGACAACTTCCTCTTCCATTTCATATTCCTCAGTACGCTGCCGCCACACATGAGAGGGACGCTGGCCAACATGCGATGCAACACCCAGCAAGACTTCCGCACGCTAGCTCACGAAGCTCAACGGCTCGTCAACGCCTGCAAGGAGCAGACACCCACAGCAGCATCCGCAGACCTCAACACTGATGTCCGGAGCCACGGGGAGCCACAAATCACTGAGCAGAGCCAGCCCGCGGTGACAGCGATACGGCCAGGACACAACAGACGGAGCAACGTTTGTTATTACCACCACCGCTTCGCCAAGAAGGCTTACAAATGCGTTCCCCCCCTGCAAATTCACAATTTCGGGAAAACGCCGAAGCCGAGAGCCGTTAACAGTGGCGGTTCTCGGCGAAAAAAGCAAGCTTTTATATGTGACGGACGGACACACCGGCAAGCGGTTCCTTATCGACACGGGAGCTCAACTAAGTTTTGTCATGCCCTCCCAAGCAGACCGGGCCATGGGCCCCCGGGGCAATGGAGCGGTGGCAGCCAACGGCTCCACCATCGACACTTTTGGCGAAAAGAGCCTGCATCTCTGCATCCACGGCCGCAACTACAGATGGACATTTGTTGTAGCGGCGGTGAGTTTTAACTTGTTGGGCGCAGATTTTTTGTGTGCACATGGATATTAGTTGATCTAGCGAACAGGCGCTTGGTTAATGCACTGTCCTTTGCTTCTATTCCCTGCTCAGCTCGACTTTCTCCACCACCCGTGCAGGCTAGCGTCACCACAGCAGGAGGTAAGTTTGATCAACTTCTCACCCAATTTCCAGCACTCACAATTCCCAAATTCTCAGCCACAGTGGCTAAACACGGGGTTGAACATTTTATTCCCACAATGGGCCCACCCGTATTCGCCAAAGCTCGGCGCTTAGACGCAGCCAAGCTCGCCATAGCTCGGGACGAGTTTACCACCCTCGAAAAATTAGGCATTATCAAACGCTCGAAAAGCCCCTGGGCCTCACCACTTCACATGGTTCCGAAATCCGACGGTTCTTGGAGACTGTGCGGCGATTACCGCAGATTAAACAATGCGACAGCGCATGACCGCTACCCAATTCCTCACATTCAAGATTTTTCACTGCATCTGGCGGGTGCGCGCATTTTTTCAAAAATAGACCTGGTCCGCGGTTATCATCAAGTCCCAGTTCGAGCAGAGGACATTCCTAAAACAGCTGTAATAACCCCTTTCGGCCTTTTTGAATTTTTGCGGATGCCTTTCGGCCTCAAAGGCGCGGCTCAAACCTTTCAGCGGATGATGGACGCAGTATTATGCGACCTCCCTTTTGTTTTCGTCTACCTCGACGATATGCTGGTAGCCAGCCCGTCTGAGGAAGAACACGAGCGGCATCTCACTATGGTTTTTCAGAGGCTAGAAGAGCACGGGTTAATAATCAATCCAGCCAAATGCAAATTCGGTGTGTCACAAATGGATTTTTTTAGGACACAGAGTTTCTCCGAAGGGGGCAGTCCCACTTCCAGACAAAGTTCACGCGATAAAAAATTTCCCACGGCCACAAACGGTCAAATCACTGCAAGAATTTTTAGGAATGGTTAATTTTTACAACCGTTTCCTCCCCCACACAGCTCAGCTCATGCAGCCCCTATATGACGCGCTCAGAAAACAAAAAGCTTCCAACGCGGTCGAATGGACCCCGGAGCGCGAACGCGCCTTCGCGGAAGTAAAAAGCGCACTAGCTAATGCCACATTGTTGGTTCACCCCGATCCCTCGGCCCGCATTGCGCTAACCACAGACGCTTCGGACCTAGCTATAGGGGCAGTTGTAGAACAACATGTCAGCAGAATCTGGCAACCTTTGGCATTCTTCAGCAAATCGCTAAACCAAACCGAGCGTAAATACAGCACTTTTGACAGGGAACTGCTAGCGCTTCATTTATCCATCCGCCACTTCCAGTTCTGGTTAGAAGGGCGGAGTTTCACGGCTTTTGTAGACCACAAACCGCTCACCTTTGCCATGGCTAAAATTTCCGAACCGTGGTCAGGCAGGCAACAAAGACAGCTAGCTGCGATTTCAGAGTTCACCACAGACATTCGACACGTGGCAGGCAAACTTAACGTGGTAGCAGACTGCCTCTCTCGCGCTGTGACATCGTCAGAGCGCGAGGAGACAGATTATACTACCTCAGCCGCAGAACTCTTCGCCAACGCGGACACATACGCAGCACCAATCCATGCAGGGATAGATTATGCAGCCATGGCAGAGGAACAGAGTAGTGACGCGGACGTGCGCGCACTCTTGTCTGGACCAACAGGGTTAAGGCTGGAGGAAAGGGGTTTACGCGACGGCGTGCCCCCCCTAATATGCGATATCTCAACCGGCCGCCCGCGCCCGTTAGTCCCAGCTACATGGCGCCGCCGTATTTTTGACTCAATTCACTCCCTCGCGCACCCAGGTGTGCGCGCCTCGGTTAAAATGGTCGCCGAAAAGTTTGTGTGGCCTGGCCTGCGCAAAACCGTAAAAGAATGGGCAAAAACTTGCATTTCTTGCCAGCGCGCCAAAATACACAAACACACAAAAGCCCCTCTGGAGCCTTTTCCAATCCCTGCTAGAATGTTCGACCACGTTCATGTCGACCTCGTGGGGCCACTACCTTCCTCCCAAGGCTTCACACACCTGTTAACAATGATAGACCGCACCACGCGCTGGCCAGAGGCAGTCCCTCTGGCGTCAACCACAGCGGAGGAAGTCGCTCGCATTTTTTTGACAAACTGGGTGGCACGTTTCGGCGTCCCATCGGACATCACGTCCGATAGGGGGCCTCAATTTGTCTCAGAGCTTTGGTCAGCCATGTCCAGCAGCTTAGGGGCAACAATTCACCGCACCACCGCTTATCACCCTCAGGCTAATGGGTTATGCGAGCGTTTTCACAGATCTTTAAAGGCCGCCCTCAGAGCCTCACTAACGGATACAAATTGGGTAAATAAACTTCCCTGGGTTTTATTGGGGTTGCAAGCTGCACCCAAAGAGGATCTAGATGCCTCTCCAGCAGAATTAGTTTTTGCACAACCTCTCAGGCTCCCAGGTGAATTTTTACCAGAGAACCCAGAGCCAGGGCATCTTCCAGCCCCGAGGTTTTTAGGCAGCAACGGACCGGACTCTCTCCCCGGACCGGCACATCACTCTTTTCCACGGGTTTTTGTTCCACAATCTTTAAAGAACGCCGAATTCGGAGACTTCCGGGAAGATGGCGGAGAGACATAACGCTTAAACAGAGAGCTCTCCCTAGCCGGATTAAAAATCATCGGTAAATGGCCAACTCGACATAAGCGGATCAATAAACTAAGGGATGAAAACACGAAGGAGCCGGGCACAAGGACAAAAGCAGGGTAAAATTGAAGAATTCCTCTCCAACAACGCAGGAAAAACCGCTGAACGCGAAGCCCAAAAAAACGAGGTGTCTACAGCAGAGAAAATGAAGGACGCCAGACTCGAAAACATGAACACTGGCATCGCCAGTTTGGGTAAAGAGTTGAGAGAATTCAAGCGGCAGCTACAGCAGGATTTAGCGGCTCTTAAGGAGGAGCTGAAAAAAGAGATTAAGGAGGAAATTATGGGCCTCCGAAGAGAAATGGAGCGCAAGCTAACAGAAAACATGGAGGACCTGCGCTCCCAGCGGGCGTGTATGACAGAAGCGCAGGCCCGAATATCGGAGCTGGAAGATTGGAAAAGCGAGGCAAACGAACAACTGCAGACCCTGACGACACAAACGCAGAGGATGCAGGAGAAAATAAACGACTTGGAGAGCAGATCCAGACGAAGTAATATGCGCATCTTTGGAATTCCGGAGGGCATTGAAGGCAACTCGATGACGAAATTCATGGATCATTTCTTAAAAAAAGAGCTGGAACTGCCCGAAGAAACGGATCTGCAGATTCAACGAGCGCACAGAACCCCGGCACAGAACCCGAAACCAAACGCTACACCCAGGTCAGTTGTGGTAAACTTTGTGAAATATGACATAAAGGAAAGAATCCTGACGCAAGCATGGAAAAAAAAGATACGACTCGGCGACAAACAGGTATTCTTCGACCATGACTACCCGACAGAAATTGTGCAGCAGCGGAAGAAATATGCCAACATTAAAAAAATGCTGAAAGAGAAAAAAATTAGATTCCAAACGCCGCTAACAAAAATGAGGATTCATTGGGAGGACGGCGTAAGAACCTACAACACGGCCAGAGAGGCAGCGCGGGATATGATGGAGCGGGGCCTTGAGGTGAGCGTGCCGGAGGAAACGACTGGAGCAGCGGTGGCCCTGAACGCATCACGACAGCCGGAGTGGAGACGAGTGAACGGCGGAAGAAGGGGGAGAGACGTGGCGCAGCGGGCCCAGGACAAGCTACAAGGCTTTCAACCGAAAGCCTAGATCATAACAAAGATTAAGAAAGGCACAGAAGAAATGAAGGCCAAGAAGACAAGGTAAAAGAGAAACAGACGGCTAGGAGAGGTTTAAATGATATTTGTTGGACATTTCTAGACTAATGATTATTACTTGGATAGTAAATACAGGTCTAGGGAGGGCCCTTCACTCGGTGAGGACATTCCCTCCACCCACCAACAGGGACCAGTGGGCAGAAGAAAGGCCCAAAGTACGGAGGTCGAGATTTTTTAATGTGTTTTTATATACAGTAAATATGTGTTATTTTTGTTGTTAAAGGGGCTAGGAGCACAAGTTAAAAAAATGGAAAAACATGAATATGGGTAAAAAGCTTAAGATAATGACACTAAACGTGAATGGTCTGAACTCACCTGTTAAAAGGGAAAGAATAATAAGAAAATTCAAGAAGGAAAAAGCCGAAATTATATTTATGCAAGAGACACATTTGAGCAAGACAGAACATGTGAAACTAAAGAGATTTGGCTATAAGAACTCCTACTACAGTTCATTTAAGGGAGGAACTAAAAGGGGGGTTATGATACTAATTTCAAACAAAATACAATTTGAAAGTGAACAGGAAATCCAGGATAAAGAAGGCAGGTATGTAATAATAAAGGGAAGAATAGATGGTATGCAGATTACATTAGTGAACATCTATGCCCCACCAGAAAGTGACAAGGGTTTTTTTCAACATCTGTTTGATCTCATAGCAACACACAGTGAAGGAGTCCTAATTTGTGGAGGAGACTTAAATGCTGTCATGGATCATGAAGTTGATACAACAAGTGTTAAGAAGACAAAAAAACATGTAACAAAGTTCATAAGAACCTCACTGGCAGAAATGGGTATGGTAGACATATGGAGGGACCTGCACCCACTCGAAAAAGACTATACACATTATTCAGCAGTCCATAAAGTACACTCTAGAATAGATTACTTCCTTATGAATGAAGGTGACAGACACAGGGTGAGAAATTGTTGGATTGGAGGGGCAGAAATATCAGATCATAATCCTATATACATGGAAATATATTTAAACAATAGAAAACAACAAACAACATGGAAACTTAACGTAGGACTGTTAAATGATGAGAAAATGAAAGAAAGAATAAAAATAAACATAAACGAATATATCCAAGAGAATGACAATGAAGAAGTGGACCCAACAATACTATGGGACGCACTAAAAGCCGTGTTAAGAGGAAAATTAATTGTTGAAACAGGAAAAGCAAATAAGACTAAACTGGAAGCGTATGAACAAAGGTGTGAGAGACTGAGGGAATTAGAACGTAAACATCAAAGCACAAATGATCCAAAAATATATCAAGAAATTAAAGAAGAAAAAACAAAGATAAAAGAAACACAAATGGATGAAATTGAAAGGAAAAATAGATATCTTAAAGCAAAAATATTATGAAACGGGACCAAAAGCCACAAAACTGCTGGCAAAACGGTTAAGAAAACAACAAACAATGAATAATGTATACAAGATTAACTAACTAACTAACTAACTAACCTGCACTTATATAGCGCTTCTCTAGTCACAAAGACCACTCAAAGCGCTTTCACTAATACCAACCCTCCATTCCAAGGGCCCATAGGAAACAGATATCCAGGGACAATTTAGAACAGCCAATTAACCCAACATGCATGTCTTTGGCATGTGGGAGGAAACCGGAGAAATCCCGGAGCAAACCCACGCAACACGGGGAGACCCCACCACAAATAAAACCACAGTTAACCCAGAAAACATCGAAGAAATATTCCATAATTTCTACCAAGAACTATACTCGCAACCTGAAGAAACAAATACTAAAGATATTAAAAAATTTCTAGGCACATTGGACTTGCCATCAATAGGAAATCAACAAAATGAAAAGCTAACAGCAGAAATGACAACACAAGAGATCAGAGATGTGATTAAGTCACTTAAAAATGGTAAATCACCAGGTAGTGATGGATACCCCTCTGAGTTTTATAAACTGTTTATAGAAGAACTCACGCCACAGCTCCTAAAGTCATTTAATTGGACGTTGAACAACAACAAAATACCTCCATCATGGAACGAAGCTATCATTTCAGTTATTTTAAAGCCAGGAAAAGAAAAAGAACAATGCGGAAACTATAGACCAATCTCTTTATTAAATGTGGATTATAAAATATATACAACAATTATATGTAAACGAATAAAGACATTCTTGACGGAATTGATAGAAGATGATCAAACTGGTTTCATAGAGGGACGCCAAACACATGACAATATCAGGAGAACAATACATATAATTAACCAAATACATAAAGAAAAGAAAAGCGCAGTAATAATGAGTTTAGACGCAGAAAAAGCATTTGACAGGGTTAACTGGAAATTCCTATATAGTGTACTGGAGCGCTTTGGATTTAACGAAAAATCAGTACAATGCATAAGGACGCTATATCAAGAACCTGTGGCAAGAATCAAGATAAACGGTAGCTTAACAGACAAAGTAAATATACAAAGATCAACTAGGCAGGGATGCTGCTTATCGCCCACCTTGTTTGCTCTGTTCATAGAACCATTGGCTCAAGCGATACGACAAAATAAGAAATTAAAAGGTGTAACAATAAAGGGGGCGGAACACAAGATTGGGCTATTTGCAGACGATATTATAGTTTACCTTGAACAACCAGATGAATCAATAATGGAAATGATGAACTTGATAGAAAATTTTGGAAAATTATCAGGATACAAGATAAACATAACAAAAACACAAATACTGACATTCCACTATAACCCTCTAAACCAGATAACTGATAAGATCAAACTAAACTGGAAACAAAAAGAAATAAAATACCTTGGAGTGAACATACCTAAAGACCTAAGCAAAATATATAAAGCAAACTATGATAGGTTGGAACAAGAAATAAAAAAAGATATTGATAGATGGTCAATCTTAAATATGGATCTGAATTCAAAAATTGAGACAGTCAAAATCAGCATACAACCTAGATTACTTTACCTCTTCCAGGCTATACCAACAGAGATTCCAGATGCCCAATTCTCAAAGTGGGACAGGATGATATCGAGATTTGTTTGGGGAGGTAAAAAACCAAGAGTGAAATATAAAACTCTCCAATTACCAAAAGAGAAAGGAGGCATGGGCCTACCGAGTCTAAAGGAATATTACTACTCAGCACAAATAAGATATATCATATGTTGGTGCGACGAGGGATATGAGGCAAAATGGAAAGAAATGGAAAAGGAAATTGAGGGACTCCCAGTACAAAGCATAATAGGAGATAAAGATGCATATAAGCAAATCAAACAAATAGACCCAATCACTAAATTTACTTTAGAACTGTGGTATAAAATAGTACAAAAATATAATATAAAGGAAGACATAAAACTATTGAAATGGGTAGCATTTGACAGTCAGTTTGAACCGGCAAAACAAGATAGGGGATACAAAAATCTGGTGAACAAGGGAATCACAGCATGGGGCAATATCGGAAAAAAAGATCTCGGGAGCTTTGTAAACATCAGGAAAAAATTTAAACTAGAAAGATCGGAATTTTTCAGATATCTGCAGATGAGAGATTATTATATGAAGAAGATTAGGCATAACCTCCAAACAGATGTGAGCGAGATTATACAACTCATTTTAGGCTCATATACAGGAAATAAAATAAGAATTATTTCAAAGCTATATCAGAAACTTATGACAAACAATCATACAAGTAACTATATAAAGGAGAAATGGGAGAAAGAGCTCAATTTAAACATAACAGAAGAAAACTGGCAGGAAATATGGAAAACACAACACACATCAACAAATTCAAGGACATGGAGGGAATTTGGATGGAAAAACCTGATTCGCTTTTTCATTACACCACAGATTCAAGGAAAATATACAAATACCCAATCTTTATGCTGGAGGGGATGTGGGGTTCAAAATGCAGACCACTCACATATGTTTTGGAAATGCTGCAAAATATCATCATTCTGGAAATCTATACATGTGACAATACAGAGGATATTAGGATATAATATACCAATGAACTGTAACCTGATGTACTTATGTGATCTTAAAAGAGACAATGTTATACAGGCTGAGGACAGATATCTAGTTAAAATCTTGTTGATTGCATGTAAAAAAACTATCACAAAAAAATGGCGATCAGAAGTTCTTCCTGACCAAGAACAATGGACTGACATTGTTGAGGACATACGTATGATGGAAAAACTAACATATCGACAAAGAATGCAAGAAGGACTATGGGAAAAAAAATGGCGGAAATGGACACACTACAAAGTGCAACAACGAGGCAGAAATTGAAAGAATAACCAAAGACACTGAAAAAACCAGAAAAATTAAGAGATGGAAACTAAAAACTTGATGCTCCAACATTTGTCCCCCCCCCTTTTTTTTCTTTTTCTTTTTTTTTTCTTTTCCCCTACCCTAACCCCTTTGTTTTTTAAATGTAGAATGTGATCTGAATGCATTATATATGATGAAAAATGAATAAAAATCTTAAGTTACAAAAAAAAACCAACAACGCCGAATTCGTTTTTGTTAGGCATGAAGCTTTAAAACCAACTTTCCGCCCACCATACGATGGGCCATTCAGAGTGCTGGAACCTGGTGATAAACACTTTGTGCTTGATTTTGGAGATAGAAAAGAAACAGTCAGCATTGACAGACTTAAACCTGCCTTCTTGTTGAGAGACGAGCCTGCACGGTTGGCGAGAGCACCTCAGCGGGGTAGACCCCCCAAGAGAAAAGACTCAGCCCCCCTGCAGGGAACAATTAATCACTCTCCTCCCCAAGCTGCAGATTCCTTACAGGAAGGTCCCAGCAGGACGCCCAAGCGGACCCACAGCAGATTCGGGAGAAGATTAAAACCCAGACGGCACAGGGACTGATGCAAACTACTCAACAGTTGTTCACTAATTGTGCTGTAACAGTTTAGGACTGACTTGTGATTTTACTATGCTGTTATGATTACCACTGAACTCTCTTAGGAGCATGGCTGCTGGAAAGTTTCTTCTGTGGCAAGAGGTGTAGCAGTTAGTATGTCATAGTAATTATCTTAAACTGTGAATTTTTCTATTGTCCTTTTCTTAGTCGTTTGGGGGGGGGCTGTGGTCTATATTTATCATATATTCCATAACCTACATATGTTGAAGCATGTGAGAATGTTTGGTGTTTACATATGTAAGGCGACTTCACACCTCAGAACAGGACAAAGAGTCTCAACCGCCAGTGAGGATCAAAGAGCTTCCCAGGCACTGTGGTGGAGACTGGAGGAGCTGCCCTGACCCCCCAGGGCCAAGAGGAGGAGTACGAAGACAATGGGGGGATTAAGATAATGAGGGATGTCAGCTTTGGATATGCATGTCTTTTGTTATGTGCAAGTATAAGTTCTTAGAGCCGAAGGTGTTCGGTCTCTTTTTCCTTCTTCTGCTGCTGCACTTAGATGAGACTTGTTAGAGGAGCTGATAATAAACTTTGGTTTATATATCACGTCACCTCGTTCTTTCAAGCTCTTCTACACCTGAGTTTATTCTTGTTCTCTTCTATTAATGCAGAATAACTCCTTCTAGCTTTTCTAAGAGATTTTTAATAAATTAAAAGATGATTTCTCCAAGCTAAATAGATTTCATCTAAATTAGTGGAGCGCCATTTTCTTTCTAATTGACGAGTCTTCTGTTTTAAGCTACAAGTTTCTGTGTTGAACCAAGGAGTTAGAAATCTCTGTTTAGACTTTTTCTTTTTAAAAGGGGCCACCATGTCTAGAGTCTGATGCAGAGAAGCTGTAGCACTATCTACCATGCTATCAATTACAGAAGGAGCAAGCTGTCTATGGCTTATTTCCGTTGTGTTGACATATGGCATAGAGGAGACAATCTACATAAATTTGGTAACAGCATCATCTGAGAGGCATCTACTGTAGTAATATTTTTCTTTAGGAGCCAAATAGTCAGAAATAGTAAAATCAAAGGTTAACAGACAATGGTCTGACAGTACGGAGGAGGAGGAGACACTACCAGATTTTCTATTTCTATGCCATTTGTCAGAACAAGGTCCAACGTATGGTGGAGATAATGGGTAGAATTTCCTACTTTCTGAGAAAACCCCATTGAGTCTAATATTGAATTAAATGCCATATTGAGGCAATCACTATCTTCATCTACGTGTATATTAAAGTCCCCTATTATAATTATTCTATCTGATTTCAGCACTAAATCAGCTAAGAATTCAGCAAATTCGGATAAAAACTCTGAGTAGGTTGATGGAGAATGATAAACTATGGCAAATAAAATTGGGTTTAGCCTAAAATTGCTAAAATGCCCAATACTGAGGACCAGGCCCTCAAAGGAATTATAACGTGTTTTTTTTGCTTTATATTAACTAGTAATTTGGAATGGTAAATTGTTGCAACTCCTCCTCCACGACCAGAACTTCTGGGATTTTGACAGTTTAAATAACCAGAGGGTGTAGAGAATGTGGAAGGACGAGGCTGAGTTTATTTCTCAAGTCAGATTTATTCACATTCTCCAACATCATCCAAAAACAGAAAGAGAATGAATCCCCCAACATCTGTCCCTTTTATACCCAGGACATCAAAACACACAGTCACATGGTACTTAATCCCAGTAACAATGTAACTTCCTCCCGATCTTAACACCCCCCACCTCCAGTCTCTGGTCGCTGGGCGAAATCCCCCACAGCTGTCTCTTTGCATGCCAAAGACTAGACTTTCACACCTTCGTGTTATCTCCAGAGCGGCTCAGTCCTTTGTTCCGTCTCAGATGTGAAGCCTAAGGTGGTATACGTATGAATCATGTAGTGATATACATATGCATATATGTGCCCCACAAGGGAGCTGATTCATTTAAACCAACATAATCCTCTTGCCCTAACCAAGTCTCTGTAAGGGATATTAAATCAATCTGATGATCAATTAACAGATCATGGACTAGCAGAGACTTGGGAGTTAGAGACCTAATATTTAACAAACCGCATTTAATTTTTAAATTATGAGGAGGAACAGAGGCCAAATCATTCAATTTAGAGGCTTCATGTTTAATTTGAGTTTTACCAACTTTTTGTTTAATCGCTTTGGGATGCTTATACATTATATTTTTATTTACTTTGGAGGGAGCAGACAATGATTCTCTGATGGGGAAGATGGGGCTTAAGTTGAAGGGTGGCGGATGAAGAGGAGCTGCAGAGAGGCATGTAAGTACTGCGACTCTGCTTCCTGGTCCCAACTCTGAGTTGTCAAGGTTTTGGAAATTTGGATAAAAATGATGCCAGATTGTTTGATAAATGAGGCGCACCATCCAAAGTGGAATGGACACCGTCTCGTCTAATAAGACCAGGTTTTCCCCAAAATGAGCTGCAATTGTCTATGTAGCCCACATTGTTTGCAGGACACCACACAGACAGACAGCAGTTGAAGGATGACAAGCGGCTAAACATGTCATCACTGGTCAGATTGGGGAGGGGCCCAGAGAATACTACAGAGGCAGACATTGTTTTGGCAAAGTCACACACCGATTCCACATAAAAGTTTTGTGACTTCCGACTGCCGGAGTCGGATGTTATTACTGCCGGTGTGGATAACAATTGTGGAGTATTTACAGTTACTTTTAGCCAGCATTTTCAAATTTGACTTGATGACGCCTGCTCTGGCCCCAGGAATGCAGTTGACTATGTCCACTGGAGTCTCTAGGTTCACGTTTCTGACTACAGAGTCGCCAATGATCAGAGTTTTTTCTTCAGCGGGTGTGTCGCTGAGCGGGGAAAAGCAATTCGAAACATGAACAGGTTGGTGATGAACCGGGGCCTTGCGACTATGCTTCCTTCTCGTCACCCACCCAGTCTCCTCACTGCTGAGGAGGACCAGAGGACCGCTAGCAGGCCGCCCTATGCTAGGGAGCTCCACTGCAGCTAAGGGGCGTCCGTCATTATTAACTGGCGCAGACGGTGTTTCAATACAGCGGAGCTGGGATTCCAAATCAGACAACTTCGCCTCGAGCGCCTCAAAAAGACAACATTTATTACATTTACCGTTATCACTAAAAGAGGCAGAGGTGTAGCTAAACATCTGACAGAGAGAGCACACCAGAGGAGGAGAGGAAGGAGAGCTAGTAGCCATAGCTAGTGGCTAACCCGAAACTAACACAAACACCGATGAAAGGTGAACAGAAGGCTAAAGAGGGTGATTAGGTGACACTGAGTGCGCACACAGGTGCAAGAGGCTTGATAAACAGAAGTGAGAGCTAAACGATAGATGGAAAAAAGTGATTAAAATACAATTAAAGGCAATAATCCTCAGGAGAATGAGGAGAGCTAATCACAGAGCAAACCACACAGCCAGCAACACAGGAAGTCCATAAAAATTATGAACAGGATCGGTGACAAAGGGCAGCCCTGGCGGAGTCCAACTCTCACTGGAAACAAGTTTGACTGGGTGTTGGCAATACGAACCAGACTCTTACAACGGTTGTATAGGGACTGGATAGCTCATAACAATGAGCCCGATACCCCATACTCCCGAAGCACCCCCCCAAGAGACCACAAGGGACGCGGTTGAATGCTTTCTCCAAGTCCACAAAACACATGTGGACCAAGCATAAATGCAAAGCAAAAAAAATTCTCTTAAATTTGCTATTTTTTTATTTACATATTTTTTTCTTATAAATTAGCAATTTTTTTCTTGTAAATTTACAACTTTTTCCTCATAAATTTGTGATAACATTTTCTGGTAAACTCACTTTTTTCATTGTGTTTGTTCAGTTTTTCCTCATACATTTTTCATCCTTTTTTCTTGCAATTTCACAAGTTTTTCCTCATAAATTTGCAACTTTTTTCATAAAATTCAAGCTTTTTTCTTGTAAATTTGAATTATCACTATAAATTTAAGAAATCTGTCAGTCATGATCATAGGACATCATAGGACGGCCTATGATGTCTGCCTGATGTCCTGTGATGTCGGCGATCATAGGACCATCTACTTGATGTCTATATGACATCACATAAACCGTACTCTATATGATGTCAGATAAACAAACCATAAGGCTGCTGTTCCTGTGATCTCAGAAGGATGTCTATATGACATCATACAGACCGCAGGACACAGGTAAGCAACATAACACAGAACAGTAACAGATGGCGAGGCGCCGAGAATCACGAGAAGGGCTCTTTTCTCTTTTTTAAATAACACAGGCAGGCAGCACAGCAACTCACTCTTGGCCGGGGAATCCTGGATTCAGTCCCAGACCCCGACCAATAGTGATCTGTGTGGAGTTTGCATGTTCTCCCCGTGTCTGCGTGGGTTTACTCCGGGATTTCTCCGGTTTCCTCCCACATGCGAGAAACATGCAAGTTCGGTTAATTGGCGTCAAACTGGGGATTCTAAATTGTCCTTAGGTATGACTGTGAGAGTGAATGGTTGTCTGTCTCTCTGTGTTGGCCCTGCTATGGACTGGCAATCTGTCCAGGGTGTACCTTGCCTCTTGCCCAAAGATGCTGGGATAGGCTCCAGCCCCCCCGTGACCCGAAAAGGATTAAGCAGAAGAGGATGGATGGATGGATTAAGTCATAGAATTTAGGGGTCGGGCTCAGATGACATAATGTTTCATGCTCTTGTACAGTAGATGGCGTTATGCACCTTTCAGTTGTTTGCTATCCGCCAGTAACCAAGAGAAGAAGAAGTAGGAGACATAACAAGCAGGGGCAAACAGAGACGGCAGGGCATGGTTACAGAAAACGGCATGGCCGGGGCTGCACAGATAATCACACACAGGGGACCAGAGGGCAGACAAGACCAAGGCAATAATGATAATGATGATGATGATGATGATGATGATGATAATATGGGCTGGGACCCATGCCCTGGAGACAAGGAATATCGCTATATATAATTCAAGAAATCTAATGAGAATGAGAATGGCGATAAGAATAATAATCACTCTATTAAAGCAAGAAATCTCTGTGTGTCTGTCTGTGTGTCACGTTTATAGGACATCATAGGACAGCCTATGATGTCTGCCTGATGTCCTATGATGCATCATAGGACGTCCTATGATCTCAGGCATCATAGGACTCGCGATGCTATCATAAAGGTATTCGCGATGCCATCATAAAGATATGATGTCTATATGACGGCACAGACAGACATCATAGGACTGTCTATATGACGGCACACAGACAGATAGGCATCATAGGACTGTCTATATGATGGCACACAGACAGATAGGCATCATAGGACTGTCTATATGATGACACATAGACAGATAGGCATCATAGGACGCGATGCCATCATAAAGGTATGTCTATATGACGGCACATAGGCAGATAGGCATCATAGGACTGTCTATATGATGACACATAGACAGATAGGCATCATAGGACTCGCGATGCCGTCATAAAGATATGTCTATATGACGGCACATAGACAGACAGGCATCATAGGACTGTCTATATGATGGCACATAGACAGATAGGCATCATAGGACTGTCTATATGATGGCACATAGACAGATAGGCATCATAGGACTGTCTATATGACGGCACATAGACAGATAGGCATCATAGGACTGTCTATATGATGGTACATAGACAGATAGGCATCATAGGACTTGCAATGCTGGCATAAAGATATGTCTATATGACGGCACATAGACAGATAGGCATCATAGGACTGTCTATGTGACGGCACATACAGATAGGCATCATAGGACTGTCTATATGATGGCACATAGACAGATAGGCATCATAGGACTGTCTATATGATGGCACATAGACAGATAGGCATCATAGGACTGTCTATATGACGTCTATATGACGGCAGAGCACATCATAGGACGGCTTTCTGTCCTATGGTGATCCCAGACATCATAAGACCCGCAATACCGTCATGTGTGCATGAGTGTGTGTCTGTGTGTGTGTCTATGTGTCACGATCATAGGACTTGCTATGACATCATCAAAGATCATAGTACTCACTGTGACATCATCACAGTTCAAAGGCAGGCATCACTGAAAGAGTGGTGATATCAAAGATCAAAGGCAGGCATCACTGAATGAGTGGTGACATCAAAGATCAAAGGCAGGTTTTACCATGGTTACTGTTGCCAGATAGACACATCATCAAAGATCAAAGGTAGGCATCACTGAGCGAGTGATGATTTAAAAGATCAAAGGCAGGCATCACCATGGTTACTGTTGCCATGGTAACATTAACTTTCTACGGGCATGCAGAAATGCTTGCTTACACCTGCTTTGTACGGGCATGCAGAAATACTTGCCTATACTTGGTTTCTACGGGCATGCACGGGTATGCACTAGTAATGCTGATAAACTTAAATGAAGAGGAAGACTAATGAAAAAATAAATATTCAAGACAGAATCACTATAAATTCAAGAAATCTCTGTCTGTGTGTGTGTCTGTGTGTCACAATCATATGGTGTCTGTATGATGTGCTATGATGATCCTATGATATCAGCCAACATAGGACTCACCATGCCGTCATATAGACAATAGGACTGGCTACCTATGATGTCATATAGACAATAGGACTGCCTACCTATGATGTAGGCATGATGTCCTGTGATGCCTGCCTTGATGTCTTTATGATGTCATATAGACTATCACTCACGATGCCTGCCTTGATGTCTTTATGATGTCATATAGACTAGTTAGTTAGTTAGTTAATTCCCTTCCACAACATGTGGAACACCAATTGGTGTATGGGGCGGCGCCTATCTCCGTTTCTCTGACCCTAGGCCACACAGCTACTACAAGTAGTGAAAGTGGTAGCTCTGTGCGTAACTTTACTTTCCCCATTCTATTATGCTGAGCACCACGCTAGAAGGCAGAAAGTACCATTTTTATATGGTCTTTGGTATGACCCGGCCGGGATTTGAACCCCTGCCTCCCGGGTGTGGGGCGGATGCTCTACCAACTGAGCCACCACTCCGGTATATAGACTATCACTCACCAAAGAAGAGATACTCATCACCAGATTACGAATAGGACACAGCACTTTAAACCACACCCATTCCAAGCAGTACATCTGGAAATCTTACTCATCACCCAGTTAACAAGAGGACACACTATGTTAAACCACAACTATTCAAAGCAGTACATTTGACCAACAAAACGGACATTGCAATGGCTCAAGATACATCATTGAACAAATACAGCCTCACCTGTTGGTTGCAACATCGATGATTAGTGTCAATGCTGACACGAATCACACTCACACCATCTGACAACATGTTTCCATTCACCTTGCGACGTAAACAGCTTCCAGTAACACTCTGCTTTGCCATGACCGTGAATAAGTCACAGGGCCAGTCTTTACAGCGCGTTGCGGTTTTCTGCACGAGAGATTTGTTCAGCCATGGCCAATTCTACGTTGTCGCGAGCAGAGTTGGCAGATCAAGCAGTCTTCATATTCTTGCTCAAGATGAAGAAACTAAGAAAAAGTGTCGTTTTCTGAGCAATGTTGTTCTTTAAAGGTGCTGACACAGTAAAAATGTATAACCTTGAAGAATGGCAGTCTACACTACAAATGTGTAAAATGCCAAGCAAAGCACTGATTTTCTCCGGGTGCTCCGGTTTCTTGGTTTCTACGGGCATGCACGGGTCTTCCTGAACAGGGTCGAAATCCACTTTTTGCTCAGATCTATTTTCATGATCCTGTCCATGAACTGGAATTACAACGCACCTATCCCTCAACAAGTGGTCTGAACGAAGAAGAACAAGAAGAAGGTCCACCAGATGGAGAGCAATAGAGTGAGGAGAACTGCTGCACGTCAGAAAAGACGCCGTGAAGATTTTCCTCAGGTTTGAGCAGTACACCACAGGCATGACTGTGAACAACACAGCTGTCTGAGACAGGAGGAGACCCTTCAGCAACGGGCATCCAGAAATACTTGTGTAGACTTGGTTTCTACGGGTATGCACGGGTATGTACTAGTCTCATAGATCCCTACTTTTTTTTCCTTTAAAATTTGCAGCATTCATAATAATGGTTTAATTTTTTTTCTTTTCATTTTAGACAATGACCAAATTTTTTTTTTTTTAAACGTTTTTGTTGTTGTTTTTTCCCCTGTTTTAAAGGATGCGAACTTTTCTGCATTCCAAAAACATAGGCCCTAAACCCACTCTTGCAGAGGCCCCCAAAAAACTACTGCCCTGACTGCAGTAATACTTAGTGTCCCCCACTCTTGGGAAAGTGTTTGTTGTCGTCCCTGTCAGTGAAAACCATATAGCTGTCATTCGGATATCTACTCCCACATGTGTCCTTGTCTCCTTCCCTACAGGTGACTGTAGGAGGAGCAGAGAGTGAAGAGGCGGGGAGGAAGACAAACGGAACGCCGCCACAGTCGAGGCTCGCTCCGGCTTTCTCTCGTCACAGTTGTCAGTCTCCCTTATTCGTTAGCAACAGTTTGTGAGAATATTGTCTTGAAATACTGTAGATTAAAAACGAAAAACCATGAGTGTGGAGGCGTACGGGCCGAGCTCACAGACTCTAACGTTTCTGGACACCGAGGAGACGGAGCTGCTGGGAGCGGACACCCAGGGTTCCGAATTTGACTTCACCGACTTCACCCTGCCGAGCCAGACCCAGACACAGGGCCAGACTCAGAGTCAGCTGGATGGCCAGGTTTGTGCTGCTGTCCGTGTCTCTTCTCGGTTAGAATCCACCGCTCCGATCATGTTGGCAAAATGTGAATTGGCTAACGTTAGCTAACAACAGCGGTTAGCATGCTGACGCCTTCCGACCGTTACCACGCTTTATTAAGCTAGCAAGCTAGCTTAGCTCTTAGCATAGTTAGCGTGCTGAGCGCACATGAAAACATCCAGGACTTATTTACCATATAACTGTGAGGATTGTTAGAGTTCCAGATCAACAAAGATATATCGTAATATCATGTCTGCACTAGCAGGTATATTTTCTTGGAAGCAGATTTTACTTGACAATACCACAGATGAATGGTCGGTGTAATGTTTCCGTCAACCAGACTGTAGTGTGATATCATGAAGCTTTTCTGTTTTGTAGACTATCCAGAATCTTCTAAACTGTTGAAAATCAGCACACGGAATTTTATAACGACCACTGGATGGGACAGTTGTGGTCTGTGTAGCGAATGGCAAATGATATATAAATCTTTTTTTTTTTTATTAAAGAATACTATAAAATAGATGTGAGCGTATTTTTCAGTGTACAAAGTACAATGTAATCCAACTCATGGGATTGTTAGTTTTCTATCCACCTTATTCCTAGGCCCCTTGATGCCTTGTGTGAATTATGGTAACAACTTCCGGTACTAGTTTAGAACATATGGTTATCACTGAAACGGGACACTTTTCCTTGTTCGAAAACAATGACTTCTGCATCAGAAATGTGGGAACACGGCCTCTTGCACCTCAGAACAGCATACCTGTCAAGGCATACCTCATGCTTCCCTTATTGGGGGGGCTTTCACGCCTGTACTGAGTACTTAAAAACTATTTATCTGCAGATGAAAGAAAACTGAAGCAAAAAAAAACAAAACAAAAAAAAAAAACACCAAACAAACTGCAACATGAACTATTTCAAATTCATTCATTTATGCTGCCAGTGCCGAAACAAAAGCAGAATGGATTTTTGTTTCATAAGTTAAGTATCAGAAATAATTCTCTTTGAAATTGTGTTAATAATAATAACAATGAAAATATCAATCTTATTCAGCCCTTTCAATATAATGCTATACATTCAGATGTACATTCTGCTGGGGGTTTCTTCCTGTTAAAAGGGAGTTTTTCCTCTCCACCGTCGCCAAGTGCTTGCTCACAGGGGATTGCCTGATTGCTGGGGTCTTTCTGCAACTGTGGGGGTTCCCCCTACAGTTGATAGTGCTATGAGATGACTGTTGTTGTGAAATGGCGCTATATAAATAAAGTTGAATTGAATGTAAAGCAAAGTTCCAAGATACAAAATAACAGTACACTATAGGGGATTTGGGCTACCTCTAAGCATGTTTGTTAAGATTTTAAAGCATTTTTTTTTGTTATATTTAGGTAATATTTGAAGGTGAATAATACTGCCCATACCTGAAAACATTTGGAGAGTTCTCCTTCAGTCTGGAAAGGTCTCGACCAACCATCGTGTTGCAATTGTCCGAACCAAAGCCGACAACATTCTGCCATGGAATATTGTGCAATCTAAAATAAATAAATAAATGGTGACGGTGAAGGAGAACGGTGACGTCTAGTCCCTTGATTTCCCTTTTCTTCAAGCTTTGTTTACTTCGCCGACGGCGTGCTGCAAGAAGCCATTTTGAAACTCACAAAAACACTGCTTAGGTGCGCTTGTGGAGGATCGAAATAAGTGCAGGCGGACGCTGAGCGCACTGCCAGCCCTGTACGCTATGGGGGTCACACACGAGGTGTTCCTCCACACTCTCAATAATTTTTTTTCCCGTATATTTTTCTTTTTGGCGTACAGAAATGGCAATACGCCCGTATTTGCTAAAATTGCATTTTCCCCGTATTAAAATACGGCGAAACCGTATCACTTGACAGGTATGGAACAGTAATATAATCATACCATTTCCCACGACTATCGAGGGATGGAAAGATGACCTTAAAAAGTGGCCTCGTACACAGAAGCTCCATTAGTTAGCACCGCTGCTAAGATGCTAACGATGTAAACAAATGACCCTTGCTGGTAAAACAAGTCACTTTGAGGACATTTTCAAAACTGATGTAACGTTATTTCCATATTCTGTATTGAAAGACCTTAAAAATGATATTTAATTTGTAGGAAGTGTGCAACAACTGACCCAGAAAAAGATGATTTGTTTATATTTTAACTATGTTGAAAACTCGCGTTCGATCGGTCGGGAGTTACGTCTTCCGCAAAAACAGGTATTTTTAGAAAGTACAATTTCTAAGCTTTACAATGATACCAGACACTCATGGGGGGGTTTCCTGGGACTTTGCCGCTGCCAAACAAAGAAAGAGTCATGATTTATGACTTCTCCTTGCCTGTACTCATAATGACGCGGTGGGCATTCCAACCAGCACGTCTCCACCACAGTAAAGTCGGCTGCATTTTGTTAAAATATGTTGGACATAATCAGATTTACCTGAGAGGAGACGTACGCCACAACACCGTGCTTGGATGTCGTCTGTCACCGTGTGGTGAGAAGCCTCCATTTATCCAGTCTGGCACAACCACGAACACCAGCAAGTGCCAGAAGGATGCCAAAACATTCAAAAAATAGAAGAGCTGAAATTAGCTGCCGCTTGAGTGGAAAACACGTATGTGGACTATACATTAAAATGAATTTGAAAACTTTTAAAAATGCTATTTTAAATGCCCCTGCTACGCCCCTCTTATTGACTGATTTAACACTACTGCAGCCAAAACCAGAAGTTCCGTCCATAATTGTTCCTGCAGCGGCACCCCCAGGAATAAGGTGGATAAATCTCCAATCAATCGAATTAAAAGTATTTATGATTTTGAATTCTTGGATCTTTAACTCTGAGAGATATTTTTTCAAAATACGAATTTATCATTTCAAATTTTCAACAACTTTTTGTCCCTGGAGCCTCAAGAACATACAGGGGTGGAGGGGGGGGGGGGTCACCTCAATGAATACTTGGTTGTTTTAGAAATATGAATGTATCATTTAATGCTCTTACATGATGCATTATTGAATGCACTTTTATGTCCCTCTGACAATTTGTAGATGTTTCTTTTTAATTTACAATTGATTGGAGACAGGATAATGCTGTGAAAATACAAAGTGTGTATATATATATATATATATATATATATATATATATACATACAGTATATATATATATATATACACACACAGAAGATGAGGAAATTTTCTAAACTTGTATTTACAACAAACTTCATGTGCTTGTCTCAGATTAACGGCCCAGATGGTGTGCTACAGAATGGAGATGATCCTGTGGTCAAAGCCAGTCAGCTGCTGGCAGAGTTGAACTTTGAGGAAGATGAAGAGGATACCTACTACACCAAGGACCTTCCTGTGCATGCCTGCAGGTAATAAGACTTGCACATTTCTGTAATCAGGATATGAAAACAGTCAGGTTTTTATGATTCATTGCATTTTTTTTTCTCTCTGATGGCTGTTGATTTTCATTTCATCCTTTTTTAAGCTAACAATATGTTTTATAATTTGCACTATAGGCGATGTGGCCCACTTTAGAATACATGCACTGGTGTTTTAGACTGCTACAATCTACCATCCCCCTCATGGATCGTCACCTTATCGTGGTGGGGGGGTTTGCGTGCCCCAGTGATCCCAGGAGCTATGTTGTCCGGGGCAATTTGCCTCTGATAGGGTCTCCCAAGACAAACTGGTCCTGGGTGAAGGGCCAGACTAAGAACGATCCAACAGACTCTCATGATAAATTGTATATCAAGGATTCAGTGTACCCCGCCCGGTATGGGGTTACCGGGGCCCCACCCTGGAGCCAGGCCTGGGGGAGGGGCTCGAAGGCTAGCGTCTGGTGGCCAGGTTTCCACCCATGGGACCCGGCCGGGCTCAGCCCGAAGGAGTTACATGGGTCCGCCCTCCAGTAGGTTCACCACCTGCAGGAGGGATCATGGAAGTCCGGTGCTATGTGGATTAGGTAGCAGTCAAAGGCGGAGACCTTGGCGGACTGATCCCAAGCTTTCTAAACTGGCTTTTGGTACGTGGAATGTCACCTCTCTGGTGGGGAAGGAGCCTGAGCTGGTGTACGAGATTGAACGATACCGGCTAGATATAGTGGGCCTCACCTCAACACACAGCTCCGGTTCCGGAACCAGTCTCCTGGAGAGGGGCTGGAGCTTGGCCTTTTCTGGAGTTGCCCCGGGCGAGAGGCGACGAGCAGGGGTAGGTATTCTTGTATCGCCCCACCTTGCTGCCTCTATATTGGAGTTTTCCCCGGTGGACGAAAGGGTTGCTTCCCTGCGCCTTCGGGTTGGGAAACGGGTCCTGACCATCATTTGTGCCTATGCACCAAATGATGTTTCAGAGTACCCACCCTTTTTGGAGTCTGTGACTGGGGTGCTGGAGGGTGCTCCTCCTGGAGACTCCATTGTCCTACTGGGGGACTTCAATGCGCACGTGGGCAACGACAGTGAAACCTGGAGGGGGGTGATTGGGAGGAACGGCCTGCCCGATCTGAACCCGAGTGGTGTTCAGTTATTGGACTTCTGTGCTAACCACAGTCTGTCCATAACGAACACCATGTTTGAGCATAAGGGTGTCCATATGTGCACCTGGCACCAGGACACCCTAGGCCGCAGGTCGATGATCGATTTTGTTATCGTATCATCAGACCTGCGACCGTATGTCTTGGACACCCGAGTAAAGAGAGGTGCAGAGCTGTCAACTGATCACCACCTGGTGGTGAGTTGGATCCGATGGCAGGGGAGGAAGCCATTCAGACCTGGTAGACCCAAACGTATAGTGAGGGTGTGCTGGGAGCGTCTGGCTGAGGCCCCTGTCCGGGAGGTCTTCAACTCCCACCTCCGGAAGAACTTCAACCACATTCCGAGGGAGTCTGGAGACATGGAGTCTGAATGGGCCATGTTCTCCACCTCTGTTGTTGAAGCGGCGGCCCAGAGCTGCGGCCGCAAGGTGGTCGGTGCATCTCGTGGTGGCAACCCCCGAACCAAGTGGTGGACACCAGTGGTGAGGGGGGCCATTAAGCTGAAGAAGGAGTCCTATCAAGCTTGGTTGGCTTGTGGGACTCCCGAAGCAGCTGAGGTGTACCGGCAGGCCAAGCGGAGTGCAGCTCGGGTGGTTGCTGAAGCAAAAACCCGGGTATGGGAGGAGTTCGGTGAGGCCATGGAACAAGACTTTCGGTCGGCTTCAAAGAGATTCTGGCAAACTGTTCGGCGGCTCAGGAGGGGAAAGCAGCTCCCCGTCCACACTGTGTATGGTGCGGATGGGACACTGTTGACTTCAACTGGGGATATCGTCGGGCGGTGGAAGGAATACTTCGAGGATCTCCTCAATCCCACTGATACGCCTTCCACAGAGGAAGCAGGGTTTGGGGACAAGGGGGATGACTCGCCTATCACAGGGGCTGAGGTCGCCAAGGTGGTTAAAAATCTCCTTGGTGGCCGGGCCCCGGGGGTGGACGAGATTCGCCCCGAGTACCTCAAGGCCCTGGATGTTGTTGGGCTGTCATGGTTGACACGCCTCTGCAACATTGCGTGGAGGTCGGGGGCAGTGCCTTTGGCATGGCAAACCGGGGTGGTGGTTCCTCTCTTCAAAAAAGGGGACCGGAGGGTGTGCTCCAACTTTAGAGGGATCACACTCCTCAGCCTCCCTGGGAAGGTCTATGCCAAGGTACTGGAGAGGAGAGTCCGGCCGTTGGTCGAACCTCGGATTCAGGAGGAGCAATGTGGTTTTCGTCCTGGCCGTGGCACATCGGACCAGCTCTTTACCCTCTCGAGAATTCTTGAGGGTTCGTGGGAGTTTGCCCAACCAGTTTACATGTGTTTTGTGGACTTGGAGAAGGCATTTGACCGCGTCCCTCGTGGATTTTTGTGGGGGGTGCTTCGGGAGTATGGGGTATCGGGCTTGTTGTTACGAGCTATTCGGTCTCTGTACGACCGTTGTGAGAGTTTAGTTCGTATTGCCAACACTCGGTCGGAGTCATTCCCAGTGAGAGTTGGACTCCGCCAGGGCTGCCCTTTGTCACCGGTCCTGTTCATAATTTTTATGGACAGGATTTCTAGGCGCAGCCAGGGAATGGAGGGTGTCATACTTGGTGACCACAGGATCTCATCTCTGTTGTTTGCAGATGATGTTGTCCTGTTGGCTTCATCCAGCAATGACCTACAGCTCTTGCTGGGACGGTTTGCCGCTGAGTGTGAAGCGGCTGGGATGAGAATCAGCACCTCCAAGTCCGAGTCCATGGTCCTCAGCCGGAAAAAGGTGGATTGTCCTCTCCGGGTTGGGGACAGGCTCCTGCCCCAAGTGGAGGAGTTTAAGTATCTTGGGGTCTTGTTCACGAGTGAGGGGAAAATGGAGCGAGAGATCGACAGACGGATTGGAGCAGCATCTGCAGTGATGCGGACGTTGTACCGGTCTGTTGTGGTGAAGAGGGAGCTTAGTTCTAAGGCAAAGCTGTCGATTTACCAGTCAATCTACGTTCCTACTCTCACCTATGGTCACGAGCTTTGGGTAATGACCGAAAGAACGAGATCGCGGATACAAGCGGCTGAAATGAGCTTTCTCCGTAGGATTGCTGGACTCACCCTCAGAGATAGGGTGAGGAGCTCAGTCATCCGGGAGAGGCTCAGAGTAGAACCGCTGCTCCTCCACATTGAAAGGAGTCAGTTGAGGTGGTATGGGCATCTGATTAGGATGCCTCCTGGACGTCTCCCACTTGAGGTGTTTCAGGCACGTCCCACTGGGAGGAGACCCCGGGGCAGACCCAGGACTCGGTGGAGAGACTATGTCTCCCAGCTAGTCTGGGAACGCCTTGGTATCCCCTCTGAAGAGCTGGAGCAGGTGGCTGGGGAGAGGGAAGTCTGGGCTTCTCTGCTTGAACTGCTGCCTCCGCGACCCGGACCTCCGGAAAAGCGGTAGAAGATGGATGGATGGATGGATGGACAATCTACCATTACTGTTGTGCTGTCAGTAGTGTATTTCTTAAAGGAGACATATTTTAAATATTTCACTTTTTCAGTGATTTTTTGCATCAAAAGAAAAACTTTTTTTGGCCGGGGGGGGGGGGGGGGCAATCCTGTCACTTTGTTAGGGTGATCATTTTTCCTGGTAACTCAATAAATTAGCATTTTGATTTATGACATGAGAAACGGAACTCAGAATGATACCATGCCTCCAGCTTTATCTCTCCCCATGTTAATGTTTCCCCCTGTAAACACCAGAAATCACACACACCTACAGTGCCACTAATGAGTTAGCTTTGTAGCATTTTCTTATTTTCTTTATTCAACCTTTATCTATACAGGGAAGTTTCATTGAGATACAACCCCTCTTTTTTTAAGGATGCCCTGTTCACATTCACACCTGGAAGCTGCCCAGTACAATCACAGATTGACCTGTGGCCACTGAGCAGCTCCACTGGAGCAGTTGGGGTTAAGGGCCTTGCTCATGGGCACCACAGTGGGTTTTAGGAGGGTGGGGCAAACAGTGCCATGTTATCTGTCCCACCCATATTTGATCCTGCTGGGCTGGGGATTGAACCGGCAACCCTCCGTGTACCAGTCCACATCCCTAAGCACTAGGCCACCACTGCCCTCATATCGAGAGTTTTTATAGCTTTTCACTGTAAATTCTACTCGCCCAACTAGACATCCATGTTCCTACTTGGTTCATTAATACACACTTGTGTCTTGTGTCATTCTGGCTTATTTTTTAATATTCCGGCTATGATAGCCCTGTAATCTCACTAATAGACTCTCTAATGCTTCTGGCTCCCCTTGAATTGGCAGAGCTAATCATTCAATCAGGGCTGTTTATGTGCTTATTACTGCGGGGACCAGTCTTGTCCTATCAACCACTCACAATGCTAAACTCTGTCCCCACTGATGCTTATTTAGGTTTTTCTTATACCACAAACAGCAGTTTTTTTGTTTTGTTTTTATTGTCATCAGTATAACTTCTACATTTCTGATTGGATTGACATCAAATGTATACAGAAGCTTTAACTCATCAATACCTTAGACCAGTTCATTTTTATTCCCTGCCAGTCAAAGCCCAAAGGGGGATTATGTTATGGGTCAGTCTGTCAGACCATCTGTCCTACTTTTGTGAAATCAACTCCTGCTACAGTTTTGGTCTGATTGTTTTGAAACTTGGTACCCTGGTTTGATATACACTGAGGATACACATATTGCAATTTGGTTCTGATTGGATGCTTTTTGTGGGAATTGTAGCCCCTGACCTATGACATCCTGTTTCACCTCACTTCATAGACAATAACTGTCTTGTGAAATCAACTCCTCCTACAGTTTTGTTCCTATTGTTTTGAAACTTGGTACCATGGTTTGATATACTCTGATGATGCGCATATTGCAATTTCACTCTCATTGGTTGACCTTGAGGTCAAAGGTCGGGTCAGATTTTTCCCTAAACACAGTAACTACTGAAAGAAATGATGTAGGTGGCCTAGTTGATAGAGCATCCGTCCCACAACTGGGAGATCATGGGTTCAAGTCCTGGCCGGGCCATACCAAAGACCATATAAAAATGGTACTTCCCACCTTCTAGCTTGGTGCTCAGCATAATAGAATGGGGGAAGGAAAAGTTTTGTGGTGGCGCCTTGCATGGCAGCGGCCCCTCTGATTCTAGGTGTGATTAACATTGTAGATAGGAGAAATGTAATTTCGTTCTACTGTGCATGATTGGCTGTATGGACTGAATGACAATAAAGTTGGCTGCTTCTTCTTCAAATCGATAACGTAGTTGTATCTAATACACATCTTGGATGACTTACACCCTCACCTAACTATGGGTTTGGGGTCAGAGGTTCAAAGTTAACATTGCAGTTGCACTATGGTAAATGCTACATTTGCTATTACTATAAAACGAGTAAAACTAGGGCCACCAAACCTGGTACACGGGTTCACCTTGGAATCCTGACCTCTGACTATGGGTTTGGGATCAAAAGGTCAAGGTTACATATGCCTTATTACTAGGGATGAGCATTCGGTGAAATTTTCTTCACCGATCGTCCGGAGAATTAATGATTAATAATCGGTTAATCATTAACATTTTTAGGTACGTAACAAGGCAGGTAGACTACATTAGAACATCAGGAATCAGCACGGAGAGCCCTCTCTCTGTTCTCGTGTTGGCTCGGCTCGGGAATCTCGCAAGCTGATTGGCCGAGACGTTTCACCCCGCAAGCTGATTGGCCGAGACGTTTTACCCAGCTTCTGTCCCTGCCGAGCGGCCACCCAACAAACGAAGACCGCATTCATTGCTCTATCGCTCGTGTTACTTAGTCTAGCCGCGCAGAACTTTTTGCTGTTCTCTTGTGCCATTTTGTGCGAAATAGTCTTCCCATCGAGGCACTACGCCGCCTCCTGCAGCTTCCCTCGACGTGTGTACACCGAATCTTCATGACCTTCTCAATAAAGTTTCTGAAAAAAAAAAAAAGAATCTTCACGACCGCCATTACTCAGCGCGCAACCACTGTTGGCGGTTTCTTCGCGTAATAAGGGTGTTCCATGGACCCTGTCGATGAGGTATATTTGTATGCTGCATTGCAGTGATTGCAGTACACCTGGTCATTTTTTAAATTGAAATGGTCCCACGCAACACTTCGCCGTAACCGCTTCATGATTTGGCGATTGCCCTACGGAAGCCCGCATGTATCAACTGAGGCACGCCAGGGTACGGCGATGGTGTAATGTTGCCCCCTGGTGCCCAAATTTTGCCATTGCATTGTTTGAGGACGGCCGTGCACTAGGCCTAATAACCTCGGATTGTTTAAAAAAAAAACAAAAAACGGTTTGTCGACGAAAATGAACTTCCTCGGTGAAATTCTTAATGATCAATTATCGGTTAATCGGTAAATTATGCCCATCCCTACTTATTACTGCACAATGAGTAAAGTTAGGGTCACCAAACTTGGTACACAGGTTCACCCTGTGACCCTGAAGTGCGACTATGGTTTTGGGATCACAAAGTCAAAAGTCAACATCAAAGTGGCTTTTAAACTATATCACAACAACAAAGAAAGCTAGGGTCATCAAACTTGCTACACAGGTTCACCTTGGGATCCTGACCTCTGACTGTGGGTTTAGGGTTAAAAGGTCAAAGGTCAAGGTTAACGTTCCCTATGCCTTATTACTGTACAACAAGTAAAGTTAGTGTCATCAAACTTGGTATTAGGGATGTTAATGATTAATTGACTTTTCGATTTATTGTCAATAAGAATTTAGTCGACTAAATTAAATTTGTTGTCAATTAATTGATAACTCAGCAGTCCTTTTCAATGGGAGCTTATTCTATGAAATGCAGTGGCGTTCCCGTCCAGGTGGGAGCGCACACGGTCACCCACTACCGCATTTCAACTGAAAAAGTGGAAGAAGACGCCAGTTCCCCAGAGTGCATACGCTGAGCAGATCGAAACAACTCGTCCTTCAGGGTTATGTCAGAGTGCCACAAGTTCTAATAGCACGCGAGCTTGAAGGTCCACCTGCTTCAAATTAATATAGCGGAGAAATGGACTGAAGCAAAGAAAAAGACAACATGAGAGCAAAATCTCATCCCCGCTGCCGCACGCCACAAGACAGAAAAGCAGACCAGACTCAAGTTCCCACTGAGGTAACAGACAACAGAGGAGCCCGGCTCGTACAGGGTTTGTCTGGATTGCTGGGGTACTGTGATAATGTTTAACATGCCACAGATGAAGCAGCTCACAATTTATTTTCCTGTTAAAACAGTCTAGTAGTGCATCTGAGTAAATTAGAACGTCAGAGTTATTTTTTGTAATATAACTAAAAAAGATAAATTTATTATAATAGTAACAGATTTTAAAATAAATAAAAAAACGTGACATTTGTAATTTACTGAGATGTACCAGCACATAGTACACACTATACAGTACATTGTTTATTAAACTGCAAAAAATGCCATTGTCTGTAGTTAAAAAATGGAAATAGTACAATAAATCATTGAGGAATATGATTTTCATGTTTTATTCAGTATATCCCTCTGGGGATCAATAAAGTATACAAAATCAAAAAAAAAAAAAAAGGCGGTGTAGTGGAGCAGTGGTTAGCACTGCGGCAGCACAGCAACTCACCCTTGGCCATAGGATCCCTGGTTTGATCCCAGCCCCTGACCAACAGTGATCTGTGTGAGTTTGCATGTTCTCCCTGTGTCTGCATGGGTTTACTCCAGGAGTTCTCTGGTTTCCTCCCACAGGCCAAAAACATGCAGATTAGGTTAATTGGAGACTCTAAAAGTGGCCCTAGATGTGAATGTGTGTGTGAATGGTAAAGGGATAGCGCCGTATCGTGGCTGCTTCGTCCATCCAGGTGGATGCCCTCAATTTCCCCTCTGGGGATCAATAAAGTATACAAAATCAAAAAATCAAAAAAAAAAAATATCAAAAACAGTAATCAGTCCCTCCAGGATTTTGTAATGTTGCAATCGTGTCAATTCATGCAAAATCAGCCAATCTGCGCAACTATTGCACGACCTTGCAACTTTGTCCAATCACCGCAACTTTCCCGCAGTTTTGGCCAATCCTTGTCAACTTCCGCCAATTTCACCAATCAAATTTGTCTCTGACTGGCATTCAAATGCTCAGTCTAACCAATCAAATGTTGCACCATGTTCACTTACGTGTTTACAGTGAGTATTAATGGAACACATCAGCAAAAACAGAGTGTGTACTTTAAAAAAAAAAACACTCACCCATGAGGTTTTCAACACTGTCCCTTCCTCCGTCTCTCCCAGCCTGCCGGTGGATGTCTCGTACGTCTCCATCCTGACCGCGTGTATGAAGCGCTGGGTTTGTGTTGAAAAACGTCTGCCTGCCCCAAAAGCACCTCGTAGTGGGAGCGCACGTGAGGAAAAACTCTATAAAACCACAAACAAAACGAGGAGGTCCAACACTACAGCCAGTGTTTAAACATTTTATACATCTTTAGAGGTAAAATCATTACCACATCTTGTCATTGAGCTTTAAAGCTGTGAATGTCCGGTCAGGATGGACAAACGCTCCCCTGTCCCCCTGTGTGTGTCAAGACCGACGTGCAGCAGACAGACAGGTAGGAGTTAGGCACGGAAAGAGAGAATATTGTCTGCATTTTTTTTTTTTTTTTTTCAGAAAAACACAGACCCCGATAGACAATACAGAGCAACAGAATAAATTATTTATTTTTTCCTCTCCACTCGGTACCGAGTGGTTGGGGACTGTAGGGAGTTTTCAAATATAGGTGCTGCTAATAATTTTCAAATCTCTACTTTTTAACGTGCATTCAATACAATTTAGCTGTCGTAATGGATATTGTGTTAAAGTCTGTATTTGCTGTTGCACAAGAGTTTTTCTGTATAGCAGAAGTTTCTGCTTAATTTACAAATCACTGTAATAGGAAATTTTTGGCAGTCCTGTGCTTTTCTTGTGGTGGTATATAAAATATCACTGCAGTAAACTGGAAAAAAAAACCATCTGCTTTAAAATTTGTAATTTTTCACACAACTTTTAGTGCAAAAAACACTGTAAAAATGCAACCTTTATTGCAACATTTTAAAAAATTCACAAATTCAGGCTTTTTGGGCTGCGACAATCATAAAAATATCCTGCGAAATCTTGGAGGGACTGAGTAATTAACTTTTTATATGTTAAAGATCGACCGTATTGTACCGGGGGAAATTCAGATTCTCAGGAAAATTGTCGCTTATCAATTAATTGTTATTCGATTGATAAGATGAATCAATTAACAATTAATGAATTAATTGACAACTTGCATCCCTACTTGGTACATAGGTTCATCCTGTCACCTTGAAGTGTGACTATGGTTTTGGGATTGCAAGGTCAAAGGTTAACATCAAAATGGCTTATAAGCTATATCAATAACACAGAAAGCTAGGGTCATCAAACTTCCTGCACAGGTTCTCCTTGGGATCCTGACCTCTGACTATGGGTTTGGGGTCAAAAGGTCAAGGTTCACATTCCTTATGCCTTATAACTGTACGAGTAAAGGTAGGGCCACCAAACTTGGTACACAGGTCCACCCTGTGACCTTAAATATGACTGTGGTTTTGGGATTGCACGGTCAAAGGTCAACATCAACATGGCTTATGAAGTATATCTCAACAACAAAGAACGCTAGGATCACCAAACCTGGTACACAGGTTCACGCTGAGACCATAACCTCTGACTACAGGTTTGGGGTAAAAGGTCAAGGTTGGCACTCCCTATGATCTCTTACTATAGAATGTGTAAAGCTCTCTAGGGTCACCATACTTGCTGCACAGGTTCACCTCAGGATCCGGACCTACAACTATGGGTTGTATACTTTGTTGTATATTAGTGGATGATGGGCTTATTATAATTTGGTTCTGCCCCAGTAATTATATTGAAAAGTTGAAAACTGCTCTCCATCAGTAAGTATTGGGACCTTCAAACAAAATGGAGGTGGGGGATATTGCACTCGCCTCAGAGTGCTCTTGTGAGATAAATTTAATGAGGGTTTCCATTTTTTGGATGGGGGACTTTTCAGTCCATTTTATGTTGTTGCCAGTATAAGTTATACATTTTTTTTTCCCACAATATTTTTATTGAACCTTTTTACAAACATAACACAAACAATCAAACACTAACACTAAAGTAATTAAAAAAAAAAAAAAAAAAAGTACTAAAAAACATCAACAACCACTAACAAAGGCAGGTCTTCAACAATGCTCCTCTATTTAGTCTAGGCAATCCATTACGTAAGTATACATACTGTACATTCACCAGTTTGGAATTTACAAGGTCCACACACATCATTCACCTTCTTCTTCAAAAGTTATGTTTAAATTCTTTACATAATCAAACAGTGAAAGGTCTCCATATATTCTCAAACACAATTTCCTTTGATTTCAGTATGTATGTTATTCTTTCTAGTGGAAGGTTTGTTAACATCTGTCTTAACCACTGAGTCACATCTGGTCTATGAGTCTTTTTCCACAATAGTGCAATACATTTTTTGGCGTTGAGCAAACTGAGGTCTATGAATGCTCTCTCACTCTTGTTAAAGTTATGCTTTTCTGGATAAAGACCCAACAAAAACAGTTTAGGATTCAATATGATTTGTTTTGAAATTATTTTTTCAATTGTTACCCTCACCTCTTCCCAAAACATTCTAATTTTTCTACATTCCCATAAACAATGAAATAGGGTTCCTTTACTTTCCATACATTTTGTGCACGTATCTGGTATGTTTTTGTTATATCTATTTAACTCCACCGGTGTAACATCCATCCATCCGCATTAACCATTTAAAATGTATCAATTTAAGACGTACATTTATTGATTTGGTTTGAGCTTCTGTACAAGCCAATTCCCATTGTTCCTCTGAAATTTCAGTTTGCAGGTCTTCTTTCCAATAATTCAATCTTTTCTGTGAGTTTTCACTTGAGGATAATGTCAATGAGTTATAAAACTCTGAAATAATACCCTTTCTCCTACTATCTTTCATCAAGATTTTTTCCAAGGATGAATAAGTAGGTCGGATGAGAGCATTATTTTGATTTGATCGAATAAAGTTCCTAAGCTGAAGATATTTTAAAAAATATGTTCTATTAAGATTAAATTTGATCCTCAGTTCTTCAAAAGACATTATCTGAACCTGACGAATATAAGTCTCGAATCTTTTGAATCCCTTTTAAATTCCATACTTTAAATACAGCATCCGCTCTCCCTGGTTTAAAATATTGATTACCCCATATTGGGCTAAATTGTGACAATAAGTGTGGTTCTTTTAGATATTTTTTGGTTTCACACCATATTTTGATCATATGCGTTACAAATGGATTTTTAACTTGTTTCTGTAATTTTTTTGCTGAGTCTGAGTATATGAATATGGGAAGAGGTAAAGGTAAATTGTATGATTCCATTTCAGTCCAGTGAGGGAGATCATTTGATGAAAAATAATATGTCATAGACCTCAGTTGTGCTGACCAGTAATACAACATAAAGTTTGGACATTTCAAACCTCCACGATCAAATGGTAAATATAGTAAGGACAGACGTAATCTAGCCTTCCTATTGTTCCATATAAATTCCACTAACTTTTTTTTAATTCTTGAGAATAGATCTGAAGGTGGTGGTAAAGGAATGTATTGAAATAAATAAAGCATTTTTGGTAAGATATTACTTTTAAGTATATTAATTCTCCCGATCATCGACATTGGTAGTGACATCCATCTCTGAAGTAACTCATTAATGTCTGTCATTAAGGCTTCATAGTTGGCACTGGCGACTGATTCTAGCTTAGGCAAAATTTGAATTCCTAAATATTTAAACTGATTTACAACATTGAATTGATTTACCTCAGGAGCTGGGTGATTTCTCTGGGTCTCATTTAGCATTAATATTGAAGATTTAGTTTTATTTTATATCCTGATATTTCCTCAAAATTCTTTATTAAATTCAACAAAGTCAGCATTGATTTTTTTAAGATTCGACATGACCAAAATATGTCATCGGCATACAGGGAGTTTTTATGTTCTGTTGGTCCTATTTTAATTCCATATATTTGTGGATGTAAACGTACTGCCATCGCTAAAGGTTCAATTGCCATAGTAAACAGTAAAGGTGAAAGTGGACAGCCTTGTCGACATCCTCTATTGATTTTTATTGATTTTGAGATATTGCTGTTTGTTAGGATTTCTGCTGTAGCATTATTGTATATTATCTGAACCCATTTTATGAAATTATTTCCAAATCCAAACCTTTGTAGGACTTCAAAAAGAAAGGGCCATTCGACCCTATCAAAGGCCTTTTCAGCATCCAATGATAGGAGAGCTGTATCCGGTGCTTCTTTATTAGAATAGATAATATTAAATAGTCTTCTTACATTATGGAAGCCTTGTCTTCCCTTTATAAAGCCATTCTGATCTCGGTTAATAATATTTGGTAATATTTCTTGTAGTTGTCTTGCTAAAATTTTACAGATTATCTTAAGGTCAGCATTTAATAGGCTTATTGGTCTCATATTTTCACATTTATTAGAGGGTTTACCTGGTTTTGGCAACAGTATAATTAAGGCATTATTCATGTATAGTGGTAAATTACTATTTTGAAATGCTTCTAAAACCATTTCCAACAATGGTTTTATTAATTTATTCTTAAATTTTTTATAGAGGTCAACTGGAAAACCATCTGGTCCTGCACTTTTTCCTGATTTCATATCATCAATGGCTAGCCCAACTTCTTCTTGACTAATTTCAGACTCCAGTAACTCCCCGTTTTCATTTGGAATACACGGTATAGATAATCCGTCCAAAAACCCATTTAGTTTTGTTAAGTCAGTTTCATTTTTTGTATCATATAGTTTTTCATTATAATCTCTAAAGGCACTGTTAATTTCTAAAGGATCTACAACTGCCTGTCTGTTACTTATAATACTGGTAATTGGTGTTTTAAATTCTAATTGTTTAATCTGCCATGCCAATAATTTCCCTGATTTTTCACCTTGTTCATAAAAAGATTGCTTCAATCTTAGAAGACTCGAAGCAGCTCTATTCGCTGATTTTTTGTCATATTCAGCTCTCAGAATCAGTAATTCGTTCTCTAACTTTGGGTCACTTCCTGCATACACTTTTTCTTGGAGAATTTTTATTTTATGTTCCAATTGGACTCTCTCCTCTCGAGTCTTCTTAGATTTTGAACCTGTATAACTAATAATATGCCCCCTAATAAAAGCTTTGAAAGCCTCCCACTTTATACATGCTGATGTTTGTGTAGTATTGATATCAAAGAACTCATCTGTTTTTCTATGTACTTAACAAATTCCTCATCCTGAAGCCATTTATGCTGAAATTGCCACCTACCTGGTTCCTTTGTCAATTTCTTATCTACATATATTAAACAGCAGGGTGCATGATCAGAGATCACAGTGTTATCATAGAAACAGTTTTGAATCTTGGACCTTAATTCTGTGGAGATCAAAAAATAGTCAATACATGAGAATGTCTTGTAGGTATTAGAATAACAAGAGTAGGCTTTAACTTGCGGTTTCATTTCTCTCCATATATCTAGCAATCTCAATTCTTTCATAAAATGATTAATGATCATCCTGCATCCATTGTGCGTCCAGTCCAGTCCTGTTGATCTATCTATACTGGGATTCAATGTACAATTAAAATCCCCTGCTATTATATGTTGCCCTGTAAGTGATGATAAAATAAATAAATTGGCAAAGAAGTTTTGATCATCTATATTGGGACCGTATAAGTTCACCAAATTTATATTTTCTAATAACAAAGATCCTTGGATGATTAGGTATCTTCCTAATTTGTCTCCAATTACATTTTTCACTTGAAATGGGACTGTTTTGTGTATGAGAGTCATAACTCCCCTAGCTCGAGATGAAAATGATGAGGTGAGTACACTTCCCTGCCATCTTTTTTTAATTCTTTTTACATCCTCCTCTATTAGATGAGTTTCTTGTAAAAACACAATTTTTGAACCTATGTCTTTTATTTTATTCATAACTTGTTTAAGTTTTTTTTAAATTTTGTAGACTTCTGCAATTCCATGAAGTTAAATTAAGATTAACGCTTTGGTCTATGATCAATAAGGAGTTTGGGATTACCTCGCAATGTAAACATGCTCATACAGAGAAGCAAAAACATGAGTGGTTGAACATTGATCCTACAAACTACACACAAACAAATTCCCCCTTCCCACATTCGTGGTAATCCCCCCCAAAATCAAAAAAAAAAATTCTGTCTCCCGCTATAGCTATTGACTGCGCCTCACTCACAAGGATCAGACAAAACCACTCTTTCTTTCTCCTCTCAATCACCCTGACTCTACTGCTTTTAATGACATAACTTTAACTCTCTTCTGTAGTTTTCCAACTTAACTCCAAAATTTTATAGCAACTTTGTACATCATAGTTTTTTTGTTTTTTTTTAAACAATACAATCTGTATTTTGTGAACTTGCTCTTTGCTTCAGATCAGTCAGATGCCTGTGCAAATGCTTAAATATTCTACCTTATATCTTATTTATGCTTCATACTTAGCTTCCACCAGTCTCTTCTTGGATCTTCTTGATGAGCTCCTGCGCCTCCTGTGGGGTCTTGAAGGTGTGGGTTCTGCCCTTATATGTGGCCAGCAGTCTTGCAGGATAAATCACTCCGTGACGAATCCCAAGGTTGCGCAGCTCTTTACGGGCGGGGTCAAACTGTTTCCTTAATTGTTGGATTCCTGTGGCCAAATCTGGGTAGAACCGCACCTGTTGATCCTGGTATTTAATTTCTCCTTTGGCTCGCGCCGCGTTGGAGATCGTCATCTTGTCTCTATAGCTGAGTAACTTCATAATCAGCGTCCTCGGTGGTACCTTATTATCTCTCAGTGGGCCAATTCGGTGGGCGCTTTCCAGAGCGACCGATGACTGCAGCTCCGCGTTGTTCAGCGCTTCTGGAATCCACTTTTCCAAAAAGGAACATGAGTCCCGCCCCTCCGTGCCCTCCGGGAGACCCACCAGCTTCAGATTGTTCCGTCTCGACCGGGATTCTAAATCCAGGACATTATCTTCCAGACGTTTATTGTTTAATTCCAATGTGCGCTCCTTTAATTGTAGGCTGGTGACGTCATCCTCAGCGCTGGAAATTCGGAGCTCCACCTGCGACACTTGTTCCATACAGTCGCTTAATTCCTTTCTCAATCCCTCTATCGCTGCTATAATCCCATCAAACTTAGTAGAGAAGTTTGCTCTCATTGAACTAATGGCAGTGAGCACCGCACCTGTGCCGTCGCCAGCAGTCACCGCTCCTCCGCTAGCTTGCTCCGCCATATCTGGGGATTTTTCTGCTTCGTCACGGACGTGAAAGTCCGTTAACTTGGACAGTTTCGGCGGTTCAGTTTTTCCTCCACCTGATTTCCCAGCCTTAGGCTTTACCGGCATATCCTCGCCCAAATGCTGGGATAGGTTTTGTTCCAGTTGAGAGGGTTATTTGCCGATTTTTTTATTTTTAAGAGCAGAGTAGAGTGAAGCACGTCCACCTACGTGGCGGCCATAACCGGAAGTCAAGTTCTACATTTTTGATTGGATTGACTTAAAATTTACACAGAAACTTCAGCTCGTCAATACCTGGGATGAGTTTGATTTTGACGTACATCTAATGAGGGGTTAATCAGCAAAGTTGAACATCTAAAAGGACTTGAGTATTAACTTTTTTCCTATTGAAAAATATGCTAATTCTTTTAGCTACATGCCAGGTTTGTGTAGGATGTGTAGACCTGTAGCGATAATGGCTAACATGATTAATCAATTGATATGAAAAAACAACCACTATAAGTTTTCTGGCCATGATAAGTCGCTGTTGATGTGTGCATTTCTTTACATAATCCACCAACATTCCAGCTAGTCGCGCTGCTTCTGTCCCTCTGCATGCTGCCCATGGGAGGCAGGGCTTATGCTCACAGCAGCTGGGGACAGCTGGAAAAGTGAAGTTAAGTGACGAGCTGAATGGTCCGCTCACTATTTAAAGATTGTCCCGACTGAGTCTAAAAGTCTGCTCCTTTCGAACGGCATGGTTGCTCTGCGCAGCGAAGCCCTCAGTTTTTGCCTGATTGAAAAGGTTGGCTTCACCTTGATCTGTTACTCGTGTAACAGCCATGTTTATGTTTGTATAATTGGTGCGACAGTTCTTACTGTCATTACCGGCTGTATTAGAGAACTACTACTAGGAAAACCCCCCAACTCCAAATAGATTGTAAAGTCCATGAAGTTGAAGCATTCACTATGTAGTTCAGCCACTACTATGTAGTGTAAACAAACCAACGGCCCTTACCGATGACATAAAACCACATGTCTCGGTCGTCCGTGGCAACATATAAACACTAGTGGCCCAAAAATTGTCATTGTCTTGGTTTATTTTATTTATTTATGGTTTATTTATTTAGGATATTTTAAATATTTTTTTCTGCTTTTCTATTCCAGTGTTTAATATTGTTCATAAATAAAAGTTCAAAACTCTTGAAAGGTTGTACATAGATTGTTGTCATTATATCACTATCATCATCATCATAGCAGTCTGTCGGTGGCGACAATGACTGTTTCATTTAGGTCTGATCAGATTCCTTCATGCAGCTCTGTCCTTCGCCCTCCGCTGCCAGGAACCTATATCCTGGGCAAAAAATGGTATTCATGACGTCAGTGATAATATCGCATATCACAATAATTTGGGGGAACATTTATCATCCATCAAAATTTGCTATTGTTACAGGCTTAGGGATGTGTGGGGTATATGTGAGCTTGCTCACTAAGGTTCTTACATTCTCACAAGTAACTAGTTTAACTAGGGGCAGGAATCTCTAGCCACCTCATGATTAAATTCCTTTATGATTCAGAGGGCTGTGATGCAATAATAACTGTTACAATTACATCTTGATGCATGTTTTTTTTCTTTGTGACTACTTGTGTTACAGCCCATTTTTCAGGGCCAGGGCCAGAATACCCTATTTCTGCCTGGGATCATTTAGGCCCGTCTCGGCCCCTATGCAAAGGTATGCGAACCTAGTCACTTTCACCCTTTTCTTGGGCAAGGTAGACATTTACCTGGTCTCTTCTGCTCACGGCAAGACAGACCTCCACTTCATGTCCCAGGCTGGGATTTGAACTCATGACACTATGATCCCCACACCTCCTGCTCTAGCACTGAGCCAGAGAGGAATTCCTCCCTAGCAACTTGGCTAGGAGTAGGGGTATACCCTAATGGTGTCATGACCTGCACCACTGACCAATCACCCATGGAGGGGTAGTGTTTCCTCTGGCTTAAAGACCTTGGCGTGGTGGTAACATATTTTTCCGTGTGTGTGTGTGGGGGGGCAGAAAACACATATGTATGAATATGCTAATTTTATATTTATTTCTTTTTTTAAAATTTTGCACTGTAACTTTGCATATAATAATAATGCATCAGATTTACAGTGGGGCAAAAAAGTATTTAGTCAGCCACCAATTGTGCAAGTTCTCCCACTTAAAAGATGAGAGAGGTCTCCAATTTTCATCATCGGTATGCCTCAACTATGAGAGACAAAATGAGAAAAAAAAAATCCAGAAAATCACATTGAAGGATTTTTAAAGAATTTATTGGCAAATTATGGTGGAAAATAAGTATTTGGTTACCTACAAACAAACAAGATTTCTGGCTCTCACAGACCTGTAACTTCTTCTTTAAGACGCTCCTCTGTCCTCCACTCGTTACCTGTATTAATGGCACCTGTTTGAACTCTTTATCAGTATAAAAGACACCTGTCCACAACCTCAAACAGTCAGACTCCAAACTCCGCTATGGCCAAGACCAAAGAGCTGTCAAAGGACACCAGAAACAAAATCGTAGACCTGCACCAGGCTGGGAAGACTGAATCTGCAATAGGTAAGCAGCTTGGTGTGAAGAAATCAACTGTGGGAGCAATTATTAGAAAATGGAAGACATCAAGACCACTGATAATCTCCCTCGATCTGGAGCTCCACGCAAGAGCTCACCCCGTGGGGTCAAAATGATCACGAGAACGGTGAGCAAAAATCCCAGAACCACATGGGGGGGTCCTAGTGAATGACCTGCAGAGAGCTGGGACCAAAGTAACAAAGGCTACCATCAGTAACACACTACGCCGCCAGGGACTCAAATCCTGCCGTGTCAGACGTGTCCCCCACTTAAGCCAGTGCATGTCCAGGCCCGTCTGAAGTTTGCTAGAGAGCATTTGGATGATCCAGAAGAGGATTGGGAGAATGTCATATGGTCAGATGAAACCAAAATAGAACTTTTTGGTAAAAACTCAACTTGTCGTGTTTGGAGGAGAAAGAATGCTGAGTTGCATCCAAAGAACACCATACCTACTGTGAAGCATGGGGGTGAAAACATCATGCTTTGGGGCTGTTTTTCTGCAAAGGGACCAGGATGACTGATCCGTGTAAAGGAAAGAATGAATGGGGCCATGTATCATGAGATTTTGAGTGAAAACCTCCTTCCGTCAGCAAGGGCATTGAAGATGAAACGTGGCTGGGTCTTTCAGCATGACGATGATCCCAAACACACCGCCCGGGCAACAAAGGAGTGGCTTCGTAAGAAGCATTTCAAGGTCCTGGAGTGGCCTAGCCAGTCTCCAGATCTCAACCCCATAGAAAATGTTTGGAGGGAGTTGAAAGTCCATGTTGCCCACGACAGCCCCAAAACATCACTGCATAGAGATCTGCATGGAGGAATGGGCCAAAATACCAGCAACAGTGTGTGAAAACCTTGTGAAGACTTACAGAAAACGTTTGACCTCTGTCATTGCCAACAAAGGGTATATAACAAAGTACTGAGATGAACTTTTGTTATTGACCAAATACTTATTTTCCACCATAATTTGCAAATAAATTCTTTAAAAATCAGACAATGTGATTTTGTGGATTTTTTTTCCACATTTTGTCTCTCATAGTTGAGGTATAGCTATGATGAAAATTGGAGACTTCTCTCATCTTTTAAGTGGGAGAACTTGCACAATTGGTGGCTGACTAAATACTTTTTTGCCCCACTGTATATAGTGCTTTATCATAGACACTCAAAGACGCTTTTTACAGATACGTTATTCATTCGCTCCAGACAGACGATGGTAGTGGTAAGCTACTACTGTAACCACAGCTGCCCTGGGGCAGGCTGATGGAAACGTGGCTGCCAATCCGGGTCAACGGCCTCTCCAGCCACCACCGAACATTTATGGGTGCTTTCATTTATTAGGGGTCCAATGTGTGACATTGGTGGCAAAATTTAAAATTGAGCAAATCTGCACATGAAATTGACTAATCACTATCCAATTGTGTCAGGTTTATGAAACTATTAACTATTTTCGTAACGGCATTCGCGTTCAGGAACTCTTGAGGATGAGAGCTCACTTTAACTACTTGTAAATGGGGACGTAAATGGGACACTCGGGCTTTTGTTTCCCCGTGTGCCAATGCACTTTGCAATGGCACACGTTTTACACGAAACAACTTCAACACTTCGGTATTTTTCACGCATCAAAACTCATCAACAGCTACATTTTCATGACATATTAAGATGTGATAACGTGTATACATACCTTCAAATTCTCCCTGTTTGTTGGATAAGACGTAAAATCACAAAAGGCGTAAAAGCGGGACACGGAAGTTTGGACCTTCGATAACTTCAATATAAAGTGGCCACGGTTAATCCTCTCCACATGGGTTGAGCACATCCGGGGTAGAGAAAATAAAAGGACTTTCCCAGGGCGGTCACCTCGCCAGACGGGGCTGCGCGCGGCCGACCAAGATCGAAGACGTAAATTTTTTAAAGGACACCATATTCGATGTGTCATAAATGTTTGAGATTTTATTGAAATATTCTACATCTGAGCTTCACTAAGACTGATCTCCTTTTTATGTGTATGGTTTGGAATTTGAAAGGTGCAAAGTGAAAAGCATCAGCACTTCCTTTTTTCTTGTTACTTTACCAAATAACTTGTATGTTGCTGCGTAAATTCGGGGACACGGAAATTTACGTCGTACGAGTAAATTTGCAGGGGTCGCCGTACAAAAACCATAGATCAGATCACATTGGGGAATGTTTTATTTTGAATTTGCATTACAACTCTGTTATCTCTTGCATAAATGAGTAGAAAGAGTTACTCAGAGACCCCTTTCAGGTACTTTGAAATTGATGCGATTGTCATGTCACACAAAAACTGGGAAAAATGAGGGGACACGACCAATAGTTTCGATTCTGACGGCAAAATCAATGATTTTTTTTAAAAAATTGCAATGCAAGTCTGAAACTCTTTTATGTTCCCTTGCATATTATAAAAACGAAACCGACATCTGCAAATTACAGAAAAAGAGAGAGCGCTTGAAAGTCGGATACCCCTGATATAGTGCACTGGACCCCAAATAAATGGAATCACCCACATACACATTCATACCTAGTGTTATGGACACTGGAGGCAAGGTGGGTAAAGTGTCTTGCCCAGGGACACAACGGCAGGATATCTGGGGAGAGCGTGATTTGAACCCAAAACCATCCGGTTATTGGACAACCCGCTGTACCTCCTGAGCCACTGTCGTGCATATGGATCTTACAATTTGAAGTATTGTACAACCAAGGCATGAATGTTGGAATATTGGGCCATTTGGGGTCTCACCCAGACGTCCTGTATTTGGGCTTTTTACTGGTGTCATCCTTCTCTTCTTCCTCTGCTCTCACCTCTCCTGGATCCTCTGCCTGAATACTTTACTCTCCTTGGCTCCTCTCTTCTGTCTTATCTTGCCCTCTCTGAGCTCTGTCTAATTCAGCTTCTCTCTCAGTCTATGGTGGTATACAAGCAGGTTAGAATATATCAAGTGCCATGTAAATTAAAGGAGACAACCAAAAAATTTCTAGTTAAGGGTACAAAGAGCACCCACTTAAAACTTGAGTAATGACTTCAGTCTTGAAGGTTTGAGGTTTTTCTCCAAAATTTATAACAATTTTCTTATAGTTTTCTACTTTTCTCTGTAAATTTATCTAAATTTGAAACCATTTTCCTCAAATTTGTAATTTCCTCTTGTAAAACTGACTTTTCTTGTACATTTGAAACTTTTATTATAAATTTGTGGATTATTTTATGGCTTATTTTTTTCTGTTTTTTTTAAATAAATTTGAAACAGACTATGGTATTTTTTGGTATTTTTTTGGCAGCACGGTGGTGCAGGGTTAGCACTGTTGCCTAACAGCTAGAAGGTTCCAGGTTTGAATCCCCAGGCTGGCAGGGGTAGGAACCTTTCTGTGTGGAGTTTGCATGTTCTCCCTGTGCTGCGTGGGTTTACTCCGGGGGCTCCGGTTTCCTCCCACAATCCAAAGGCATGCATGTTAGGTTAATTGGTTGTTCTAAATTGTCCCTAGATATCTGTCTCCTATAGGCCCTTAGAATAGAGGGTTAGTACTAGTGAAGCGCTTTGAGTGGTCTTTGAGACTAGAAAAGCGCTGTATAAGTGCAGGTCCTTATCCCTTACTTTTTCCTTATAACAATTTATATTTTTGACCATAACTTTGCAGTCAGAACAGAACAATAATTTAACTCTCATTTAAATTGACTTAAATGACCGAGGATGTCGTTATTTCTGTTATAATATTTCTATATATTTATGGTTTTTTTTTTAGAAATCTCCTCACTGCCAAGAAAAACCTCCCTTATTTTGAAATCCAAATGCTGGCGCGTTTAGTTTGTCTGAAGGCTGCTGACGGATTAAAGTCAGTGACTTTGTGAATTTCGGTCATCTTAACTTGCCAGGTACATAATTGGGAACATAACTTAATATTGTAGTGGTTGGTGGAATATATCCTCAGCAATTCAGTAGTCCCCCTTGCCTTTCCCTTCATATGAAGCCGGCTGCATTTAAATTCTAACCACATCTCTTAGCTAAGCGACTCTTCCGTTATTGCTCCTGTTTCCAGCAGGTTAAAACCATGACAAACGCCTCCAGTGCTTACATACCTCTTATGATTTTTTTTCTGCATTTAAAGTACTTTAATAAACTCATGTGTCTGTCGGACAGTCAAGCCTTATGCTGCATTTCCCCTCTAGTCTGCCTTTATCAGCGTATGCTTTGGACGAGCCTGGCACGCACGCGGCGCTGTACGTGCTCACTTTTTTCATCTACCCAGGCCAAGCGGTTGATGCTTGCACACAGCCATCATTTGTAGTTTCACTCCCACTCAATAGGTAGCGCCAAGGTGCTGATGCGCCAGGATTTTCACCAATGAAGAAACGGCGGACTTCTTCACAAAGTTTGACTTCCTGGTTTTCACTCCTTTTCCACAAAGATGCTGCTGCCACTAGCGAGACACTGCCTGCTGACTGAGTGGAAAGCTTGCGCGGGCAGGGCACTTCTAAACTCTGCGGAGATGACGGCCACGCGTGTTGTTTGTGTGTGCTTGTGGAAAGTCATTGTTTCATATATTTTTCTTAAATTCATATCTCCTTCTTGGCGCGGCTGGCCGCCACCAAGAAATGTTCCCAGAGGAAACCCTGGAGGGGGTCATCACATTTCCCCCCCTTAAGGGAGTGGTGCAGGTGTCCAATCCCGGATCAGCCCCCATTTTCTGTTACGACCCATTTTTCTGGGCCAAGGCCAGAATAGCCTATTTCTGCCTGGGATCATTTAGGTCCGTCTCAGCCCCTATGCCAAGGTATACGAACCTAGTCACGTTCACCCTCTCTGGCCTTGGCCCAGAAAATGGGTTGTAACAGAAAAAGGGGGGCTCGTCCGGGATTGAACAATTGTACTATTCCCTTAAGGAGGGAGGTGTTACGGCCCCTCATCCATGGGTAATTGGTCAGTGGTGCAGGTCATGACAGAAAATGGGGGCTCGACTGGGATTGAACACCTGCACCACTTCCTTAAAGGGGGAGGTGTGACGACCCCCTCCATGGGTAATTGGTTAGTGGTGCAGGTCATGACACCATTAGGGTATGCCCTCACTCCTAGCCGGGTTGCTAGGGAGGAATTCCTCTCTGGCTCAGTGCTAGAGCAGGAGGTGTGGGGATCATGGTGTCATGAGTTCAAATCCCAGCCTGGGACATGAGGTGGAGGTCTGCCTTGCCGTGAGCAGAAGAGACCAGGTGAATGTCTACCTTGCCCAAGAAAAAGGGTGAAAGTGACTTGGCAAGATGGACCTAAATGATCCCAGGCAGAAATAGGCTATTTTGGTCTTGGCCCAGAAAAATGGGCCGTAACAGAAAAGCCTTTCACCCTCATGGGTCGTAACACCTGGTTCTTTGAAAGTCAAGTGTTTGTAATGACCCATAATTAATTTACTATCAATATCTTTTATTGATAAAAAAAAAAATAAAATGTTGCATTGAACCAGCATATAGCCCACTACAGGTACTATAGTGCCTGTTGCTTTCTCTTTAGCACTGGCATAGAGGGACATGGGTTGCTGCTGAACTCTGGACATTTCCGAATCGATCCTTTGACATTTGTGACTCAAGTCAGAACTTTTAACATGCAGGGATGCAACCAAAAAAAAAGAAGTTCCCCCACCCCTGAGTTTTAGGTTGGCTCAGGCTGGCTGTGAACAGATATTTCATTAAGACCTTTATGAAATACAGTATGCCAGTATGTTGGGGGAAAAAGAAAATGAATCTTCTTCTTTTGGCTGCTCCCTCAAGGGGTCACCACAGCAGATCACCTGCCTCCATCTCACCCTATCCCTTGCATCTTTCTCTGTAACACCAACCCTCTCTATTAGGGGTGGGAATTGCGAGAGATCTCACGATTCGATTTGGGTCACGATTCGAACCTATCACGATTCAACTATAATCGCTATATCACGATAATCAAGTATCACGGTCTCATATATATCAATTTTTTTTTCACCTTATTCAACCTCAAATCATGTCCCAAAGTAAAACTGTTAACACCTCTTTCATATAATAAACTATTCTCGGGGCTTCATTTTCTGCAGAGACATGTCTTTGCACACAGGGAAGGTGGTGGGCAGTGTTTGGAATTGACTCCCACTCCAGATACGTCTAGCTGACTCTGGACTCTTGTAAAAAGCAGCTGAAAACTTTTTAACGAGGATTTCCATTGAGTTTCAACTGCATTTTAATGGTAAGTCTGATATTTTTAAATAATTTTAATTTTGTGTATTTTTAAAAAGATTTTTATCTATCAACTTTCTTTTATTCGATTTTATTGTACAGCGCTTCGTGACTATATGCCTTTGAAAAGCGCTTTATAAATAAACTTTACTTCCTTGGTGATCGGAGAAAAAGCTCCACGTGGTATCTCTTTAGCTTAGCTGTTGCTAATGCTGCTCCGAGACTTGTGTGGCCCGCTGTATTCCGAGTGCCTTTTCTTTTTTTTATGCAGCGCTTCTTGCGGGTTGTGTGTCATGTCAAGGTCTTACCTCCCATCGTTGTTATAAAATTCAAAAAAGGCACGACATTTGAGCTAACTTTGCGCTAACTGCTTCCTAACTTTCAAAGCTGGCTGCAAATCTCTGAGACAAGCTATGACTTCACTTGACTGGATATTTGTGTTGTGCCATTTAGTGGACTGAAAACGCTTTTGATTAACTGTTAACCCAAAAGTATATGTGTGTGCATTTTTTTTTTTTAAATAAAAGACCGATCTGTGTGTTTATGGATCGATGCATTGTCGCCAGTGCCAAGTATCATGATCCATCACTGAATCAATCTTTTTTCCCATCTCTACTCTCCATGTCCTCCTTCAGTACATCTGTGAATCTTCTGTGGTTCTCCTCGTTTCCTCTTGCCTGGCAGCTCCATCTTCAATATCCTTTGTCCCATATATCCACTATCTCTCCTCTGCACATGTCCAAACCATCTTAGCCTTGCCTCTCTTTGTCTCCAAACCGCTCAACCTGAGCTGTCCCTCTGATATACAGTATATTTTTTAATTTTTTTAAAATTTTGTATACTTTATTAATCCCAGAAATTCAGGGCATCCACATGGATGGATGAGGCAGCCACAGTGCGGCGCCAATCCCTTCACCATTCACACACACATTCACACCTAGGGCCACTTGAGTCTCCAGTTAACCTAACTTGCATGTTTTTTTTCCTGTGGGAGGAAACCGGAGTACCTGGGGTAAACCCACACAGACACAGGGAGAACATGCAAACTCCACACAGAAGGGGTGATTGGGGGTGGGATTGAACCCACGACCTTCTTATTGTGCTGCCACAGTGCTAACCACTGCACCACTGAGCTGCCCAATACATACTCATTTCTTTTTTTTCCCACAATATTTTTTATTGAACTTTTTTTTTTTTTTTTACAAACACAGCACACACAGTCAGACACTAACACAAAAGTAATTTAAAAATTAAAAAGAAAATAACAAAATAACAAAAAAAAAGTGTAATAAAAACAGTAACAGCCATTAACAAAAACAAGTCAACAACAATGCTCCTCTGTTTAGTCTAGGTAATCTATTACATAAGAATACATAATATACATTCATCAACTTGGAATTTGCAAGGTCCACACATATCATTCACCTTCTTCAGAAGTTATGTTTAATTTCTTTACATAATCAATGAAAGGTCTCCATATATTCTCAAACACATTTTCCTTTGATTTCAGTATATATGTTATTCTTTCTAGTGGAAGGTTTGTTAACATCTGTCTTAACCACTGAGTCACATCTGGTCTATGAGTCTTTTTCCACAGTAGTGCAATACATTTTTTGGCATTAAGCAAACTGAGGTCTATGAATGCTCTTTCACTCTTATTAAAGTTATGTTTTTCTGGATACAGACCCAACAAAAACAGTTTAGGGTTCAATGTGATTTGTTTTGAAATTATTTTTTCAATTGTTACCCTCACCTCTTCCCAAAACATTCTGATTTTTCTACATTCCCATAAACAGGGAAATAGGGTTCCTTTACTTTCCATACATTTTGTGCACGTATCTGGTATGTTTTTGTTATATCTATTTAATTCCACTGGTGTAACATACATCCGCATTAACCATTTAAAATGTATCAGTTTAAGGCGTACATTTAATGATTTGGTTTGAGCTCCTGCACAAGCCATTTTCAATTTGCAGGTCTTCTTTCCAGTCATTCAGTCTTTTCTGTGAGTTTTCACTTGAGAATAGTGTCATTGAGTTGTAAAACTCTGAAATAATACCCTTTCTCTTACTATCTTTCATCAAAATTTTTTCCAAAGTTGAATAAGTAGGTTGGGTGAGAGCATTATTTTGATTTGAACGAATAAAATTTCTAAGCTGAAGATATTTAAAAAAGTGTGTTCTATTAAGATTGAATTTAATCCTCAGTTCTTCAAAAGACATTGTTATCTGAGCGTGACAAATATAAGTCTTGAATCTTTTGAATCCCTTTTAAATTCCATACTTTAAATACAATATCCGCTCTCCCTGGTGTAAAATATTGATTACCCCATATTGGGCTAAATTGTGACAGTGAGTGTGGTTCTTTTAAATATTTTTTAGTTTCACACCATATTTTGATCATGTGCTTTACTATTGGATTTTTAACTTGTTTCTGTAATTTTTTTTTTTCCACAATATCTTTATTGAACCTTTTTTTTTTTTTAACAAACATGATACAAACAATCAGACACTAACACTAAAGTACTACAAAAAAAAAATGCACTAAAAACACCAACAACCACCAACAAAATCAAGTCTTCAACAATGCTCCTCTGTTTAGTCTAGACAATCCAATACATAAGTATACATATTATGTTCACCAGTTTGGAATTTACAAGGTCCACACACATCATTCACCTTCTTCTTCAAGAGTTATGTTTAAATTTTTTACATAATCAATAAAAGGTCTCCATATATTCTCAAACACAATTTCCTTTGATTTTAGTATATATGTTATTCTTTCTAATGGAAGGTTTGTTAACATCTGTCTTAACCACTGAGTCACATCTGGTCTATGAGTCTTTTTCCATAATAGTGCAATACATTTTTTGGCATTAAGCAAACTGAGGTCTATGAATGTTCTTTCACTTTTATTAAAATTATGCTTTTCTGGGTACAGACCCAACAAAAACAGTTTAGGATTCAATATGATTTGTTTTGAGATTATTTTTTTCAATTGTTACCCTCACCTCTTCCCAAAACATTCTTATTAATCTACATTCCCATAAACAATGAAATAGGGTTCCTTTACTTTCCATGCATTTTGTGCATGTATCTGGTATATTTTTGTTATATCTATTTAACTCCACTGGTGTAACATACATCCGCATTAACCATTTGAAATGTATCAATTTAAGGCGTGCATTTATTGATTTGGTTTGAGCTTCTGTACAAGCCAATTCCCATTGTTCCTCTGAAATTTCAATTTGCAGATCTTCTTTCCAGTAGTTTAATCTTTTCAGTGAATTTTCTCTTGAAGATAGTGTCAATGAGTTATAAAACTCTGAAATAATACCCTTTCTTTTACTATCTTTCATCATCATTTTTTCCAAGGATGAATAAATAGGTCGAGTGAGAGCTTTATTTTGATTTGATCGAATAAAGTTTCTAAGTTGAAGATATTTAAAAAAATGTGTTCTATTGAGATTAAATTTGATCCTCAGCTCTTCAAAAGACATTATGTTGTCTGCACATGGCAAATATAAATCCTGAATCTTTTGTATCCCTTTTAAATTCCATACTTTAAATACAGCGTCCGCTCTCCCTGGTTTAAAATATTGATTACCCCATATTGGACTAAATTGTGACAATAACTGTGGTTCTTTTAAATAGTTTTTAGCTTCACACCATATTTTGATCATATGCTTTACAAATGGATTTTTAACTTGTTTTTGTAATTTTTTTGCCGAATCTGAGTATATGAATATGGGAAGAGGTAAAGGTAAATTGTATGATTCCATTTCAGTCCAGTGAGGGAGATCATTTGATGAAAAATAATATGTCATAGACCTCAGTTGTGCCGACCAATAATACAACATAAAATTTGGACATTTCAGACCTCCACGATCAAATGGTAAATATAATAAAGACAAACGTAATCTAGCCCTCCTGTTGTTCCATATAAATTCCACTAACTTTTTTTTTATTCTTGAGAATAGATCTAAAGGTGGTGATAAGGGAATGTATTGAAATAAATAAAGTATTTTAGGTAAAATATTACTTTTAAGTATATTGATTCTCCCGATCATCGACATTGGTAGTGACATCCATCTCTGAGTTAACTCATTGATATCTGACATTAAGGCTTCATAGTTGACACTGGCGACTGATTCTAGCTTAGGCATAATTTGGATTCCTAAATATTTAAACTGATTTACAACATTGAATTGATTTAGCTCAGGGGCTGGGTAATTTCTCTGGGTCTCATTTAGCATTAATATTGAAGATTTAGTTTTATTTATTTTATATCCTGATATTTCCCCAAAATTCTTTATTAAATTCAACAAGGTTGGAATTGATTTTTTTAGATTCGACATAAACAAAATTATATCATCGGCGTACAGGGAGATTTTATGTTCTGTTGGTCCAACTTTAATTCCATATATTTGTGAATGTAAACGTATCGCTATCGCTAAAGGTTCAATTGCCATAGTAAACAGTAAAGGTGAAAGTGGACAGCCTTGTCGACATCCTCTATTGATTTTTATTGGTTTTGAAATATTGTTATTTGTTAGGATTTCTGCTGTAGCATTATTGTATATTATTTGAACCCATTTTATGAAATTATTTCCAAGTCCAAACCTTTGTAGGACTTCAAAAAGAAAGGGCCATTCAACTCTATCAAAGGCCTTTTCGGCGTCCAATGATAGGAGAGCTGTATCCGGTGCTTCTTTATTAAAATAAATAATATTAAATAGTCTTCTTACATTATGGAAGCCTTGTCTACCCTTTATAAAGCCATTCTGATCTCGATTAATAATATTTGGTAAAATTTCTTGTATTCGTCTTGCTAAAATTTTACAGATTATCTTAAGGTCGGCGTTTAATAGGCTTATTGGTCTCATATTTTCACATTTATTAGAGGGCTTACCTGGTTTTGGCAGCAGTATAATTAAGGCATTATTTATGTATGATGGTAAATTATTATTTTGAAATGCTTCTAAAACCATTTCCAAAAAAGGTTTTATTAATTTATTCTTAAATTTTTTATAAAGGTCAACTGGAAGACCATCTGGTCCTGCACTTTTTCCTGATTTCATATTATCAATGGCTAGCCCAACTTCTTCTTGACTAATTTTAGACTCCAATATCTCCCTGTTTTCATTTGGAATACACGGTATAGATAGTTCGTTCAAAAACCCATTTAGTTTTGTTAAATCAGGTTCATTTTTGGTATCATATAATTTTTCATAGTAATCTCTAAAGGCTCTATTAATTTCTAAAGGATCTATAACTACCTGTCCGTTACTTATAATACTGGTAATTGGTGTTTTAATTTCCAATTGTTTAATCTGCCATGCTAATAATTTTCCTGATTTTTCACCTTGTTCATAAAAAGATTGTTTCAATCTTAGAAGACTCGAGGCAGCTCTATTCGCTGATTTTTTGTCGTATTCAGCTCTCAAAATCAGTAATTCATTCTCCAACCTTGGGTCACTTCCTGCATACACTTTTTCCTGAAGACTTTTTATTTTATGTTCCAATTTAGCTCTCTCCTCTCGAGTCTTCTTAGATTTTGATCCTGTATAACTAATAATATGTCCCCTAATAAAAGCTTTGAAAGCCTCCCACTTTACACATGTTGATGTTTGTGTAGTATTGATGTCAAAGAACTCGTCTATCTGTTTTTCTATATACTTGACAAATTCCTCATCCTGAAGCCATTTATGCTGAAATTGCCATCTACCTGATTCCTTTGTCAATTTTTTATCTACATATATTAGACAACAGGGTGCATGATCAGAGATCACGATGTTATCATAAAAGCAGTTTTGAATCTTGGACCTTAATTCTGTGGAAATCAAAAAATAATCAATACGTGAGAATGTCTTGTAGGTACTGGAATAACAAGAATAGGCTTTAACTTGTGGTTTCATTTCTCTCCATATATCTAACAATCTCAATTCTTTCATAAAATGATTAATAGTCATCCTACATCCAATGTGCGTACAATCCAGTCCTGTTGATCTATCCACACCTGGATTCAATGTACAATTAAAATCCCCTGCTATTATATGTTGCCCTGTAAGTGATGATAAGATGAGAAATAAATTAGCAAAGAACTTCTGATCATCTATATTGGGACCATATAAGTTCACAAGATTTATATTTTCTAATAGCAAAGAACCTTGAATGATTACATATCTTCCATATTTGTCTCCAATTACATTTTTCACTTGAAAAGGAACTGATTTATGTATGAGAGTCATAACTCCCCTGGCTCGGGATGAAAATGAAGAGGTGAATACACTTCCCTGCCATCTACTCCTAATTCTTTTAACATCCTCCTCTATCAGATGAGTTTCTTGTAAAAACACAATTCTTGAACCCATGTCCTTTATTTTATTCATAACTTGTTTAAGTTTTTTTAAATTTTGTAGACCTCTGCAATTCCATGAAGTTAAATTAAGATTAACACTTTGGTCCATGATCAATAGAGAGTTTGGGATTACCTTGCAGTGTAAACATGCTCATACAGAGAAGCAAAAACATGAGTGGTTGAACATTCATCCTACAAACTACACACAAACAAATTTCCCCTTCCCACACTTGTGGCAAACCCCCCAAAATCAAAAGAAAAATTCTGTCTCCCGATATAGCCATCGACCGTTCCACACCCACGGGGAACAGCCTAAGCCACTCCTTCTTCATCCTCCCAATCACCCTAACTCTACTGCTTTTAATGACGTAACATTAACTCTCCTCTGTAGTTTTCCAACTTAACTCCAAAATTTTTAACAACTTTGTACATCATAGTTTTTTGTTTGTTTGTTTGTTTTGTTTTTGTTTTGTTTTTTTAATATATAATACAATCTATATTTTGTAAACTTACTATTTACTTCAAGTCAGTCAGATGCCTGTGCAAATGCTTAATTATTCTACCTTATATTTTGTTCATGCTTAGCTCCCACCAGTCTCTTCTTCTTCTTTGATCTTCTTGATGAACTCCTGCGCCTCCTCTGGGGTCTTGAAGATGTGGGTTCTGCCCTCATACGTGGTCAGCAGTCTCGCAGGATAGATTACACCATGACGAATCCCAAGGTTGCGCAGCTCCTTACGTACGGGATCAAACTGCTTCCTCAATTGCTGGATTCCTGTGGCCAAATCTGGGTAGAACCGCACCTGCTGGTCCTGGTGTTTAATCTCTCCTTTAGCACGTGCAGCGTTGAAGATCTTCATCCTGTCTCTGTTGCTAAGAAACTTCATAATTAAGGTCCTCGGCGGTCCCTTATCTCTCCGTGGGCCAATACGATGTGCTTTTTCCAGAACCACTGCTGATTGCAACTCCTCGCTGCCCAGCACCTCCGGAATCCACTTTTCCAGAAAGGAACATACGTCCCGACCTTCTGATTCCTCTGGAAGACCCACCAGCCTCAAATTATTCTGTCTCGACCGAGATTCCAAATCCAAAATATTATCTTCCAGAGATTTATTTTTTTTTTCCAAAGTGCGCACCTTTAATTGAAGACGGGTGACGTCATCTTCAGCACTAGCGAGACGGAGCTCCATCTGCGCCGTTCGTTCTACACAGTCACCCAATTCCTTTCTTATTCCTTCCAACGCTGTCATAATCCCATCAAATCTAGAGGAAAAGTCCGCTCTCATTGAACTCATGGCAGCCATCAGCGCATCTGCGCCATTCCCCGCAGATATCGCACCGTTGCCAGCCTCCTCCGCCATATATGGAGTTTTGTTTGCTGCGTCACAGACCTGAAAGTCCGTTAATTTGGACTGTTTCGGCGGCTCGCTTTTTCCTTTTCCTGGTTTTCCAGCCTTAGGCTTCGCCGACATATCCTCGCCCAAATGCTGGGATACGTTCTGTCCCAAATGAGAGAGTTATTTGCCGATTTTTTTTCTCCAGGAGCAGAGCAGAGCGAGACACGTCCGTCCTACGTGGCAGCCATAACCGGAAGTCCGTTTCTGTAATTTTTTAGCCGAGTCTGAGTATATGAATAAGGGAAGAGGTAAAGATAAATTGTATGATTCCATTTCAGTCCAGTGAGGAGGATCATTTGATGAAAAATAATATGTCATAGACCTCAGTTGTGCTGACCAGTAATACAACATAAAGTTTGGACATTTCAGACCTCCACGATCAAATGGTAAGTATAGTAAGGACAAACGTAATCTAGCCTTTCTATTGTTCTGTATAAATTCCACTAACTTTTTTTTAATTCTTGAGAATAGATCTGAAGGTGGTGGTAAAGGAATGTTTTGAAATAAAGCATTTTTGGTAAGATATTACTTTTAAGTATATTAATTCTCCCGATCATCGACATTGGTAGTGACATCCATCTCTGAAGCAACTCATTAATATTTGTCATTAAGGCTTCATAGTTGGTTGGCATTGGCGACTGATTCTAGCTTAGGCAAAATTTGAATTCCTAAATATTTAAACTGATCTAAAACATTGAATTAGTTTACCTCAGGAGATGGATGATTTCTCTGGGTCTCATTTAACATTAATATTGAAGATTTTGTTTTGTTTATTTTATATCCTGATATCCCCAAAGTTCTTTATTAAATTTAACAAGGTGGGAATTGATGTTATTAAAATTCGACATAAACAAAATTATGTCATCGGCATACAGGGAGATTTTATGTTCTGTTGGTCCTACTTTAATTCCATATATTTGTGGATGTAAACGTACTGCCATCGCTAAAGGTTCAATTGCCATAGTAAACAATAAAGGTGAAAGTGGACTGCCTTGTCGACATCCTCTATTGATTTTGAGATATTGCTGTTTGTTAGGATTTCTGCTGTAGCATTATTGTATATTATCTGGACCCATTTTATGAAATTATTTCCAAGTCCAAACCTTTGTAGGACTTCAAAAAGATAGGGCCATTTGACCCTGTCAAAGGCCTTTTCGGCGTCCAGTGATAGGAGAGCTGTATCCGGTGCTTCTTTATTGGAATAAATAATATTAAATAGTCTTCTTACATTATGGAAGCCTTGTCTTCCCATTATAAAGCCATTCTGATCTCGGTTAATAATATTTGGTAATATTTCCTGTAGTCGTTTTGCTAAAATTTTACAGATTATTTTAAGATCAGCATTTAATAGGCTTATTGGTCTCATGTTTTCACATTTATTAGATGGTTTACCTGGTTTTGGCAACAGTATAATTAAGGCATTATTCATGTATAGTGGTAAATTACCATTTTGAAATGCTTCTAAAACCATTTCCAAAAGTGGTTTTATTAATTTATTCTTAAATTTTTTATAGTGGTCAACTGGAAGACCATCTGGTCCTGCTCTTTTCCCTGATTTCATATTATCAATGGCTAGCCCAACTTCTTCTTGACTAATTTTGGTATGGATAATCCACCCAAAAACCCATTTAGTTTTGTTAAGTCAGTTTCATTTTTTGTATCGTATAGTTTTTCATAATAATCTCTAAAGGCACTATTAATTTCTAAAGGATCTATAACTACCTGCCCGTTACTTATAATACTGGTAAATGGTGTTTTAGATTCTAATTGTTTAATCTGCCATGCCAATAATTTTCCTGATTTTTCACCTTGTTCATAAAAAGTTTGCTTTCATCTTAGAAGACTCGAGGCAGCTCTATTTGCTGATTTTTTTGTCATATTCAGCTTTCAGAATCAGTAATTCGTTCTCTAACTGTGGGTTACTTCTTGCATACACCTTTTCTTGAAGAATTTTTATTTTACGTTCCAATTGGACTCTCTCCTCTCGGGTCTTCTTAGATTTTGAACCTGTATAACTAATAATATGCCCCCTAATAAAAGCTTTGAAAGCCTCCCACTTTATACATGTTGTTGTTTGTGTAGTATTGATATCAAAGAACTCATCTATCTGTTTTTCTATGTACTTAACAAATTCCTCATCCTGAAGCCATTTATGTTGAAAATGCCACCTAACTGGGCCCTTTGTCAATTTCTTATCTACATATACTAGACAGCAGGGTGCATGATCAGAGATCACAATGTTATCATAGAAACAGTTTTGAATCTTGGACCTTAATTCTGTAGAGATCAAAAAGTAGTCAATACGTAGGTATTAGAATAACAAGAATAGGCTTTGACTTGTGATTTCATTTCTCTCCATATATCTAGCAATCTCAATTCTTTCATAAAATGATTAATGGTCATCCTACATCCATTGTGTGTACAATCCAGTCCTGTTGATCTATCTATACTGGGATTCAATGTACAATTAAACTCCCCTGCTATTATATGTTGCCCTGTAAGTGATGATAAAGTGAGGAATAAATTAACAAAGAAGTTTTGATCATCAATATTGGGGCCGTATAAGTTCACCAGATTTATATTTTCTAATAACAAGGATCCTTGGATAATTGGATATCTTCCAAATTTGTATCTAATTACATTTTTCGTTTGAAATGGGACTGTTTTTTGTATGAGAATCATAACTCCCCTAGCTTGGGATGAAAATGATGAGGTGAACACTTTACCTTGCCATCTTCTCTTAATTCTTTTTACATCCTCCTCTATTAGATGAGTTTCTTGTAAAAATACAATTTTTGAATCTGTCTTTTATTTTATTCATGACTTGTTTAAGTTTTTTAAGATTTTGTAGACCTCTGCAATTCCATTTAGTTAAATTAAGATTAACGCTTTGATCTATAATCAATAAGGAGTTTGAGATTACCTTGCAATATGAACATACTCTTACAGAGAAGCAAAAACATGAATGATAGAACATTCATCCTATAAACTAAACAAAAACAGATTCCCTTTCCCCACATTCGTGGTAATCCCCCCCCCCCCAAATCAGAAAATTCCGTCTCCCGTTATAGCTAGTGACTGTTCCACACCTACGAGGATTAGTCAAACCACTCTCACTTTCTCCTCTCAATCACCCTGACACTACTACTATTCTTACGACATTAACTGTCTTCTGTAGTTTTTTCAACATAACTTCAAAGTTTTATAGCAACGTTGTACATCATAACTTTTTTTTTTTAATACAGTCTGTATTTTGTAGACATGTTTATGTTTCAGATCAATCAGATGTCTGTACATATGCTTAAATGTTCTACCTTTGTCGTGTTCATGCTTAGCTCCCTCCAGTCTCCTTTTGGATCTGCTTGATGACCTCCTGCGCCTCTTGAGGGGGCTTGAAGGGGTGGGTTCTCCCCTTATATGTGACCAGCAGTCTTGCCAGATGAATTACTCTGTGACGAATCCCTAGGTTGCGCAGCTCTTTGCGTGCGGGGTCGAACTGTTTTCTCAATTGTTGTATTCCTGCAGTTAAGTCTGGATAGAACCGCACCTGTTGGTCCTGGTATTTAATTTCCCCTTTAGCTCGTGCCACATTGGTGACTGTCATCTTGTCTCTGTAGTTGAGGAACTTCATAATCAGCATCCTCGGTGGTGTCTTATTATCTCTCAGTGGGCCGATTCGGTGAGCTCTCTCTAAAACGACCGATGACTGCAGATCCGCTTCTGGAATCCACTTTTCCAAAAAGGAACACGGGTCCCATCCCTCCGTTCCCTCCGGGAGGCCCACCATCCTCAAATTATTCTGTTGCGAGCGGGATTCCAAGTCTAGGACGTTATCTTCCAGACGTTTGCATTTTAATTCCAGTGTTTGCAGTTTAGTTTGCAGGCTGGTGACGTCATCTTCAGCGCTTGAAATTTGGAGCTCCACCTGCGACACTCGCTCCATGCAGTCGTTTATTTCTTTTCTCATACCTTCTATCGCTGCTATAATCCCGTCGAATTTAGACGAAAACTCTGCTCTCATGGAGTTGATGGCAGTGAGCACTACGTTTGTCCCCTCTTCAGCAGTTCCCGCTCCGCCGCTGGCTCCCTCCTTCGCCATTGCCTCTGGAGTTTTCTCTGTTTCGCCTCGAGTGTGGAAGTGTCTTAGCTTGTGTTGTTTTGTCACGTTACCTTTTCCTCCACCTAATTTTCCAACCTTAGTCTTTACCATATCCGCGCCAAAACGCTAGGATGGGTTTTTGTTCCAATTAAGAGAGTTTTAGTAATTTTTTTTTTTATTTTCAAGAGCAGAGCAGTGTGAAACACGTCTTCCTACATGGCCGCCATGACCGGAAGTCCTCAATACATACTCATTTCTAATCCTTTCCCTCCTAGTCAATCCCAATGAAGATTTTGGCATCTTAAACTCTGCCACCTCCAGCTCTGCCTCCTGTCTTTTTGTCAGTGCCATCGTCTCCAAACCGTACATCATAGTAGATCTCACTATGTCTTGTAAGGCAGCTGGGTTGGTAGAGAGAGAGAATTGGAAGACTGAATTGGCAAGATGGCTGACACTGGAATGAGGAGTGGTTGGATGGGCTCCACTTTTAGCCTCTATATTTTCTTGCTTATCTACTTCTTACTGTTATCATGTGTCTGGACTTGCAACAAGAAGGGTTTTCCGGTCAATTCAACTAAAGGTGAATCTACAAAGCTTTATTTATATGGATATGGACATGGTTATTTCACCCTGTACTCTATCTGGTCCTCAAAAGGCCTGAGGAAAAGCGTCAAAAATAAGGCAAACATGGCTGCTAAGCAAATAACACAATATGGCAGAGGCTATACAGTTAAAGTACTGTTAGTACTGCTACTTCTAGCAAGGGGATATTCACCTTAACCCTGGACCTGCCACTATCAAACAGCAGGCCACTGGGTTAGCACAAACATCTGAGCCGGCGGATTGGTTGTTGCTGTCAGCGGCCCGGCTAATACCTGAACCAGCTGATCGGCTGCAGCTGTCAACGGCCCCGCTAACACCTGAACCACCTGAACCAGCTGATCGCCCGCTGCTGTCAACGGCCCCGCTAACATCTGAACTGGCTGATCGGTTGCTGCTGTCAACGGCCCCGCTAACACCTGAACCGGCTGATCGGCTGCAGCTGTCAACGACCCCGCAAACACCTGAACCGGCTGATCGCCCGCTGCTGTTAACGGCCTCGCTAACATCTGAACCGGCTGATCGGTTGCTGCTGTCAACGGCCCCGCTAACACCTGAACTGGTGGAGCAGCATAATGCTGGTCTTCGCCTCAGTACAGCTGGACATAGCGAGTCCGGTGAGTCGAATTGCACTGGACAGACTCACATATCTGATCCTGCTGTAAACAGCTGTGCTACGTCCAAACTTTTGGAAGCAGGAGCAGTCAAACAAAATGCAAATGAGGTGAGACACGAAAACCGAGCTGTACAAAAGCAAAAACATCTGTTCTTCCAAACTGTTAATCATGCACGAATTCTTTGGGATACAAAGGCTAAACCAAAGGGGATCCTCGTCGGACATTTAAACATACGGAGCATAATCCCCAAAAGAGATGAGATTTCGGTGTGGTTGTTGGACTCAAATCTGGACTATCTTTGTCTTTCAGAAAGCTGGCTACACAGGAACATAGACACTAATATGATCGATATTGTGGGTTATCAGTGTTTTAGAAAAGACAGGCAGGTAGGGAGGGGAGGAGGTGTTTTAATTTACATCAAGGAGAAATTTAAATGTCAACTGGTTGATTTGAATACTTCACTTGAATGTTTAGCTGTTAATGTATGTCTCTCACCGGTAATGAATTTCAACATTGCAGTATTGTACAACCCACCGTCATACAATTCTTCTTTTTATAATGAATTAAGTGATCTGGTTAAACAACTTGAGAGGTGCAGAGAAACAGTATTTTATGGTGACTTTAATATTAACTGGTCTGATAAAAAGAACAAACAGAAACTGAAAAGTCTCATGACTAAATTTAATTACCAACAAATGATCAAAGGACCCACCAGGATAACCAAACAATCTAGAACACTTATTGACATGGTATTTGCTAATAAAACAGAACGAATAACCAGAACCTATAATCTTGTAACTGGTCTCTCAGATCATAACATGGTTCTTGCTTTCAGAAAACTTACTAAAAAGCGACTACAGTATTTTGGGGGAGTTGATATTGACAAAGTAAATTTTATTATTCCCAAATCAAAAACTGCGGAGTTTGAACATCACTTAGAGAATCAAAATTGGGAGCAGCTCATGTCAATATATGAAGTAGATGATTGTTGTAATTTTATAACTGCAACAATCACAACGTCTATAGATAAATTTACAAAGCAAATTAAAAGTAGACAACAGAAGATTAACCTACCATGGTTAAATAATGAAATAAGAAAACTTATGAAGAGGCGAGACTCTGCATTGAAAACATCATTAACCTCTAAACTACAAAATGATCACCTCGTTTACAAAAGTTTAAGAAATAAAGTGGTACAAGAGCTGTGTAAATCAAAAGCATCTTATTACAATAAATTGATAGAACATGCAAAGGGTAACAACAGTTCCCTATGGAGACATTTAAATAACTTAACCAACAAAAAAAATGATCAGAAGGGGGTAAAGGAACTTAGAATTAATGGCAAAACCATCAGTGATAATGCTACATTGGCAAATAAATTTAATTCATATTTTGTGGAGTCAGTGGAAGAATTAACAAAAAACTTTGTGCTGCCAAATGTGCTCAACAACACTAAACCAATACTCTGAACAGTTTCTTTTCACATTAATGAGGTAAATGAAGATTTAATTGCTGGCATTGTTAAAACACTGTCAAACTCAAAAACTAATGATATCCACAATATGAGCACTTCCTTACTCAAAACGCACAGCAAAATATTAATCAAACCACTGACTCATCTCATTAATCTCTCCATTAGGTCCTGTACATTTCCATCTGGCTGGAAAAAAGCTGTCGTCATGCCAGTTTTTAAATCGGGTAGTAAAGATGATATTGTGGCGCAGATATTGAGTTCATATCTCCCCACAAATGCATGACTGTATGTGTATTGGTGACTCCAGTCTGGTGGGACAAAAGAGGTCTGGACCTGCAGGGATCTACAGGAGATGACGAGTAGGTGTGAGTCTTGACCTTTGTCTCCGAGAGGATGTCCCAGGAAGATTCCCGGAACACCATAGAACAAGAGACAATAGTGAGACATGAAAGAGTGCATTGTGACTGAGACTATGTGCCATGTAATTATATGTTTGCTTATGTAACATGTGATTGTGGGTTGTGGCCCCAGCAGAGTATAAGAACGTGGTATTCGATTGCTCAGTCTCTTTTCCTGCATAGAGATTGATAGAGCATGTGTTCACTCAATAAAGTTGACTCTGAGAAATAAGCTCAGCCTCATTCTTGAACGCATTCTCTACAATATATGTAATTACCGCCCAATCTCTATTTTACCAGTCCTGTCTAAGGTTCTTGAAAAAGTTGTAGCTACACAGCTGATAGACTATCTACAAGACGGTCAACTTCTTCATCCACACCAATTTGGTTTTAGACCAGGATACTCAACAGAAACAGCTAACTGCTGCCTTATTGAAAATGTCAAACAGTCCTTGGACAGGGGTAATGTGGTGGGAGCTGTTTTTCTGGATCTCAAAAAGGCTTTTGACACTGTAAACCACAGCTTGCTTTTATCCCAAATGGTATCTTTTAACTTTTCTCCCAATACAATAAAATGGTTTGCATCTTATCTTCAGAACAGATAACAGTGTGTAAAAGTTCACCAGGATAAATCCTTCCTTTTAAATAATTGTATGGGTATCCCACAAGGGTCCATTCTTGGTCTTTTACTTTTCAGCATTTTTATTAATGACCTGCCATTACACTGCTCAGCTGCAACATGTCAGCTTTATGCAGATGATGCAGTTATTTACACAGCTGCTAAGACTCCAGCTCAGGCTGCAGACGTCCTGTCTTCAAGCATGGTTGATGTCCAAGAGTGGCTCATTCAGAACCATCTATTGCTGAACCTTCAGAAAACAGTTTCAATGTGCTTTTCAATCAAAAAATGTAATTTGCAACATTTTAAAGTTAATATACATGATCAAGATATTGGTTCAGTTACAGAATTCAAATACCTTGGCATTATACTAGATCCTCAACTCAAATTTAATCTTCACATAAAGAAGATTTCTAAAACAGTAAAAAAAAGTTTGAATTGCTTTAAATTAATTAGACATTACATACCACACCAAGCAGCTGTACTGTGTATGCATTCTATGTTTTTTTCACATATATCATACTGTCTGACAGTTTGGGCTCAAGCAGCTCCTTCTACAGTAAAACATATAGTGTGGGTGACCCCCACAGCCTTCAGGACAAGCAGAGCGCTCAGCTGGAGCAATTAGCAGAACAATGAGATGTATGGACTGATATCAATAGGCAGCCTCTCCTTCCTGCCAGTAATCCTGCTATTGTTATGTGTGACTCTCATGTAAATGTCCCATCCAGGGACAAGAGTTGCAAATTAGCTAATAGCTATACACTCTATGTGCAACACATCAGATTGATTGTCTTTGATTAATTGTCTATGTTTATTGCACTGTCCCTGTCAAATAAACTAATCTACTACTACTACTACTACCATGCATTCCTGCTGTACTGTGATGCTAATGTGCCATGCATGCATATTGCTTGCTCTTTCTCTGACTACTGCTCTCTTACTACACGCATTGCCTGTTTGCTGACTAGAGACAAAGAGCTCGCTCCCGTGCGCTCTTACAGCGCTGGGGTGAGCTCTCGTGATGGTGGATGAATAAAACACCCTTTTAAACTTCACTTCGCCGTGCCTTATTATACCATCCGCCACAATAGGTTCATTATATAATCAAACTCTAAAAATTCTGGATAAAAAGCCCATTAGGTGGCATCATTGTTACATTCTGAAAAAAACATAACCTACTGAGTTTTGAGAGTTTCATTGACCTCTGTTTTCTGAAATTAATTTTTAAATGTTTCCATAAATCACCGCCAGAGCCACTTGTTGGATTCATCCAAAGACAGGACAGCAACAGAGCCACCAGGAGTTCTGTTAACAATAACTGTAAAATATCCCACCGCAGAACCACATTTGGACAAACAGCTTTTTCTATAAAGGGCAGTCATATCTGGAACACAATGCCAAATGAAATCAAAATAATAACGGATTTTAAAACATTTATTACAAAGGTTAAAAACTGGCTGAAAAGTAAACAAGAATGTACCCATGTATGAAATGATTGTCTGCAGGGTGTGAGTGAAGAAGGGAAGGCAAATGTTTAACAGGCATTTTACTGTAACAGGCAAATGTGAATCAGGTTTTTATATTGTGTATTTATAATTTTGTTTGCATTGATGTATGTGGATAATGTTTATACTGTTTTCATTTTGTTTTTTCTTCATCTTTTTCTCTTTCTTTTCTCTAAAGCCCATCCAGGGACAAGAGTTCCAAACTAGCTTAATGCTATACACTCTATGTGCAACACATCAGATTTTTTTTGTCTGTTTATTGCACTGTCCCTGACAAATAAACAAATAAAATAAAAAATAAGTAAAATAAAAAATAAATCTTCCCCTTCAGTCTAGCTGCTGTCTTTCTAGCTTCTGAAAGAAAAATGACTGAGTTTTAGAAAAGCTTCAAAAGATGGCTACCTAGACTTTTTTGTCATGTCCCTAAGTTTTTTTTTTTCTTTTTGCTTCTTATTCAATAGTTATTGTGGGATTCATGATCCAGCCTGTGTGGTCTACTGCAACACAAGCAAGAAGTGGTTTTGTAATGGCCGTGGAAACACATCTGGCAGGTAAGATGCTCTTAATCAGACTAATGTTAACCTTTCCTTAGGAAGAACAATAGGGCTGGGAATCATCAGTAATTTCCAGAATCTGTTCGATTCCGGTTCTTTAGGTTCTGAATTGATTTGATCCCGATTTAATCAGAGAAATTACCATTTTAATAGCCATTTTACTTGCCAGGAAAAAAAATTCTTAGAGACGCTGCAAATTGTACTTTAATACATAAATTATCACATAAAGAACTGACCCAAAATCAGTTGCATTAATGCAGTTTTTATTATTTAACTTAGGATTTCACAAAGTGCTAACAAGTGCTTTCTTAAGGGTGTGTAGTGACAAGTTAACAACCAACAGTAAGTAAACAAAATCAATGCATGAAGTATGTATACATAGTCTCACTGTAGTTCAGTGCCTCCAGGATTTCGCCGGCTGTTTTTATCCCCCGCCGGTTTGCGCTCAAAGGGGGATTATGTTATGGGTCAGTCTGTCCATCCGTCTGGCCCACTTCTGTAAAATCAACAGTTTTGGTCAGATTGTTTTGAAACTTGGTACCATAGTTTGGTATACACTGAGGATATGTATATTGCAATTTGGTTCTGATGGGATGATTTTTGCAAGTATTGTAGCTCCTGACCTATGACCCCCTGATTCACCTCACTTCATAGACAGTAACTGTCGTGTGAAATCAACTCCTCCTACAGTTCTGTTTCATTTTTTTTTTAAACTTGGTATCATGGTTTGATATACTCAGATGATGTGCATATTGCAATTTCATGCTCATCAGATGACCTAGAGGTCAAAGGACAGAGGTCAGATTTTTCCCTAAATCTTCTAAACACAATAATGACTGAAAGAAATGATGTAGGCTTTTCAAATCGATACAGGAGTTGTATCTAGTACACATCTTGGACGACTTACACCCTCACCTAACTATGGGTTTGGGGTCAAGGGGTCAAAGTTAACATTGTAGTGGCACTATGGTAAATGCTACATTTACTATTACAATAAAACGAATAAAGCTAGGGCCACCAAACCTAGTATACATGTTCACCTTGGAATCCTGACCTCAGACTATGGGTTTGGGGTCAAAGGTTAGCATTTCTTATGCCTCATTACTGTACAACAAGTAAAGCTAGGGCCACCAAACTTGGTACACAGGTTCACCCTGTGACCCTGAAGTGTGACTGGTTTTGGGATTGCAAGTTCAAAGGTCAACATCAAAATGACTTATAAAGTATATCTCAACAACAAAGAAAACTAGGGTCACCAAACCTGGTACACAGGTTCACCCTGGCACCATAACCTCTGACTGTGGGTTTGGGGTCAAAGGTCAAGGTTGGCACGCCCTATGATCTCTTACTATGGAACATGTAAATCTCTCTAGGGTCACCATACTTGCCTCATGGTTTCACCTTGGGATCCTGCCCTACAACTATGGGTTGTGTACTTTGTTGTATATTCGTGGATGATGGGCTTATCATAAATTGGTTCTGCCACAGTAATTATATTGAAAAGCTGGAAACTGCTCTCTGTCAGTAAGTATTGGGATCGTCAAAAAATGGGGGTGGGGGATATTGCACTCGCCTCAGAGTGCTCTTGTTGTGATTGTTGCGGCCCAAAAAACCTGAATTTGTGGGAACTTTTCCAAAAAAATTGCAATAAAAGTTGCAATATTTTTAGAGGTTTTTTGCACTGCAAGTTGTGAGGAAGTACAGATTTTAAAGTAGCTGCTTTTTCCATAGTTTACAGTGATGCTGTTCTATGTAACACCACAAGAAAAGCACAGGATTGCCAAAAATTTTCTGTTAAGCAGTGATTTATTTAGAATTAAATGCTCAGTAAAATTGTCAAAAAAATGACCAACATTGTATTCTTTAAATAAAACTAGAAAAGCACTTGGAGAGTGCAGACTTCCACCAAGCAGCTCATTTCTCCCAAATGACATTGTTAGAAATACAGCAGTTTTCTAAATATAACATTTCTGCATTTGATATTGATGAAAAATACTAATTCATGTTTCCTTCTATAAGATTTATTGAAATAACAAATAAATAGTTTTAGGTAACTTAGTTACAGAAATTCTGGTGTACCAGCAAAAGTAAAATTTAACCAAGTTGATACCGATTTTTCCTAAAAATTCCTGGATCCAAGTGGTGATCCAGATCACCACAAAAATGTAATCATCTGTTCCACATGCCATTATACACCTTGATGTTTCTGACAGAGATAGAACTTTATTTTTTTATCTTTTTTTATTGTTGGATTTTCTTTACCTTGTACTTGAGAAGCTTCACCAGACAGAGGACCATGACCAGAACAAATAAAACTTTTACTCGTGGTAAAGTCAGCAGGTAAAATTAAGGTAAATTAAAGTGACAAAATAGATAAATTGTTATTTTAAATATGTATATCAGTTCTAAAATATATCAATTTCATGAGGAATGGAAAATGGGAAAGTTAGTTTAACTGTTATCATTTATGACCATTATGGAGCTAAATAATTAGATATTCTGCCTTGTATCGGCTCTGACTTAATGTTCTAAAGCAGACCACAGTCCTGTACTGAAGGATGATGGCCTCAATGATTTTCAGCAGCAGTAGGACAGATTCCATCTTCAGCTTCATTGAAGTTGCACTGGTGCATCTCAGTAAATTAGAAAATCATGATTTGTCATAAAATTTTCAAAACTAAAATCATTATCATCAATATTAAATCAGGTTTAAAATGTTTCACTCCATGTAATAAATATGTAAAAGTCTCTTTTGCAATTATCTGGCAAAAATCATCTTTTTCAAAAAACTATTTCATTGAAATGCAGTTTTTGTAACTATTAACAGTCAACATGAATGTTTTTATTACCTCCACCAAGGGGAGGAGGTAATGTTTTTGGAAGGGTTAGGAATATTTGGCTTTCGGGTGAAATTTATGGAAACTGTAAAGTTCACGCTGCAGTGACATTATATCAGGAAAGTAGGGCATTTAAGTAGAAGCATGCAATGGTGATTTCCTCATCCCAAACAATTTATTGCAACAAAAGCCACAACTGTGGTGGGTATACCTCAACAAAAAATGTCATTGTCTCAATAACTTGTCATGTGCACTTGAGCATCAATTACAGTTTGACAACAACATCTTATGCTGTTCACAAGTTGACTTATTGTCTGCTGAGGCATGGCATTCCACTCTTCTTGAAGGGCGGCCCTCAGGTCATTGAAGTTGTGGGGTGCAGGGTTACGAGCCTCTACACAGCGGCTCAGCTGATCCTATAGTTTTTCTATGGGATTCAGGTCTGGAGAAAGTGCAGGCCACTCTTATTTGAGGTACCCCAGCCTCCAGCAGCCCTTCCCTAATGATGCAACCTTGATGAGCTGGAGTATTGTCATCCATGATGATGGAATTAGGCCTGTGCTGTTCATGCAGGGGCACATTGACTGGATTAGTGATGTTATTCAGGTAGTATTGGCTTGTCACTGTACCATTCACAAGGTGTAGGGCAGTTCTGTATTGACCAGACACACCTGCCCAGACTAACACCACCACCACCAAAGGCTTTTCTGGTGACAACGGTGGCTGAAGAGAGAGGAGAGTGCTTTTTGCATAACTTGATGTTCTCCAACAAGGTGCTTAACGGCAAAATTCACAACAGATGTTTGATCCATGAATCGACCAATAAATTTTCTGGTTCAAATAGAATTGATATGTAATATAAACAGTCCTCTTCATCATGCTGTTCACATTTTGACATCATGAGACCAAGACGATACCTAACAACTGACCAACAGTACCTCACCATTGCGAGTCTTCAAACAGGATGTTCTCAGAGAGAAGTGGCCACTGAGCTTAGAGTGTCACAGAGTGTCATCAGCAGATTGCAGCAGAGATACAGAGAGACTGGAAGAGTCACAGAAAGGCATAGAAGTGAACGTCCCTTGGCCACATCCAATGCTGATGACCACTTCACTGTGAACAGTGCCCTGCAGAACCAGATGATGAATGCCATTCAACTCCAGGCACATTTAAGGGAGGTGAGAGGCACCCAAGTGTCACGTCAGATCATTCAGAACCGTTTATATCAGCGTGGTCTACGTGCTAGACGACCTGCAAGGGTACCTGACCACACCACCAGGCACAGGCATCATCATTTGTTTGAGCCAGGGAGCATTTACGCTGGACAAGGGACCAGTGGGCCTCAGTGCTGTTCGCTGATGAAAGTCGATTCACGTTGAGCAGAAATATTGGCCGCCAACGATGTTGAAGACATCAAGGAAAGTACTGTGTATCAGCCACTGTTGTCACCATGTTACAGTCTGGGCAGGTGTGTCTAGTCAATACAGAACTGCCCTACACCTTGTAAATGGTACAGTGACAAGCCGATATTACTTGAATAACATCATTTATCCAGTCAATGTGCACTTGCATGAACAACACAGGCCTAAGTTCATCTTCATGGATGACAATGCTCCAGCTCATCGAGGTCGCATCATTAAGGAACGGCTGCTGGAGGCTGGGGTACCTCAAATGGAGTGGGCTGGACTTTCTCCAGACCTGAATCCCATAGAAAACCTATGGGATCAGCTGAGTCGCCGTGTAGAGGCTTGTAACACTGCACCCCCCCCCCCCCCCCAACCTCAATGACCTGAGGGCCGCCCTTCAAGAAGAGTGGAATGCCATGCCTCAGCAGACAATAAGTTGACTTGTGAACAGCATGGGACGTTGTTTTCAAGCTGTAATTGATGCTGAAGGGCACATGACAAGTTATTGAGACAATGACATTTTTTCTTGTGGTTTTCCCACCACTGTTGTTGGCTTTTGTTTCAATAAATTGTTTGAGATGAGGAAATCACCATTGCATACGTCTACTTAAATGCCCAACTTTGATGATATATCACTGTAGCGTGAACTTATTACATATTCCATAAATTTCACCTGAAAGCCAAATATCCCTAACTTTTTGAGTAGTGCATTTCAAGTGTTTATTTTTTAAAATTTTGATGATCATAACATACAGCTAATAAAAACTCAAAAATCATTTTCTCAAATAAATTAGAATTTTACATAAGATCAGTTTAAATAAGTGGCTTTTTAATAGAAATGTTGGCCAACTGAAAAGTATGTCCATGTACACACTTAGTATTGGTCGGGGCTTCTTCTGCATGAATTACTGCATCAAAGCAGTGCGGCATGGAGGCAATCAGCCTGTGGTACTGCTGTGGTGTTATGCAAGACCAGGTTGCTGTGATAGCGGGCTTCACTCTGCATTGTTGGGTCTGGTGTCTCTCATCTTTCTCTTGACAATACTCCATAGATTCTCTGAGGTTTAGATTAGGAGAGTTTGCTGGCCAGTCAAGCACAGGGATACCATGATCTTTAAACCAGGTACTGGTAGTGTGGGCAGATGCCAAGTCCTGCTGAAAAATGAAATCAGCATCTCCATCAAACTTGTCAGCAGAGGGAAGCATGAAGTGCTCTAAAATTTCCTGGTATATGGCTGCACTAACTTTGGACTTAATAAAACACAGTGGACAAACACCAGCAGATGACATGGCTCCTCAAATCAGGTGCCAAGTCCTGTCATGTGGAAATCAAGGTCCCATAGTTTGGAGCAGTGACCAATTTTGAGTGGGTCGCGGAGAGCAGGTCAAAAAATAAACAATATTCTTTAGTTACATCTGAAGTCAGACTTGCCTTATTTTGAAAAAAAAACAAACCATTTATTTTAACAGGCATGCATCAGAGAGGTGCAGCTCTCTTGCGCCTTAGCCATGATAACCATCATTTGATTGATGTATACTTCAAGTTTGTGTTGATATTCAGAGGCAGGATGGCGAAGCGCATATATGACTCAGAGTATTTGAAATGTGGATTTTCATACAGTAAGGATTTAACAGGACAGAAGCCACAATGTGTAATATGTAGTGAAATGGTTACACATGACAGCATGAAACCATCATGAAACCAGCCATTTAGAAGCTAAACATCCTGTATGCAAAGATAAGCTTGTGAAGATGACTCCAGGAGCTGAGGACATCACAGAAGTGTCTGACAGCATTTTGTGCCAAACAAGAACAAGCTCTCTGGGCTTCTTACCGTGTAGTTCACCATATTGCCAAGGCCAAGAAACCCCACACAATCGACGAAGAGCTAATTTTACCTGCTGCCGTGGACATGGTAAGAAAGGTGTTGGAGCAATTGTCTCATTGACTTCCACAAATGACTGGTTAGGTAAAAACATCTTATTTTGTGGGCCTTTTTGATTGTCATTGATGCAACAGTGGGGCAAGGCCAGATCTTCAATTATTCAATTTTTCTGATTTTATTTTATTAACTTACACGTAAATAGATCCCACGAAAACATCTGACACGACTCTTCTTCAAGAATGAACAATTCGCCATCAACCAAGACAAATACAAGGAATACAAATACCAATGAAATGAATTGAATTGAATTTTTCATTATCATTAACCACACCTGTTATATACTACTGGAGATAATTGGGGCTGATTAGCCCCTACCATAACCCCAGGTAAAACAATAAACATTTCCATTCTTTGCACATACCCACTAATCTCTAAAAATACATAAATACTTCCCCAACTATATACAATATAAATATAAGTAACATATAATAAATAACAATATAAATAATTCAATAAATAGTTCAAACCCCTATTTACAAAAACTAAACCACCCCTCTAACTTACCATACATGCTTCCTTCCTGCTGGTGTCCTATAAAAGGCCCTCAACCCCTAACGGAGTCTTTTGCCCGGACACCCACAGGAAGCATGTTGGCAAAGGTATGTGAAATAAATCATTATCAATTATTTTACCAAATTACTTAACCATAACAATTATCTCCCAAGGGCATTCAAATTAGACAAAGACAGATCCCAAATAATGTGTGCACTTTACAATCATAATAACATTTACCATATTACAAATACAACACAATCACACATACAATAAATCATAACAGTGGTGACACTCCATCATCACATTTCCTCCCCCCTTTCCCAAGAGTACAGTACTGTAGGAGTCATGTACTCTTGAGAGGCTATCAGCTACAAGGTTGATCTTCCCTGCCACATACCAAACAGTAAAATTATAAGGTTGAAGATAAGATAAGATAAGATAAGATAAGCCTTTATTAGTCCCACAACGGGGAAATTCCAGGATTGCAACAGCACAGGGATAGCAACACTCAGAGCAACAATCAGAAGGCAAGAAAAAAACAAGCAAGCAAGAGCAGCTAATATACATATGTACGTATTACTATAAAATATATATATATACACACACACACAGACACACAGTGCAGAGCATTGTAGCTGGATGGAATAAATATATGAATATATGAACACACAGTGCAGAGCATTGTAGCTAGATGGAATAAATATGTAAATATATAAACACCCACAGTACGGAGCATTGCAGCTAGGTGGAATAAATATGCAAGTATATAAACACACACAGTGCGGAGCAATGTAGCTAGATGGAATAATATGTAGATATATAAATATATAAACACACCCAGTGCTGAGCATTGTAGCTAGATGGAATAAATATGTAAATATATAAACACACACAGTGCAGAGCATTGTTGCTAGATGGAATGAAACAGGGGGCAGAAGGGACACATACCACCCTGTGAGACGACTGTTTACGTCCTTTTATTTTTTTATTTTATTTTACCTTTATTTAACCAGGAAAAAAACCCTGTTGAGATTAAAAACCTCTTTTTCAAGGGAGTCCTGGCCAAGAGGCAGCAAAAAAATCACAAATACACTTACAATGACATACAAATCATATAAAACAGTTACAAATTAGTGAGGCCGTCTCAAGTGTTCTCAATCTGGATTTAAAATCGTTCAATGAAACAAGTTCTGTTAGTTTCCAGTCTTTTTGCAACATGTTCCATGTAGAGGGGGCTGAGAACATGAAAGCTCTTTTTCCCAGCTCAGTACGGGCAGATGGAACAGAAAGCAACAAATGATCATTAGAACGCAAACCATAAGAATCAACACTTCTCAGTGTGATCAAATTACAAATGTAAGGGGGCAACAGTCCAAGCATGGCCTTGTAAATAAAAATGTACCAGTGAGTCAACCTCCTGGTGGACAAAGAGGGCCATCCCACTCTAGAATACAGTTCACAGTGATGGGTCAAGGCTCTACAGTTGGTAACAAACCTCAAAACAGCATGATATACAGAGTCAATCTTACTCAGACACTGAGCTGAAGCGTTCATATACAAGAGGTCTCCATAATCTAAAATAGATAAAAAAGTTGCAGTAACAAGACGCTTTTTAACCTCAAAAGAAAAACAACATTTATTTCGAAATAAAAAACCCAGTTTCAGTTTAAGTTTCTTCACAAGATTTTCAACATGGGGCTTAAAAGTCAGAGCGTCATCAAGCAAGATACCAAGATACTTGTACGAGTGAATCACCTCAATTTCATTTCCCCCAAAAGTGGACACTGTGGGAAAAATCCTTCATCCTGTCCAGCCACTGTAGGGCCCGATGATCTGTCTCTAATACAAAATGACGCCCTAGTAAATAGTATTTGAGAGACCCTATTGCCCATTTCATGGCAAGACATTCCTTTTCTACCGTAGAGTATCTTGTCTCCCGGTCCAACAACTTATGGCTCAAGAACAGTACTGGGTGTCTCTCTCCCTTCTCCTCCTGGAGAAGTACTGCTCTAATGCCAACTCCTGAAGCATCTGTCTGTAAAATGAACGGGCCAGCAAAGTCTGGACTGTAGAGAACCTTCTCCCCAGAAATAGCCCTCTTCAGATCCTGAAACGCTCTGTCACACTCCTCTGTCCATTTTACCTTATTTGGTGCCGAAGCCTTAGTGAGGTCAGTCAAAACTGCGGCTCTTTCAGCAAAGTGGGGGATGAACTTACTATACCATCCTACCATTCCCATAAATGATTGTACCTTCTTCTTAGTGGTGGGTACAGGATAGGTCCGGATGGCATCCACTTTACCTACTCGTGGTCTAATAACCCCTTGACCAACCACATGTCCCAGGTACTCTACCTGCTGCTGTCCGAACGCACATTTGCGTGGATTGATTGTCAGTCCTGCCCTCTTAATTAACTGAAGGACCTGCCTAAGGTGTATCAAATGTTCTTCCCAGGTCTGACTATAAATGACCACGTCATCCAGATAGGCAGCCACAAAGTTTGATACCCTCCTTAACACTTGGTCCATAAGCCGCTGAAAAGTTGCAGGTGCCCCCTGAAGGCCAAATGGCATGACCCTAAACTGAAAACTGCCATAAGGTGTTTTAAAGGCTGTAAGTTCCTTTGTTTCCGGTGCCAATGCCACCTGCCAATACCCCTTGCATAGGTCCAGAGTAGAAATAAACCTAGCCCTGCCCACTTTCTCTAACAGTTCGTCAATCCGGGGCATGGGGTATGACTCAAACTTAGATACTGAATTAAGGTATCTGAAGTCAATACAGAATCTTAATGAGCCGTCCTTTTTGGGGACCAGCACAATCGGGCTACACCACTCACTGACTGACTCCTCAATCACTTCCAGCTGCAACATCAAGTCAGTTTCTTGCTTTATTTTTGGGACCAATCGCTCCGGGATCCTATAAGATTTTCTACGTGGAACAGCTTCCTCTTTCAAGTGAACCTTATGATGCACCAGCGTGGTGAAACCAGGTCTCTTCTGAAACAATTCTGGATCTAAAAGTGCCTCCAACTCTCTCTGCTGATCCACCTGCAAATGAGACACTTGAAACAAATAAGGCTCTGACACATTTGTGGGAAAGGACTGTTCTTTCTCTTCATCCACTTCCGTCGCACAAATTAAGAGCTGATGTGTCTCCTGAAAAACAGGTTGCTGCTGCTGATGACCAGGCTGCTGAAACTCTTTCAACAAGTTAATGTGGAAGGTCTGATATTTTACCTTCCTGTCAGGCATATATAGTTCATATGTCACTGAACTTAGTTTCTTAGAAATTTCATATGGCCCCTGCCATCGAGCCAACAGCTTACTGTCACATGAGGGCAGCAATAACAAAACCTGTTGTCCTGGGTGAAAAACCCTTTTTCTGGCCTTCTTGTCATACCAAGTTTTTTGTTTGGCCTGCGCCGTCCTCATGTGCTCCTGAGCCAAAGCAGTCATTCGATCCAGTTTCTCTCTCATCTTAATAACATAAGAGACCACATTGTCCTGATCACTCGGTGGACTCTCCCAATGCTCCTTTAATAAGTCCAGTGGGCCCCTCACCTGACGACCATACAGTAGTTCAAAAGGTGAGAACCCTGTTGAAGCCTGGGGCACCTCCCGATATGCAAACAATAAGTATGGTACCCATTGGTCCCAATCCGAGCCCGTTTCAGAAACAAATTTCCGCAGCATATTTTTTAAAGTCTGGTTAAACGGTTCCACTAGTCCATCAGTCTGAGGGTGATATGGGGTGGTCTTAATACCCTTAATACCCAACAGCTTATATACCTGCTGCAACAGTTTTGACAAGAAATTTGTTCCACAGTCTGTCAGGATTTCTCTGGGTATGCCTACCCTTGAAAACAACTGGATAAGGCAGTTGGCAACCTGCCTAGCCTTAATAGATTTCAGGGGAAAGGCTTCTGGATACCGAGTAGCGTAGTCACAAATTACCAGAATGTATTTATTACCAGAGGAGCTTCTCTCTAGGGGGCCAACTACATCCATCCCTATTCTATCTAAAGGTGTTCCAATGATTGGTAATGGTTGCAGTTGGGCACGGGCTACTCCCCTAGGTGATGTAATCTGACATATTGGGCACGATGTGCAGAAGTCCTTTATCTGGGTATACATTCCCGGCCACACAAACCTTCTAGCAATTCTCTGTAAAGTTTTATGAAATGCTAGATGACCTGCCCAAGGGATAACATGTCCCAGTTCCATAATTTTTGGTGTGAGGTCCTGTGGCAAAGCTATGGCCATAACTTCACCTTGCTGTTGGTATAAAGTGCCTTTTTTTTTTTATTTAAGTTTTTGTAAAGGGTATACAGGTCATTACAGCATTGCATTGTTTACATTTTCATCACATGTTCCCTTATTTTTTGCTATTTGACAACATTGGTAGGATAGTTATTACAACACCCCCCCCCCCTTTTTTTTTTAAAGTGAAAGAAAAAGTGAAATTAAGGAGAATTAAATAAAAACAAAACAAAACAAACAAAAAAAACGAATAAACAAACAGAACAGCTAAAAACAAACAAACAGAAAATTAAGTAATTAAAAGTAAAAGAGCAACTGAGTAGCATTGGAACAAAGAGCGGGACCATTATTGAATTGGTATTTGTCAAAGATTAGATCTAATGGAAGACACATATGCGATCCAGGGTTGCCAAAAGTTCATGAACCCATCCATGTCTCAGTGCGAATGTCAACTTTTCCATCGAGTAAATGTCTTGAATCACGTTAATCCAATCTTCAGGTGTAGGACAGTCCTTCAGCATCCATTTTTTAGTTAGGGCTTTTTTACTTGCCAATATTAAAACATTGAATAAGTATTTATCTCCTCGTCTTTCCAGTGAGTCCGGTAGTAAACCCAAATACAAAGTTACAAAAGAAAAGGGAACTGTTATTTTGAGTATTTTCCACAATATTGTCTGTACGTTGGTCCAATATTGGTGGATAATTGGGCATGACCAAAACACATGAAAATGATTTGCAGTCTTTTCACCACACAAGCGCCAACAGTTCAACCCCTTATGGGTAAATTTGTTTTGTGCAGGTGTTCTGAAAAATCTTACCAAATTTTTCCATCCAAATTCTCTCCACTGCAGGGAAGAGGTACTTTTAACCATTGCTGTTTATTTAGCTTTTCCCATATTTCCAATTGTAAAGTGAAATTCCCCTCTTTTTCCCATCTCTCTTTTATATATGATGTGTTGTCTCCTTTTAAGTCTTGAAGTCCTTGATATATTTTAGAAATGTATCTGATCCCTGGGATCCCTTTATATGCCATTAAGAAGACCTTCAGAACACCTGACTGGGCCCTTTCCAAATCCTCCTTTTTAAGTATATTGTTTATGTGGTGTCTAAGCTGAAAGAACCTGTAAAGATCTTGATTTATTAGACCTTGTTTTTTCAAATCTTCAAAACTTCTTAAAGTTTGCCCCTTAAAAAAATCGTAATATTTTATCAGCCCTTTCTCTTTCCACTCTTTAAATCTAGTGTCTGTTTTATTGGGGGTAAAGTCTTGATCATAGGCAATCCATTGCAGAAGTCGATAGGGCTCTTTAGCTTGATTCTCTCTGACTATCGTAAACCAAATTTTTAGCGGGGTCTCTATCCATGGGTTGGTGTTATTCAAGAGTTTAGTTAAGGCATTGTTCCCTATTATTGCCTGTAGGGGGATGTCACTTGTTATTTGGCATTCCATCTCCTTCCATTGTGCAGTGTAGACTGGGTTACATATCTCTACTAAAGTTTTAATTTGTGCAGCTATAAAATGGTCCCTGATATTTGGCAGCGCGAGCCCACCTTTGTCTTTGTTTAGCTGTAGGGTTCTATATCTGATTCTAGGTCTCTTACCCTGCCATATGAATCTTGAGATCCTTCTGTCCAGCTCCTGCCATGTTTTTTTGGGAGGTTCTACCGGTATTGTTTGGAAAAGGTATAGAAGACATGGAAGTATATTCATTTTGACTGCTTCAATTCTTTGTGCAGTACCTAAGAATGGTATCATATTCCATCTTGCTAGGTCAGATTTTATTTTAGTCACCAGTGGATCATAGTTTAGTGTTATAATTTTGTCGAGTTGTTTCGGGATATTGACCCCCAGATATTTCATAGATTCCAACTCCCAGTTAGTTTTGAGTTCATTTAGTGAAAAATGATTTGGGTCATAGTTGAATGTTAAGACTTGGGTTTTATGCATGTTTAATTTGTACCCCGATAAATCTCCATAGTCTGAAGAAACTGAGATTAATTCTGGTAGAGAAGTGTCTGGCTGCCCTAGGTATATTAAAATGTCATCAGCAAAGAGTGCTATTTTATGTTCCTTCTGACCAAGTGTAATACCTTGAATTTCTTGATTTTGTCTTATCCATTGGCTCAGAGGTTCTATGAAGATTGCAAAGAGCAGTGGAGACAGGGGGCAGCCCTGACGACATCCTCTTTCCAGCTCAAAAGATGATGATAAATTACCGTTAATCCTTATTTTTAGCTGTTGCTTTTTTATATAATGCCTGTATAGTTCTAATGAAGTTGTTATGAAAATTGAAACTGGATAAGATTCTATATAGGAAAGACCAGTCAACCGAATCAAATGCTTTTTCAGCATCTAATCCCAATATGACTGCATTTAAGTTATATTTTTTTATATGATGAATTATGTGTAAAGTGCGTCGAATGTTGTCTTGTGTCTGTCTTTGTCTTATAAAACCTGTTTGGTCTAAGTGAACTAAGTCTGTCAGTATGTTTTCTAACCTTTTGGCAAGGATAGTGGTAAAAAGCTTATAGTCCTGATTTAATACACTGATTGGTCTGTAGTTGGAGCATTCTAGTTTATCCTTTTCAGGTTTAGGTATAACTGCAATGACCCCTTCTCTCCAGGAGGGGGGGATTTCCCCTGTGTGGAGGACGTAGTTAAATGTTTTCAGGAGGAGAGGAGATAGTTGCTGTTTAAAGGTTTTGTACCATTCTGCTGTATAGCCATCTGCTCCTGGGGATTTGTTAGCTTTAAGTTTCATAATTGCTTTTTCCAATTCTTTAGGTTGTATTTCTGACAGTAGGGTTTTATTTTGTGAATCCATAAGTTGGGGAAGGTTTAATGTGTTTAGTAATGTCTCGGATGCGTTTTTATGTTTTTTGTGGGAGTATAAGTTCTTGTAGTAATTCTCGAAGCTTTTAAGAATATCCTGAATTCTGAATTTTATTTCCTTTGATACTGGGTCTCTGATTTTGTAGATTGCTCTTTCCGTTTGTTGTTTCCTCAATTTATAGGCTAGTAATTTTGCCGATTTACTGCCTGCTTCATAGTGTTTTTGTTTCAGAAATGTAAGTTTCTTCTGGATTTCTATTGTGTAGATCTCATTTATTTGATTTTTAATTTCTTTAATCTTGAGCGAGCCATTAGACTGAGTGTTGTCTTTGTGTTCTTTTTCTAGGTTCTTGAGTTCTGACTCTAGTGTGATTAGTTTTTCTTGTCTCAGTTTCTTTTGGGTTGCTAGTTTTGTAATAATTTTTCCCCTTATTACAGCTTTGCACGCGTCCCACAGTATTAAAGGAGATACTTCTCCATTATCGTTTTCTTCCAAATATCTGAGAATATCTGATTCCAATTCATCTTTCAGTGGTCCTTTCAGGACACTTGAATTCAACCTCCAGGAAAATGTATTATTTGTGTATTTTTGGATGTTTAAGTCCATATAGATCGGACTGTGGTCAGAGAGATCCATCAGTCCTATTTCACATGTTTTTAAGATAAGATAAGATAAGATAAGCCTTTATTAGTCCCACAACGGGGAAATTCCAGGATTGCAACAGCACAGGGATAGCAACACTCAGAGCAACAATCAGAAGGCAAGAAAAAAACAAGCAAGCAAGAGCGGCTAATATACATATGTACATATTACTATAAATAAATATATACACACACACACACAGACACACAGTGCAGAGCATTGTAGCTGGATGGAATAAATATATGAGTATATGAACACACAGTGCAGGGAAAAGCCAGTGTGAACACACAGTGCAGAGCATTGTAGCTAGATGGAATAAATATGTAAATATATAAACACCCACAGTACGGAGCATTGCAGCTAGGTGGAATAAATATGCAAGTATATAAACACACACAGTGCGGAGCAATGTAGCTAGATGGAATAATATGTAGATATATAAAAACACAGTGCGGAGCATTGTAGCTAGATGGAATAAATATGTAAATATATAAACACACACAGTGCAGAGCATTGTTGCTAGATGGAATGAAACAGCATAACCGTCTACTTAGTTATCCTACATGGTATGATTATGTGCCCATACATATTCTCACCCTCCATAGCGACCGGTATGTTCCTAGTTGTATGCCGGAGGGGACCATTGTGTAAGTCTATTGCATCTTTTGCATTCAAAAAACTATTAGTTTGTTACGTCTTTTTGCTATCTCTGCGAGCAGCCCTGCTTAGGTTGTACAGTCTGACAGCCGTTGGTAGGAAGGACCTACGAAACCTCTCGGTTGTGCACCTGGGATGATGTAGTCTGCTGCTAAATGAGCTCCTCAGTGCATCCAGTATGTCCTGCGTAGGGTGGAACTCGGACTTCAGCAGAGATGACAGTTTAGCCACCGTCCTTCTCTCTCCTATCTCCTCCATCGGATCAAGGCGCTGCCCCAGGACAGAGCTAGCTTTCTTAATCAGTTTGTTCAGTCTCTTCCTATCGGCTGCAGTAATGCCACTGCCCCAGCAGACCACTCCAAAAGTGATGGCTGATGCCACCACCGTGTCATAGAATGACTTCAGCAGCGCCCCTTGTACACCAAAAGACCTGAGTCTCCTCAGCAGGAACAGCCTGCGCTGTCCCTTCTTGTAGAGTGCGTCAGTATTGTGTGACCAGTCTAGTTTATTGTTCAGATGAACACCCAGGTACTTATAGGATGTCACCATCTCGATGTCTGTTCCCTGTATATTTACTGGTGCTGTGAGGGGCTGCCCATGCCTGCGGCAGTCCACCACCAGCTCCTTAGTTTTCCTCGCGTTGATCTGGAGGCAGTTCCGATGGCACCAGTCCACGAAGTCCTGGATAAGCCCTCTGTACTCAGCTTCATCTCCATTGGAGATGAGGCCAACGATCGCAGAGTCGTCAGAGAACTTCTGTAGATGGCAGTGTGTTGTGTTGTGTGAGAAGTCTGCAGTATAAAGAGTGAACAGGAAGGGAGCCAGCACCGTTCCCTGGGGGGCCCCCGTGCTACTGATGATCGTGTCGGACACACAGTCCCGGGTTCTTACAAACTGAGGCCGGTTCGTGAGGTAGTCCAGGATCCATGATGACAGGTGCTGGTCCACCCCTGCTCGCAGCAGCTTGTCCTTCAGGATCATCGGTTGGATGGTGTTGAAAGCACTGGAGAAGTCAAAGAACATGATCCTCACCATATTCCCGGGCTTCTCCAGGTGGGACAGAGAACGGTGAAGGAGGAAGATCACCGCATCCTCCACCCCAATGCCATGCTGGTAGGCAAACTGGAGTGGATCCATCGCTGGTTCCACCAGGGGGCGGAGGTGAGCAAGGAGCAGTCTCTCCAGGGTCTTCATCAAGTGGGACGTCAAGGCCACCGGTCTGTAGCTGTTCAGGTCTTTGGGGTGGGAAGTTTTTGGTACAGGTACCACACAAGATGTTTTCCACAGCTGTGGTACCCTCCCCAGTTTCAGGCTCATGTTGAAGATATACGTCACAATCCCACACAGCTGGTCTGCACAGGACTTGAGGAGCTTTGCGCTGATGCCGTCCGGTCCCGGCGCCTTCCTCGCTTTGATCTTCCTCAGCTCCGTCCTCACCTGGGTCTCGGTCAGGGTCAGGATGGGGGGCTGTGTGTTGGGAGTGGGGGGGTGTTGGTGGAGTGGGGAGTGGGCAGCAGGACTTGATTTCTTTAGAGGCAGCAGTGGTTGTTGTGCAGACAGGGGGGAGGGCGGTTGGTCAAATCTATTGAAAAACAGATTCAGGTTGTTCGCCCACTCCCTGCCCCCCCGTGGCCTGGGGGGAGGTATTCTGGAGCCCCGAGATGGTTTTGAGGTTTCTCCAGACCCCGCTGATGTCGCTGTGTTGCAGCTTGTCCTCCATCTTCTTCCTGAAGCTGTCCTTGCCTTCTCTGATCTTTCTCCTCAGCTCCCTCTGTACGGACTTCAGCATCTCCCTGTTCCCTGACCTGAAGATACTTTTACTCTTCCAATGTCTCTATTAAACATAAAAAAGTAATCAATCCTTGAGTAAGATGAATGTGGCGTTGAATAAAAAGTATAATCTTTTACATTGGGGTTGAATTCCCTCCATACGTCACAGATTCCCATTTTTTTCGTAGCATCCGAGTATTCTTACTTTGGGTGTTATTTTGATGTGAAGAATTACCTGTCGCATCCCAGTATGGATTCAGTCTTAGATTGAAGTCTCCACCACATATCACTAAACCTTGGGCTTTAGTTATCATTAGGTCGAATACATTTTTATAAAATTTCCATTTAGCCCCTGGTGGTGCATATACATTCAGCAGGGTGATATCTTCTCCCTCTAGCCGCCCAGTTACCAAACTGTACCTCCCTTCTTTATCTTTGTGTTCTGATTTTTTTTTTCAAATGTAATTTTGGTTGATGTTAATGTCGCTACTCCCCTCCTCCTCCCTGATTTATATGAAGATGAAGAGATCATTTTAAACCCTTGTCTATTGAGTTTAGTGTGTTCCACGTCTGTTAGGTGGGTTTCTTGTAAAAATATTATTTCTGCTTTGTCTTTTTTCATTTTGCCTAGAATCTTGGATCTTTTAACTGGATTCAGGATCCCTTTTACATTATATGAGGCAATTTGGTTACACCCTGTTTCTCCATTGTATTTTCTTATTTAGTATAACAGTGTGGTGGCCCTCTTTTTTGCTACTCAGAAACTGAAAGAACATTAAGAACATAAAAAACATTAAGAACATAGTGTACGAAACTTTAAAACAAAAAACTGTCAAAAAAAACTTCCTGAGCTGGGGTCTCTTTAAAGACCCTGTAAGAGCCCTGATGGAGTGTAGGCTCTGAGGGAAATTCCTCAAACTCTGTTACGTGTTGAGGGCCCTCTCTTACCCCTGTAAGTTGTCCCATGTTTTTAACGTGAATTTCAGATCCCAATCCGAATTTGTAATGATTTTTTTTTTTTTTTTTATGCCTATAACCTATGAGATTGTGTGTGTTACGGGTCCCGGGGAGGTGACCACAATAACAAAAAGAAATAAGTTTTAAACGTGAAAAGACGTGATCCTCCGCGTCTGCTCTTGGGTCTGTAAAATACAGAAAGAGTCTTTGAAAGACAGAACACAGGACCACTCGTGTCTTTCTCCAGATAGTACTCTTATTTCCTTTTCATTTTCATTTACAGGCAGCATCACATTTTGTGCTTTATATGTCATCTTCTTTTACATACTGTAAATAATGTTCTTTTTCCCTCAGTCACACAGTGCATGAACTACACTACATCTGACATCTCAAATTTACATACTTCACAAATCACAATTTACTTATACAGGACCTTCAATTACTAGACTGACTCCCATTAATTAGGACAAAACATAGGACTTAACTATGACCTTAGACTAGTTTAGACATTGCACTTAGATTAGCTGACCTGGACTTAACAAATTATTTTACAAACTTGACAATAGGCAAATATACACAGGACACACTCTGACTATTAATTAGCATCAGGAGACTTTTACATTCACACGGAGCAAAATATACTTGTATTAAGTAAAACATTTTATGTGAGCTAACCGTCTTTCCCAAAGCTAAATTTGCACACCAACATCACAGTATTACTCGTCGCGACACACAGAAATAACACGGAGCTTAAGGCTCTTATTTATGGCATTTTTAACCAAATACTGACCTGTAAAATACAGAAAGAGTCTTTGAAAGACAGAACACAGGACCACTCGTGTCTTTCTCCAGATAGTACTAAAGGGGGGCCGGAAGTGCACCCTATTTGTTTACCTGGGGTGGAACGACCGCAGTGCCTAAGGTTCCGCTGCTTACTCTTAAATATTTATACAGGGCTACATATCAAATGTTAATATTATTGATCGTCCACAATCTCAAAATATATTTAGATACTCTTAAAATAAAAATAAAATGACAGTCTCTCTGTATTATTTCCAAATGTGGTGCCCTATTTGGGTGTACCACACGCTCCCCAACAACAAAAGTGGCTCCTGACACTTAACAGTAACAAATCAAAATCTCAACACTATTAAAGTCTCTATTCAAAAGTCTCTGGAACGTCTTTCTTTTCAAGTGTCCTTAATCTTCAGATATTATCCAAGATCTGGTTAGTTCAATAGCAAGGAATAGCATACTGACATGGCAAGTAGTTAGAGTTGAAAGAAGGAAGATAAAGAGGTTGAGGATAGAAAGAAGGGTAGCACATAAAAGGATATGGTGTTGACTGCTGGACACTGACAGTGTTCACCGACGGACGAGTCTGGAAGGCTGGCTGGCCCAGGGACGGATAGGTGAACACCATGTTGGGTCGTCTCTGCCTGGTGGACTGCCTCAGACGTGGTGGTGACTCAGGACGACGGTCTGGCTCTGGACTGGGCACCAGCTCAGGATCAGCTGCAGGTCCGGGACTAGGAGCAGGAACATCTTGGTGGAGATGAAGCACTTCCCCGTCGTCGTCTGGTTGAAGTTGGTCCACGTTTTGTTCGCTTTCCCTTTGTATTTCTTGTCCTTCCGTAATATTGTCTCTGTCTTGTTCAGGTTGAATAGGAACTTGTACTTGTCTTTGCTGTGTTGTTCCCCGTCTTCTTTGTGACTCACATTGGACTTGGTCGTCTGGACGTTGACTTTCTTGCAGGTGTCTGGGAACACGAAACCAATAGGGGGGTTCGTCTTCTTCTGAATCACTCGCTTCTGGACTGTTTGACTTTCCCAGTGTGTTTTGCCTGATATCGGTAGGTCTGTTGTTTCTCTTTTGTGACTTGGCAATTGGACTTTGAACAATGTCGACTGGTAAGTCGTTGACTTGGAGAAGTAAGTTTCTGTGCAGGGTACGGATGGGACGACCTCCTGTCTCTGGACTTACTTTGTAGACGGGGTTGTCTCCAACCTGCTCCCTCACGATGTAAACTGTTTGTTCCCAGTAGGGCCTTAGCTTGCCAGGTCCACCTCTTTCGCCCAGGTTCCGCACAAGCACTCTGTCTCCTACTTGCAGGACTACACCTTTGCATCGTTTGTCATAGTTTGTCTTTCCTTTAGAGCTTGACTGTTGACTGTTTGCACTTGCGATCCTGTACGCCTCTGTCATTTTCCCTTTCCATTTCTGAGCGTATCCATGGGCTGTTTCTGTGTCTTCTTCTGTCATGAGGCCAAAGAGAAGGTCTACTGGGAGGCGAGGATGTCTGCCGTACAACAGGAAGTATGGAGAAAAACCAGTGGCCTCATGCTTAGTGCAGTTGTAAGCATGGAGGGTGTGAGGTAAGTGTTCCTTCCAGTTTAGTTTCTCTTTCTCTCTCAATGTACGTAGCATCTGCAACAAGGTCCGATTCAGCCTTTCGACCGGGTTACATTGGGGGTGGTAGGGAGAAGTCCTTGAGTGGCCAACACCTGCTAGCTCTCTGAGGGACTTGAATAACTCGTTCTCAAATTCACGACCCTGATCGTGATGAAGCTTGGAGGGGTAGCCGAATCTTGGAATGAAATCATTGAAGAGGCGGTCTGCTGCTGTCTTTGCGGCCTTGTTCTTGGTGGGGTAGGCTTGTGCAAACCTGGTGAAATGGTCGACTACCACCAAGATGTATTCAAACCCGCCTTTACAGGACTCTAGATGCAGGAAATCAATGCATACTAACTCGAGTGGGAAGTTGGATGTTATACTGCCCATCGGTGCTCTCTCATGCGTTGCTGGCTTTTTCTGTTTTATGCATGGGCACTTCCTGGTGACATACTCCTCGATCTCTCGCTTCATGAAAGGCCAGTAGAATCGCTCACGGGCTAAGCTCAAGACTTTCTCCACACCACCATGGCCCATGTTGTTATGGAGATGGGTGAGAGCTACTTGTCTGTAGACAGCGGGCAGAACTAGCTGCTTGCGTTCTGCGGTTTTCCTATAGAGAAGGCCATTTTCAATGCGCATCCGACTCCACTCTCTCAACAGTCTCTTTGTGCTTATGTCAAGCTTGGCTTTGTCGTCTTCAGTTGGTGTCATATCTTTTTCTTTCATCTCCATGACTTTCCCGATGGCTGGATCTGCTCTTTGTTCTTGGACTAGTTTATCGTGGCCGATGAAATGCAGTGGCTCCTTGAGGGGTGAACTTGGTGAAGCAAGGCTGAGGGCTGCAATCCATGCTACATCACCTTGCTTGGCTCTTCTGCTCCCTTCCCATACTGCACCAACGGCTTCCTCTGACAGTTCTCCTGTACACTCTTGCATGAAGGCTTCAATGTTGAGTGGACAACGGGATAGTACATCAGCGTCAATGTTTGTTTTTCCGGGGCGATATTTTATGTCAAAGTGGAAATCTGCGAGCTGTCCCACCCAACGATGTCCTACGGCATTGAGCTTTGCAGTGCTGAGGACATACGTCAAGGGGTTATTGTCCGTAAAAACTGTGAAACTTGGGGCATAGTAGAGATAGTCTCTGAACTTGTCGCAAACTACCCACTTGAGGGCGAGAAACTCTAGTTTTCCACTGTGCAAGTGGTAGTTTTGCTCGGCAGGTGTTAGTGTGCGTGACCCGTACCCAATCACTCTCATCTTATTGTCTTGGTTTTGATACAGGACCGCGCCAAGGCCTTTCTGGGACGCGTCCGTGTGGAGTACGAAGGGCTGGGTGAAGTCAGGATACGCTAACACAGGTGGCTGGGTCAACATGTCAATCAAGCGCTCAAGGGTCTCTTGGTGTTCCTTGTCCCATTTCACTGGAGCTCGGGAAGACTGCTGTGGGTACTTTGCTCTGCCTTTGGATGGCTTGGACGGCAGTGTGTCAGACTTTACCTGGAGCAAGTCGTACAGGGGTTTGGCAATGCGCGAGAAGTCCTGCACATACGTCCGATAATAGCTCAGGAACCCCAAAAGTTGTCTGACTTCTCCAACTATTTGTGGCCTTCTGTGTTTGAGTGCCTGCACAGCTTTGATGTCCTTGGGGTCCACCCTCACTCCATCTTCTGACACCAGGCGACCGACATACCGAACCTCTCTGCGGAACAACTCACACTTCTCAGGCTTCAGCTTCGCCCCATGGCGTTGCAAAGCTTGGAGAACTTTCCTCAGCACTTGGACATGTTCATTAAATGACTTGGAAAAACAGAGCACATCATCAAGGTAGGGTATGCAGCACTCATCACGGAGCGTGTCCAGCATTTCTTCCATGCTCCGCTGAAAGGCTGCGGGTGCGTTGGACAGCCCGAAGGGTATTCTCACCCATTCGTAGAGACCCCACGGGGTGGTGAATGCAGTCAGGTACCTTGAGCCCTCTGCGATGAAACCTTGATGGTAAGCTTTACCCTGGTCCAGGATCGAGAACCAGCTGTAACCACCGAGGGAGTCGGTGAGGTCCTGGATCCGGGGAAGCGGGTGTCTGTCGGGCACTGTTTTGTTGTTTAGGAGGCGGTAATCAATACACAGACGTAAAGATCCGTCCTTCTTCCTGACACAGATAACTGGGGCTGCGTAGGGTGACTGAGACTTTACGATCCATCCCTTCACTATCAGTTCCTGAATGTACTCTTTTACTTCCCTATACAGGGGCTTGGGGATGGAGGCGTAAGCTCTCTGAACTGGCGTGTCATCTTTGAGTCTGATTTCCATTTGCAAAGAAGGGATACAGCCAATATCAGTGCTATCGCGAGAGAATGCCTCGCACTCTTCCATCAGAACCTTTTCGACTGACTTTTGCTGATCTGGGCTTAGATGACTGAGATCGACCGGTGGCAACCAAGGCTCGGCAGGAGAGTCACCTTGGGCGGTCTTACTTAGTACCTCTGCTGTAGTTGCTGATGTCAGTATGGACTGGGTTTCTGGTGGCTCTAGTGTATCAGTTTCAATGACTTTGGCGACATGTTCGATGGTGCCTAGGGCTGTTCTTTTCGGCAGGATTACTTCATGTTTGGAATGGTTGGAGATGGGGATCTTTACAAAAGGTCTTTGGGAATTGTTAATCTCCAAAAGTCCTTCCCCCACACTCAAATTTCTCAAAGCAATGTTCTCTTCAGCAGGTTCGTAAAGTACAAGAGGGTCAGAGATGTCAAAGTTCTGGGGCACCCTGCAACATATTTGTACTGCTTTGCCAGCTGGGATAATCATGTTGTCTTTACCGACTCTGAGTGTAACAGGATCGCAGTCGGTTCTTTGCGGCACTTGAATGAAGTTTACCATGGCCACTACCTGGTCTTCGTCCATTCCAAGAGCTCTGCGCAGTAGACTATATAGTACTGTACTGGCTTCCTCATCTGTCTCTTGGCCTTGTATAATCGCTCCCAGCACATTAGCTCCAACTAGCGGTTGGTTCAGTGACAGCTTACTGACTAGGAATGGCGCTCGTACAGTGAGATTGGGATCTTCGTGACCCGCTAAAGTGACTGTAAGCTCGACCCACCCGTCATATGGAACTGCTTGGCCATTAACTGCATAAACCTCAAGCTCGTCGTTCAGCAGATCTTGGAGTGGCCTTACCACGGTGTTGGGTATGTACCTTTTGACCCATTGCCTGTCAACTATACTCACTTGTGAGCCAGAGTCAAACAGCACTGTTACAGGATACCCACCAATTAGACATTTCAGCAGACTTTTCTTACCGACAAGGGGAACTTGGCATTCGGTAGTACTCTGACAGGAGGGAGTCTGACCTTTCCTTCTGTTGCGTTTGACCTGCTTTCTCAGTTGCTTGCTCTGGTGCTTGGGGCGCGGAGTTGAAGCTTCGGTAGAGGAGGAGTTTACAGCTTTCTGTTCCATGAAAGTTGCCACCATCTTGGTTAGAGTCTCTACTTGTGTAGCAAGTTGTCTGATTGTCTGTGAGACTTGTTGGTCTTTGGCTGTCGTGTCCTTTGTTGCAATCACAGCACTTTGTGCTGACTTCTGACGAGGGGTTTGTCCTAACCTTCGCTGGTGCTCATTCTCATCACTGATTATCTTTGTGACCTCACTAAGAATCTCTACATCTGTTACATTGTTGTTTGATATAAGAGGTCTTAGTCGTTGTCGTAGGTCTGCATACTTCACTCGCAGGCCTTGATAGACTGTGTGCAGAAACACTTCCTGGATTGTCCTTGGGTCATACGAGATGTCTGCATTGGCTTGTTTTGACTGAAAGATAAGTTTCTGTTTGAGTCCAATCATGCGATACAGGAATTGCTGAGGGGACTCCTGCTCAGTTTGTCGGGCGCACATTAACTCCTGGAATATCTCTGTTGTTGCCTTTTCTCCAAGGTGGGATCGGAGAAAGCCCTGAAGTTCAGAAAGAGCCAGTTCATCTCTGAGCATGAGCATGTCCCTGAACGTGCCAGGCTTTACAATTCTCAGTACCCCCCTCACGATCTCTGTTTCAGAAAATCCTTCTTTCAATCCTTCATTGATCTGTCTCATGAGACTGTTATAACTGATTTCAGAGCTGTTGTCTCCAATTTGTCCTCCAAAAACCTTGAATTCTCTCCAAGGCAGGTAGGAAAGGTCTTTGAGAGTGACATGTCTTTCTGGACTACCTTGTTCCCTTGGCTGCGGTTGTGAGTGGCTCTGCCGACTGGGTGCTGCAGGTGGTTGGAGTGTCACAACTTCACACAGTCTTAGTCTTTCACCCAGTGTCTCATATGCTTTCCTCAGTTCCTCTACAGACTCTGCGTTTGCGTTCACACTAACTTGCATGCCTGGTGGAACAGCAGATGGTGATGGTGGATCTGGTAACATATTGGATGGATGAGGACTTGACTTGGTTGGTGTTGCAGCCTGATCAGCTGAATGCGTGGTGGAGCCGCTCGTTTGTATCATTTCAGTTAGCATATCATCCAACACTAGCAACTGACTCATTCCCTCATCTTCAAGTTTCAGCAGAGTTGGGGACCGTAAATAGGAATCGACATAGTCCATACAGCTCTCATTATCGTCTTCACTGAACTGTTTGTCTTTGTCTCCAGCTGCAAGGCTCTTTGTTAGCCTGAAAAGATCCCTACTTGAGGGGGCAAACAAGCGTCCTCTGATGCTCCATATCAATTCTTTCCGTGCTGTTGACATGGTACTTTAGCTATCTGTAGTTCGAGTGTTGTATTATCTGTACAGTGACTAGGCTGCGTTTTACCTTCTTGACAGCAGTGCAGTTCCACTTTTGGTTGAAGATCCTTTCTTTCTCTTTGATCTTCCTCCTTGGACACCCACTGACTGACGTGTCTGATGTAGCAGCTTGGCAACCGTTGTCTCGTAGTTCTGGTATCACTGGATCTTCCCTCGATTACTGAAGAGGAGAGATCCCGGACGAGCCCCCACAGTTTGTTACGGGTCCCGGGGAGGTGACCACAATAACAAAAAGAAATAAGTTTTAAACGTGAAAAGACGTGATCCTCCGCGTCTGCTCTTGGGTCTATAAAATACAGAAAGAGTCTTTGAAAGACAGAACACAGGACCACTCGTGTCTTTCTCCAGATAGTACTCTTATTTCCTTTTCATTTTCATTTACAGGCAGCATCACATTTTGTGCTTTATATGTCATCTTCTTTTACATACTGTAAATAATGTTCTTTTTCCCTCAGTCACACAGTGCATGAACTACACTACATCTGACATCTCAAATTTACATACTTCACAAATCACAATTTACTTATACAGGACCTTCAATTACTAGACTGACTCCCTTTAATTAGGACAAAACATAGGACTTAACTATGACCTTAGAGTAGTTTAGACATTGCACTTAGATTAGCTGACCTGGACTTAACAAATTATTTTACAAACTTGACAATAGGCAAATATACACAGGACACACTCTGACTATTAATTAGCATCAGGAGACTTTTACATTCACACGGAGCAAAATATACTTGTGTATTAAGTAAAACATTTTATGTGAGCTAACCGTCTTTCCCAAAGCTAAATTTGACTGGCGCGAAACCGCTACCGCGATGCGGCTCGCCTTTGATCTCCGGTGCCAACTGCAGCCTGAACTTGTATAAAACTTATCAAAACGCCACACCAACATCACAGTATTACTCGTCGCGACACACAGAAATAACACGGAGGTTAAGGCTCTTATTTATGGCATTTTTAACCAAATACTGACCTGTAAAATACAGAAAGAGTCTTTGAAAGACAGAACACAGGACCACTCGTGTCTTTCTCCAGATAGTACTAAAGGGGGGCCGGAAGTGCACCCTATTTGTTTACCTGGGGTGGAACGACCGCAGTGCCTAAGGTTCCACGCTGCTTACTCTTAAATATTTATACAGGGCTACATATCAAATGTTAATATTATTGATCGTCCACAATCTCAAAATATATTTAGATACTCTTAAAATAAAAATAAAATGACAGTCTCTCTGTATTATTTCCAAATGTGGTGCCCTATTTGGGTGTACCACACGTGCACCCTCCCACCCCCATCACAGCAAACATTCACTCTAATACAGTATTTGTTAGTGTGGAGAGAACATGTGGGTCATTGTTACATTTCTATTTTAACATGATTTTTTTTTTTTCCCCCCTTTAAATTAAGAAGACATTTGTTTCTAATGCTATAACTGCTCCATGAAAGGTTTTACCACATGCTGATTCTGCATCTCCTTTAATGTTTGTTACCTTGTAGTGGGGGGGGGTGGAAGTGCAGAGTGACTGAAAAGAAAAAAAAAACAAACAAAAAGGTCGCTATTCCTTCCTGGAACTGGAAAGCTTATCTTTGTAGCTCTGGGGCTGGGTTTCCCGCTGCTGGCCCGTGGATTTTGAAGGTCTCTGAGTGGACCACGTTTGAGCTCTGATTTTCTCGCTCAGATCCGCTGCGGGTTTAAACACCGTTACCGGGAGTCCTCTCCTTGCTATGTCAGTTGTTGCTTCTTCCGCTGAATTATAGAGACATGACTCTTCACCGTAAAAGACCCTTAGCTTCGCCGGAAATGGCGTCTGAAAGCGTAGATTCTGTTCCCGTAAAACCTTTTTGGCGTCGTTATATTCCCGTCGTTTTTTAAGAACCTCAGGGGCGTAATCGTGCTCCACGAAGACTTTTCTCTCATGATGCATAAATCCTTTTTTCTGCCAAGCCCGTCTTACATCCTCTTGTTTTATTTTGAAATTGGCGAATCTTACCACCACAGAACGTGGGGGCGCTTCCGGGGCTGGCTTTGCGGCTAATGTACGATGGGCTTTTTCTATCTTCAAATCGGTGGTTTGTGGAATATCCAACTTCTCTCTCAATAAGGATTCCACGCATTCCGCCACTGTGTTGAAACCATCTTCAGCTCCTTCTTTCAGACCGTGAATTCTGATGTTATCTCGTCTCTGTCTTCCTTCTTGATCGGTTAGCTTAGCCTCCAGCCATGACTGTTTTCTGTGTAAATCCAGCACAGAATCTTCAAGCACTTTTACTCTTTCTTCAGCTTCCAAGATTCGGTTTTTGGCCTGGTCCATTCTGCTGTTCGCCTTTTTTAGATCCTCTCTGAATTCAAGAAATTCGGCCCGAAATCGTCGTATTTCGTCAAATAGCGATTTCAAGCTAATCCTTTGTTAGCTAGGCCCAGGTCCTCGTCTTCTGAACGGAGGTCCTCCGGTTCAGATTCTGCGGTCGCTGTGCGTCCTGACCTGGGGAATGTCAGTTTCCTCTGCTTGTGGTTAGGCATGGTGTTATTGTCTTTTGATTTTTAATCTTGCAAAAATCCGTTAGGTCTGATTTTGAGGATGTTTTCCTTGGATTGAGTCTGGGAGTTTCAACGTTAGGTTGCTATCACCATGGCGTCCAGACCGGAAGTCATAAAGTGCCCTTTTTAATGACATATATGACCTCAGCCAAACAATCAGTTCTACCCTGTTTCACACCCTCAATCTCCGAGACTTTATCAAACCATGGTCTAAGTGCTGGGTCAGCTTTCTGCAATGCAGCTATGTCAGGAGGGATGTCAAACTCTACTGACTGATTTAGCTGTGGTGTTTCTTCACCCAAGTTCTTTGCTGACGCTAACACCTTATCTCTTCTCCTCTGAGCCTTGGATTTGGGTTGCTTAATAGGGCCTGCCTCTATCTCAGAATCATAAAATGGTAGCTCCTGAAGAACATTGGCAGCCCTCTGTGCCCTCTGCGCCCTGGTTGTCACCATATTACAATTTTTCACCACAGGTGTGTTTACTCTCTGCTCAACAGCGCCACCTGCCTGTCTCTCCTCCGTTTGTTCCTCTCCAACCTGTTGTATGATGTCCAACAAAGTTGGAACATCATTGCCAAGAATAACTGAATAAGGCAAATCAGGCACAAGAGCTACAGGAAGGAGATAAGTTTGCCCCCCCACTGTTAAATAAACCTCAGCGGTCGGGTACAGTTTTTTATCCCCATGGACACAACTGATATTTATTTTAGACTCATTCCACAAATCCCTAGGGACCAAACTAGGCAGCACAACCGTTTGAAAACAACCTGAATCTAACAGGGCCTCTTCACACTGACCATTAAGCAACACCTTGGTTTTATACACTCCACTGTGCACTGGGGCTGAAAAAGTGGGTCTAGGAACTGAACATAATAATGATGGTTTCTCATTCTTCATGGCAGGGCATGAATACTGGGTGTGACCGATTTTATTACACTAATAGCAGCGTATATCTTTATTTACAACAACACGTGACTTTTTGCTATTATCATATCTGCTATTTGTGATCTGACTGGGCCTGGAATACAGCCTATTTCGAGCTGGACCACCCCTTTCACCCTCATTAAACTCACTCCGTGTGGTGAAAGATCTGTCACGGCCAAAAGTAGGTCTCCTGCTCCCAGACCTGGCTGACAGAAAAACCTCCGCCAGACGAGCAGCGTCCTCTGCAGTCTTCGGGTCCCGCTGTTGTATCCAGATTCCCAGTTCCGGGTTCACCATCCATAGAAACTGCTCCAAAATCAATTGTTCCATAATGTCTTTTATAGTTAGGGTCTCTGGTTTAATCCATTTACATAACAGGTCTTTTAAACGTACATAAAGTTCACGAGGGGTTTCTTCCTGATGAATGTCCAGGGACCGAAACCTCCTCCTATAAGTGTCAGATGTAATTTCATATTTACTCAAAATTGCTTCCGTGACTTTCCCATAATTGTTCATGTCAGCAATATCCATAAGTACATGTGCGCTCCGCGCTTTACCTGTAAGCAGAGGAGCTAGCTGGATAGCCCACTCGTCTTCACGCCAGCGGCAGACTGTAGCGATCCTCTCGAACGTCGTCAGGTAGTGCTCGATGTCATCTTCGGGAGAGAGAGGATTCAGCCTGGGCTCGTGGTGCGTTCGTGGCCTCCTTGGCTGCCCCTGCAGCAGCAAATCATCCTCCTGCGGGCCGACCCGACTGGCCATCACCCTGGGGTCCTCCCCCGAAGCGCCGTCGTCACCACTACACTCAGCCCGGCTCCCATACTCCTCTCTCAGCTCCGCAACCTGCGACTCCATCCGACGAATTTGACTCTCCACAGTCTGCCACTTCTGGTCCTGAAGAGCGGCTTCTTCCTCCATCTGCCGATCCCTGAGAGTCAGCGAATGCACCAAAGATTTCACCAGGCACGTTAGCTCCTCGAGCTCGCCCAGTCCGCTGACTCTCGGGTCCTCAGCTGCCATACCTGCGTCCAGATCAGACTGCTCCTCTTGCCTCACTTTCCTTCTTGCCATGAGTCCTTCCGTCCACCAAACGCTACGACGTCCTGGGAACGGACCACCACTGCCACCAAATGTCAACGTTGTGGCGCGGTCTGGCCAAGTTTCAATTCCAATTTTCAAATTTTTATTTTGACAAACTTACACGTAAATAGATCCCACGAAAACATCTGACACGACTCTTCTTCAAGAATGAACAATTCGCCATCAACCAAGACAAATACAAGGAATACAAATACTAATGAAATGAATTGAATTGAATTTTTCATTATCATTAACCACACCTGTTATATACTACTCGAGATAATTGGGGCTGATTAGCCCCTACCATAACCCCAGGTAAAACAATAAACATTTCCATTCTTTGCACATACCCACTAATCTCTAAAAATACATAAATACTTCCCCAACTATATACAATATAAATATAAGTAACATATAATAAATAACAATATAAATAATTCAATAAATAGTTCAAACCCCTATTTACAAAAACTAAACCACCCCTCTAACTTACCATACATGCTTCCTTCCTGCTGGTGTCCTATAAAAGGCCCTCAACCCCTAACGGAGTCTTTTGCCCGGACACCCACAGGAAGCATGTTGGCAAAGGTATGTGAAATAAATCATTATCAATTATTTTACCAAATTACTTAACCATAACAATTATCTCCCAAGGGCATTCAAATTAGACAAAGACAGATCCCAAATGTGTGCACTTTACAAACAATCATAATAACATTTACCATATTACAAATACAACACAATCACACATACAATGAATCATAACAGTGGTGACACTCCATCGTCACATTGATTTTGTGCAGTTTTGATATTTTTCTTCACTTTTTATACATGCAGTTGTCGTGTTCCTCCTCAGTTTGTGTTCTGGATGCAGAGATAACCAAACAAGTGAAATACAGTGGTGTGAAAAAGTGTTTGCCCCCTTCCTGATTTCTCAATTTTTGTATGTTTGTCACACTTAAATGTTTCAGATCATCAAACAAATTTAAATATTAGACAAAGATAACACAAGTAAACACAAAATGCAGTTTTTAAATGAAGGTGTTTATTATTAAGGGTAAAAAAAAATCCAAACCTGCATGGCCCTCAGTGAAAATGATTGTCCTCCCCCATTAAAACATACAGTAAATTAACTGTGGTTTGTCACATCTTTGGAAAGCTGAATTCAATTTCTCTAGCCAAACCCAGGCCTGATTACTGCCACACAATCAAGAAACTACTTAAATAGGACCTGCCTGACAAAGTGAAGTAGACCAAAAGATCCTCAAAAGCTAGACATCATGCTGCGATCCAAAAAAATTCAGGAACAAATGAGAAACAAAGTAATTGAGAGCCATCAGTCTAGAAAAGGTTATAAAGTCATTTCTAAAGCTTTGGGACTCCAGTGAACCACAGTGAGAGCCATTATCCATAAATGTTTGAAAACATGGAACAGTGGTGACCACTTCCCAGGAGTGGCCGGCCGACCAAAATTACCCCAAGAGTGCAGCGATGACGCATCCAAGAGGTCACAAAAGACCCCGCAACAACATGCAAAGAACTGCAGGCCTCACTTACCTCAGGTAAGGTCAGTGTTCATTAGGGCTGGGAACGATCCCTAATTTCCAGAATCGATTCGATGCCGACCCCGATTCGATCTGGGAAATTACCATTTTAATAGCCATTTTACTTGCCAGGAAAAAAAATCTTGGAGACCTAACATGTCAAATTGTACCAAGAATACTCTTAACTTTGTTAATACATAAATTATCACATAAAGAACTGACCCAAAATCAGTTACAATAATGCACTTATTTAACTTATGATTTCACAAAGTGCTCACAAGTGCTTTCTTTAGTACAAAGGGTGTACAATGTCAAGTTAACAACACAGTTTTTTTGCACTGAAAGTTGTGTGAGGAAGTACAGATTTTAAAGTAGCTGCTTTTTCCAAGTTTACAGTGATGCTGTTCTATGCAACACCGCAAGAAAAGTACAGAATTGCAAAAAATTTCCTGTTTAACAGTGATTTATGTAGAATTAAATGCTCAGTAAAGTTGTCAAAAATGACCAACATTGTATTCTTGCTGAGAACTTAAATAAAAAAAAATAAATAAAAGAATTTGTCATTACAGCAACTAAATTGCATTGGATGCATGTTAAGAGTATGGAGAAAATTATGGCAGCACCTTCTTGAATCTTGAATTTGAAAACTAAGACCCTTGAAAAATTTGAGGTCTTCTTCTATGCCGAAATCCACAAGGAAGCAGGGATGGCTCCTCCACTGACAACCTCTTCCCTTCAGAAGGTGTCAGTGCAGGATGGACCTTGGAGTGGAAACCCAGTCTTCACAGATCTGAAGGGAAGATGAAAAGGAGAATAGATTTCAAAGTAAAATTAATCCTATTTTTAAATCCTCACACCACAGTAAGGTTTAATAATTTAGTTTTTGTTTTTTGTTGTTTATATTTTAACTACAAATTAACTTTCAATTTTAGAAAAGGGTTTAAATTCATTTCTTGGGAAGATTTGTTCATTTCAGTTTAGTTCTATTGAGTAAAAATGGCTCATTGTACTGCAGCCTTTAATTCTGCCATTTTCATTTTATTGTGATTTATTATTGTCAGATCTCTCACTTAGTGCTGAAGTCCATAATCTCATAAAATATACCTTTATTCTGCATTTATTCACAGCTCTTTAGCAACAGTTAATTACTGTATCCATAGTTTGTAAAAGAAAACACCATCATGCCGGATAAATCATTAATGTACAACACAAATGTTAAAACAAACAAATGATATTTTACTTACAATCTCAGCAGCTCCAAGTCTCCCTCTCTGTTCATGAGTTTCAGCCAGTCTCCATGCATTTTATGTTTGAAGTGTTTATCAGTCATCGACTTTATGTTCCAACTCTGTGCTGCACGTCGTACAAAACCGTTTATCCCCGCTGTATGAAAAATATTCAGAAGCTGTTGAGGATGGTCTTTATGATGACTTTTGTTGATAAATTAAGAGACACGCATGTTAACAACTCCGCTCACGTAAACACGGAAGTAAAGATGTGCGCATGCGCCGCAGGGAGCTCTTGCCTGATGAGAACCGTTTTAACACCACATAAGAAGAACTAGCATATCCATTAGCTTGTTAGCTGTTAGCTTGTTAGCTGTTAGCTTTGTTAGCACTCCGGGTGTTTCTGGTTCTTCGCTGCTCCTGGCTCACTGACCTAGTTTCGACCCGATCAGACTGAGCAGACGTTCACAGACGTAAAAACATTATATTAAGAGATGGATCCGCGGATTTTGTGGATCGATATTGGCTCAGTCAAACGTGGATCGATCCAGATAGTTGTATTGATGGATACAGGTCAAGTGGACACCTGACCAACTGAGCACTCCCAAGTGAGCACCCCAAGTGGACCCCGGAATTCAATCTGTACATGTACATTTTCAATCCGGTGATTTGTAAATGCAAAGAAAAACAACAACAAGAATTTGTGTAAAGTTGTTGGAAAGACTTTTCCCGGTCACCAAGATGTGTAAAATATATGCATATATGGAAGATAACATCGAAGCTGACCCAGAGACGGTTTTGACTTCGTTTCTGCTTTCAAAAGACTTGTCTTCTCCACCACTGCTGCTTGCCAGGGCTGGCTGCCCCAGATGAAAATCCACAGTCTGCTGGATCTAAAATGTTCTGAATGAGGCTTTAGAAAATTATGAATCAGTTTGTAAATCCTTGTATTGAAAATGTACTTGGACATGTATAGATTGGATATTGGGGTCCACTTGGGGTTCTCACTTGGTCAGGGGTCCACTTGACCAGATCCCGTATTGATCTTTTGAGCCCACCCCTTGTGTTAATGACTCCACCATAAGAAAGAGACTGGGCAAAAATGTCCTGCATGGACATTTGAGATTGAGATTCAACTTTATTGTCATTACACATGTATGAATACAAGGTAACGAAACGTGACTTGGCATTTGGGCACGCTCTGCAGAGCGCATCTAAGGCCGGGGCAGCCGCTAGGCGCCAGACATCCATCCATCTTCTACCACTTATCCAGGGATCTGGGTTGCAGGGGCATCAGTCCAGGCAGAGCAGCCCAGATTTTCGTCTAGTTCACATAGCACCATAATCTCCACGATCTCTCCTGCAGGTGGTGAACCCACTGGAGGGTGGACCCATGTGCCTCCTTTGGGTACACTGGCTCCTTGACGTAACCACCTTCATGGGATCCACTGGACCGCTCTTAGTCTGGCCCTTCACCCAGGACATGTTTGCCTTGGGGAGACCCTACCAGGGGCAAGTTGCCCCCAACAACATAGCTCCTGGGATCAGTCAGGCACTGAAACCCCTCCACCACGATAAGATGCCAATCCATGGCAGGGTTTTTCAAAGATGCAGTGGGGCAAAAAAGGATTTAGTCAGCCACCAATTGTGCAAGTTCTCCCACTTAAAAGATGAGAGAGGTCTCCAGTTTTCATCATAGCTATACCTCAACTATGAGAGACAAAACGAGAAAAAAAAATCCAGAAAATCACATTGATGTTTAAAGAATTTATTTGCAAATTATGGCGGAAAATAAGTATTTGGTCAATAACAAAAGTTCATCTCAATACTTTGTTATATACCCTTTGTTGGCAATGACAGAGGTCAAACGTTTTCTTCTTCACCAGGTTTTCACACACTGTTGCTGGTATTTTGTCCCATTCCTCCATGCAGATCTCCTCTAGAGCAGTGATGTTTTGGGGCTGTCGCTGGGCAACACGGACTTTGAACTCCCTCCAAAGATTTTCGTGATATCGTGATATACTTTATTTTTGAACAAAAAAAGTACAACAAAAACAAACAAATGACAAATGCAATAAAGTAACAGTATACACTGTTCGAAAGGGAGAAGGAAGAAGTGAACACTTATTAATTCCATCTCCTCTTTTCCATAAATACACCCATGTGAAGTATATACAAATTACCACCTTTAAGACCCCAAGTAAACAATTTACTGTATTTTTTACAAATCAACATTAACACCCATCCATCCTAACATACATTGATGTCCATACATCAAAACCAGCCTCAAACAACAGATATACACAGTGCTGTCCCACCCACCATTCCATAGTGTCCCATAATGTCCCAGAGTGAACATAATGAATCGTACATATAAATACTACCCTTCTAACATATATCCTTTCAGCAAATAATGTTTATACCTCTTTTTGAATTGATTTCTGTTTGTACATAGTTTCAGTTCCGGCTACAGACTGTTCCACAAATCCACCCCACAGACAGATATGCACATACTTTTCTTGGTTGTTCGTATCTTGGGTTTTGTAAAGCTTAAGTCTCCTCTCAAATTATGATCATTCTCTCTTTTTTTAAATATTTTTTGTATATTAGTTGGGAGTTGATTATTAATTGCCCTGTACATTACTTGTGCTGTCTTAAATTTTCTATGGGGTTGAGATCTGGAGACTGGCTAGGTCACTCCAGGGCCTTGAAATGCTTCTTACGAAGCCACTCCTTCGTTGCCCGGGCAGTGTGTTTGGGATCATTGTCATGCTGAAAGACCCAGCCACGTTTTATCTTCAATGCCCTTGCTGACGGAAGGAGGTTTTCACTCAAAATCTCATGATACATGGCCCCATTCGTTCTTTCCTTTACACGGATCAGTCGTCCTGGTCCCTTTACAGAAAAACAGCCCCAAAGCATGATGTTTCCACCCCCATGCTTCACAGTAGGTATGGTGTTCTTTGGATGCAACTCAGCATTCTTTCTCCTCCAAACACGACAAGTTGAGTTTTTACCAAAAAGTTCTATTTTGGTTTCATCTGACCATATGACATTCTCTCAGTCCTCTTCTGGATCATCCAAATGCTCTCTAGCAAACTTCAGACGGGCCTGGACATGTACTGGCTTAAGCGGGGGACACGTCTGGCACTGCAGGATTTGAGTCCCTGGCGGCGTAGTGTGTTACTGATGGTAACCTTTGTTACTTTGGTCCCAGCTCTGCAGGTCATTCACTAGGTCCCCCCGTGTGGTTCTGGGATTTTTGCTTACCGTTCTCGTGATCATTTTGACCCCGCGGGGTGACATCTTGCGTGGCGCCCCAGATCGAGGGAGATTTCTTCACACCAAGCTGCTTACCTATTGCAGATTCAGTCTTCCCAGCCTGGTGCAGGTGTACAATTTTGTTTCTGGTGTCCTTTGACAGCTCTTTGGTCTTGGCCATAGTGGAGTTTGGAGTCTGACTGAGGTTGTGGACAGGTGTCTTTTATACTGATAACGAGTTCAAACGGGGGCCATTAATACAGGTAACGAGTGGAGGACAGAGGAGCCTCTTAAAAAAGTCGTTACAGGTCTGTGAGAGCCAGAAATCTTGCTTGTTTGTAGGTGACTAAATACTTATTTTCCACCATAATTTGCAAATAAATTCTTTAAACATCAGACAATCTGATTTTCTGGATTTTTTTTTCCTCATTTTGTCTCTCATAGCTGAGGTATACCTATGATGAAAATTGGAGACCTCTCTCATCTTTTAAGTGGGAGAACTTGCACAATTGGTGGCTCACTAAATACTTTTTTGCCCCACTGTAGCTTTTGAAAACATGTACATCATTTTTTTAATTAATACATATTTATTTACATGTGCAAAGTGCATTTCAGAGCACATTATTAAGAAATTGAGGACTAACAGACTAAGACAATTGCCTTAGTGAATTAAATAAAATTTAATATCAAAACTGCACAAAATAAAGAAGGCTACAAAATTAGACACAGTGGTGTGAAGAAGTGTTTGCCCCTTTCTGATTTCTCATTTTTTGTATGTTTGTCACACTTAAATGTTTCAGATATCAAACAAATTTAAATATTAGACAAAGATAACACAAGTAAACACAAAATGCACTTTTTAAATGAAGGTGTTTATTATTAAGGGGAAAACAAACCCTACATGGCCCTGTGTGAAAAAGTGATTACCCCCTAAACCTAATACGTAACTGCTTGGGCCACCCTTAGCAGCAACAACTGCAATCAAGCATTTGAGATAACTGGCACTGAGTCTTTTACAGCACTGTGGAGGAATTCTGACCCACTCATCTTTGCAGAATTGTTGTAATTCAGCCACATTGGAGGGTTTTTGAGCATGAACCGCCTTTTTAAAGTCATGCCACAGCATTTCAATCAGATTCAGGTCAGGACTTTGACTAGGCCACTCTAAAGTCTTCATTTGTTTTTCTTAAGCCATTCAGAGGTGGACTTGCTGGTGTGTTTTGGATCATTGTCCTGCTGCAGAACCCAAGTGTGCTTCAGCTTGAGATCACGAACAGATGCCCGGACATTCTCCTTCAGGATTTTTTGGTAGACAGCAGAATTCATGATTCCATTTACCACAGCAAGTCTTCCAGGTCCTGAAGCAGCAAAACAGCCCCAGAACATCACACTACCACCACCATATCTTACTGCTGGCATGAAGTTCCTTTTCTGAAATGCTGTGTTACTTTTACGCCAGATGTAATGAGACACACACCTTCCAAAACTTCAACTTTTGTCTCGTTAGTCCACAGAGTATTTTCCCAAAGTCTTGGGGATCATCAAGATGTCTTCTGGCAAAACTGAGATGAGTCTGTATGTTCTTTTTGCTCAGCAGTGGTTTTCATCTTGGAACAGGTTCAGGTTCAGGTTGAATGTAATTTGTGGCTTGTATATGTGGATGTCACCAGACTGCAAAACAAATCTACCTACGGGTACAAATAAAGTAACTTGAACCTGAACCTGAACCTGGATCTTTGAAAAATAAATTTGCATGGTTTGAATTCTATATAAGTGGGTTGCGAGTTAATGGCCATGGGAAAATGTGGGTTTTAGGGTGAGACCAGTTGAGAACCCCTGGTCTAGAGGAAGGGTGAAGAGGCACAGAATCCAAGTTTCTTGAGGTCCAGTGTGAAGTTTCCACAGTTTGTAAAGCCATGTCCTTTGTAGTGTTGGTCCGCTGTGTTTTATCAAATCCAAAGTTAGTGCAGCCATCTACCAGGAAATTTTAGAACACTTCATGCTTCCCTCTGCTGCCAAGCTTTATGGAGATGCTGATGTCATTTTCCAGCAGGACTTGGCACCTGCCCACACTGACAAAACATACCAATATATGGTTTAATGACCATGGTATCACTGTGCTTAACTGGCCAACAAACTCTCCTGACCTAAACCCCATAGAGAATCTATGAAGTATTGTCAAGAGGAAGATGAGAGACACCAGACCCAACAATGGTCTTTGACCAGGGGGGATTATGTTATGAGGCAGTCCGTCCATCTCACTTTTGTGAAATCAACTCCTACAGTTTTGTTCCAAATGTTTCAAAACTTAGAATCAGGGTTTGACATACATTGATGATGTGCATATTGCAATTTGACTCTGATCGGATGACCCTGAGGTCAAGGTTAGAGGTCCGGTTTTTCCCCAAATGGAACTTACAAATGCAATAAGTACCAAGAGAAATGATGTAGGCTTTCCAAATTGATACAGTAGTATCTAAGACGCATCTTGGAGAACTTACAACCTGACCAGACTATGGGTTTGGGATCCAGAGGTCAAAGTTAACATTTCATTTGCACTATTACTATACAACAAGTAAAGCTAGGGCCACCAAACCTGGTACACAGGTCCACCCTGTGACTCTAAAGCTGGATTCATGCTGCATTTCCCCTCTGGTCAACTTTGGTCCGTGTGCGCTTTGGACGAGCCCAGTGTGCACGCGGTGCTGTACATGCTCACTTTTTTTCCGTCTACCAGGCCAAGCGGTTGACGCATGCGCACAACTGTTAATTGTAGTTTGGCCCCAGCCCTATGAGTAGCGCTAACACGCCAGTTTGTTCACCGGCTATAAACACAAGCGCGACACACATTTTTTATAGCAACAACAATGGCGTTGTTTCAAGGAAAAGGTGAATTATCATTTTCCAGTGCCCTTTTCCACTTAAGCTGCTGCAAAAGGATTTCTTGTATGTTTATTCTCGTCTTTCGCTTCCTCGTTGTCTTCATCTACTTTGTCTTTGTATGTTGTGTTGGTATCGCCACCTTGTGAATGGGATGTTCAGTCTTGTGCATGCATAGTCAAGGCGGTCAGGTCGTGGGCAGGCCATGCGGTCATAAAATTTGGGCTGCACGCGGTCGTGAACTGGAGACAACATAAATTTTGTCACACGAGGCTTCCTGTTGCGCATACATGGACAGCGGAGGTGCAGCATAAAGGTGCAGCATCACCCTTCCAGCTTGAAGGGTGACTGTAGTTTTGTGATCAAGGTCAAAGGTCAACATCAAAATGGCTTATAGACTATATCTCAACAATAAAGAAAGCTAGGGTCACCAAACCTGGCACACAGGTTCACCTTGGGATCTTGATCTACAGTTAAGGGTTGTATATGACTCTTAATTATTGTTTATTCATGGATATATATCATAATTTGGTTCTCCCTCAATAATTACAGGGAAAAGTTTAAAATTGCTCTCGTTCAGTAACATATTGGAGTCTTCAAACAAAACAGGCGAGATGTTGCACTCACCTTTGAGTGCACTTGTTCTTAAAAATTGGTGACTTTTTTGAAATTTGATAAGGATAAGGGATAAGGACCTGTACGTATACAGCGCTCTTTCTAGTCTCAAAGACCACTCAAAGCACTTCACTAGTAGTAACCCTCTATTCTAAGGGCCTATAGGAGACAGATATCTAGGGACAATTTAGAACAACCAGTTAACCTAACATGCATGTCTTTGGATTGTGGGAGGAAACCAGAGTCCCCAGAGTAAATCCACACAGCACAGGGAGAACATGCAAACTCCACACAGAAAGGTTCCTACCCCTGCCAGCCGATACTTTTGTAATGTAAATTTGAAGCTTTTGAATTTTGTATACTTTATTGATCCCCAGAGGGGAATTTGAGGGCATCCACCTGGATGGATGAAGCAGCCACGATACGGCGCTATCCCTTAACCATTCACACACACATTCACACCTAGGGCCACTTTAGAGTCTCCAGTTAACCTAACCTGCATGTTTTTGGCCTGTGGGAGGAAACCGGAGAAATCCCAGAGTAAACCCACGCAGATACGGGGAGAAACATGCAAACTCCACACGGATCATTGTTGGTCAGGGGCTGGGATCGAACCAGGGATCCCATGGCCAAGGGTGAGTTGCTGTGCTGGCGCAGTGCTAACCACTGCGCCACCGCACCACCCAACTCTATTTTTTAAACTCTATTGTAAATTTGTGACATTTTTCTTGTAAATTCATGAGGGTTTTTTTTGTCTCAAATTCCCTTTTTCCGGTTGAGTATTTTTCCTCCAGTCATTTTATTAAACCAGTGGCTTAGTTGCAGATGTCTAAGCTGGTGTCTTAAAGGTCCCTTTAATTTTCAGATAAAAGGGGTGGGAGGTCCTGGGTTTTAGCCTTCTGAAATGTGTCCATGGGTCACATGCATACCATTAAATATTCACTCACTTCACAAAGAAACACAGACTGACGATATTATTTATTAAACTCTAGAAGAAACAAGCAGATTGTGCTTCTCTTGAGTTGTCATAAACCTGTAAGTCCTGCCTTCAGGTCCCCTCCAATCTCAATCCTATTAGCTTTAAACTGCTCTAGGTTATGCCCCGTTGCTTGTGATTGGCTTACAGCGCCTCACTCAAAAAACAAAAACAAAAAACCCTTTACTCGGTTACAGTAGGGGTACATTAATTTTAGTTTGCAGACTGGTAACTGTTTCAGAGAGTGTGCCATACCTTTAAAGAGCTTTAAATCTTCATATATACATCTTGAGGATGACAAAAGGACTGAAATATGCGTTTAAATAAATTTACACCCACTAGGCATGAAAAAGTCTAGGCATGAAAATTTAATGCCTTCACAATATGGGACTTGTAATTTTTTTTCCAATCTTAGCCACATTGTTAACCACCTGGTGAGAGCAAAGTCCAAGGAGGTGACTCTGCATAAAGATGGTCCTCTGGGTGAAACGATTTTGGAGTGCTACAACTGCGGCTGTCGCAACGTCTTCTTGCTGGGCTTCATCCCCGCCAAGGCTGACTCGGTTGTGGTGCTACTGTGCAGGTAAGGACATTTCTGTGCTGCTGAGTCCATACTTTGAATTTCACAACATTATTTCACAACTACCTTTGACATTATTGTGTTTGTGTCACAGGCAGCCATGTGCTAGCCAAAGCAGTCTGAAGGACATCAATTGGGATAGCTCGCAGTGGCAGCCTCTTATCCAGGACCGCTGCTTCCTCTCATGGCTTGTCAAAATCCCTTCAGAGCAGGAGCAGCTCCGGGCACGTCAGATCACAGCACAGCAGATCAACAAGCTGGAAGAGCTCTGGAAGGTAGGGGCAAACCATCCTTGTGTGCAGATATTCAAAACCCATGCAGTTGGAATATAAAAATGGGTGTGACACATCTTCATACTATCCTGATACTTTAGGTAGAGGTGGGGTGTAATGCTGATGTCATATCTTTTTTTTTTCTGTGTGCTTTCTAGCTCATTTTTTCCAGCAGGAGTTTCAACTTGTTACACATTATTCTAATGCTTGTCTCATTGTTTTAAAACATCCTATGGTAACATGTTGTCCTGTCTGTTTTCTGTTGAAATCTAGCATCCTATTTTTCCATAGTACATTGTCCCTACAATATATATTCTCAGCAAAAATATATCACATCGGATATAGAAGGATATGCACATCGGTGTGCACTTCTGTCTAGTGTTGTAGTGAAGACCACATCAAGACTAGAGTGTGTAAAGACTAGGGCTGCAACGATTACTTGAATAATTTGAGTAATCGATTACAAAAATTCATCGATTCAAAATCTGTGCTTCAACGTGATGTTTAATGTAGCACTTCCAGTCTATAGCCACTTTTCCACTAGCACCTACTCAGCTCGACTCACCCTGACTCTACTCGGCCTGACACGGTTTAGGTTGTTTTCTATTACAACTGAGTACCACCTCAAGGTGGGTGGGTTCATAACAGGAAGGTGGCCCGTTATCCCATTATGTTGTTGACATGCTGACATTTTGCTGTCAGAAGCGAATACTTATTACAGCAAGCACAAAATACAAGCAAATCACGGAGTTGGCATTGATGGCTAGCTAGCTCATTGTCTGCATACAGGAGACAACGACGATATCCTTGTTTGTTCAAAGTGAACTTGCCACCAATGAGATAAAAAAAACAAAACATAAAAGATGCTTAAAATCACAAAACACTCACCATCTTCCCTGTGAGCAGCCATCAACTCGGAGAGCTCCTAGTATTTCATTTCGGGTCGTTCCACCGGCGACAGGGCTAAAAAGTTCATAGGCTGAAAAGTTCATAGTTGTCACATCTGACCAGATGTAGTTTATTTTTCAAGTGCAGTGATCCAAGCACTGCAACACTGATGGAAGAAGTGTGTGGACCGAAGGGGAGACTGTTGAAAAATAATCACATTTGGTCAAATTTGACCACTGTATGAACTTTTCAGCCCATGAACTTTCCAGCCCTTTAGCCCCCTGTGGATTCTCTCATCAGCCACCCAGCGCATAAGAGTCCATACCTCATCGTTGGACCACATTGTTGATTTGTGTGTAGCCGTTTATCTCGTTGATTATCATAGAACCGGAGTGGTGGCTCAGTTGGTAGAGCATCCGCCCCACACCCGGGAGACAGGGGTTCAAATCCCGGCTGGGTCATGCTGAAGACCATATAAAAGTGGAACTTCCTGCTGTCCAGCTTGGTGCTCAGCAATAATGGCATGGAGGAGGGAAATCTGTGGCGGCGCCTTGCATGGCAGCGGCCGTTCTGATTCTACACATGGGGTGTGTGTGATTGACACTGTATATAGGATAAAGCACAATTTTGTTCTACTGTACATGATTGGTTGTGTGGTTGAATGACCGTAATGGGTGATTTAATTTAAATAGAAGTAATAAAGACTCACGGCCGAATTTACAAATGGCGGTTTTGAATCTTGTGACGACGTCGCTCTCATCCACTGACGTTATGCCCTGGCCAGTCAGTGGCCTGCAATCTGTTGACATCAAATTTTCAGTTCAACTCAGTACGCTTGGAACCTCACTGGAGTAGGTACCAAAATAGTGTCTAGTACTAGGTACTAATGGAAAACCATACAAACCTAGTGGAGTCGAGGCAAGTCGGGCTGAGTAGGTGCTAGTGGAAAAGGGCCATATATGACCTTCTTCCAGTCACGCTACGTAAGCAAGACGCGGCTTTGTTTAATGGCGCCATGTCAGAGCAACATAGTGACAGCAAAAAGGAAGAAAGTCAGAAAAAACGACAAAGTATCTCAAGTCTGGGATCATTTCAAGCTCAAATTGAAGAACAACATTTTGCAGTGTGTACATGGTAAAGCTGAGTGGCGAGCTAACATACTACAAGATCGATGTTACAGTGTCTTGGCAGAAAGCATCCCACATTATGCACAGCCAGCGCACCCGAGACTAGGTACATGATGGAGACTTTAAATTAAGATGAATAAAATGTAGTCAGCTACGCTAATTATACTTATATGGCCAAAGAACATACAGCCACTGCCGCTAGCATCTACTAGCAGCGGTAGCTGTTGTGTTGCGAGTTGAACCTAACGCTACAAAACGGAACCTTATGGTGTAATGTAGCGTGTAAATTTACGTTGTATACAATAAACATTGCAGTAAGCATTATAATAAATGTGTACCTGTGTTATTGAGTGTTTGGTACAATTACTACAGCTCTTTAGGAAAGAAGGTTCCCCACATTTTGGTCAATGCAAGTTTCTTTAAAAAAAAGTGATTACTCGAGTAATCGTCGATTAGTGCGGTTGGTTACTCGAGCCATAAAACAGTCGTTAGCTGCAGCTCTAGTAAAGACCAAGATTATAAGGAGTCAAGACTAAGACAGATACGTATGCACAATAGACTTGGTCTTGACCTCTTAAAGTCTTGGTCTTTGTACACCCTGCTTTCGGTCAGTTCTTAGTATGGTCTTTACTACAACACTACAGTGCTGTGAAAAACTATTTGCCCCTTTCTGATTTCTTACATTTTTGCATATTTGTCACACTTAAATGTTTCATATCATGAAAAAATTTTTATATAAATGATGATTTCATTTATTAAGGGAAAAAAGCTATTCAGACCTACCTGGCTGTGTGTAGAAAAAGTACCCCCCCCCCCCCCCCGTTGCATCATGAATTAACTCTTGACACCACATTTTTTGTTTTTTGGAAAGCAGAGTTTAGTTTCACTAGCCACACCCAGGCCTGATTACTGCCAAGAAGTTTCAAGGCCAAAACCACTGCTGACCAGAAGGAACACATCTTGTCTCACATTTGCCAAGAAATATCTTTTGGGAAAATATTCTGTGGATTGATGAGGCAAAAGTTGAAAATTTTGGAAGGTGTGCATCCTGTTACATTTGGCATTAAACTAAAACAGCATTTCATAAAAAGAACATCATACCAACAGTCAAAACATGGTGGTGGTAGTGTGATGGTCTGAGGCTGCTTTGCTGCTTCAGGACCTGGACGACTTGCCATAATTGATGGAACCATGAATTCTGCGCTCTACCAAAAAATCCCAAAGGAGAATGTGTGGCCATCAGTTCGTGACCTCAGTCTCAAGCCCTCCAATGTGGCCGAATTGAAGCAATTCTGCAAAGAAGAGTGGGCCAAAATTCCTCAACAGCGATGTAAAGGACCCATTGCTCAGGCATTGGGTGGCAGCGGCTCAGGAGGTAGAGCAGGTCGTCCAATAACCAGAAGGTTGATGGTTTGAATTCTGCTCTCCCCAGCCATCCTGCCATTGTGTCCCTGGGCAAGACACTTTACCCACCTTACCTCCAGTGTCCATGACACTGGGCATGAGTGTGTATAAATGTTCGGTAGTGGTCGGAGAGGCTGTTGGTGTGGATTGGCAGCCATGTTTCCGTCAGTCTGCCCCAGGGCAGCTGTGGCTACAGAAGTAGCTTACCACTACCAATGTCTGTGGAGTGAATGAATAATGTATCCATTGTAAGGCGCCTTTGAGTGTCTATGAAAAGCACTACATAAATCTGATGCATTATTATTATTGCCAGTTATCGCAAATGCTTGATTGCAGTTGTTGTCGACAAGGGTGGTGCGACCAGTTATTAGGTTTAGGGGCAGTTACTTTTTCATATAGAGCCAGGTAGGTTTGGATAGCCTGTAGGCCACTGGAGTGGTGGGCTAGAGGTAGAGTATCTGCCCCACAACCGGGAGGTCGGGGTTCAAGTACTGACCGGGTCATGCCAAAGACCATTTAAAAGTGGAACTTTCTGCCATCCAGCTTGGCGCTCAGCAAAAATGGAACGGAGGAGGGAAATGTGAGCGGCAGTGGCTCAGGAGGTAGACCGGGTTGTTCAATAACCAGAGGATTGGCGTTTCAAATTCTGCTCTCCCCAGCCATCCTGCTGTTGTGTCCCTGGGCAAGACACTTTACCTACCTTGCCTCAAGTGTCAGTGACACTGGGTATGAATCTATCTATAAATGCAACAAATTTCTGTCTGTGTGTGTGTTCCTCAGATATCTCTTTATGAATGATATCTCAACAACAAAGAAAGCTAGGATCACCAAACTTGATACACAGGTTCACTCTGAGACCATGACTTCTGACTATGGGTTTGGGGTCTAAGGTCAATGTTAACACTCATTATGCCCTCTTATTATTGAATGTGTAAAGCTCTCAAGGGTCACCAAACTTGCTACACAGGTTCACCTCAGGATCCTGACCTACAACTATGGGCTGTATACTTTTATATTCATGGATGATGGGTTTATCATAATTTGGTTCTGCACCAGTAATTATATTGAAAAGTTAAAAACTGCTCTCCATCAATGATCAAGTATTACAAACGCAAACATTTTCTTAAAAGGGGAAGAGCTGCAACATGTCGAGGAATTAAGTACCTTGGCACAATTTTAGATTCCTTATTAACCTCTAAAAAACACGTTAAAAAAATCTCAAACATAATCAAATCCAATCTAAGAAATTTTAAACAAATTAGACCATCGCTGACAGTTAGTGCGGCCAAAATGTTTCTGCATGCAATGATCTTCTCACATATCGATTACTGTCTTACCAACTGGTCACTCATTGGTGTAAACATAATCAAACCCATTGAATCTTTATACAAAAAAAGCCATAAAAAAATCTTTGATAAGAAAGATCTGACATATCATTGCTGTCACATTTACAAGAAATACAATCTTCTGTCTTTTGAAAATTATAAAACTCTCAAATTTGTCTGTTCAATCTACAAAATATTAAATGGCTATGCACCCCCCCTCCCCCCCCGGGAGAATGTGTTAAACTGAGGACTGTCACCGGTACAACCACCAGGGCAATCACTAGAGGAGACTGTGAGGTCTCCCACAGATGCACCACATTTGCTCAGTCTGTGCTATCAGTGAGGGGCACCAAGATCTGGAATAATATACCACTTGCAATCAGAGAACATATCATACTAAACACTTTTAAGAAGCATTGTAAAAATTGGCTTTTAAACAACCAAAACTGTACACATGAACTAGTGGTTGCTCTGCGGCATACTTGTGTGTGTATATATATATATATATATATATATATATATATATACTATACGGTGGGGTAAAAAAGTATTTAGTCAGCCACCAATTATGCAAGTTCTCCCACTTAAAAGATGAGAGAGGTCTCCAGTTTTCATCATTGGTATACCTCAACTATGAGAGACAAAATGAGAAAAAAAAATCCAGAAAATCACATTGAAGGATTTTTAATGAATTAATTGGTAAATTCCTCGGTAAAATAAGTATTTGGTCACCTACAAACAAGCAAGATTTCTGGCTCTCACAGACCTGTAACTTCTTCTTTAAGAGGCTTCTCTGTCCTCCACTTGTTACCTGCATTAATGGCACCTGTTTGAACTCGTTATCAGTATAAAAGACACCTGTCCACAACCTCAAACAGTCAGACTCCAAACACCACTATGGCCAAGACCAAAGAGCTGTCAAAGGACACCAGAAACAAAATTTTAGACCTGCACCAGGCTGGGAAGACTGAATCTGCAATAGGTAAGCAGCTTGGTGTGAAGAAATCAACTGTGGGAGCAATTATTAGAAAATGGAAGACATACAAGACCACTGATAATCTCCCTCGATCTGGGGCTTCATGCAAGATCTCACCCCGTGGGGTCAAAATGATCACGAGAACGGTGAGCAAAAATCCCAGAACCACACGGGGGGGACCTAGTGAATGACCTGCAGAGAACTGGGACCAAAGTAACAAAGGCTACCATCAGTAACACACTACGCCGCCAAGGACTCAAATCCTGCAGTGCCAGACGTGTCCCCCTGCTTATACCAGTACATGTCCAGGACCGCCTGAAGTTTGCTAGAGAGCATTTGGATGATCCAGAAGAGGATTGGAAGAATGTCAGATGAAACCAAAATAGAACTTTTTAGTAAAAACTCAGCTTGTCATGTTTGGAGGAGAAAGAATGCTGAGTTGCATCCAAAGAACACCATACCTACTGTGAAGCATGGGGGTGGAAACATAATGCTTTGGGGCTGTTTTTCTGTAAAGGGACCAGGACGACTGATCCGTGTAAAGGAAAGAACGAATGGGGCCATGTATCGTGAGATTTTGAGTGAAAAACCTCCTTCCATCAACAAGGGCATTGAAGATGAAACGTGGCTGGGTCTTTCAGCATGAGAATGATCCCAAACACATCGCCTGGGCAACGAAGGAGTGGCTTCGTAAGAAGCATTTCAAGGTCCTGGAGTGGCCTAGTCAGTCTCCAGATCTCAACCCCATAGAAAATCTTTGGAGGGAGTTGAAAGTCCGTGTTGCCCAGCAACAGCCCCAAAACATCACTGCTCTAGAGGAGATCTGCATGGAGGAATGGGCCAAAATACCAGCAACAGTGTGTGGAAAACCTTGGGACTGGGAAGACTTACAGAAAACGTTTGACCTCTGTCATTGCCAACAAAGGGTATATAACAAAGTATTGAGATGAACTTTTGCTATTGACCAAATACTTATTTTCCACCATAATTTCCAAATAAATTCTTTAAAAATCAGACAATGTGATTTTCTGGATTTTTTTTTCTCATTTTGTCTCTCATAGTTGAGGTATACCTATGATGAAAATTGGAGACCTCGCTCATCTTTTAAGTGGGAGAACTTGCACATTTGGTGGCTGACTAAATACTTTTTTACCCCACTGTATATGTGACCCGTGCTGGCGAAATGAGTTAGAATGCACACAGGCTGATTACGAGCGGCAGGCACTAGAAATCATAAATCATGATTCTTTCTTTGTTCGCTGGCGGCAAGTCCCGGGAAAACCCCTATCAGTGCCTAGTATCATTGTAAAGCTTGGAACTCCTACTTTCTAAAAACACGTTGAATTCCGGAAGACGTAACTCAGGACAAATCGAATGTGAGTTTTCAAACCAGCCAAGACATAAACAAAATCGGTTTGTTGCTGGTCAGTTTTTGCCCAATTCCTACAAATTATGTATCATTTTGAAGGTCTTTGAATACAAATTATGAAAATAACGTTAACTCAGTTTTGAAAATTTCCTCATTGTGACTCATTTTGCCAGCACTGGTCATATATGTGCCCTTGTATCACACACATATGCCCCGCCTCTTGTTTGTTGTTGCTGTGAGGTGCTTGGGTGCATGTTTTGTTTTGTTTTTTTAAATTTTTTAATTTATCTATATATATATACAGTATATATATATATATATATATATATATATATAGCACCTTTTATACAGCAAAGTGTAGTTCCAAGTGTTATACAGTTAAAAACAATTCCAGATAAAACACAAACAAAACAATAAAACGACAGAACCCTCCCCCTGCCCCCACTCTCGTCCAAGACATCCATACACCTAACCCCAACCCACCAGAGCCCACCTCCTCCCACCCTATTCCACCCCACCCACAAGTAATAATAGGCATAGTTAAAACATGGCTGAGCACTGAGGACCAGAGTGAGGAAACGTGCATGTGTGTGTGTGTATGCATACACAGCACTTAACTCCTGTGACATTTCAATGTTTTGTTTTGTAACACCTTAACTCTTGCACTTTAGCATATCCACTTTGTACAGTTTCATTGTAGTTGTTTTGTACGTGTATGATTGTTTGTGTGTTTTTGCGACTTGCCGGGGGACCACAGGTGCAAATTAGCAGTATTGCTAAATGTGGCATACTTACATTTGTATTAATGTTCATTAGTATGTAATGTCCCTTTCAACTAAACATTAAACTAAACAAAACCATCAGTAAGTATTGGGATCTTCAAAGAAAACTGAGGTGGAGGATATTGCACTCGCCTCAGAGTGCTTTTATTTAAAAAAGTTGTAATTTTTGTCAGGTGCTACTGATTTTAATGTTCTGTTGACATTTGCACAGTACTCCTTTAATGTTTTTACTTGGTGTTATGTTCAGGTTCTTGTATATTAAATAAAATTTGTGCTATGAACGTGAACTACTATACTGACATTGGCTTAATTTCTTGTCAGGAAAATCCTACTGCGACCTTAGAAGACTTGGAGAAGCCTGGTGTTGATGAGGAACCTCAACATGTGCTCCTTCGCTATGAGGACGCATACCAGTACCAGAACATCTTTGGTCCTCTTGTGAAGCTGGAGGCAGACTATGACAAGAAGCTCAAAGAGTCACAAGTAAGCAGAAATCTACATGATAATGACATATTTCATGAAAACTTGTGCACTTGGTTATTTAAATAAATTGCAAGCCTGTTTTTTTTTTTTTAATTTGAGATTAGTTTTTCTGGTAGAGCTTTTTTTGTTTAATTACTTGAGAACAGGCATTGGTTTGCTTGCTACCAGATAACCATGAAAACCGGTACTACCTGTCTCATGGGTCGGGGCGTTAGCGACTCAACCAGCAACCCCGCCCTTCCGAGGGTGTGGAGGGTGAAACTGGGCATCCTGGCAGAACTAAAAACAGTATCTGTCACAGGTCTGTGGTGGACCGCTCCCAGTTACATGGGGTAAGACTGGACATCCTGGCAGATAAGCACATCTGTTGCAAGGTCTGTGGTGGACTTTTGCCAGTCGGTGCATCGTGACATGCACTACACAAAGAGCAAGGATAAACAAACCTATCATCTGGTCAGTCACTGCAACAGATACTGGAGTCAGTTTGTCTTGGCCTGTCCTTGCCGCTGGTAATACCTCTATCTGCCAAGAATGTGCCGCTAGACCAGCAAAAGCTAGTGGTACTCAAATACTTTGCAAGCAGTTTCATGAAATGGTCAGTCAGAGAGCAACTCATACCGGCTCAGACGTTGCTCGAGTTAACAAGGTCAGGTGTTCCTGGCAGCAGAAGGCAAAGGACAGAGCTGCATGGAGGAATCTGATCAGACCTAAATGAAACAGTCATTGTCGCCCCCGACAGACTGCTATGATTATGATGATGACTTGAGAACAAGCATTTGTATCCAAAAACTACATCCTTAATTTTTTTTAAAAAATAATTTTGATTTTGACGTTATTTTCATTATTGTGCTTTTGTTTCTTCTCCACAGACACAAGACAACATCACAGTCAGGTGGGACCTAGGCCTGAATAAGAAGAGGATCGCTTATTTCACCCTCCCCAAGACAGATTCTGGTATGTTTGTTGTTCTACTTTACAAGTAAAACTACCATCTTGTCTAAAATCTTTATCATTGTATTTAACAGATTTTTGTTGTGTTCTAGATATGCGACTAATGCAGGGAGATGAAATATGTCTGAGATACAAAGGAGACCTAGCTCCTCCATGGAAAGGCATCGGCCATGTCATCAAAGTCCCCGACAGTATCCTTATGACTGCTAATAGACACAGATGTCTAAGGCTACGGTCACACTGCAGGTCTTAATGCTCAATTCTGATTTTTTTGCACACATGTGACCCATATCTGATTTTATTTTTTTTCCCCACAATATCTTTATTGAACCTTTTTTTAACAAACATGCCACAAACAATCAAACACTAACACTAAAGTACTGTACTACAAAAAAAAATGCACTAAAAACACCAACAACCACCAACAAAATCAAGTCTTCAACAATGCTCCTCTGTTTAGTCTAAACAATCCATTACATAAGTATACATATTATGTTCACCAGTTTGGAATTTACAAGGTCCACACACATCATTCACCTTCTTCTTCAAGAGTTATGTTTAAATTTTTTACATAATCAATAAAAGGTCTCCATATATTCTCAAACACAATTTCCTTTGATTTCAGTATATATGTTATTCTTTCTAATGGAAGGTTTGTTAACATCTGTCTTAACCACTGAGTCACATCTGGTCTATGAGTCTTTTTCCACAGTAGTGCAATACATTTTTTGGCATTAAGCAAACTGAGGTCTATGAATGTTCTTTCACTTTTATTAAAGTTATGCTTTTCTGGGTACAGACCCAACAAAAACAGTTTAGGATTCAATATGATTTGTTTTGAAATTATTTTTTCAATTGTTACCCTCACCTCTTCCCAAAACATTCTAATGATTCTACATTCCCATACACAGTGAAATAGGGTTCCTTTACTTTCCATGCATTTTGTGCACGTATCTGGTATGTTTTTGTTGTATCTATTTAACTCCTCCGGTGTAACATACATCCGCATTAACCATTTAAAATGTATCAATTTAAGACGTACATTTATTGATTTGGTTTGAGCTTCTGTACAAGCCAATTCCCATTGTTCCTCTGAAATTTCAGTTTGCAGATCTTCTTTCCAGTAGTTTAATCTTTTCTGTGAGTTTTCACTTGAGGATAGTGTCAATGAGTTACAAAACTCCGAAATAATACCCTTTCTTTTACTATCTTTCATCAACATTTTTTCCAAGGATGAGTAAATAGGTCGAGTGAGAGCTTTATTTTGATTTGATCGAATAAAGTTCCTAAGTTGAAGATATTTAAAAAAATGTGTTCTATTAAGATTAAATTTGATCCTCAGTTCTTCAAAAGACATTATGTTATCTGCACATGGCAGATATAAATCTTGAATCTTTTGAATCCCTTTTAAATTCCATACTTTAAATACAGCATCCGCTCTCCCTGGTTAAAATATTGATTTACCCCATATTGGGCTAAATTGTGACAATAAGTGTGGTTCTTTTAAATAGTTTTTAGTTTCACACCATATTTTGATCATATGCTTTACAAATGGATTTTTTTTTTCCACAATATCTTTATTGAACCTTTTTTTTTTTTTAACAAACATGATACAAACAATCAAACACTAATACTAAAGTACTACAAAAAAAATGCACTAAAAACACCAACAACCACCAGGAAAATCAAATCTTCAACAATGCTCCTCTGTTTAGTCTAGACAATCCAATACATAAGTATACATATTATGTTCACCAGTTTGGAATTTACAAGGTCCACACACATCATTCACCTTCTTCTTCAAAAGTTATGTTTAAATTTTTTACATAATCAATAAAAGGTCTCCATATATTCTCAAACACAATTTCCTTTGATTTCAGTATATATGTTATTCTTTCTAATGGAAGGTTTGCTAACATCTGTCTTAACCACTGAGTCACATCTGGTCTATGAGTCTTTTTCCATAATAGTGCAATACATTTTTTGGCATTAAGCAAACTGAGGTCTATGAATGTTCTTTCACTTTTATTAAAATTATGCTTTTCTGGGTACAGACCCAACAAAAACAATTTAGGATTCAATATGATTTGTTTTGAGATTATTTTTTCAATTGTTACCCTCACCTCTTCCCAAAACATTCTTATTAATCTACATTCCCATACACAATGAAATAGAGTTCCTTTACTTTCCATGCATTTTGTGCATGTATCTGGTATATTTTTGTTATATTTATTTAACTCCTCCGGTGTAACATACATCCGCATTAACCATTTGAAATGTATCAATTTAAGGTGTACATTTATTGATTTGGTTTGAGCTTCTGTACAAGCCAATTCCTATTATTCCTCTGAAATTTCAGTTTGCAGATCTTCTTTCCAGTAGTTTAATCTTTTCAGTGAATTTTCACTTGAAGATAGTGTCAATGAGTTATAAAACTCTGAAATATTAAATAGGTCGAGTGAGAGCTTTATTTTGATTTGATCGAATAAAGTTTCTAAGTTGAAGATATTTAAATTACTTTACATTATTACATTATGGAAGCCTTGTCTTCCCTTTATAAAGCCATTCTGATCTCGATTAATAATATTTGGTAAAATTTCTTGTATTCGTCTTGCTAAAATTTTACAGATTATCTTAAGGTCGGCGTTTAATAGGCTTATTGGTCTCATATTTTCACATTTATTAGAGGGCTTACCTGGTTTTGGCAGCAGTATAATTAAGGCATTATTTATGTATGATGGTAAATTATTTTGAAATGCTTCTAAAACCATTTCCAAAAAAGGTTTTATTAATTTATTCTTAAATTTTTTATAAAGGTCAACTGGAAGACCATCTGGTCCTGCACTTTTTCCTGATTTCATATTATCAATGGCTAGCCCAACTTCCATCCATCCATCCATCCATCCATCTTCTACCGCTTTTCCGGAGGTCCGGGTCGCGGAGGCAGCAGTTCAAGCAGAGAAGCCCAGACTTCCCTCTCCCCAGCCACCTGCTCCAGCTCTTCAGAGGGGATACCAAGGCGTTCCCAGACTAGCTGGGAGACATAGTCTCTCCACCGAGTCCTGGGTCTGCCCCGGGGTCTCCTCCCAGTGGGACGTGCCTGAAACACCTCAAGTGGGAGGCGTCCAGGAGGCATCCTAATCAGATGCCCATACCACCTCAACTGACTCCTTTCAATGTGGAGGAGCAGCGGTTCTACTCTGAGCCTCTCCCGGATGACTGAGCTCCTCACCCTATCTCTGAGGGTGAGTCCAGCAATCCTACGGAGAAAGCTCATTTCAGCCGCTTGTATCCGCGATCTCGTGGATAGCCCAACTTCTTCTTGACTAATTTTAGACTCCAATATCTCCCTGTTTTCATTTGGAATACACGGTATAGATAGTTCGTTCAAAAACCCATTTAGTTTTGTTAAATCAAATTCATTTTTAGTATCATATAATTTTTCATAGTAATCTCTAAAGGCTCTGTTAATTTCTAAAGGATCTATAACTACCTGTCCGTTACTTATAATACTAGTGATTGGTGTTTTAATTTCTAATTGTTTAATCTGCCATGCCAATAATTTTCCTGATTTTTCACCTTGTTCATAAAAAGATTGTTTCAATCTTAGAAGACTCGAGGCAGCTCTATTCGCTGATTTTTTGTCGTATTCAGCTCTCAAAATCAGTAATTCATTCTCCAACCTTGGATCACTTCCTGCATACACTTTTTCCTGAAGACTTTTCATTTTATGTTCCAATTTAGCTCTCTCCTCTCGAGTCTTCTTAGATTTTGATCCTGTATAACTAATAATATGTCCCCTAATAAAAGCTTTGAAAGCCTCCCACTTTACACATGCTGATGTTTGTGTAGTATTGATGTCAAAGTACTCGTCTATCTGTTTTTACAAATGGATTTTTAACTTGTTTTTGTAATTTTTTTGCCGAATCTGAGTATATGAATATGGGAAGAGGTAAAGGTAAATTGTATGATTCCATTTCAGTCCAGTGAGGGAGATCATTTGATGAAAAATAATATGTCATAGACCTCATTTGTGTCGACCAATAATACAACATAAAATTTGGACATTTCAGACCTCCACGATCCAATGGTAAATATAATAAAGACAGACGTAATCTAGCCCTCCTGTTGTTCCATATAAATTCCACTAACTTTTTTTTAATTCTTGAGAATAAATCTAAAGGTGGTGGTAAGGGAATGTATTGAAATAAATAAAGTATTTTAGGTAAGATATTACTTTTAAGTATATTGATTCTCCCGATCATCGACATTGGTAATGACATCCATCTCTGAAGTAACTCATTAATATCTGTCATTAAGGCTTCATAGTTGACACTGGCGACTGATTCTAGCTTAGGTACAATTTGGATTCCTAAATATTTAAACTGATTTACAACATTGAATTGATTTACCTCAGGGGCTGAGTAATTTCTCTGGGTCTCATTTAGCATTAATATTGAAGATTTAGTTTTATTTATTTTATATCCTGATATTTCCCCAAAATTCTTTATTAAATTCAACAAGGTCGGAATTGATTTTTTTAAGATTCGACATGAACAAAATTATGTCATCGGCATACAGGGAGATTTTATGTTCTGTTGGTCCAACTTTAATTCCATATATTTGTGAATGTAAACGTATCGCCATCGCTAAAGGTTCAATTGCCATAGTAAACAGTAAAGGTGAAAGTGGACAGCCTTGTCGACATCCTCTATTGATTTTTATTGATTTTGAAATATTGCTATTTGTTAGGATTTCTGCTGTAGCATTATTGTATATTATCTGAACCCATTTTATGAAATTATTTCCAAGTCCAAACCTTTTTAAGACTTCAAAAAGAAAGGGCCATTCGACTCTATCAAAGGCCTTTTCGGCGTCCAGTGACAGGAGAGCTGTATCCGGTGCTTCTTTATTAGAATAAATAATATTAAATAGTCTTCTTACATTATGGAAACCTTGTCTTCCCTTTATAAAGCCATTCTGATCTCGATTAATAATATTTGGTAAAATTTCTTGTATTCGTCTAGCTAAAATTTTACAGATTATCTTAAGGTCGGCATTTAATAGGCTTATTGGTCTCATATTTTCACATTTATTAGAGGGTTTACCTGGTTTTGGCAACAGTATAATTAAGGCATTATTCATGTATGATGGTAAATTACTATTTTGAAATGCTTCTAAAGCCATTTCCAAAAATGGTTTTATTAATTTATTCTTAAATTTTTTATAAAGGTCAACTGGAAGACCATCTGGTCCTGCACTTTTTCCTGATTTCATATTATCAATGGCTAGCCCAACTTCTTCTTGACTAATTTTAGACTCCAGTATCTCCCTGTTTTCATTTGGAATACACGGTATAGATGGTTCGTTCAAAAACCCATTTAGTTTTGTTAAGTCAGATTCATTTTTGGTATCATATAATTTTTCATAGTAATCTCTAAAGGCTCTATTAATTTCTAAAGGATCTATAACTACCTGTCCGTTACTTATAATACTGGTAATTGGTGTTTTAAATTCTAATTGTTTAATCTGCCATGCCAATAATTTTCCTGATTTTTCACCTTGTTCATAAAAAGATTGTTTCAATCTTAGAAGACTCGAGGCAGCTCTATTCGCTGATTTTTTTGTCATATTCAGCTCTCAAAATCAGTAATTCGTTCTCCAACCTTAGATCACTTCCTGCATATACTTTTTCTTGAAGAATTTTTATTTTATGTTCCAGTTGGACTCTCTCCTCTCGAGTCGTCTTAGATTTTGAACCTGTATAACTAATAATATGTCCCCTAATAAAAGCTTTGAAAGCCTCCCACTTTACACATGCTGATGTTTGTGTAGTATTGATATCAAAAAACTCATCTGTTTTTCTATGTACTTAACAAATTCCTCATCCTGAAGCCATTTATGCTGAAATTGCCATCTACCTGATTCCTTTGTCAATTTCTTATCTACATATATTAGACAGCAGGGTGCATGATCAGAGATCACGATGTTATCATAAAAGCAGTTTTGAATCTTGGACCTTAATTCTGTGGAGATCAAAAAATAATCAATACGTGAGAATGTCTTGTAGGTATTAGAATAACAAGAGTAGGCTTTAACTTGTGGTTTCATTTCTCTCCATATATCTAGCAATCTCAATTCTTTCATAAAATGATTAATGGTCATCCTACATCCATTGTGCGTACAGTCCAGTCCTGTTGATCTATCTATACTGGGATTCAATGTACAATTAAAATCCCCTGCTATTATATGTTGCCCTGTAAGTGATGATAAGATAAGAAATAAATTAGCAAAGAACTTTTGATCATCTATATTGGGACCATATAAGTTCACCAAATTTATATTTTCTAATAGCAAAGATCCTTGAATGATTAAATATCTTCCAAATTTATCTCCAATTACATTTTTCACTTGAAATGGGACTGATTTATGTATGAGAGTCATAACTCCCCTGGCTCGGGATGAAAATGATGAGGTGAATACACTTCCTTGCCATCTACTCCTAATTCTTTTTACATCCTCCTCTATTAGATGAGTTTCTTGTAAAAACACAATTTTTGAACCCATGTCTTTTATTTTATTCATAACTTGTTTAAGTTTTTTTTAAATTTTGTAGACCTCTGCAATTCCATGAAGTCAAATTAAGATTAACGCTTTGGTTTATGATCAATAGGGAGTTTGGGATTACCTTGCAGTATAAACATGCTCATACAGAGAAGCAAAAACATGAGTGGTTGAACATTCATCCTACAAACTACACACAAACAAATTCCCCCTTCCCACATTTGTGGTAATCCCCCCAAAATCAAAAGAAAAATTCCGTCTCCCGATATAGCCATCGACCGCTCCACACCCACGAGGATCAGCCAAAGCCACTCCTTCTTCATCCTCCCAATCACCCTAACTCTACTGCTTTTAATGACGTAAAATTAACTCTCTTCTGTAGTTTTCCAACTTAACTCCAAAATTTTTAGCAACTTTGTACATCATAGTTTTTTTTTGTTTTTTTTTTATTAATATATAATACAATCTATATTTTGTAAACTTGCTATTTGCTTCAAATCAGTCAGATGCCTGTGCAAATGCTTAAATATTCTACCTTATATTTTGTTCATGCTTAGCTCCCACCAGTCTCTTCTTGGATCTTCTTGATGAACTCCTGCGCCTCCTCAGGGGTCTTGAAGATGTGGGTTCTGCCCCCATACGTGGTCAACAGTCTCGCAGGATAAATTACACCATGACGAATCCCAAGGTTGCGCAGCTCTTTACGTACGGGATCAAACTGCTTCCTCAATTGTTGGATTCCTGTGGCCAAATCTGGGTAGAACCGCACCTGCTGGTCCTGGTGTTTAATCTCTCCTTTAGCTTGCGCATCGTTGAAGATCTTCATCCGGTCTCTGTAGCTGAGGAACTTCATAATAAGCGTCCTCGGTGGTCCCTTATCTCTCCGTGGGCCGATACGGTATGCGCTTTCCAGAACGACTGCTGATTGCAGCTCCGCGCTGCCCAGCGCCTCCGGAATCCACTTTTCCAAAAAGGAACATGGGTCCCGACCTTCGGATTCCTCCGGTAGACCCACCAGCCTCAAGTTGTTCCGTCTCGACCGGGACTCCAAATCCAGGACATTATCTTCCAGACATTTATTTTTTTTTTTCCAAAGTGCACACCTTTAATTGAAGAGCGGTGACGTCATCCTCAGCACTAGAGACACGAAGCTCCACCTGCGCCATTCGTTCTACACAGTCACCCAATTCCTTTCTCATTCCTTCCAACGCTGCCATAATCCCATCAAATTTAGAGGAAAAGTCTGCTCTCATTGAACTAATGGCAGCTAGCACTGCACCTTTGCCATTGCCCGCAGATACCGCACCACTGCTAGCTTCCTCCGCCATATCTGGAGCTTTATCTGCTGCGTCACAGACGTGAAAGTCCGTTAATTTGGACTGTTTCGGCGGCTCGCTTTTTCCTCTACCTGGTTTTCCATCCTTAGGCTTCACCGACATATCCTCGCCCAAACGTTGGGATACGTTCTGTCCCAAATGAGAGAGTTATTTGCCATTTTTTTTTTCTCTAGGAGCAGAGCAGAGTGATACGTGTCCTTCTCACGTGGCCTCCATAACCGGAAGTCCCTGATTTTATTTTTAATGACAATCTGAACAGCACACATCCAGTTTTTTTTCCACACCAGACCTAGGCCACTCATATGTGGTCCTAATTTGGATACGTATCTGATATTTCCAAAGTGACCTCAGTCTGAATGGTCATGTTGCATTTCATCTGACTTTTTCCTCACTGAAGTGAGACAGACGCTACAATTCTGTGGTGGAGGATGCAGCAAGCATGGCAGATACAACAGATTTGTGCTCTCTTTTTAATCAATCTTCTTCTTCCCTTTATCACTGGATTGTAATTTTGTCGGCTCCGACTGCACAACAATTTCAAAATTTTGGGGGTGGGGTTTGGGGCTGAAACTGTCAGACAAAGTGTGACAGGCGCACAGTAACGGCACATTTACTGGACGCTGCAAATTCCTTTTTTTCTGTAAACGGCACACTGCGAGTCCTGGCCACTCTAATATATAAAATGTAAAGTTAATACCAACATGACTGTGGAGCAGAATGGCCAGATAGGGGGATACGAGAACTCGCAGTCCAGGAGAGGGGAGTCTCTGGTGGCTTCTCCTTCCTGTGCAGGACCGGTGTTACATCACTGGTACTAGCCACGCTGTTTATTATTAACGTTATTTATACAGGTAATTCCATTGAGACACAGGGTTTCATTTTCAAGAAAGTTGTTTAATCGATCAGTTCTGTTAAACCAGAGCTGATCACAATGGTCATCTGGCGTGTAGAAGAATGAAGCTGGTCTCATTTATTTTGTGCATAATCATTTTTGGATGATTTTAACATTTTATTTTGCTGTACTGCATCAAGGTGAAGAAGTTCTGTCCCCCTCAGTCGTTCAGGGCCCATATTTACTTCCGTAATCACAATGCTGTGTCTGTTACGTATTCTTCTGTGCATGCGGGCCACTTCATAGCTGTAGACCCTGGAGTCTGATGGGGGTCACAAGCACGGTGGTGCAGTGGTTAGCACTGTTGCCTTACAGCTAGAAGGTTCCAGGTTCAAATCCCCAGGCTGGCAGGGGTAGGAACCTTTCTGTGTGGAGTTTGCATGTTCTCCCTGTGCCATGTGGGTTTACTCCGGGGACTCCGGTTTCCTCTCACAATCCAAAGACTGCATGTTAGGTTAAGTGGTTGTTCTAAATTGTCCTTAGATATCTGTGTCCTATCGGCCCTTAGAGTAGAGGGTTAGTGCTAGTGAAGCGCTTTGTGGTCTTTGAAACTAGAAAAGCGCTATATAAGTACAGGTCCTTATCCTTATTTAAATTATAATGTGAACGCCTACACAAAAAAATCTGATCTTGGCAAAAAATCGGAATTGAGCATTAAGACCTGCTGTGTGAATGTTGACTAGAGTCAAGAGTTTACCAACATCATGTACAGACATGGACAAATTTGTTGATGGCTTTCCGTCAAAGACAGAAAATCCCACAGTGGTCACAGGAATAACTTGAAACTGAAAAACGTAATAAGAAATAAAAATTTTCTGAAAAATTATTAATGAAGATCAGACATTGGTTTTGAATTTGGGTTTAACAGAATCATTTTAAAATGCAAACTGTGCTGTTTGGTACAGTGGGGCAAAAAAGTATTTAGTCAGCCACCAATTGTGCAAGTTCTCCCACTTAAAAGATGAGAGAGGTCTCCAATTTTCATCATAGGTATACCTCAACTATGAGAGACAAAATGAGGAGAAAAAAAAATCCAGAAAATCACATTGACTGATTTTTAAAGAATTTATTTGCAAATTATGGCGGAAAATAAGTATTTGGTCAATAACAAAAGTTCATCTCGATACTTTGTTATATACCTTTTGTTGGCAATGACAAGTCAAACATTTTCTGTAAGTCTTCACAAGGTTTTCACACACTGTTGCTGGTATTTTGTCCCATTCCTCCATGCAGATCTCCTCTAGAGTAGTCATGTTTTGGGGCTGTCGCTGGGCAACACGGACTTTCAACTCCCTCCAAAGATTTTCTATGGGGTTGAGATCTGGAGACTGACTAGGCCACTCCAGGACCTTGAAATGCTTCTTACGAAGCCACTCCTTCGTTGCCCGTGAAAGACCCAGCCACGTTTCATCTTCTGTACCCTTGCTGACGGAAGGAGGTTTTCACTCAAAATCTCATGATACATGGCCCCATTCGTTCTTTCCTTTACACGGATCAGTCGTCCTGGTCCCTTTACAGAAAAACAGCCCCAAAGCATGATGTTTCCACCCGCATGCTTCACAGTAGGTATGGTGTTCTTTGGATGCAACTCAGCATTCTTTCTCCTCCAAACACAACAAGTTGAGTTTTTACCAGAAAGTTCTATTTTGGTTTCATCTGACCATATGACATTCTCCCAATCCTCTTCTGGATCATCCAAATGCTCTCTAGCAAACTTCAGACGGGCCTGGACATGTACTGGCTTAAGCGGGGGACACGTCTGGCACTGCAGGATTTGAGTCCCTGGCGGCGTAGTGTGTTACTGATGGTAACCTTTGTTACTTTGGTCCCAGCTCTGCAGGTCATTCACTAGGTCCCCCCGTGTGGTTCTGGGATTTTTGCTCACCGTTCTCGTGATCATTTTGACCCCACTGGGTGAGATCTTGCGTGGAGCCTCAGATCGAGGGAGATTCAGTGGTCTTGTATGTCTTCCATTTTCTAATAATTGCTCCCACAGTTGATTTCTTCACACCAAGCTGCTTACCTATTGCAGATTCAGTCTTCCCAGCCTGGTGCAGGTCTACAATTTTGTTTCTGGTGTCCTTTGACAGCTCTTTGGTCTTGGCCATAGTGGAGTTTGGAGTCTGACTGTTTGAGGTTGTGGACAGGTGTCTTTTGTACTGGTAACAAGTTCAAACAGGTGCCATTAATACAGGTAACGAGTGGAGGACAGAGGAGCTTCTTAAAGAAGTTGTTACAGGTCTGTGAGAGCCAGAAATCTTGCTTGTTTGTAGGTGACCAAATACTTATTTTCCACCATAATTTTCCAATAAATTCTTTAAAAATCAGACAATGTGACTTTCTAGATTTTTTTTTCTCATTTTGTCTCTCATAGTTGAGGTATACCTATGATGAAAATTGGGAGACCTCTCTCATCTTTTAAGTGGGAGAACTTGCACAATTGGTGGCTCACTAAATACTTTTTTGTCCCACTATCATGGTGTGTACCACACTGAACATGGACCACAGAAAGCAAAGGAGAGAGTTGTCTCAGGAGATTAGAAAGAAAATCATCAGCAAGTATGTTAAAGGTACAGGCTATAGGACCATCTGCAAGCAACTTGATGTGCCTGGGACCACACTTGCTAATATTATAAAAAGTATAAAGTTCATGGGACTGTAGAGAACCTTTCAGGACATGGATGAGAAAATACAACCCCAGGTTGAGCAGAGGAATAGTGTGTTGTGTAGAAAAGGAGCCTAGGAAACCATCCAAAATCATTCAAGCTGAACTCCACTTTGTAATTGCACCATGGGTCACATTTTCAACAATAATGGACTCTAGGGCTATGACTCTATATGTATACAGTTGTGCTCATAAGCTTACATACCCTGCTGGAATTTGTGATTTTTTTTTTTATTTTTTATTTTTTTTTGGTTGGGGGGAGGTCAGAGAATATGAATATAATACAAAAACTTTTCTTTCACTCATAGTTAGTGGTTGGGTGAAGCCATTTATTATCAAACAATTGTGTTTGCTCTTTTTAAATCATGACAACAAAAACTACCCAAATGACCCTGATCAAAAGTTTACATACCCTAGTTCTTAATACTGTGTATTGCCGCCTTTAACATCAATGACAGCTTTAAGTCTTTTGTGGTAGTTGTGGATGAGGCACTTTATTTTCTCAGATGGTAGAGCTGCCCATTCTTCTTGGCAAGAAGCCTCCAGTTCCTGTAAATTCTTGGGCTATTTTTCATGAACAGCACGTTTGAGATTTCCCCAAAGTGGCTCAGTGATATTGAAGTCAGGAGACTGAGATGGCCACTCCAGAACCTTCACTTTTTTCTGCTGTAGCTAATGACAGGCTGACTTGGCCTTGTGTTTTGGATTGTTGTCATGTTGGAATGTCCAAGTGCGTCCCATGCGGAGCTTCCGGGCTGATGAGTACAAATTTTCTTCCAGTACTTTCTGAAAACCTGCTGCATTCATGTTGCCATCAGTTTTGACCAAGTTCCCTGTGCCTTTGTAACTCACACATCGCCAAAATATCAGTGATCCACCTCCATGTTTCACAGTAGGGATGGTGGACTTTTCATCACAGGCCTTGTTGACTCCTCTTCAAATGTAGCGTTTATGGTTGTGGCCAAAAAGTTTAATTTTGGTCTCATCACTCCAAATAACTTTGTTCCACAATTTTTGAGGCTAGTCTCTGTGCTGTTTGGCGTATTGTTAAGCGGGCTGCTTTGTGGCATTGGCGTGTAATGGCTTTCTTCTGGCGACTCGACCATGCAGCCCATTTTTCTTGAAGTGCCTTCTTATTGTGCATCTTGAAACAGCCACACCACTTTTTTCAGAGTCCTGTATGTCAGCTGAAGTCATTTGAGAGTTTTTCTTTGCATCCTGTATAATTTTCCTGGCAGTTGTGGCTGAAATTTTTGTTGGTCTACTTGACCATGGCTTGGTTTCAACAGAATCCCTCATTTTCCACTTCTTTATCAGAGTTTGAACACTGCTGATTGGCATTCTCAATTCCTTGGATCTCTTTTTACATCCTTTTCCTGTTTTATAAAGTTAAACGATCTTCTCCCGCAGGTCCTTTGATCATTCTTTTGCTTTCCCCATGGCTCGGAATCCAGCAACGTAAGTGCAGCACTGGATGCAAACATTCAGGAGTCTGTCAGGAGCCCAGAAACTCACTGACTTTTTATACACACACTAATTACAAGTAAACAGATCACAGGTGAGGATGGTTACCTTTAGTAGCCATTTAAACCTGTGTGTGTCAACTTGTGTGTATGTTATCAGGCCAAAACATCAAGGGTATGTAAACTTGATCAGGGTTATTTGGGTAGTTTCTGTTGCCATTATGATTTTAAAAGAGCAAACACGACTGTCTGATAATAAATGGCTTCACCCAACCACTAACTATGAGTGATAGAAAAGTTTCTGTATTATCATTCATAGTCTCTGAAAAATTGCCAAAAAAATTACAAATTCCGCCAGGGTATGTAAACTTATGAGCACAACTGTACATATATATATATCGGTGACACAATAAAAAAATATCTATAGTTTCATATAAAACTGTATTGTTTATATCGGGATTTAAAAGACACATACCCCATTTCTACTTGTCAGCACCCTGCTTCTCACCCACAGTGCACCAGGTGTGTGGGTTCCGGTGGTTAGCACAGCAGCTAAGTGCAAGCTAATGTTCTGGTCATATAGCTGCTATTTCTGTTTGCCAGGGATGTGGGGCTTTTTCCCACCATAGTACATCAGAGAGGATAGTCCTCTAACCTCGTTTTAATTGGAGGTAAGTAACGTTGACACCATCTCTCTCTAATTGTAAAATAGCAAATGCTAAATGACGATACTAACTTGTCGCTAATGGGGAAACATGACAGTGTATCAGACCTTCGTTTCTTTGGTTTAAATTACTGCCGTTTCTTAATTTTGTCTGAAAATATAAATTGAAATGTGTTGGAGAAGCAAACTGTCTCTTAATGTAACTTGATTTCTAATAGGGATGAGCCGATACCACTTTTTCAAGTCCCAATACCGATACTGTGACTTGAGTATCAGCCAATACCTATTCAAACCCGATACGGTCTCTCTTATTTAAAACAATAAAAGTACAGAACATACTTCGGTAATGACTGGTTGCATTTTGCACACATATAAAGACATAAATCTAAAAAGTCAAAGAATATATTACAAATTTGACTCAGTTCAGCAATGCTGCTGCTTTTTTAATTTTAAACTTTGTAACACTGGCAGCATTTCACTGGTCAGTACCATGTGAACATGCATTTTGAAGTTTTAAGTCAAGTTTATGCAAAACTTTAAAACTGAGTATTTAAGTAAACATTCAGAGGAAATTCAAAGTGCCACTTTATGCATGAAGTAAAAAATGCTGTAGATCTGAAAATAAAGAAGCTAACCCTTTAAGTTGTATTTTTGTCATCCATTATTATTGTCATCATAAGTATTCTCCTGGTCCTCGGTTTATTTAATAGTGTTTCTGATAGTATTCTCTGTCCATTCTTAGTTTTTAGGTTTGCTCTTATTTTGGAGTGATTCCTGTTCCATTTCATGTAGCCTTGTTGTTCTAGTCCTGCTTCCAGTTCACCGTTATGATTTGGTATTTATGTTTCTGTCACCTACCTCTCATCAGCTGTAGCTCTCCCCCGAAAGGTAAACGAATGTTATGTCTTCGTTCCTGTTGTTTTCCATCACCCAGGGTTTCCTCTGGTAACATTTCTTCGTGGCAGGCCGCCTTGCCAGAAATTTTACCGCCACCCCAAGGCGATATGAATTTATTAAGAAAAATATGACTTTCCGCAAGTGCGCACACGAACAACACATGTGACCATCATCCACGTGGAGTTTAGAAGCGCCCTGCTCACATAAGTTTTCCAGTCAGTCAGCAGCGTCTCGCTAAGTGTGACTGTCCGACAGAAACATGAGTTTATTAAAGTACTTTAAATGCAGAAAAAAAATCATAAGAGGTATGTAAGCACTGGCATTTATCATGGTTTTAACCCGCTGGAAACGGGAGCAATAATGGAAGAGTCGCATAGCTAAGAGATGTGGTTAGAATTCATATGCAGCCGGCTTCATATGAAGGGAAAGACAAGGGACTGATGAATTGCTGAGTATATATTTCACCAGCCACTACTACGTTCTGTAAGAATTGCAGGAATGAATAGACTGGCAATTTCTCTCTTTTCTCGCACGAGCAGGCGTGCTGTTTTTATTCTTCAGTGGCAGTGACAAAAAGCAACTGCTAAAAACACTAGCTCTAAACTGAGGTCCTTCAGCGGCTGCCTAGCAAGGTGCCTGATGATAAAGCCTGAGAGCACAACTATAACTGCCTAAGCAGATCATTCTGTACATGAACACATATTGTGGTGAATTATGTCTTCAGAGTCCACTACAGTTCCCTATGTACCTGGCAGGTTAAGATGACCGAAATTCACGAAGTCAGTGACTTTAATCCGTCAGCAGCCTTCAGACAAACTAAACGTGCGAACATCTGATTTCAAAATAAGGGAGGTTTTTCCTGCTGTCTGGGTGGTGAGGAGATTTCTAAAAAAAAAAACCCTCAAAACTATAAATATAAAGAAATATCATAACAGAAATAACGGCATCCTTGGTCATTTAAGTTAATTTATTTCATTAAATACAATTTTTCATCAAATACAATTTTTTTTCTTTGTAATCAGAGTTAAATTATTGTTCTGTTCTAACTGCAAAATTATGGTCAAAAATGTAAATTGTTATAAGGAAAAAGTAAAAATATTACCACAGTCTTTCAAATTTATTTTTTTTAAAAAGTAATTTTATTTTAAAAAACAGACAAAAATTACTCATAAAATAATCCACAAATTTATAATAAAGTTTCAAATGTACAAGAAAAGTCAATTTTACAAGAGGAAATTACAAATTTGAGGAACATGGTTTCAACTTTAGATTTACAGAGAAAAGTAGAAAACTATAAGAAAATTTATACATTTTTGAGAAAAACCTCAAACCTTCAAGACTGAAGTCATTACTCATGTTTTTAAGTGGGTGCTCTTTGTACCCTTAACTCAATTAGAAATTTTTGGTTGCCTACTTTTAATTATTAATTTCAAAGCACTGCTTTTACATGAGTAGAATTTCTGGTTACTATACCCACCTGATCATATAGTTTAAGTATGCTTGAGTACATTATTGTTATGAATGTTTCTTTCCCTTCCCTAGTCTCTCAATGGAAAAAAGAAACACTAGAATAAAAATACAAAAAAATACACATATTTTTGTCATTTATGTAAACCATGACAAAAAAATCCTGCAGGACAAAACATGACACTTGATATTTTCTAACCTGTTTGTATACCACCATAGACAGAGAGAGAACCTGAATTAAACAGAGCTCAGAGAGGGCAAGATGAGACAGAAGAGAGGAGCCAAGGAGAGGGAAGTGTTCAGGCAGAGGAAGGAGAGAAGGATAACGCCACTAAAAAGTAAACACAGGATGTCTGGGTGGGACCCCAACTGGCCCAATATTCAAGCCTCGGTTGTATAATACTTCAGATGCTAAGTTCCATATGCAACGTTACTGTGTAAAATTTTAAAAAGAAATAAATAGTATAAAATTAACATATTCCGGTATGGAGGGCTCCACTGTTGACAGAGAAAAACACTTAAAAGCCAGACAGAACTGGATTTTTTGGGCCAGTCACATCAGATCTGTTTACAGAAGGAAAAACAAAGCATACAAAGAAAAGAACACTGTAACTACTGTGAAGCATGGAGGAATCCTGGTTATGTTCTGGGCTGCTTTGCTGTTTTTGGCACAGGGTGTCTTGAATCTGTGCAGGGTACAATGAAATCTCAAGACTATCGAGGCATTCTGAGGCAAAATATGCTGCCCAGTGTTAGAAAGCTTGGCTAGTCAGTCGCAGGTCATGAGTCCGCCAACAGGATAATGATTAAAGACAGTCAAGAATGGCTGAGAACGAAGCATTGGACTATTCTGAAGTGGCCTTCTGTGAGCCCTGATCTAAATCCTATTGAATGTTTGTGGAAGGAGCTGAAACATGCAGTCTGAAGGCACCCTTCAAACCTAAGACAGCTGGAGCAGTTTGCTCATGAGGAGTAGGCCAAAATACCTGTCGACAGGGGCGGACGTTTCATTGAGCGTTACAGAAATCACTTGATTGCAGTGACTGCATCAAAAGGTTGTGCAGCAAAATATTACGTTAAGGGTATCATCATTTTTGTTGAGGCTAATTTTTTTTTTTATGATTGGTTGAACCAAAATTCAAAAGCAGTATCTGATTTTCATTTGTTAATTTTCAGAGAAATTTTATTTACTACTTTTGTCAGTTTCAAGTTATTTCATTGACCATTGTGGGATTTTCTTTCTTTAAAGGGAAGTTTACCAACAAATTTACCTGTATTGCTAGCACACTGTTTTGTTTCTGGTAAAATGTTGATCTTCAGTAACACCTAGTGGCAGCTGTTTGAAACTACAACAGAAACAAACCTGTACCTTCCCCTCACACAGTTTTATATAGAAATGCCCCTATTGTTTTAAGCAGACTACAACAGAATTTGGGAGCCATCCATCACTCTGACAATGAAGTGGTAGTGGGGGGAAAAATGATGATAATAAATAATAATTAGGGATGAGCCGATCCGATCCACCGTATCGGTATCGGGTTCGATCCAGGAAAAACGGCTGGATCGGTATCGGTAAGGAATAAAAGTGATTTACTGATCCGATACATTAATAATAATAAAATGAAGGTGTGATCCTGTTCTCAGCCACGCTGTGCGTGGCTTCTGTAAGCAGAGGCAGTGAGTGTCAAATCACTGGAGCCTGTCTGGGACTCGCCTCAGTATGTTGCTGTGGTACCAGCATTTACAATTTTACACCACCAACTTGATAAAAACACTTGCAAAAGTATCACGGCAAAGAAGTATGCTGAATTCTGTCAAGAACCAAGCAGAAGCAAGTATGTTGTGCAGCAGCAGCTGTTGTTTTACTGCTAGAATACACTGAAAGTGAAACCAAAAGAAGGAAACTGAAAGTACAAAACAGAGGAACAGGAATGAAGACATAACATAGGCTTACCTATAGATGAACAGTTACAGCTGATGAGAGGTAGGTGACAGAAACATAAATAGCAAATTATAGCTGGTGAATTGGAAGCAGGACTAACAAGGCTACATGAAATGAAACGGGGATGACTTCAAAATAAGAGCAAACCTAAAAACTATGGACAGAGAATAAACTACTAAAACTGAACACCAGGAGAATACTGATGATGATAATAATGGATGACCAAAATACAACTTGACCGGAGTGGTGGCTCAGTTGGTAGAGCATCCGCCCCACACCCAGGAGGCAGGGGTTCAAATCCTGGCTGGGTCATACCAAAGACCATATAAAAATGGTGCTTTCTGCCTTCTAGCGGGGTGCTCCGCATAATGGAACGGGGAAAGTAAAGTTACGCACAGAGCTACCAGAGGACTGACCCCCCACTGTAGCTTTCACTACTTACAGTAGCTGTGTGGCCTAGGGTCAGAGAAACGGAGATAGGCGCCGCCCCATACACCATCATGGTGTGAAGGGAATTAACCTCTTGCGCTCCGTTGTAACGCGGACGGGCAAGTCTCTTGCATGATGGAGATTGTGATGTAGGTGGTGTAGGCGTCCAAGCGCGCACTGAAAATGAAAGCTGCAGACACAGCCGCGAACAGATTAGTTCATCTGATTGACCTCTCATTCGACTAATAAGAGCCTTGAATTGGGTTTCTGAAACCTTGAAGAACCGGTGACTGAAAACCTAGCCAGAAGGACCCGCCTACCAACGCTGTGAATGCAGTGAGCCAATTGAAGCAGAGAAGTTCGCGAGCTGTTTTTTTTTTTTTTAAGGCTGGGTGAAGACCGACTGCTGCTGCGGATCAAAAAAGGACCCGCAGGAAGAACCCCACAGACCCAGCAGCACGGAGACCATCCACAAATGCAACCTCTGTGACAGGGAGTGCCATTCGCACATCGGCATGTTCGGCCACAGGCGGTGCTTATTTTGTTTTGGTTCCAGCAGAGTAGACGTTATGATTTCTTCCATGGTCATAGACCGACGGAGGCTGACGACGAAGGCTGAGTGACACACGCGCCTTCGCCAGTCTTTTTTAATTACTACTGTTATTTGTTTTGAAAAATCGTTGGCCAAAATCTGCAATCATGGAAGCACAAAACCGCAATAATGGAATTATGTTTTGATCGGGTCGCGAGACCAGCGTCGCGTTCGTCTGACAATGAGGAAGAAGTTCGCCAGCTCCGCTTCTGCTGTGAAGAGGTAAGGTGTTCTAAGCTAAATTATCCTTTATCCCTGAAAATTGTAATCAAAATGACTTTTGACCGATCGGTAAATTACAGCTGTGCGTCAGCGCTGCATGACGGACCGTGGCGCAACGGGCGATGTCTTACTTCTGTAGCGAGGGGGGGGGGGACACCCCCCCCCCACACACACACAGACACAGCCCGGAATGTCACCTTTCATTAGAGCCCAAAATGAAGCTTCTACATTGAAGCATTCAAAAGTTAGACGTTTTTCCAAACTGTGCCATTTGGCACAATTTGGCACAGTTACAAAACACCTGGGAACTACCTGAGAACAAAGCTGTGTAATATATTCATTTTTTGTGGTATTGTTACATAATTTGGACCTCAGCTGGATAACGCTTGGTTCTACATTTCTGTTGCATTTTCCAGCCCGGATCTGAAGCTGTGTGTTATTTGCAAGCATTTGTATCCAAAAAAAACACCCAGGCCAAATTTATTTTCTTCAAGTTCACTATGTTTAGATGACTGTAACTCAGTGGCCGGAGCACTTAGAGAGATTATGACTGTTTTGCCAAAAAATTCAAAGTGTTTTCTTTTAAATGAGACCAACCCCATGAAGATGCTGCAAAGGGTTGAAAAACAGCTTTGGATTTAATTTGGGCACGTTATTTTTTGGCGTTTTTAGGGAAATTGACCGGAGTGCAAGGAGTTAACTAACTAAAATACAACTTAAAGGGTTAGTTTCTTTATTTTCACATCTACAGCATTTTTACCGCATGCACAGTGGCACTTTGAATATTTACTTACAGTTAGGTCCAAAAATGTTTGGACAGTGACACAAGTTTTGTTATTTTAGCTGTTTACGAAAACATATTCAGGATACAATTATATAATCAATATGGGTTTAAAGTGCAGACTCTCAGCTGTAATTTGAGAGTATTCACATCCAAATTGGAGCAAGGGTTTAGGAATTACAGCTCTTAAATACGTAGCCGCCTCTTTTTCAAGGGACCAAAAGTAATTGGACAATTGACTCAGAAGGCTGCAAAAAAAAAAAAAAAATAAGGCTGCGTGGGCTCTTCCCTCATTAACCTGTCATCAGTTAAGCAGTTGAAAGGTCTGGAGTTGATTCCAGGTGTGGCGTTTGCATTTGGAAGTTGTTGCTGTGAACACACAACATGCGGTCAAAGGAGCTCTCAATGAAGGTGAAACACACCATCCTGAGGCTGAAAAAAAAAGAAGAAATCCATCAGAGAGATAGCAGAAATGTTAGGAGTGGCCAAATCAACAGTTTGATACATTCTGAGAAAAAAAGAGTGCACAGGTGAGCTTGGGAACTCAAAAAGGCCTGGATGTCCACGGCAGACAACATCGCAGAATCCTTTCCACGGTGAAGAACAACCCCTTCACAACATCCACTCAAGTGAAGAACATGGCTTCCAATGGCACTGGGTCACTTGTGTTTATTAATGATGTGACAAAAGACAGAAGCAGCCGGATGAATTCTGAAGTGTATAGGGATATACTTTCTGCTGAAGATTCAGACAAATGCAGCAAAGTTGATTGGACGGTGCTTCACAGTACAGATGGACAATGATCCAAAACATACTGCAAAAGCAACCCAGGAGTTTTTTAAAGCAAAGAAGTGGAATATTCTGCAATGGCCGAGTCAATCACCAGATCTCAACCCAATCGAGCATGCATTTCACTTGCTCAAGACAAAACTTAAGGCAGAAAGACTTAAGCGGCCTGGCAAAGCATCACAAAGGAGGAAACCCAGCGTTTGGTGATGTCCATGGGTTCCAGACTTCATGCAGTCATTGCCTGCAAAGGATTCTCAACAAAATATTGAAAAGTAACATTTTACTTAGGGTTATGTTTATTTGTCCAATTACTTTTGAGCCCCTGAAATGAGGCGCGTTTGTATAAAAACAGCTACAATTCCTACATGTTTAATCATATATAATGTTCAACCCCTTGAATTAAAACTTAAAGTCTGCACTTCAATTCCGTTGTAGTTGTTTCATTTCAAATCCAATGTGGTGGCATGCAGAGCCCAAATCATGAAGATTGTGTCACTGTCCAGATATTTCTAGGCCTAACTGTAAATACTCACCTTTAAAGTTTTGCAATAAACTTGCACTTAATGCTGCCATTGTTGCAACTTTTAAAATAAAAAAAAAAAAGCAGCAGCATTGCTGAGTCAAATTTGTAATATATTCTTTGACTTTTAAATTTATGTTTTTATATGTATGCAAAATGCAACCAGTCAGTACCAAAGTATGTTCTGTGCTGTTGTTTTAAATAAGAGAGACGGTATCAGGTTTGGATCAGTATTGGCTGATACTCAAAAGTCACAGTATCGGTATCAGTCTTGAAAAAGTGGCATTGGCTCATCCCTAATAATAATGGATTGCATTGATATAACACCTTTCAAGATACCCAAAGCACTTTACAATGAGTTTGTTATTCATTCACTCCACAGACAGACAGTGGTAGTAGTAAGCTACTACTGTAGCCACAGCTACCCTGGGGCAGACTGATGGAAACGTAGCTGCCAATCTGCGCCAACAGCCTCTCCGGCCATTACCAAACATTTATACACATTCATACTCAGTGTCATGGACACTGGAGGTAAGATGGGTAAAGTGTCTTGCCTAGGGACACAACGGCAGGATGGCTGGGGACAGCGGGATTCGAACCGCCAACCCTCCAGTTATTGGACGACCTGCTTTACCTCCTGAGTCATTGCTGCGCAGGAGGTAGAAACACAAGCATTAACCCACAAGCATTAAAAGAAACGTGTAAATCAAAATTTTTCTGCCTCACTCAGAAATGAGCAATGTGAGACCTCTACCAAAGCTGAAAATTCCCTTCCCACTGTGTCTGGATTTAATGAGATACAGTATGTAGATTCAGAATTAATTGTAGTACAAAAAAGTTTAATTTTTGTCCTCCGTTGGTCAAAGCCCGAAGGGAAGCCGGAAGGATTATGTTATGGGTCAGTCCGTCTGTCTGTCCCACTTTTGTGAAATCAACTTCTACGTTTTGTTCCAGTTGTTTTGAAACTTGGTATCATGGTTTGATATACTCTGATGTGCATATTACAATTTCAGTCACATCGGATGAGGTCAAAATGCAGAGGTCAGATTTTCCCTAAATCTTCTAAACACAATAACTACAGAAAGAAATGATGTAGGCTTTTCAAATCCATACAAGACACATCTTGGACGATTTACACTCTGACCGAAATATGGGTTTGTGGTCAAGGGGTCAAAGTTCAGAGTTAACATTCCATTTGCACTATGGTAAATGATAAATTTACTATTACTGTAAAACAAGTAAATCTAGGGCCACCAAACCTGGTACACAGGTTCACCTTGGGATCCTGACGTCTGACTATGGGTTTGGGGTCCAAAGGTCAATGTTAACGTTCCCTATGCCTTATTACTGTACAAGTAAAGTTAGGGTCACCAAACTTGGTACACAGGTTGACCCTTTGACCCTGAAATGTGACTATGGTTTTATGAGCATAAGGTCACAGGTCAACATCAAAATGCCTTATACAGTATATCTCAGCAACAAAGAAAGCTAGGGTCACCAAACCTGGTACACAGGTTCACTCTAAGACAATGACCCCTGACTACAGGTTTGGGGTGAGAGGTCAAGGTTGGCACTCCTTATGCCCTCTTACTATAGAACATGTAAAGCTCTCTAGAGTCACCAAACTTGCTACACAGGTTCATCTCAGGATCCTGCCTTACAACTATGGGTTGTATGCTTTGTTGTATATTCATGGATGATAGGCTTATCATAATTTAGTTCTGCCACAGTAATTTTTTTTTTTGAAAACTTGACAACTGCTCTTTTTTAGTAAGTATTGGAATCTTCAAAGAAAACAGAGGTGGGAGATATTGCACTCACCTCAGAGTGCTCTTGTTTAATTTCTGTTTGTAAAGAAAGGCACTGGAAAACATCTAATGTCAAAGTACAGTGCATCCAGAAAGTATTCACAGCGCTTCACTTTTTCCACATTTTGTTAGGTTACAGCCTTATTCCAAAATAGATTAAATTCATTTTTTCATCAAAATTCTACACACAACACCCCATAATGACAATGTGAAAAAAGTTTTTTTGAGATTTTTGCAAATGTATTAAAAATAAAAAAAACTTAAGAAATCACATGCACATAAGTATTCACAGCCTTTGCTAAATACTTTGTTGATTCACCTTTGGCAGCAATTACAGCCTCAAGTCTTTTTGAATATGATGCCATAAACTTGGCACACCTATCTTGGGGCAGTTTTGCCCATTTCTCTTTGTGGCACCTCTCAAGCTTCATCAGGTTGGATGGGAAGCATCGGTGCACAGCCATTTTCAGATCTCTCCAGAGATATTCAATTGGATTCAAGTCTGGGCTCTGGCTGGGCCACTCAAGGACATTCACAGAGTTGTCCTGAAGCCACTCCTTTGATATCTTGGCTGTGTGCTTAGGGTCGTTGTCCTGCTGAAAGATGGACCGTCACCCCAGTGTGAGGCCAAGAGCGCTCTGGAGCAGGTTTTCATCCAGGATGTATCTGTACATTGCTGCATTCATCTTTCCCTCTATCCTGACTAGTCTCCCAGTTCCTGCCACTGAAAAACATCCCCACATCATGATGCTGCCACCAGCATGCTTCACTGTAGGGATGGTATTGGCCTGGTGATGAGCGGTACCTGGTTTCCTCCAAACATGATGCCTGGCATTCACGCCAAAGAGTTCAATCTTTGTCTCATCAGACCAGAGTATTTTGTTTCTCATGGTCTGAGAGTCCTTCAGGTGCCTTTTGGCAAACTCCAGGCAGGCTGCCATGTGCCTTTTATTAAGGAGTGGCTTCCGTCTGGCCACTCTACCATACAGGCCTGATTGGTGGATTGCTGCAGAGATTTTTCTCCTCTCTCCACAGAGGAACGCTGGAGCTCTGACAGAGTGACCATCGGGTTCTTGGTCTTCTCCCTGACTAAGGCCCTTCTCCTCCGTTCGCTCAGTTTAGACGGCCAGCCAGCTGTAGGAAGAGTCCTGGTGATTCCAAACTTCTTCCATTTACAGAAGATGGAGGCCACTGCTCATTGGGACCTTCAAAGCAGCAGCAATTTTTCTGTACCTTTCCCCAGATTTGTGCCTTGAGACAATCCTGCCTCGGAGGTCGACAGACAATTTGTTTGACTTCATGCTTGGTTTGTGCTCTGGCATGCACTGTCAACTGTAGGACCTTGTATAGACAGGTGTGCGCCTTTCCAAATCAAATGAATTTACCACAGGTGGACTCGAATTAAGCTGCAGAAACATCTCAAGGATGATCAGTGGAAACGGGATGCACCTGAGCTCAATTTTGAGCTTCATGGCAAAGGCTGTGAATGCTTATGTACATATGATTTAGATTTTATTTTTAATTAATTTGCAAAAATCTCAGAAGTTTTTTCACATTGTCATTATGGGTTATTGTGCGTAGAATTTTGAGGGGAAAAAAAGAATTTAAGGCTGTAACATAAAATGTAGAAAAAGTGAAGCACTGTGAATACTTTCTGGATGCACTGTATATTGTAATAAGTCATAAAGCATTCAACTACAATTATTTTAAAATAGGCCATGCTTCATCTGTGGTGATGTTTAATTTTTTTTATTTATTTGAGTAATTCAGCCTAATGCAAATGAACAAAGCTAATTTTGAAATTTAGCAGTGGAGGTGGGGTTTCACTATATACAGCCGTGGGCAAAATTGTTGGTACCCCTCTGTACCAGGCCTGGACAAAAATGATGGTACCCTTAACTTTATATTTTGTTGCACAACCTTTTGAGGCAATCACTGCAATCAAACGATTTCTGTAACTGTCAATGAGACTTCTGCACCTCTCAGCAGGTATTTTGGCCCACTCCTCATGAGCAAACTGCTCCAGTTGTCTCAGGTTTGAAGGGTGCCTTCTCCAGACGGCATGTTTCAGCTCCTTCCACAGATTTTCAATAGGATTTAGATCAGAGCTCATAGAAGGCCACTTTAGAATAGTCCAATGTTTGGCTGTTAGCCATTCTTGGGTGTTTTTAGCTGTGTGTTTTGGGTCATTATCCTGTTGCAAGACCCATGACCTGCGACTGAGACCAAGCTGTCTGACACTGGACAGCACATTTCTCTCTAGAATACCTTGATAGTCTTGAGATTTCATTGTACCCTGCACAGATTCAAGACACCCTGTGCCAGATGCAGCAAAGCAGCCCCAGAACATAACAGAACCTCCTCCATGTTTCACAGTGGGGACAGTGTTCTTTTCTTGGTATGCTTCATTTTTGCGTCTGTGAACATAGAGCTGATGTGCCTTGCCAAAAAGTTCCAGTTTTGTCTCATCTGTCCATAGGACATTCTCCCAGAAGCTTTGTGGCTTGTCAACATGCAGTTTGGCAAATTCCAGTCTGGCTTTTTTATGATTTGTTTTCAACAGTGGTGTCGTCCTTGGTCGTCTCCCATGAAGTCCACTTTGGCTCAAACAACGGCGGATGGTGCGATCTGACACTGATGTACCTTGACCTTAGAGTTCACCATGAATGTGTTTAGAGGTTATTCTGGGCTCTTTTGTTACCATTTGTATTATCCATCTCCTCCTGCGGCCACGTCCAGGGAGGTTGGCTACAGTCCCGTGGATCTTAAATTTCTGAATAATATGTGCAACTGTTGTCACAGGAACATCAATCTGCTTGGAGCTGGTCTTAAAGCCTTTACCTTTAACATGCTTGTCTATAATTTTCTTTCTAATCTCCTGAGACAACTCTCTCCTTTGCTTCCTCTGGTCCATGTTTAGTGTGGTACACACCATGTCACCAAACAGCACAGTGACTACTTGTCACCCTTTAAATAGGCCGACTGACTGATTACAAGTTTGTAGACACCTGTGATGTTAATTAGAGGACACATCTTGGTTGAACATTTCCCTATGGTTACATTATTTTCAATATTTTCTAGGGGTACCATCATTTTTGTCCAGGCCTGTTTCATGAGTTTGTTTTTTTAAAATAATTCTGTTGAACCACAATTCAAAAACATTGTCTGATTTTCATTGATTAATTTTCATAGAATTTTTATTTATTACCACTTTTGTCAGATTCAAGTTATTTCTGTGACCATTGTGGGTTTTTCTTTCATTAACGGAGGGGTACCAACAATTTTGTCCATGTCTGTACATAATAGTCGCTACTTGTGTGCCTCATTGGTGTCTAGAAAATAACTACAGATTTAATTTTTTCCTGTTACGCTTTACTTCTGATCCAGAACTCTCATCCTTACTTGTGTTGCACAGCTGAAAGTTTAATCATGTGTATATGAAAAGCTGAGCCTGTTTTAACTTAAAATATTTATGTCAGTGGAAAAAAATTGAGCTTCATCTGTCAATGCTGAGCCCCACTCATAAGTTAGAGTCAAGAGGGCCAGATTTGGTGAGGTGAAAATGTGTGAGGGCCGACCATTCAGCCTGACATTCTTTGAACCATTAGCATTAAATGCAAATGAACTATTAATGACTACTTTATTGCAAATATCATACTTCTAATTTCTTCACATGGAACACAAAGAAATCTAAACACGTTTTGCCAACTTCACTCTGCCTTTCATATTTGAAGGGCATATAAAATGAAGAAAAAGCTGTCTGAGAAAAAAAAAATTACAAGAAGCTTAAACATATCTTAGGTTCATTTGACACATCACATATTATTGTCAATTAAATGCTTACTGTCAACTTTTAATTTCAAAACTTATGAATCGGAAAATAACACTCTTATTCAGAGGTGCAAAACACTGAGGGCCATAAATCTCAGTGCATATATTTTTAACTGTGGTTTTGATCATCACAAAACAAAATTAATTCACTGAGATTTTAATTTATTCATCTCAGATGACTAAATAAATAACTTGCCCGGACTAATGTGAAGGGTGATACTGAGATCTGGACTGCAGTGCATAGGCCTGATCTGGCTCAAAGGCAGTGGTTTTGATGCGCAAGATGTCACGCAGGTGAGAGTCACCTAGTCTTGTTCTCACGCGGTTCTTGTTAAAGTTCATAACCGAGAATGTCTTCTTGCACAAATACGTCAAACCAAACAAGCTCAGCATTTTCTTAGCAAATGTTCAAATATCTTGGAACCTGCCTTTATCCAGTTGGCAGTAAAAGTTCACAAGAGAGAGCTGTTGGTGTCAACTGCAGCACTTGGCATCACACTGCAGCTCAATGAGCTCCAGCTGCAGGTGGTCCGGAGCATCATCAGGGTCCACGGAGAAAGGAGAGGAAAAAAGTGTGATCTCCTTTTCAATAGCTGAAAAAACCTGAAAGCGCTGTTGAAACTCCTCAGCCAGAGATGAGATGTCTGCTGCATATCTCCTCATTTGCGCGCTGATACTATTCTGTGGAAAACTGGTCATGATTTCCTGCAGTGCTGGGAAATGTGTGGTATTGGGCTGCGTTTGTGACAGGTGCCGCTGGAAAAGTTGCAGCTTGGTTTCAAAGGCTTTGATATGTGAATAAAGCTGGCTTACCACTGCATTTTGCCCCTGAAGGCTTCTGTTCAGCGCATTCAGATGCTTTGTTTTGTCAACTAAAAACCCCAAATCAGCCAGCCAAACAGGATCAGATAGTTCTGGCATAGAATGTCCCTTTTTTGCCAAGAATTGTCCGATTTCCCCCTTAAAAGAGTAGAAGCGCTGCAGTGCAGACCCCCGACTGAGCCATCGTACATTGTGATATACAATATCTCCGTATTTAGCCTGGATGTCACGTAGAAACTTTTGAAACTGTCAGTGGCACAGGACTTTGGAGTGAATATAATTAATGGCCTTTATCACCGGTTTCATAGCATGATCATATTTTAGATGTTTGGCGCAGAGAACTTGTTGGTGAATAATACAGTGGAGTTTTATAGTTTTACCTCCTTCTTCGTTGACTTTGTTACAGATTAGGGTTGATAATCCACTTTGGTCGCCAGCCATGGCAGGTGCGCCATCTGTAATAATCCCAGTGACTTTATTCCACGGTAGTTTCATGTCATCTACGGTGGAACAAACAGAAACAAATGTTATTCTGTTCCTCTTGTTTGGCCCTGAAGGCTCTGGAGGTCAAGTGTCTCTTCAGTCACATTCATTTCATTGTCCAAACCTCTCAAAAAAATCAGTAACTGAGTGGTGTCAGATGCATCCGTGCTTTCATTGCAGGCTAACGAAAAAAAGTCTTAACTCCACTTCTCTGGCCCCCAACTGTCTCTTAGGGTGCTTTCACACCTGCAGGCTTTAGTCCATTTCAATCGAAGTCAAGTTTGTTTTCTCCGTTAGTGCGGTTCGTTTTGTCTGGTGAGAACACGGTAGTTGCAATCAAGTGTGTACCAACCACAACTGTACCAAGACCACCTGAAAGAGGTGGTCAGCCAAGGACTGGCTGTTCTGTGGATCAGGCGATTGTGCCTTTGTTCTTGAGTTTCTTCCACGTGAGCTTGTTGCTTTCTAGGTCCTTCTGAATTGTGCTGAAACTTCAGTGCGTGTGTGTAATATATACACTACCGTTCAAAAGTTTGGGGTCACTTAGAAATTTCCTTATTTTTGAAAGAAAAGCACTCTTTTTTTCAATGAAGATAACTTTAAACTAATCAGAAATACACTCTAATATCTAATATACTGTACATTGCTAATGTGGTAAATGACTGTTCTAGCTGCAAATGTCTGGTTTTTGGTGCAATATCTACATAGGTGTATAGAGGCCCATTTCCAGCAACTATCACTCCAGTGTTCTAATGGTACAATGTGTTTGCTCATTGCGTCAGAAGGCTAATGGATGATTAGAAAACCCTTGTGCAATCATGTTAGCACAGCTGAAAACAGTTTAGCTGGTTAGAGAAGCTATAAAACTGACCTTACTTTGAGCAGGTTGAGATCTGGAAAAAATTATTATTTCAAATACAAATCATTATTTCTAACCTTGTCAATGTCTTGACTATATTTTCTATTCATTTTACAACTCATGGTGGTAAATAAGTGTGACTTTTCATGGAAAACACAAAATAATTGTCTGGGTGACCCCAAACTTTTGAACGGTAGTGTATACCCACTCACATGACAGGTAGTCTACAAAAAACAGTTTGTCAAGTTCTCTTCAAGCGTTACTGGATTCAAATGACCTGAAATGGCACACAACAGTAAAGCAGGTCTTCTAAAGAGGAGTGGTTTTGAGTTGCCAGGTAAACTAGATGCAAACTTGCAGAATACAAGTATTTTACAAAGCATCAATCTTACAGTTTCAGGTGTCATTTAACAGTAGGAGAGTTGTTGTTTTGCTGCGTGTATTTACGCACAAAACTGCTTCACCTGAAATTAGACTTAAACTGCGCAACGTGCTGTCCAGTAGCTGTTTTCCTTTCACTTGAACGAGGTGGTCTCAGTTCAAATTAAATGGTGAACTCTGGTGTGGTCCTGCAGGTGAGAAAGCGACCGCACTAAAACGGGACCAGTGGCAAACGGTAAAACATTTTATGTCACTGTACATACCTGATAGATCTTTGAAAATATCTGTGGCTGAGCACATCACGGTTCTGAAGGATTAATGAACGTTAACATGTTATTTCCCATCCATAGCAGCGCTTCATTTTCAAACTGTATGATTTACCAAAAGTGGTATATGCACGTATGTAATAAACGATAACCAGGGCAGGGTTTCCTAAGATAACATTTCCCAGTGGTGGCCCACCATGCCAGAAAAGTTTCCACTGCTCTATCAGGACATATAAATTTATGAAGGAATGACGATCCGCAAGCATGCAGACGAACAGTGCGCGTGACCGTCATCCGCGTGGAGAGGAGCGCCCTGCCCGCGTGTTCTAGTCACCAGCCAGGCAGAGTGTCTGAGAGAAACACGAACTTATTAAAGTACTTTTAACGTGGAAAAAAATCAGAAGAGGTATGTAAGCACTAGAGGCATTTATCATGGTTTTAACCTGCTGGTAACGGGAACAATAATGGAAGAGTCGCTTAGATAACAGGTGTGGTTAAGAGCTTGTGTTGGTTGATTTTGTTTAATTATTGTTTTTTTGTTTTTCTTGTTTCAGTCAAGAATAAAAAGGAGCTGTTTTTAACCTTTACCTTAGTTAATATTAACTAATTTATGTTTATTATTATGTACCTGGCAAATTAAGATGACCGAAATTCACAAAGTCAATGATTTTAATCTGTCAGCAGCCTTCAGACAAACTAAATGTGCCAACATTTGGATTTCAAAATAAGGGAGATTTCTAAAAAAAAACTGTAAATGTATTGTAATATTATAACAGAAATGACTGCCTCTTTGGCCATTTAAGTTAATTTATTTCATTAAATACAATTTTATTATTTTTTTTCTTTGAAATCAGTTAAATTATTGTTCTGGCTCTGCAAAATTATGGTTAAAAATTTAAATTGTTACAAGAAAAAAGTAAAAAAAAATACCACAGTGTGTTTCAAATTTATTAAAAAAAAAAACAAACAGTAATTTTATTTTTTAAATACAGACAAAAATTAGCCATAAAATAATCCACAAATTTTTTTTTTTTCCACAATATCTTTATTGAACCTTTTCTTTTTTTTTTTTTAACAAACATGATACAAACAATCAAACACTAACACTAAAGTACTACAAAAAAAAAATGCACTAAAAACACCAACAACCACCAACAAAATCAAGTCTTCAACAATGCTCCTCTGTTTAGTCTAGACAATCCAATACATAAGTATACATATTATGTTCACCAGTTTGGAATTTACAAGGTCCACACACATCATTCACCTTCTTCTTCAAGAGTTATGTTTAAATTTTTTACATAATCAATAAAAGGTCTCCATATATTCTCAAACACAATTTCCTTTGATTTTAGTATATATGTTATTCTTTCTAATGGAAGGTTTGTTAACATCTGTCTTAACCACTGAGTCACATCTGGTCTATGAGTCTTTTTCCATAATAGTGCAATACATTTTTTGGCATTAAGCAAACTGAGGTCTATGAATGTTCTTTCACTTTTATTAAAATTATGCTTTTCTGGGTACAGACCCAACAAAAACAGTTTAGGATTCAATATGATTTGTTTTGAGATTATTTTTTCAATTGTTACCCTCACCTCTTCCCAAAACATTCTTATTAATCTACATTCCCATAAACAATGAAATAGGGTTCCTTTACTTTCCATGCATTTTGTGCATGTATCTGGTATATTTTTGTTATATCTATTTAACTCCTCCGGTGTAACATACATCCGCATTAACCATTTGAAATGTATCAATTTAAGGCGTGCATTTATTGATTTGGTTTGAGCTTCTGTACAAGCCAATTCCCATTGTTCCTCTGAAATTTCAATTTGCAGATCTTCTTTCCAGTAGTTTAATCTTTTCAGTGAATTTTCACTTGAAGATAGTGTCAATGAGTTATAAAACTCTGAAATAATACCCTTTCTTTTACTATCTTTCATCATCATTTTTTCCAAGGATGAATAAATAGGTCGAGTGAGAGCTTTATTTTGATTTGATCGAATAAAGTTTCTAAGTTGAAGATATTTAAAAAAATGTGTTCTATTGAGATTAAATTTGATCCTCAGCTCTTCAAAAGACATTATGTTGTCTGCACCTGGCAAATATAAATCCTGAATCTTTTGTATCCCTTTTAAATTCCATACTTTAAATACAGCGTCCGCTCTCCCTGGTTTAAAATATTGATTACCCCATATTGGACTAAATTGTGACAATAACTGTGGTTCTTTTAAATAGTTTTTAGCTTCACACCATATTTTGATCATATGCTTTACAAATGGATTTTTAACTTGTTTTTGTAATTTTTTTGCCGAATCTGAGTATATGAATATGGGAAGAGGTAAAGGTAAATTGTATGATTCCATTTCAGTCCAGTGAGGGAGATCATTTGATGAAAAATAATATGTCATAGACCTCAGTTGTGCCGACCAATAATACAACATAAAATTTGGACATTTCAGACCTCCACGATCAAATGGTAAATATAATAAAGACAAACGTAATCTAGCCCTCCTGTTGTTCCATATAAATTCCACTAACTTTTTTTTTATTCTTGAGAATAGATCTAAAGGTGGTGATAAGGGAATGTATTGAAATAAATAAAGTATTTTAGGTAAAATATTACTTTTAAGTATATTGATTCTCCCGATCATCGACATTGGTAGTGACATCCATCTCTGAGTTAACTCACTGATATCTGACATTAAGGCTTCATAGTTGACACTGACGACTGATTCTAGCTTAGGCATAATTTGGATTCCTAAATATTTAAACTGATTTACAACATTGAATTGATTTACCTCAGGGGCTGGGTAATTTCTCTGGGTCTCATTTAGCATTAATATTGAAGATTTAGTTTTATTTATTTTATATCCTGATATTTCCCCAAAATTCTTTATTAAATTCAACAAGGTTGGAATTGATTTTTTTAGATTCGACATAAACAAAATTATATCATCGGCGTACAGGGAGATTTTATGTTCTGTTGGTCCAACTTTAATTCCATATATTTGTGAATGTAAACGTATCGCTATCGCTAAAGGTTCAATTGCCATAGTAAACAGTAAAGGTGAAAGTGGACAGCCTTGTCGACATCCTCTATTGATTTTTATTGGTTTTGAAATATTGTTATTTGTTAGGATTTCTGCTGTAGCATTATTGTATATTATTTGAACCCATTTTATGAAATTATTTCCAAGTCCAAACCTTTGTAGGACTTCAAAAAGAAAGGGCCATTCAACTCTATCAAAGGCCTTTTCGGCGTCCAATGATAGGAGAGCTGTATCCGGTGCTTCTTTATTAAAATAAATAATATTAAATAGTCTTCTTACATTATGGAAGCCTTGTCTACCCTTTATAAAGCCATTCTGATCTCGATTAATAATATTTGGTAAAATTTCTTGTATTCGTCTTGCTAAAATTTTACAGATTATCTTAAGGTCGGCGTTTAATAGGCTTATTGGTCTCATATTTTCACATTTATTAGAGGGCTTACCTGGTTTTGGCAGCAGTATAATTAAGGCATTATTTATGTATGATGGTAAATTATTATTTTGAAATGCTTCTAAAACCATTTCCAAAAAAGGTTTTATTAATTTATTCTTAAATTTTTTATAAAGGTCAACTGGAAGACCATCTGGTCCTGCACTTTTTCCTGATTTCATATTATCAATGGCTAGCCCAACTTCTTCTTGACTAATTTTAGACTCCAATATCTCCCTGTTTTCATTTGGAATACACGGTATAGATAGTTCGTTCAAAAACCCATTTAGTTTTGTTAATTCAGGTTCATTTTTGGTATCATATAATTTTTCATAGTAATCTCTAAAGGCTCTATTAATTTCTAAAGGATCTATAACTACCTGTCCATTACTTATAATACTGGTAATTGGTGTTTTAATTTCCAATTGTTTAATCTGCCATGCTAATAATTTTCCTGATTTTTCACCTTGTTCATAAAAAGATTGTTTCAATCTTAGAAGACTCGAGGCAGCTCTATTCGCTGATTTTTTGTCGTATTCAGCTCTCAAAATCAGTAATTCATTCTCCAACCTTGGGTCACTTCCTGCATACACTTTTTCCTGAAGATTTTTTATTTTATGTTCCAATTTAGCTCTCTCCTCTCGAGTCTTCTTAGATTTTGATCCTGTATAACTAATAATATGTCCCCTAATAAAAGCTTTGAAAGCCTCCCACTTTACACATGCTGATGTTTGTGTAGTATTGATGTCAAAGAACTCGTCTATCTGTTTTTCTATATACTTGACAAATTCCTCATCCTGAAGCCATTTATGCTGAAATTGCCATCTACCTGATTCCTTTATCAATTTTTTATCTACATATATTAGACAACAGGGTGCATGGTCAGAGATCACGATGTTATCATAAAAGCAGTTTTGAATCTTGGACCTTAATTCTGTGGAAATCAAAAAATAATCAATACGTGAGAATGTCTTGTAGGTACTGGAATAACAAGAATAGGCTTTAACTTGTGGTTTCATTTCTCTCCATATATCTAACAATCTCAATTCTTTCATAAAATGATTAATAGTCATCCTACATCCAATGTGCGTACAATCCAGTCCTGTTGATCTATCCACACCTGGATTCAATGTACAATTAAAATCCCCTGCTATTATATGTTGCCCTGTAAGTGATGATAAGATGAGAAATAAATTAGCAAAGAACTTCTGGTCATCTATATTGGGACCATATAAGTTCACAAGATTTATATTTTCTAATAGCAAAGAACCTTGAATGATTACATATCTTCCAAATTTGTCTCCAATTACATTTTTCACTTGAAAAGGAACTGATTTATGTATGAGAGTCATAACTCCCCTGGCTCGGGATGAAAATGAAGAGGTGAATACACTTCCCTGCCATCTACTCCTAATTCTTTTAACATCCTCCTCTATCAGATGAGTTTCTTGTAAAAACACAATTCTTGAACCCATGTCCTTTATTTTATTCATAACTTGTTTAAGTTTTTTTAAATTTTGTAGACCTCTGCAATTCCATGAAGTTAAATTAAGATTAACACTTTGGTCCATGATCAATAGAGAGTTTGGGATTACCTTGCAGTGTAAACATGCTCATACAGAGAAGCAAAAACATGAGTGGTTGAACATTCATCCTACAAACTACACACAAACAAATTCCCCCTTCCCACACTTGTGGCAAACCCCCCAAAATCAAAAGAAAAATTCTGTCTCCCGATATAGCCATCGACTGTTCCACATCCACGGGGAACAGCCTAAGCCACTCCTTCTTCATCCTCCCAATCACCCTAACTCTACTGCTTTTAATGACGTAACATTAACTCTCCTCTGTAGTTTTCCAACTTAACTCCAAAATTTTTACCAACTTTGTACATCCTAGTTTTTTTTTTTGTTTGTTTTGTTTTTGTTTTGTTTTTTTTTAATATATAATACAATCTATATTTTGTAAACTTACTATTTACTTCAAGTCAGTCAGATGCCTGTGCAAATGCTTAGTTATTCTACCTTATATTTTGTTCATGCTTAGCTCCCACCAGTCTCTTCTTCTTCTTTGATCTTCTTGATGAACTCCTGCGCCTCCTCTGGGGTCTTGAAGATGTGGGTTCTGCCCTCATACGTGGTCAGCAGTCTCGCAGGATAGATTACACCATGACGAATCCCAAGGTTGCGCAGCTCCTTACGTACGGGATCAAACTGCTTCCTCAATTGCTGGATTCCTGTGGCCAAATCTGGGTAGAACCGCACCTGCTGGTCCTGGTGTTTAATCTCTCCTTTAGCACGTGCAGCGTTGAAGATCTTCATCCTGTCTCTGTTGCTTAGAAACTTCATAATTAAGGTCCTCGGCGGTCCCTCATCTCTCCGTGGGCCAATACGATGTGCTTTTTCCAGAACCACTGCTGATTGCAACTCCTCGCTGCCCAGCACCTCCGGAATCCACTTTTCCAGAAAGGAACATACGTCCCGACCTTCTGATTCCTCTGGAAGACCCACCAGCCTCAAGTTATTCTGTCTCGACCGAGATTCCAAATCCAAAATATTATCTTCCAGAGATTTATTTTTTTTTTCCAAAGTGCGCACCTTTAATTGAAGACGGGTGACGTCATCTTCAGCACTAGCGAGACGGAGCTCCATCTGCGCCGTTCGTTCTACACAGTCACCCAATTCCTTTCTTATTCCTTCCAACGCTGTCATAATCCCATCAAATCTAGAGGAAAAGTCCGCTCTCATTGAACTCATGGCAGCCATCAGCGCATCTGCGCCATTCCCCGCAGAAATCGCACCGCCGCCAGCTTCCTCCGCCATATATGGAGCCTTGTTTGCTGCGTCACAGACCTGAAAGTCCGTTAATTTGGACTGTTTCGGCGGCTCGCTTTTTCCTTTTCCTGGTTTTCCAGCCTTAGGCTTCGCCGACATATCCTCGCCCAAATGCTGGGATACGTTCTGTCCCAAATGAGAGAGTTATTTGCCGATTTTTTTTTTCCAGGAGCAGAGCAGAGCGAGACACGTCCGTCCTACGTGGCAGCCATAACCGGAAGTCCATAATCCACAAATTTATAATAAAGTCTCAAATGTGAAAGAAAAGTCAATTTTACAAGAGGAAATTACAAATTTGAAGAAAATGGTTTCAAATTTAGATAAATTGACAGAGAAAAGTAGAAAACTATAAGAAAATTGTTATAAATTTTTGAGGAAAAACCTCAAACCTTCAAGACTAAAGTCATTACTCAAGTTTTTAAGTGGGTGCTCTTTGTACCCTTAACTCAACTAGAAATGTTTGGTTGTCTACTTTTCATTATTAATTTCAAAGCACTGCTTTTACATGAGTAGAATTTCTGGTTACTATACCCACCTGATCATATAATTTTATTATGCATGAGTAAATTACTATTATGAATGTTTTTTCCCTTCCCTACTCTCTCAATGGAAAAAAAAGAAACACTAGAATAAAAACACAAAAAATACACACATTTTTGTCATTTATGTAAACCATGACAAAAAAATCCTGCAGGACAAAACAAGACACTTGATATTTTCTAACCTGTTTGTATACCATCAAGGACAGAGAGAGAACCTGAATTAGACAGGGCTCAGAGAGGGCAAAATGAGACAGAAGAGAGTAGCCAAGGAGAGGGAAGTGTTCAGGCAGAGGGTCCGGGAGGAGTGAGAGCAGAGGAAGGAGAAAATGATAACACCACGAAAAAGTCTAAACACAGGACATCTGGGTGGGACCCCAACTGGCCCAATATTCCAATATTCAAGCCTCGGTTGTACAATACTTCATATGGTAAGTTCCATATGCAAAGTTACTGTGCAAAATTTTAAAAAAGTAATAAATAGTATAAAATTAACATATTCCAGTAACAATAGTGTCATATGCCCCCCCCCCCCCCCCGAAAAATATGTTGCCACCGTGCTAAGGTCTTCAAGCCAGAGGAAACACTGCAGGGCAATGAAAACCCCTCGTAGCTTACGCTACGATTTGTATTATTTTCTCCAGAAATGCATAAATACACGGTAGTCATCCTACTTCCTGTATTTACCTTTCCTGGTCTCATGGCAAAAAAATCTGACCAATAAGAGCAGAGAACGTTCTGACGCAAGTCTTGCGGGATTTCACGTGACACAGTTTGGTCTGCTTATGGTCTGCCTCAGTTTTTACCTGTGTGAAAGGGGACCGAGCTGAGGAGAAAATGATACAAAGTAACAAACTTGTCAACTGATTTGGACCAAATTAAATGAGTTTAGGTGTGAAAGCACCCTTAATTTCGGATGAAATGTCTTCACTTCTCTGCACCACAGTGTTACGAGCCAGGCAAACATTAGCAAACTCTTGCTTTTTCTCCACCATTGTCATTTCGCAGTCTTTGATACATTCACCCTCGGTAAAAGGTTTGCAGTGCTTAGCAATCAGTGTTGGCACCTTGTAGCTCACCTTTGTGGCATTTTCATTTGACTCACAGGCTCTTGTGAAAAAGCACTGCTGTGATGTTAAAACATCTTGCAGTTACTTCAGTTTTTCGCCGTGTTCATTCCCTGTTAGCTTGTCGTATAAATTAGCATGTTTTGACTGGTAGTGTCTCTTGACATTGAATTCCTTAAAAACAGCCACAGTCTCTTGGCAAATTAGGCAGACACAGTTGTTTCGTATTTCAGTGAAAAAATAACTCCAATTTCCACTTCTTCTGGAAGCGGCGGCTGTCACAGTCAACTTTTCTTTTTATTAGTTGCAGTCGCCATTTCTGAAATTGGCCAAAAAGGGTCACACAAGGGTCATGCAGCCAAGAGTGTGGCCGCAATGCTGCTGCCATCTTCTGGTGAAATATAAAATAGCTTTCTTTGTACATGTGTGTTTTACACTCTGGTCAACAGTGCTGGTGGGCCACATAATTATAAATTTAATGACAGAGGCTGGGGGCCAGATGAAATTTGACCACGGGCTACAATTGGCCCCTGGGCCGGACTTTGGACATGCCTGCACTAAGGTATCAGTATTTTATTTATGTACATTTTTTAGCTTATTCTGGGAAAGCTGAAAGTAGCTAATTTGATGGTGCTGCGTCCATCTGCCCACATTTCACAGAAATCCTACTAAGCAATTGCCCTTATGCTCCCCAAACTTGCACACAAGGGTCTTCAGTTGGGTCTGCATCCAGGTTGTGTTCAGGATCAATGGTCAGGAGATCTGAGCACACTCAGGGTGGTTTCATCAGGCTGGAATTCCGTTATTGTCAGTCTGGTTTTAAGTGTACTTTTTGATTCAGAGTTGAGGTAGATTAGACATACTGTCCCAGCTATTGGTAACAATCCATAGAAGTGTGTTTGCTCCTCCTTTACTTTCTGTCCCAGACTATGGTGATGAAATTGCCATTGAGCTAAGAAGCAGTGCTGGAGCTCCCGTGGAGATCCCTCACAACTTTCAGGTTGACTTTGTGTGGAAGTCCACATCTTTTGACAGGTATGCACAAGAAAAGCCATACATCCTTATCTGTAATTGTGATCAGTGCAAGCATGAAATCCAACACAGCTTTACGTATTCCAATTTATTCAACAAATTCCCTTTTTTTTTTTTTTTTTCTTTTTACCCAGGATGCAGAGTGCCCTGAAGACATTTGCTGTGGATGAGACTTCAGTGTCTGGCTACATCTACCACAAACTGCTGGGACATGAGGTGGAAGATGTGGTAATAAAGTGCCAGCTGCCCAAACGCTTCACTGCTCAAGGCCTACCAGACCTCAACCACTCCCAGGTGAGTTGGAGGCAAGGTAATTAAAATCTAGATTGTTATCCATGTTCCTGCCAGGGTTTAAGTCAAAAAATTTTCTTTTAATAATGCAGGTGTATGCAGTGAAAACAGTGCTGCAACGCCCCCTCAGTCTGATCCAGGGCCCTCCTGGCACAGGAAAGACTGTCACCTCTGCTACGATTGTGTATCACCTGGCAAGACAAGGAAATGGGTAAGGAAATCTTTTAAAATTTCTGGTTTGTGTGTTTTCATATAATCTGTAATTGACAATATACAATGTGATTTAGTTATTTATATAAATGTAGCAAAACATTTACAATATTCTGTGGATTTTACATCACCTTCAGGCGTTTTGCTCGTAACACTTCTGTGTGGCGGCGGCACGTCACACCAACAACTGAGCGACCATGCTAAGAAATAAAGGGCGACACAGGAGCCAATTTTACAAAAAACTAGAAAAGGAGAAGCCAAAGAGCCACATGTTTGCCACCCCTGATATATATATCAGGGAAAATAAATATTAAACACCTCAACATTTTTTCTCATTAAACATAATTCTGATGGAGCCATTGATCTGAGATTTTCACCAGATATCAGTAACAGCCCAAGTAATCCATACATACAAACAAAGCAAGGCAACTGTGTTCACAAAACAAGTTGTATTTAATAAAGTGGCGTGACATGGGGAATAAATATTGAACACAAGAAGAAAAAGAGGTGCAAAAAGGCGTAGAAAGCCAAGAAACCAGCTGAATTCCATCAGAATTTAGGAAGCCATCCCATCCTCCATCTGTGCAAATTAATTTCAGCTGGTTAAGTCCTGACTGATGGCCTTTAAAAAGGTCTGTGAATATCAGATTGTCACACCACAAAAAACTCATGATGGGTAGAAGCAAAGAGCTCTCTCTAGACCTTCGCAACCGTATTGTTACAAAACATAATGATAACATTGGTTACAGCTGCATTTCTAAACTGCTGAATGTTCCAGTGAGCACTGTTGAAACCATCATTCGGAAGTGGAAAGACCATCATTTTACCATAAACCGGCAACGACCAGGAGCTCCTCGCAAGATTTCTGACAGAGGAGTCAAAAGAATTATCAGAAGAGTTATCCAAGAGCCAAAGACCACTTGTGGAGAGCTCCAGAAAGACCTGGGGGGTTTCCAGAAATCAGGTTTAGTGGCTTACCTGGATAAGTTAACTCGAGAGTTTGTGGTAACTGTTTTTGGTCCCAAACAGTCAAGAGTATGTTTGTAACTATGGTAACAAAGGCTGTGAACATAACCTGCTCCTGACTAGGTTATGTTCAGGTTATCCTTAAAATATTCAAACTTAAGAGGAACCACATCCACAAAAAGAAGTGTGAATGCAGAGAGTCAGATAACTTGTCACTCAGAATCACTTTTAATAAAACACACCATCACTAATTTGTTTTCAACGTGCCTTCTTTATTTCCTGAACAAACATCATTTTCCCTCTATCTTTACATGCAGATATTTAATCTGCATGTCTGTTTTCTGATTTTTTTCGATTGAGATAGATTTTGTACAGATCCTTTGCTGGTAACTGCAGTGAAATTCTTACATTTAGAAATCGTAGAGGTAAAATATTCATTTCTGTTTAGCAGTAATTTGTCTCAAATTAAGATCAATAAAATCAGTTTCTTACATTGTCATATTGCTGCACAGATTTTGGAGGAGGATCCACTACAGTGTATGAATGTGTGTGTGAATGAGTGGATAGCAGGATCTGTAAAATGCTTTGGTCATCAAGAGATGAGAATAAAAGCGCTATATAAGTGAATGCCATTTACCATTTTACACCAGGGGTGCCCAACCTGGCGTTCCTGGAACGTTCAGGTTTTTGTGGGAAATTTTCTAATTTAATTTCTTAATTGGTCCAAAGATTTGCAAATCATTTGCTGTTGTTGTGCATGGGTGCAAGGGTGCCTACAGAACACATGCACAACAATGACAAATTATTTGCAAATCTTTGGACCAATTAAGCAGTGAAATTAGAAGATTTCCCACAGAAACCTGAATGCTCCAGGAACCCCAGGTTGGGCACCCCTGCACTACACTGACCTGTTCAGTCTCTTATGGAACAGAAATAAGTTCTGCTGCAAATCATCAGTCTTCAAACACCACAGTCACATATTGGATGTTTGGCAAATATTGTCCATATACAGTAGTTTAGTGGACCCTCTGTGTCCACTCTTGTCAAAGCTGATGCAGTCTCCTCTTCAGTCTTTTAATTGCATTAACAGTCTTGTGGCCTTTGGCCTAATGAAGAATAATTTGTCAAAAAGAGAAAAAACAAAGCTATATTTAGATTACAAGACTAGGACACCATCTTGGACTGTGACAGTGATAAAATTATAAAAAAGTTCAAATATAAAGCCCACATTCATTCAGTGAAAAAAGATAAGCTTGTGAGGGAGGTGGGTTGAATAGAAAAACCCCTTAAAGGTTTGTATAAATTAACACAACAGCAAGGCTTGTGTAGTGATGCCTTAATGTAATTGCAATATGGGGAAAAATTAAAATCCATACTGTATAATCTGATTAACTAGGTATGTGGGGAAAGTTAAAAAGCCTTAATAGAGCTTCATAAAATAAACACTAAAGCAGCACGGTGGCGCAGTGGTTAGCACAGTGGCAGCACAGTAAGAAGGTTATGGAATCGATTCCACCCCGGCCATCGTGGGTTTGATCCCACCTCCTGACCATCAGTGACCCTTCTGTGTGGAGTTTGCATGTTCTCCCCAAAACATGCAGGTTAGATTAATTGGAGACTCTAAAGTGGCCCTAGGTGTGAATGTGTGTGTGAATGGTGAAGGGATGGCACCATACCATTGCTGCTTCATCCATCTGGGTGGATGCCCTGAATTTCTCCTCTGGGGATCAATAAAGTACACAAAAAAAGTAAAGGATAGAATCATCAGACTTTCTTTCATTTCACCAGGGCAGACCCCTGATATTCTCTTTTCTGGATATCTGTTCATGACAGTGGGATTCATTTTTTAAATTTGGTATTTGGATAGTTGCTCCTTCTCCCAAACTGCTCAAATTTAACTATGCTAATTGTGATTTACTACATTTCCAAAAAAGGTCACAAGGTTGCATGAATAAATTTAGAAATGTATAAAGAAAAGAAAAAAAAATTATATTTACAAAGAAATCTGCAACAAATATCTTTGGGGAAATTATTTCAAATTACATGGAAAAATTGCATATTTACTATGAAAATGGCAAAATTACAAGAAAAAAGGCTCTTACATTTACACAAAAATCTGCAAATTCATGAAAAAAGGTACAGATTTACATGAAAAAATCTATAACAAAAGCCATTATATCTGAATGTAAATGATAAAGGTTGTAAAATAGCCTACTGCCTTGCAATGCACTCGATTTGTCACATTAGTCTAAATACTTATTTTTTTATGGAAAATAAACTTGACCCAAAGGACGTTGAAGCTGGGACTCGAACTCGCAACTTCTCACGCCAGAGACCAGAGCTCTACTTAAGTCACTAAGAGGCGTGATCATTTTGCAAATCCGAAAAACTCATTTAAGGCAGTTGGCAGTTCTTTCCAGGTCAGCTTCTTATATCTTTGGCTGATGTCACTGTTTATACTTCTTGATTTTTTTTTTTCCCACTCCTTATATGCCTCGAAGAGTGCTTGTAACTCCTCCTCAGAGAAATAATTATGTCTCTTCCTCCACTGCTTGTGGTCTCTGTGTTTGACACATGCTGTCTTAGTAGGTTTGCCGTGAACGCGCATGTCTCAAGGTCAATCAACTCTGAGTTGATCAAACGGAGTCATAGCCGGAGTTCTGGAACCAGAAATTCGGAGTAAGTTCTGACAGTGAGTTCAGGGTTTATTTCAGGCTATGTTAACCCTGCTTTCTGGAATATCCCCCTGGAGTTAGCAGTTGTTTCCAAGAAAACAATAGTTAATGCACTCAACCAACATGGGCTGTGTGTCTTCTCACCTTGCAAGACTCCATTGCTGAAGAAAAAGCATATTGAAGCTCGTTTAAAGTTTGCTGCACAACATTTGGGCAAGTCGGTAAAATACTGGGAGAATATAGTCTGGTCAGATGAGACCAAAACTGAACTTTTTGGATGCCACAACACACAGCATGTTTGGAGGAGAAATGGCACTGCACATCCATCATGGTGTGGGGCTGTTTTTAGCAAATGGCACAGGCAGGCTTCATTTAAATGAAGAAAAGATGAATGGACAAATGTACAGAGACATCCTTGAGAAGAACCTGTTGCATCTGCCAAGATGCTGAAGATGAAACAAGGGTGGACATTTCAGCAAGATAATAATCCTAAACACAAAGCCAAGGAAACGCTCAACTGGCTCCCGAGAAGGAAAGTAAAGCTGCTAGAATGGCCCAGTCAGTCACCTGACCTGAATCCAATTGAAAATCTATGGAACGAACAAATTAGAGTTCATAGAAGACACCCACAGAACTTTCAAGATTTGAATACAGTTTGTGTGGAAGACTGGGCTAAAATCACTCCTGAGCAATGCTTGTGTCTTAATTTTTCCATACAGGAAGCATCTGGAAGCTGCTTGTACCAACAAAGGCTTTTCTACTAAATATGAAATGAATTTCACCAAGTGCGTTCAATACTTATTCCCTGTGTCATTCCACTTCATTAAATATGGCTTGTTTTGTGAACACAGTTGCCTTGATTTTGTATGTATGGATTACTTGGGTTGTTACTGATACCTGGTGAAAATCTCAGGTCAATGGCTCATCAGAAATTTGTTTGAGAAAAATGTTGAGGTGTTCAATACTTATTTTCCCCGGTGTGTGTGTGTGTGCGCGCGCGTGCGCGCACAGAGGTGTGGAAAAAGTGTTTGCCCCCTTCCTGATTTCTCTTTTTTTTGTATGTTTGTCACACTTAAATGTTTCAGATCATCAAACAGATTTAAATATTAGACAAAGATAACAGAAGTAAACACAAAATGCTGTTTTTAAATGAAGGTGTTTATTATTAAGGGTAAAAAAAAAATCCAAACCTACATGGTCCTGTGTGAAAAAGTGACCCCCTCCCCCCCAAAAAAAACATAAATTAACTGGTTTATCACATCTTTGGAAAGCGGATTTCTCTAGCCACACCCATGCCTGATTTACTGCCACACCTGTTCTCAATCAAGAAATCACTGAAATAGGACCTGCCTGACAAAGTGAAGTAGACCAGAAGATCTTTGCCAGGGGTGTCAAACTCATTCCATGGAGGGCCAAGACCCTGCATGTTTTACCTCCACCCAGTCTCTTCAGCAGGTGTTTTCACTGATCAGCAATCAGTGGGAAGACATTCAGTGAAATCACCTGTTGAAGGCAAAACCTGCAGGGTCTTGGCCCTCCATGGAATGAGTTTGACACCCATGATCTTTGCGAGCCAAAGAAATTCAGGAACAAATGAGAAACAAAGTAACTGAGATCTGTCAGTCTGGAAAAGGTTATAAAGCCATTTCTGAAGCTTTGGGACTCGAGCGAACCACAGTGAGAGCCATTATCTACAAATGGCGAAAACATGAAACAGTGGTGAACCTTCCCAGGAGTGGCTGGCCGACCAAAATTACCCCAAGAGCACAATGACGACTCATCCAAGAAGTCACAAAAACCCCACAACAACATCCAAAGAACTGCAGGCCTCACTTGCCTCAGTTAAGGTCAGTGTTCATGACTCCACCATAAGAAAGAGACTGGGCAAAAATGGCCTGCATGGCAGAGTTCCAAAATGAAAACCACTGCTGAGCAAAAAGAACATAAAGGCTCATCTCAGTTTTGCCAGAAAACATCTTGATGATCCCCAAGACTTTTGGGAAAATACTCTGACTGACAAGACAAAAGTTGAACTTTTTGGAAGGTGTGTGTCCCATTACATCCGGCGTAAAAGTAACACAGCATTTCAGAAAAGGAACATCATACCAACAATAAAATATGGTGGTGGTAGTGTGATGGTCTGGGGCTGTTTTACTGCTTCAGGACCTGGAAGACTTGCTGTGGTAAATGGGACCATGAATTCTGCTGTCTACCAAACAATCCTGAAGGAGAATGTCCGGCCATCTATTCGTGACCTCAAGCTGAGGCGCACTTGGGTTCTGCAGGAGGACAATGATCTAAAACACACCAGCAAGTCCACCTCTGAATGGCTTAAGAAAAACAAAATGAAGACTTTGGAGTGGCCTAATCAAAGTCCTGGCCTGAATCCGATTGAGATGCTGTGGCATGACTTTAAAAAGGCGGTTCATGCTTGAAAACCCTCCAATGTGGCTGAGTTACAACAATTCTGCAGAGAAAAGTGGGTCAGAATTCCTCCACAGCGCTGTAAAAGACTCATTGCCAGTTACTGCAAATGCTTGATTGCAGTTGTTGCTGCTAAGGGTGGCCCAAGCAGTTATTAAGTTTAGGGGGTAATCACTTTTTCCACACAGGGCCATGTAGGTTTGGATTTTTTTTCACCTTAATAATAAATACCTTCATTTAAAAACTGCATTTTGTGTTTACTTATGTTATCTTTGTCTAATATTTAAATTTGTTTGATGATCTGAAAATTTAAGTGTGACAAACATACAAAAAAATGAGAAATCAGGAAGGGGGCAAACACTTTTTCACACCACTCTCTGTGTGCGCGCACGTATGTATGTATGTGTGTGTGTGTGCGCGTGCACACACACACACACCACTCAAAAAAGTTAGGGATGTTCAACCTTAGGGTGAAATTTCAGGATGCACCTAAAATGCAGTATAACCTTTACAGGTGAACTTAATTTGACCTTCTCTAACCTTTTGAATGCATACAGTATGTCCCAACTGTTCGATGTTTCATTACTTTTTGCATAATTTGTTGTTTTCTAACAAGGTGCTTAATGGCAAAATTACACAAAATTAATCACAACAGGTGTTTGATCCATGACTCAACCAATAAATTTTCTGGATCAATTAGAATTGGTATTTAAAGGGTACCTGCAGTGAATTTTAATTAAAAGCTATTTCAAAGGCTTCCGGTTATGGCTGCCACGTAGGACGGACGTGTCTCGCTCTGCTCTGCTCCTGGAGAAAAAAAATCGGCAAATAACTCTCTCATTTGGGACAGAACGTATCCCAGCATTTGGGCGAGGATATGTCGGCGAAGCCTAAGGCTGGAAAACCAGGAAAAGGAAAAAGCGAGCCGCCGAAACAGTCCAAATTAACGGACTTTCAGGTCTGTGACGCAGCAAACAAGGCTCCATATATGGCGGAGGAGGCTGGCGGCGGTGCGATTTCTGCGGGGAATGGCGCAGATGCGCTGATGGCTGCCATGAGTTCAATGAGAGCGGACTTTTCCTCTAGATTTGATGGGATTATGACAGCGTTGGAAGGAATAAGAAAGGAATTGGGTGACTGTGTAGAACGAACGGCGCAGATGGAGCTCCGTCTCGCTAGTGCTGAAGATGACGTCACCCGTCTTCAATTAAAGGTGCGCACTTTGGAAAAAAAAAAATAAATCTCTGGAAGATAATATTTTGGATTTGGAATCTCGGTCGAGACAGAATAATTTGAGGCTGGTGGGTCTTCCAGAGGAATCAGAAGGTCGGGACGTATGTTCCTTTCTGGAAAAGTGGATTCCGGAGGTGCTGGGCAGCGAGGAGTTGCAATCAGCAGTGGTTCTGGAAAAAGCACATCGTATTGGCCCACGGAGAGATAAGGGACCGCCGAGGACCTTAATTATGAAGTTTCTTAGCAACAGAGACAGGATGAAGATCTTCAACGCTGCACGTGCTAAAGGAGAGATTAAACACCAGGACCAGCAGGTGCGGTTCTACCCAGATTTGGCCACAGGAATCCAGCAATTGAGGAAGCAGTTTGATCCCGTACGTAAGGAGCTGCGCAACCTTGGGATTCGTCATGGTGTAATCTATCCTGCGAGACTGCTGACCACGTATGAGGGCAGAACCCACATCTTCAAGACCCCAGAGGAGGTGCAGGAGTTCATCAAGAAGATCAAAGAAGAAGAAGAGACTGGTGGGAGCTAAGCATGAACAAAATATAAGGTAGAATAATTAAGCATTTGCACAGGCATCTGACTGACTTGAAGTAAATAGTAAGTTTACAAAATATAGATTGTATTATATATTAAAAAAACAAAACAAAAACAAAACAAACACAAAAAAAAACTATGATGTACAAAGTTGTTAAAAATTTTGGAGTTAAGTTGGAAAACTACAGAGGAGAGTTAATGTTACGTCATTAAAAGCAGTAGAGTTAGGGTGATTGGGAGGATGAAGAAGGAGTGGCTTAGGCTGTTCCCCGTGGGTGTGGAACGGTCGATGGCTATATCGGGAGACAGAATTTTTCTTTTGATTTTGGGGGGTTTGCCACAAGTGTGGGAAGGGGAAATTTGTTTGTGTGTAGTTTGTAGGATGAATGTTCAACCACTCATGTTTTTGCTTCTCTGTATGAGCATGTTTACACTGCAAGGTAATCCCAAACTCTCTATTGATCATGGACCAAAGTGTTAACCTTAATTTAACTTCATGGAATTGCAGAGGTCTACAAAATTTAAAAAAACTTAAACAAGTTATGAATAAAATAAAGGACATGGGTTCAAGAATTGTGTTTTTACAAGAAACTCATCTGATAGAGGAGGATGTTAAAAGAATTAGGAGTAGATGGCAGGGAAGTGTATTCACCTCTTCATTTTCATCCCGAGCCAGGGGAGTTATGACTCTCATACAAAAATCAGTTCCTTTTCAAGTGAAAAATGTAATTGGAGACAAATTTGGAAGATATGTAATCATTCAAGGTTCTTTGCTATTAGAAAATATAAATCTTGTGAACTTATATGGTCCCAATATAGATGATCAGAAGTTCTTTGCTAATTTATTTCTCATCTTATCATCACTTACAGGGCAACATATAATAGCAGGGGATTTTAATTGTACATTGAATCCAGGTGTGGATAGATCAACAGGACTGGATTGTACGCACATTGGATGTAGGATGACTATTAATCATTTTATGAAAGAATTGAGATTGTTAGATATATGGAGAGAAATGAAACCACAAGTTAAAGCCTATTCTTGTTATTCCAGTACCTACAAGACATTCTCACGTATTGATTATTTTTTGATTTCCACAGAATTAAGGTCCAAGATTCAAAACTGCTTTTATGATAACATCGTGATCTCTGATCATGCACCCTGTTGTCTAATATATGTAGATAAAAAATTGACAAAGGAATCAGGTAGATGGCAATTTCAGCATAAATGGCTTCAGGATGAGGAATTTGTCAAGTATATAGAAAAACAGATAGACGAGTTCTTTGACATCAATACTACACAAACATCAGCATGTGTAAAGTGGGAGGCTTTCAAAGCTTTTATTAGGGGACATATTATTAGTTATACAGGATCAAAATCTAAGAAGACTCGAGAGGAGAGAGCTAAATTGGAACATAAAATAAAAAATCTTCAGGAAAAAGTGTATGCAGGAAGTGACCCAAGGTTGGAGAATGAATTACTGATTTTGAGAGCTGAATACGACAAAAAATAAGCGAATAGAGCTGCCTCGAGTCTTCTAAGATTGAAACAATCTTTTTATGAACAAGGTGAAAAATCGGGAAAATTATTAGCATGGCAGATTAAACAATTGGAAATTAAAACACCAATTACCAGTATTATAAGTAACGGACAGGTAGTTATAGATCCTTTAGAAATTAATAGAGCCTTTAGAGATTACTATGAAAAATTATATGATACCAAAAATGAACCTGATTTAACAAAACTAAATGGGTTTTTGAACGAACTATCTATACCGTGTATTCCAAATGAAAACAGGGAGATATTGGATTCTAAAATTAGTCAAGAAGAAGTTGGGCTAGCCATTGATAATATGAAATCAGGAAAAAGTGCAGGACCAGATGGTCTTCCAGTTGACCTTTATAAAAAATTTAAGAATAAATTAATAAAACCTTTTTTGGAAATGGTTTTAGAAGCATTTCAAAATAATAATTTACCATCATACATAAATAATGCCTTAATTATACTGCTGCCAAAACCAGGTAAGCCCTCTAATAAATGTGAAAATATGAGACCAATAAGCCTATTAAACGCCGACCTTAAGATAATCTGTAAAATTTTAGCAAGACGAATACAAGAAATTTTACCAAATATTATTAATCGAGATCAGAATGGCTTTATAAAGGGTAGACAAGGCTTCCATAATGTAAGAAGACTATTTAATATTATTTATTTTAATAAAGAAGCACCGGATACAGCTCTCCTATCATTGGACGCCGAAAAGGCCTTTGATAGAGTTGAATGGCCCTTTCTTTTTGAAGTCTTACAAAGGTTTGGACTTGGAAATAATTTCATAAAATGGGTTCAAATAATATACAATAATGCTACAGCAGAAATCCTAACAAATAACAATATTTCAAAACCAATAAAAATCAATAGAGGATGTCGACAAGGCTGTCCACTTTCACCTTTACTGTTTACTATGGCAATTGAACCTTTAGCGATAGCGATACGTTTACATTCACAAATATATGGAATTAAAGTTGGACCAACAGAACATAAAATCTCCCTGTACGCCGATGACATAATTTTGTTTATGTCGAATCTAAAAAAATCAATTCCAACCTTGTTGAATTTAATAAAGAATTTTGGGGAAATATCAGGATATAAAATAAATAAAACTAAATCTTCAATATTAATGCTAAATGAGACCCAGAGAAATTACCCAGCCCCTGAGGTAAATCAATTCAATGTTGTAAATCAGTTTAAATATTTAGGAATCCAAATTATGCCTAAGCTAGAATCAGTCGCCAGTGTCAACTATGAAGCCTTAATGTTAGATATCAATGAGTTAACTCAGAGATGGATGTCACTACCAATGTCGATGATCGGGAGAATCAATATACTTAAAAGTAATATTTTACCTAAAATACTTTATTTATTTCAATACATTCCCTTATCACCACCTTTAGATCTATTCTCAAGAATAAAAAAAAAGTTAGTGGAATTTATATGGAACAACAGGAGGGCTAGATTACGTTTGTCTTTATTATATTTACCATTTGATCGTGGAGGTCTGAAATGTCCAAATTTTATGTTGTATTATTGGTCGGCACAACTGAGGTCTATGACATATTATTTTTCATCAAATGATCTCCCTCACTGGACTGAAATGGAATCATACAATTTACCTTTACCTCTTCCCATATTCATATACTCAGATTCGGCAAAAAAATTACAAAAACAAGTTAAAAATCCATTTGTAAAGCATATGATCAAAATATGGCGTGAAGCTAAAAACTATTTAAAAGAACCACAGTTATTGTCACAATTTAGTCCAATATGGGGTAATCAATATTTTAAACCAGGGAGAGCGGACGCTGTATTTAAAGTATGGAATTTAAAAGGGATACAAAAGATTCAGGATTTATATTTGCCATGTGCAGACAACATAATGTCTTTTGAAGAGCTGAGGATCAAATTTAATCTCAATAGAACACATTTTTTTAAATATCTTCAACTTAGAAACTTTATTCGATCAAATCAAAATAAAGCTCTCACTCGACCTATTTTATTCATCCTTGGAAAAAATGATGATGAAAGATAGTAAAAGAAAGGGTATTATTTCAGAGTTTTATAACTCATTGACACTATCTTCAAGTGAAAATTCACTGAAAAGATTAAACTACTGGAAAGAAGATCTGCAAATTGAAATTTCAGAGGAACAATGGGAATTGGCTTGTACAGAAGCTCAAACCAAATCAATAAATGCACGCCTTAAATTGATACATTTCAAATGGTTAATGCGGATGTATGTTACACCAGAGGAGTTAAATAGATATAACAAAAATATACCAGATACATGCACAAAATGCATGGAAAGTAAAGGAACCCTATTTCATTGTTTATGGGAATGTAGATTAATAAGAATGTTTTGGGAAGAGGTGAGGGTAACAATTGAAAAAATAATCTCAAAACAAATCATATTGAATCCTAAACTGTTTTTGTTGGGTCTGTACCCAGAAAAGCATAATTTTAATAAAAGTGAAAGAACATTCATAGACCTCAGTTTGCTTAATGCCAAAAAATGTATTGCACTATTATGGAAAAAGACTCATAGACCAGATGTGACTCAGTGGTTAAGACAGATGTTAACAAACCTTCCATTAGAAAGAATAACATATATACTAAAATCAAAGGAAATTGTGTTTGAGAATATATGGAGACCTTTTATTGATTATGTAAAAAATTTAAACATAACTCTTGAAGAAGAAGGTGAATGATGTGTGTGGACCTTGTAAATTCCAAACTGGTGAACATAATATGTATACTTATGTATTGGATTGTCTAGACTAAACAGAGGAGCATTGTTGAAGACTTGATTTTGTTGGTGGTTGTTGGTGTTTTTAGTGCATTTTTTTTTTTTTGTAGTACTTTAGTGTTAGTGTTTGATTGTTTGTATCATGTTTGTTAAAAAAAAAAAAAAAGGTTCAATAAAGATATTGTGGGAAAAAAAAGAAGCTATTTCAAAGGATCAAATATGATAGTAGTGGTTCTGTCCAGTAATTGTGGTAATGATTCCTTCTCAAATACACAGGAGTTTCAAGTCACTGCTCTCTCAGTCAGTCATAGTCAGACATTTTGCCTCCTCCATGGCCAGTTTCAGCACGGTAGTGACGCACAGTCGTTGCTATGTGTGATGGAGTGGGCTGCAGTATAGCAGTCAACAAAGTTTTAACATCAGAATTTTTTGTAATTTTTTACAACCATGTACAATCAAATCTACCTGCATATAATATTTTAATGAAATATTTCAATTTTTTTCCACAATATTTTTTATTGAACCTTTTTTTTTTTTTACAAACAACACAAACAGTCAAACACTAACACTAAAGTAATTTTAAAAAAAACATTGTACTAAAAAACACCAACAACCACTAACAAAGACAGGTCTTCAACAATGCTCCTCTGTTTAGTCTAGGCAATCCAATACATAAGTATACATATTATACATTCACCAGTTTGGAATTTACAAGGTCCACACACATCATTCACCTTCTCCTTCAAAAGTTATGTTTAAATTCTTTACATACAATGAAAGGTCTCCATATATTCTCAAACACAATTTCCTTTGATTTCAGTATGTATGTTATTCTTTCTAGTGGAAGGTTTGTTAACATCTGTCTTAACCACTGAGTCACATCTGGTCTATGAGTCTTTTTCCACAATGGTGCAATACATTTTTTGGCATTAAGCAAACTGAGGTCTATGAATGCTCTTTCACTCTTATTAAAGTTATGTTTTTCTGGATACAGACCCAACAAAAACAATTTAGGATTCAATATGATTTGTTTTGAAATTATTTTTTCAATTGTTACCCTCACCTCTTCCCAAAACATTCTAATTTTTCTACATTCCCATAAACAATGTAATAGGGTTCCTTTACTTTCCATACATTTTGTGCACGTATCTGGTATGTTTTTGTTATATCTATTTAACTCCACCGGTGTAACATACATCTGCATTAACCATTTAAAATGTATCAATTTAAGACGTACATTTATTGATTTGGTTTGAGCTTCTGTACAAGCCAATTCCCATTGTTCCTCTGAAATTTCAGTTTGCAAGTCTTCTTTCCAATAATTCAGTCTTTTCTGTGAGTTTTCACTTGAGGATGTCAATGAGTTATAAAACTCTGAAATAATACCCTTTCTCTTACTATCTTTCGTCAAAATTTTTTCCAAGGATGAATAAGTAGGTCGGATGAGAGCATTATTTTGATTTGATCGAATAAAGTTCCTAAGCTGAAGATATTTTAAAAAATGTGTTCTATTAAGATTAAATTTGATCCTCAGTTCTTCAAAAGACATTATGTTATCTGAACATGACAAATATAAGTCTTGAATCTTTTGAATCCCTTTTAAATTCCATACTTTAAATACAGCATCCGCTCTCCCTGGTTTAAAATATTGATTACCCCATATTGGGCTAAATTGTGACAATAAGTGTGGTTCTTTTAAATATTTTTTGGTTTCACACCATATTTTGATCATATCCTTTACAAATGGATTTTTAACTTGTTTCTGTAATTTTTTAGAGGAGTCTGAGTATATGAATATGGGAAGAGGTAAAGGTAAATTATATGATTCCATTTCAGTCCAGTGAGGGAGATCATTTGATGAAAAATAATATGTCATAGACCTCAGTTGTGCTGACCAGTAATACAACATAAAGTTTGGACATTTCAGACCTCCACGATCAAATGGTAAATATAGTAAGGACAGACGTAATTTAGCCTTCCTATTGTTCCATATAAATTCCACTAACTTTTTTTTAATTCTTGAGAATAGATCTGAAGGTGGTGGTAAAGGAATGTATTGAAATAAATAAAGCATTTTTGGTAAGATATTACTTTTAAGTATATTAATTCTCCCGATCATCGACATTGGTAGTGACATCCATCTGTGAAGTAACTCATCAATGTCTGTTATTAAGCCTTCATAGTTGGCACTGGTGACTGATTCTAGCTTAGGCACAATTTGAATTCCTAAATATTTAAACTGATTTACAACATTGAATTGATTTACCTCAGGAGCTGGGTGATTTCTCTGAGTCTCATTTAGCATTAATATTGAAGATTTAGTTTTATTTATTTTATATCCTGATATTTCCCCAAAATTCTTTATTAAACTCAACAAGGTCGGAATTGATTTTTTAAGATTCGACATAAACAAAATTATGTCATCGGCATACAGGGAGATTTTATGTTCTGTTGGTCCTACTTTAATTCCATATATTTGTGGATGTAAACGTACTGCCATCGCTAAAGGTTCAATTGCCGTAGTAAACAGTAAAGGTGAAAGTGGACAGCCTTGTCGACATCCTCTATTGATATTTATTGATTTTGAAATATTGCTGTTTGTTAGGATTTCTGCTGTAGCATTATTGTATATTATCTGAACCCATTTTATGAAATTATTTCCGAGTCCAAACCTTTGTAGGACTTCAAAAAGATAGGGCCATTCGACCCTATCAAAGGCCTTTTCGGCGTCCAATGATGGGAGAGCTGTGTCCGGTGCTTCTTTATTAGAATAGATAATATTAAATAGTCTTCTTACATTATGGAAGCCTTGTCTTCCCATTATAAAGCCATTCTGATCTCGGTTAATAATATTTGGTAGTATTTCTTGTAGTCGTCTTGCTAAAATTTTACAGATTATCTTAAGATCAGCATTTAATAGGCTTATTGGTCTCATATTTTCACATTTATTAGAGGGTTTACCTGGTTTTGGCAACAGTATAATTAAGGCATTATTCATGTATAGTGGTAAATTACTATTTTGAAATGCTTCTAAAACCATTTCCAAAAATGGTTTTATTAATTTATTCTTACATTTTTTATAGAGGTCAACTGGAAGACCATCTGGTCCTGCACTTTTTCCTGATTTCATATTATCAATGGCTAGCCCAACTTCCTCTTGACTAATTTTAGACTCCAGTATCTCCCTGTTTTCATATGGAATACACGATACAGATAATCTGTCCAAAAACCCATTTAGTTTTGTTAAGTCAGTTTCATTTTTTGTATCATATAATTTTTCATAATAATCTCTAAAGGCACAGTTAATTTCTAAAGGATCTACAACTGCCTGTCCGTTACTTATAATACTGGTAATAGGTGTTTTAAATTCTAATTGTTTAATCTGCTATGCCAATAATTTCCCTGATTTTTCACCTTGTTCATAAAAAGATTGCTTCAATCTTAGAAGACTCGAGGCAGCTCTATTCGCTGATTTTTTGTCATATTCAGCTCTCAGAATCAGTAATTTGTTCTCTAACTTTGGATCACTTGCTGCATACACGTTTTCTTGAAGAATTTTTATTTTATGTTCCAATTGGACTCTCTCCTCTCGAGTCTTCTTAGATTTTGAACCTGTATAACTAATAATATGCCCCCTAATAAAAGCTTTGAAAGCCTCCCACTTTATACATGCTGATGTTTGTGTAGTATTGATATCAAAAAACTCATCTATCTGTTTTTCTGTGTACTTAACAAATTCCTCATTCTGAAGCCATTTATGCTGAAATTGCCACCTACCTGGTGCCTTTGTCAATTTCTTATCTACATATATTAGACAGCAGGGTGCATGATCAGAGATCACAATGTTATCATAGAAACAGTTTTGAATCTTGGACCTTAATTCTGTGGAGATCAAAAAATAGTCAATACGTGAGAATGTCTTGTAGGTATTAGAATAGCAAGAGTAGGCTTTAACTTGTGGTTTCAATTTCTCTCCATATATCTAGCAATCTCAATTCTTTCATAAAATGATTGATGGTCATCCTGCATCCTTTGTGCGTACAGTCCAGTCCTGTTGATCTATCTATACCGGGATTCAATGTACAATTAAAATCCCCTGCTATTATATGTTGCCCTGTAAGTAATGATAAAATAAGAAATAAATTAGCAAAGAAGTTTTGATCATCTATATTGGGACCGTATAAGTTCACCAGATTTATATTTTCTAATAACAAAGATCCTTGGATGATTAGATATCTTCCTAATTTGTCTCCAATTACATTTTTCACTTGAAATGGGACTGATTTATGTATGAGAGTTATAACTCCCCTGGCTCGGGATGAAAATGATGAGGTGAACACACTTCCCTGCCATCTTCTCCTAATTCTTTTTACATCCTCCTCTATTAGATGAGTTTCTTGTAAAAACACAATTTTTGAACCTATGTCTTTTATTTTATTCATAACTTGTTTAAGTTTTTTTAAATTTTGTAGACCTCTACAATTCCATGAAGTTAAATTAAGATTAACGCTTTGGTCTATGATCAATAAGGAGTTTGAGATTACCTCGCAATATAAACATGCTCATACAGAGAAGCAAAAACATGAGTGGTTGAACATTCGTCCCACAAACTACACACAAACAAATTCCCCCTCCCCACATTTGTGGTAATCCCCCCAAAATCAAAAAAAAAAATTCCGTCTCCCGCTATAGCCATTGACTGCTCCACACCCGCGAGGATCAGTCAAAACCACTCTTTCTTTCTTCTCTCAATCACCCTGACTCTACTGCTTTTAATGACATAACATTAACTCTCTTCTGTAGTTTTCCAACTTAACTCCAAAATTTTATAGCAACTTTGTACATCATAGGTTGTTTTTTTTATATATATAATACAATCTATATTTTGTAAACTTGCTGTATGCTTCAGATCAGTCAGATGCCTGTGCAAATGCTTAAATATTCTACCTTTATATTTTGTTCATGCATCATGCTTAGCTCCCACCAGTTTCTTCTTGGATCTGCTTGATAAGCACCTGCGCCTCCTGAGGTGTCTTGAAGGTGTGGGTTCTCCCTTTATATGTGACCAGCAGTCTTGCCGGATGAATCACTTCATGACGAATCCTGAGGTTGCGCAGCTCTTTACGGGCGGGGTCAAACTGTTTCCTTAATTGTTGGATTCCTGTGGCAAAATCTGTGTAGAACCGCACCTGTTGATCCTGGTATTTAATTTCTCCTTTAGCTCGCGCCGCGTTGGAGATCGTCATCTTGTCTCTGTAGCTGAGGAACTTCATAATCAGCGTCCTCGGTGGTGTCTTTTTATCTCTCGGTGGGCCGATTCGGTGGGCGCTCTCTAAAACGACCGATGACTGCAGCTCCGCGTTGTTCAGCGCTTCTGGAATCCACTTTTCCAAAAAGGAACATGTGTCCCGCCCCTCCGTTCCCTCCGGGAGGCCCACCAGCCTCAGATTGTTCCGTCTCGACCGGGATTCTAAGTCCAGGACACTATCTTCCAGACGTTTATTTTTTAATTCCAATGTGCGCACCTTTAATTGTAGGCTGGTGACGTCATCCTCAGCGCTGGAAATTCGGAGCTCCACCTGCGATACTCGTGCCATACAGTTGCTTATTTCCTTTCTCATTCCTTCTATTGCTGCTATAATCCCATCAAATTTAGTGGAAAAGTCTGCTCTCATTGAGCTAATGGCAGCGAGCACCGCACCTGTGCCGTCGGCAGCAGTCACCGCTCCGCCGCTAGCTTGCCATTGCCATAGTCTCTGGCAATTTTCCTGCTTCGTCACGAGCGTGGAAGTCTGTTAACTTAGACTGTTTCAACGATTCAGTTTTTCCTCCACCTAATTTCCCAGCCTTAGGCTTTACTGGCATATCCGCGCCCAAACGCTGGGATAGGTTTTGTTCCAACTGAGAGAGTTATTTGCTAACTTTTTATTTTTAGGAGCAGAGCAGAGTGAAACACGTCTTCCTACATGGCCGCCATAACCGGAAGTCCGAAATATTTCAATTTTAATGAAATAAAATTGTAGTATATCAAGATTTATTCAACATGTTCTGAAGTTACTTGACTGGGAACTTGCCTGTTCATCAGGTCCCCTTCAGCTGCCGGTCCCCGGAGGTAACTGCAGATCATGCCATCAATAAAGGCCATTTCCAAGGACGGTTAGTGCAGTATATATCCATGCAGATTTTTTGCCTTTTTCAACTCGGATCTCGACTTACTGAGCATCTGCTGAATACGTTTACTCACCCACGGTAAAGATGAAAACAACGATTGTGCATCACTTCCGGCCGGCAATGACTGCTCCCCATTGGTTTTGACCAAGCGGTTTTCATGGGATAAAATTATCCAGTATACTGACTCTAGGGGGTTATTTTTACTGAATAAACACACTTTTGGTTTGTAAATAATACCTAAAGCATGATTAATGTTGTTATAATGACCAGTACAGGGTTCCTTTAAACAGTCCTCTTCATCATGCTGTTCACATTTTAACATCATGAGACCAAGACGAAACCTAACAATTGATCGACAGTACCTCACCATTGTGAGGCTTCAAACAGGATGTTCTCAGAGGGAAGTGACCACCGAGCTTAGTGTCACAGAGTGTCGTCAGCAGGTTGCAACAGAGAGACTTGTAGCGTCACAGAAAGGTATAGAAGTGGACGTCCTTTGGCCACATCCCACACTGATGACCACTTCATTGTGAATAGTGCTGTGCAGAACCAAAGGATGAATGCCATTCAACTACAGGCACATTTAAGGGAGGTGAGAGGCACTTAAGTGTCATGTCAGACCATTCAAAACCATTTACCTCAAAATGGTCTGCATGCTAGATGACCTGCAAGGGTACCTGACCACACCATCAGGCACAGGCATCATCGTCTTGCGTGAGCCAGGGAGCATTTATGCTGAACAAAGGAACCAGTGAGCCTCAGTGCTGTTCTATGATGAAAGTCGATTCACGCTGAGCAGAAATGATGGCCACCAACGATGTTGGAGACATCAAAGAGACCACTATGCATCAGTCACTGTCGTCATCAGATGAGCCTTTGGTGGTGGGCGTGTTACAGTCTGGGCAGGTGTGTCTAGTCCATACAGAACTGCCCTACACCTTGTGAATGGTACAGTGACAAACCGATACTTCTTGAATGACATCATTAATCCAGCTATTTTGTCCCTGCATGAACAACACAGGCCTAATTTCATCTTCATGGATGACAGTGCTCCAGCTCATCGAGGTTGCATTATTAGGGAATGGCTGCTGGAGGCTGGGGTACCTCAAATGGAGTGGGCTGGACTTTCTCCAGACCTGAATCCCATAGAAAACTTATAGGATCAGCTGAGCCGCTGTGTAGAGGCTCGTAACCCCGCACCCCACATCCTCAATGACCTGAGGGCCGCCCTTCAAGAAGAGTGGAATGCCATGCCTCAGCAGACAATAAGCCAACTTGTGAACAGCATGAGATGTCGTTGTCAAGCTGTAATTGATGCTCAAGGGCACATGACAAGTTATTGAGACACTTGACATTTTTAGTTGTGGTATATCCACCACTGTTGTTGACTTTTGTTTCAGTAAATTGAGATGAGGAAATCACCATTGCATGCTTCTACTTAAATGCCCTACTTTCATAATATTATATTACTGTAGTGTGAACTTTTTATATTTTCCATAAATTTCATCCAAAAGCCAAATAGCCTTGACTTTTTGTGAGCTCTGTGTGTGTGTGTGTGTGTGTGTGTGTGTGTGTGTGTGTAGTCACGTGAAAAAATTTGGACACCCTTTTAAATATTCATTACTTTATTAAGAAATGTTCACATATCTATTTCTAACCTTGTTTTTGTTTTTATTTGCATGTTTTTAAATTTATTTTAGCCATTTTAAGTGTGAATGAATGTGGGGGTGTCCTAAAAAAGATGGGGGGTGGCTTAATTTATTCCTCACTATTTGTTTAGAATTACATTTTGCAGAAAATTTGAAAAAAGTCTTAAATTCATTTTTAATTCTTTAGTTGTATTGCGTGAATCTCCCAGTATTTTTAACATTGATATTAACTATCCATATGTCCAAATATGTTAAAAAAAAAACACAGGCTTATACAGGGTGTCCTAATTTTTTCACATGACTGTACGTACGTACGCACACACACACACACACACACACACACACACACACACACACACACACACACACACACACACACACACACGAAGAAAATAAATTAAGGACTGTCACTCTGTGAGCACACAGGCGAACAACATGAGTCAAAGCAGTCACTCACAGCACTGGAGTTGTGGAGCGTGCCGCTTTCAGTTCTGGACGACAGCAGAGTATCTAGCGTAGCGTCACTGCCAAAGAGACAAACCTGAATCTGTACTTGCTACCCTGATGTCAGAGTGAAGCATGGGCGTACGTTCAACAGAGAAAGCAGAAGAGATACAGTCATGTGAAAAAATTAGGACACCCCATTAAATAGAAATGTTCACATATCTATGTCTAACCTTGTTTTTGTTTTTATTTGCATTTTTTTAAATTTATTTTAGCCATTTTAAGTGGGAATGAATTTGGGGGTGTCCTAATTTATTCCTCACTATTTGTTTAGAATTACATTTTACAGAAAATTTGAAAAAGTCTTAATTCATTTTTAATTCTTTAACTGTATTACATGAATCGCCCAGTATTTTTAACATTAATAATAAACATCCATATGTCCAAATGTGTTAAAAAAACACACACACAGGCTTATTCAGGGTGTCCTAATTTTTTCACATGACTGTATGTAAGCAGTGGAGGCAGTGATGGGCAAGTGATCCTGAGGCTTCAAAGCTTGTCTCACTCTTCCGGAAGCGAAATGATTCGAACCACTGTTGGAGCTCATTTTGAAACACCAATGTCACGTATAACACTTCACGCTTCATTGGTTCAATATGTTTTGATGCTTTCATTGGCTCAGAGCATTGTTGCTTGTATGGACTTTGTCCAGTTTTTAAATAAAGGTTTCTAAATTAACCTGAACCAGCATTTTACCCTTGTTATTCTGTCATTTATAGCAGTGACAAAAAAAACAAAACAAAACCTGAAAGCTGTCAATCATTCTGACAGATTGGGCTGCAGTTTTTAAATAGTGATTATCAAGCCTACTGTCTCATTTTATTTATTTATCCACTGTGGAGGCATTTATCGTGGTTTCAACCCACTAACAGGGACAATAATGAGTCGCTTAGCTAACATGTGTGGTTAGGTTTGATATGCAGGCTGAGGCAGAAGCCAGGGTGACTGAATTGTTGAGAATTTAATTCACCAACCACTACAATATTAACTCATCTATCTTCATTATGTGTTTGGCAAGTTGAAATGACCGAAATTCATGAAGTCAGTGACTTAAATCCGTTAATATCCTCCAGCCTTCAGACAAACTAAACCTGCCAACATTTGGATTTCAGAATATGGGAGGTTTTTCCTGTTGTGTGGGTGGTGAGGAGATTTCTAAAAACTGTAAAGATATAGAAATATCACAGAAATAACTGCATATTTGGTCATTTTAATTCATTTTATTTCATTAAATATGATTTTATTAATACTTTTTTCTTTGAAATCAGAGTTGAAATTATTGTTCTGTTCTGGCTCTGCAAAATTATGATCATAAGTTTCAGTTATATGAGAAAAAAGTCTCACATTTTACCAGTAATTAAAAACCAGTAAGTACTTGGCAGTAAGTAAAACAGTAATTTCATTATAAAAATAAACAAAAAAATAGTCATAAAATAATCCACAAATTAATGATAAAGTCTTAAATGCACAAGAAGAGTCATAATTTTACAGGAGGAAATTACCAAATTTATGAGGAAAATAATTGCAAATTTAGGTGAAAACAAATTTACAGAGAAGTAGAAAACTACAAGAAAATGGTTAGGAGGTTAAATTTAATTTAAATTTAGGAGAAAAACCTCAAGCCTTCAAGACTAAAGTCATTACTCAAGTATTTTTTAAGTGGGTGCTTTTGTATTCTTACTCAACTAGTATTTTTTTGGATGTCTACTCTTAACTGTTAATTTAATAAGATTTATGAAATTACTGCTTTTGCATGAGTACCATTTCTGGCTACTTTACCCACCTCTGGTCATATAATTTTTTAAATAAATTACTACAGTATTATGAATGTTTTCTTTTTCCCTTTGAGCATCATGTGCTTTCTCATTTTTACACAGGCGTTACATACAACCCCCCCCCCAAAAAAAAAAAATAAAATAAAATAAATTACATTGCCACCATGCCAAAGTCTTTAAGCCAGAGGAAGCACTGTCCTTATCTAAAACAGTTACTACTGGGCATTATTCTTGCCTTTATCCTGAAGAATCCTTGTGACAGTGCTGTAATTTTTATCCCTGCAGGCCGGTGCTGGTTTGTGCTCCCAGTAACATTGCTGTAGACCAGCTCACTGAGAAGATCCACCAGACAGGGCTCAAGGTGGTGAGACTGTGTGCCAAGAGCAGAGAGGCCATCGACTCACCAGTGTCATTCCTGGCTTTGCACAACCAAACTCGTAACATGGACAGGTAACGTAAAACTGTTTGCATGCATAAGATTGTCCAATCATAACCAGGATACTGGAGGGCATGCAAACACACTGATAAATCGATATGATTTGGTTACTTTTTTTCTGCTGACTGCCACCAAATGGAAAAGGTCCAGAAAGTGTTTTTTGAAAAGCTAGAGTTCCAGTCAACAACAGAAATCTAGAAAGTGCAAATGCAGTCTTTGTCATCAAAAACACCTCCAGATCTCATTGTTATTAGTTATAATGGACCACTTTTTTCCTCACAGTGATGAATTGTTTTATTCCTACAGTATGCCAGAGCTTCAGAAACTCCAGCAGCTAAAGGATGAGACTGGTGAGCTGTCCTCATCAGATGAGAAGCGCTACAGAGCTCTGAGACGTACTGCTGAGAGGGAGCTGCTTATGGTATGAAGAGGGAATCCTGAACCCTTTAAATAGTTAGTCTGTCACTGTGCTAGGCACAGTAATGTGGCTTTTTGGTTATTTAAGTTGTATGTAAAACCTTTGCTTTTATGCCCAGTGAAATATTTTATCAGTGGTACTGCAAAATAAGGGACAACTATGTAATTTGAAGGGAACTCAACTTGATCTCTCTCTTCTCAGAATGCTGATGTGATCTGCTGTACCTGCGTTGGAGCGGGAGATCCTCGTCTGGCCAAGATGCAGTTCCGATCAATCCTGATTGATGAGAGCACCCAGGCTACTGAACCAGAGTGCATGGTGCCTGTTGTCCTCGGGGCAAAGCAGGTGAGGGCTTTGTTTGTGCACAATAAAACTGAACCATACTGCTGTCATCCTGTTGTCAGGTCTGTGATGTTGTTGTGTTGATTCTGTGTTATTTTTACTCCTGCAGTTGATTCTGGTAGGGGATCACTGCCAGCTGGGACCTGTGGTGATGTGTAAGAAGGCCGCTAAAGCAGGTCTGTCTCAGTCTCTGTTTGAACGTCTTGTGGTTTTGGGGATCCGTCCAATCCGCCTGCAGGTCCAGTATCGCATGCACCCAGCACTCAGTGCCTTCCCCTCCAACATTTTCTACGAGGGATCGCTGCAGAATGGAGTCACCGCTGGTAAGATCAATGGTTAGAAATTGAACCGCATCGTTTTTACTTCACACCAGTTAGACTTTTTGAAAGGTTGCTCTGAATTCTTGTCACAGTTCAAGTTTACTGTAAAGTAATCTTTAGACTGTTGATTTTACTGCTTTACATTTTAACAGTTTCCCTGCAATTGTAAACTTTTGACTAAACAAGACTCTTTAAGGTCCATTTATTCTGTTACTCAATGCATTTGTGGTAATAAATTTGTTTAGAAAACATGCAAGAATGTACCTCAAATATTCTTGTCGGTTTTTAAACACATTTATTGTATTTGTGACATTAGTAATAATTCCTATATGCTCACACAGCGTTCTAATTTTTAGATCAGTCCTCTATCTGCACTAGTCCTGAGCTGCGTGTTTACTTCTGCAGGTGACCGTGTGAAAAAGGGCTTTGACTTCCAGTGGCCGCAGCCTGACAAGCCCATGTTCTTTTATGTCACCCAAGGCCAGGAGGAAATTGCAAGTTCTGGAACATCTTATCTCAACAGGTGTCAGATTTTTCTGATAGAAGCAATAGAGAAAATTGTTTTCCAATTACTTGTTTATCAAGGGTTTGTATGCTGCAGCTCCGGAGCATCATGCAGCTCTTTTGTTTTAGGTTAAATTTTAATATAAAACTTCTCACTTTACTTTTTTTTTTATTCAGGACTGAGGCAGCTAACGTGGAGAAGATAACTACAAGGTTGCTGAAGGCTGGAGCTAAACCCGATCAGATTGGTATCATCACCCCCTACGAGGGACAGAGGTCCTACCTGGTCCAGTACATGCAGTTCAGTGGCTCCCTCCATACGAAACTTTACCAGGTAATGTTATGAATAGTATTTACAGTTGATTGTGAAATCCTAAATACTATAACCTACTAAAGTATGTAGATGATTAATTCATCACTTTTCCATGGTCTTGTGGTGCAGGAGGTGGAAATTGCCAGTGTTGATGCTTTTCAAGGCCGAGAGAAAGACTTCATCATCCTGTCCTGTGTAAGAGCTAACGAGCACCAGGGCATCGGCTTCCTCAACGATCCCAGACGACTCAACGTGGCGCTCACTAGAGCCAGGTAAAACTACAGCTCAGCTTAATATATAGAACAGGTCATGCTTTACCTATAACTTTTCATCATTATTCAGTTATTAAACTTCTTCCATAATATAGGTATGGTGTGATCATTGTCGGGAACCCCAAGGCTCTGTCCAAGCAGCCTCTGTGGAACCACCTGCTGAATTACTACAAAGAGCAGAAGGTCCTGGTTGAAGGGCCGCTCAACAACCTGAGGGAAAGTCTAATGCAATTCAGCAAACCCCGCAAACTGGTCAACACCATCAATCCTGTAAGTTTAGTCTGTGTGTGTCAGTGCTCATAAGAATGCTGATCTCAGGGTTTTTTGTTTAGATCCTATGGGACATGAAAGACTTCATGTGAAGTTTATGCTCAGATGCCTGATCCTGATCTATGCTCAGACACCTAAAAACAGTACTCATTCTCCATGCAAGGAATGATGAGTGAAAAAAGCACAAAGATCATTGATAGTTGTTTTGTTGTGCAGGGTGGTCGATTCATGAGCACAGCCATGTATGATGCCAGGGAGGCCCTCATTCCTGGATCTGTTTATGATCGCAGCAGCAATGGTGAGAAATTGTGTATATATCTGACAAAGCCTAGAATAATCTGTTGTCTTTGCTTATTTATATTAGCAAATTTAAGTGGCTTAATTTGGACAAAAATATATAGAAAAGTTTCATTAGCATGTGGTTCCTCCTACAGGACGTACATCCAACATGTATTTTCAGACCCATGACCAAATCGGCATGATTGGCACAGGCCCCGGTCCTATGTCCTCCATGAACCTCCCCATCCCCTTCAACCTTGTGATGCCTCCTATCCCTCCACCATCATACTTGGGGCAGGTGAACGGTCCCACTGCAGGTATGGTTATCAAAAGTATAGTTTTTACTGGCCCAGCCTTTTTTTTTTTTTTTTAAACTCAAAGCTGCTTGGCTCATCCGTGCTCCCTGACTTACTTGTTGTTTAGGTCGTGGTGGAGGTATGAAGGGTAAGTCAGGCAGCGGAGGAGGTGGTGGAACTCGAGGAGGCCGTCAAAGAAACCGTGCCAGTGTGGGACATAGTGGAGGGAATGGAGGAGCAGACCGGCAGCATGGAGGCCACATGACTGGGAGCCAGGCTAGTCAGGATCAGGTGTCCCAGCCTTTCTCCCAGGGTCCTTTAACGCAGGGCTACATCAACATGAGCCAGCCATCACAGATGAGCCAGCCTGGGCTGTCCCAGCCTGAACTCTCCCAGGTTTGTTCATTTTATAAGAAGTAAGAAGGTTTAATAAATCTACAGGTGTTCTATAAACATGCTGCAGATTTGGAGTTTTAAAGAAAGGAAGATGTTTTCAAAATTTATTCCAGAAAGAAGGAAAACAATCTGTAGTTTAACTGTCCTTTGCCTTTAGGAGGTTGATGGTTGTTCAGAAATATCAGATCTATCAACTGGAACAATTATTTTAGGATTAGAGCTGTCACAGAAACCATTATTGGGTATTTGTGACTCTGGCTACATTTTTATGATTATGGTTTTGCTTTATCATATATTTACAGTCAGTTAAGAATGCTCCTGATTGTGATATTCAAGCCATAATTCAACCATCTAAGGAGCTTAACAGTTAGGTAGTCTTCGTTTGGTCATCAAATACAGACTTTGTCTTTCAGCATTTGTTCCTTTCCCATGGGGAACGAAATGGGCAAATAACTCTGTTCCTTTTTGTTTGTCCCATTATAGGATAGTTACCTTGGAGATGAGTTCAAGTCCCAGATCGACGTGGCTTTGTCCCAGGATTCCACCTACCAGGGGGAGCGGGCCTACCAACATGGTGTGACTGGACTGTCCCAGTACTAGACTGTAAGAAATTCCACTGTGGGCTAAACTGACTCACTTAAACACAAGGAGCAAATCTATTTTTACTTATTAGCTTAATTATTAAAACTCAAAGAAGGGGGACAGCCAAAATGATTCAGTTCCAAGCTATAAAAACTGTCCCCTGGCAGCGACAGGCCACCATTAGAGTGCTGTAAAAACATTTTTTGCCCCCTTCCTGATTTCTTATATTTTTGCATATTTGTGACCCGCCACGAGTAAACCAGCAACAAGTCAGCCTGACGTGATTCCTAAAAAACACAGAAATACTTTTTTTCTTGTGGGGAATTTATGATTTTCATTTTTTTTTTTTGCAAAATATGCTAGTTGAAATCATGAAGAAGCTATTCCATGCTTCAAATAACAATGGGGGATTTTAAAACCATAAACTTTGTATTTGAAATAGAGTAGGTTCAGAGGGAAATATCAGCGAGACACTTCCTAGTTTTGGGGACATGAATACCACAGCTGATTTACATACCCGGTTTGTTTGGCTATTCACACGTCTTTATTATTAATTTTGGCCAATCAGCAGCATGTTCAGGTAGAAGCACATGGCTACTTAAGCAGCTTGTCTCCTGCAGTTGGGTTCATGCTAAGTAGGAGTGTAACGGTACTTGTGTTCGTATTCAGATTTTTCAGTACGCCACCCACGGCATGGTCCAGACGTGTACCAAGGTACAGCATAGACTATATTGAGTGATGGACAGAAAGTGTAACTGTCATATCACGCCCCCTCCTCTCTGTTTCCCCGTCTCCGGTCACCTGTCAGCGGACTTCTGCAGCGTTCCGCCCCGGTGAAGAATAACTGAAATTGGGTTACTTCTTGAACACAATACCAGTAAGGTTAGTGAGTTTTTAGTGAGTAAAGTTAGCGCTTCTTATTTTCATTGAGCGACTGTCTCAGCTTTAGAAAACTGAACTGTTAGCATGTGCTAATATTACCTGTCGAACAATAATCTCTCTTGAATGATGCTTGCTGACAGCTGAGCTGTTTCAGTTCTGCTGGTAACGTGTTAACTGCAGTAAATGAGTGAATTACATGAGTAGCTTCCTCTTTTTCATCTTCTCTATTATTGTGGCAGTAATAAGTCCTCATTCTGAATATTAGTGCAGCTCGGTAAATTAGAATACCATGATTTGTAATTTAATTTTAAAAAAGATAACCATAATCATCACAACTAAATTAAAACAGCTTAAATATTTCACTGTATGTGTAGTGAAGACTTGCATTTTTCTACTGTGACTTAAAGCATTTGTAAACTGTTATTTTGGACCGGAAAAAGTTCTTCTAATTTTCATTCTGAAGCCTAATTATTAAACTTTTAAACTTCTAGACTCAGCAAGGTTTCAGACAGGGTGGACAAGTTTATTTTCTTTTTGACTTTAATGGAGTTGAATATTATCACTCTAGTTAGTTTTGAGCAGTAGAGTTGCAACAGCCCTGTATGGTGCAGTAGAAGCTGATATTTGAGTTTTATTTCTTTAGTTTTTGGGTTAAAAGACCAAACTTTAATGTCTGTTATTTAATTGTGTTACTACAAACACTTTTGATTAAGCTTTTAAGTTCAAGTTTCCAACTCATGTTTCATGGGTCATTACTTTATTTAGCTATGGGAACTTTTTATAATTGGCTGTTCAGACATTTATTGTTGCACTTGTCTGCATCGTTCATTTCCTAAAAAGAGAATTTATTTATTGTGTACATTTTTATTTTGTTTATTTGAGAATATTTTATTTATTGGAGAATTTACTGCTGGTAGTTTGCAGTTTTTTGTCAGTAAAGCTGTTCCCGCTTATACAAAAGATAAGTAGTTTTATGTTTTGCATTTTGTTTCCTTACAGTACCGAAAATGAACCAAACCGTGACCTTAAAACCAAGGTATTTACCGAACTGTGAGTTTAGGCGTACCGTTGACACCCCTAATGCCAAGTCATGGAAATGACTAGCTTTTGTTACCACCCCCCCACCTGGCTCCCCTGGAAGGTGACAATCCTTGGAAACTTTGAACCTGATTTTCTCAGAAGTAGTTTGAGAGGTGTTAACATTCAAATGGCCACATTTTCTTCAAATTTTTTCATATTTCCATGTGTTAGACGTCATTGGAAAGCTTAGATTCCACACTTAGAATCTGTAAATAACCCAAAATAACCTTCGGGAGACTTGTTCCAGTTTTTTTCATGGCTGGTCACATTTGTCACAATTAAATGTTTCGGATCATCAAACAAATTTTAATAATGGACAAAGATAATCTGGGTAAATACAAAATGCAGTTTTTATTAAATGATGATTTCATTTATTAAGGGAAAAAAGCTATCCAAACCTACCTCACCTTATGTGAAAAAGTAATTGCCCTCCCGTTGTTACATCACGAATCAACTGTAGTTAACCACATTTTTTGGAAAGCTGAGTTCAATTTCACTAGTCATACCCAGGCCTGATTACTGCCAGAAATGACTTAAATAGAACCTGTCTGACAAAGGGAAGTAGGTTAAAAGGTCTGAAAAAGCAAAACATCATGCTGCGATCTAAAGAAATTCAAGAACAGATGAGGGAAAAAAAAATCCCAGAACATCTAAAGACCTGCAGGTCTCACCTGCCTCAGTTTGGACACTGGTCCATGACTCAACAATAGTCACATTTACATGGGCAAAATTTCTTCAATCTGATTACAGTTCCGATCAGAACTTTACTGTTTACATGGATGCTGAAAAAGCTGATCTGATTAGGACAGGGGTGTCAAACTCATTCCATGGAGGGCCAAGACCCTGCAGGTTTTACTTCCACCCAGTCTCTTCAGCAGGTGTTTTCACTGATCAGCAATCAGTAGGAAGAAATTCAGAGAAATCACCTGTTGAAGACACTGGGTGGAGGTAAAACCTGCAGGGTCTTGGCCCTCCATGGAATGAGTTTGACACCTGTGGATTAGGACGTGCGTTTCCATGTGTCACATGTTTGAACGGAATAAATCATTTTGACATGTGCACGTCAACATTTCAACATTCCTAAAATAGTAGAAGAAGAAGCAACTTCCGGTGTTGGCAAGCCCCGCTTAGTGTCTCTGTTTTTGAAATGGACCTGTATTGTGTTATTCAGACTGTACTTTTGCTTCTGCTGGTCTTCGTAATGAAGCTACAAGTACATACTTCTGCATATGACGAACCAAGGGAGACAGCAGGACGATACAGACCAGTTTTGTTTCACTCCCGCTTTGTCTTCCGCTAGCTGCTGTAAAGGTGGAAATACGTCTGGTCAATGTGTGGCTGACGTACAGACATAAGCAGTAACATATTTTCTGCCAAACCTTCGGAATAAGTGTTTTCATGTGCACCATTCGGATTAACAATTGGCATAACCCACCCGTCTCAGTCGGAATGAAATTTTGATCCAAATGAGCGAGATTGGGTCAGAATATTCAGATTGGTGTGTTTACATGAAGCATTTTTATTCCGATCAGGCTTTTAATCCAGTTACTTGTGTCAATATAAACATGGTCGGTAAGAAAGAGTGTGGGCAAAAACGGCAATCCATGGATGTGTTCTAAGACAAAAACCATTGCTAATCAAAAACAACACAAAGGCTCATCTCACATTTGCAAAAAAACCCAAAAAACCTTTTGATGAGCCCCAAGAATTTTGGGAAACAAAACTTTTAGGAAAGCTTGCGTCCCGTTACATCTGGCATAAAACTAACACAGCATTTCATAAAAAGAGCATCATACCAACAGTCAAACATGGTGGTGATAGTGTAATGGTCTGGGGCTACTGTGCTGTTTCAGGACCTGGATGACTTGCCGTAGTTGATGTAACCATGAATTCTGCTCTCTACCAGAAAGTCCTGAAGGAGATTGTCCGGCCATCATTTCATAAGCTCAAGCTCAAGCCCTCCATTGTAACTGAATTATAGCAATCCTGCAAAGAAGAGTGGGCCAAAATTCCTCAACAGCAATGTAAAAGACTCATTGCCAGCTATCACAAACATTTGATTGAAGTTGTTGCCACCAAGGGTGGCACAACCAGTTACTAGGTTTTGGGACAATTACTTTTTCCAGACAGGACCAGGTAGGTTTGGATAGGTTTTTTTTTCCCCATAATAAATGAAATCATTATTGATTTAATTTATTATGAAATGAAATACAAAATGCATCATTTCGTATTTACTCTTGTTATCTTTGTCTAATATTAAAATTTGTTGGATCTAAAAATTTAAGTGTGACAAATATACAGAAATATAAGAAATCAGGAATGGGGCAAATACTTTCTCTCAGCACTGTATATTGCTGGTGTCAATTAAACAGTGTACCAAAGTGTAGAGTAGTTTATATGTGTAGTTTATTGTTGGTACAAGTATTAATGTAAATATGCATGTGAGTAGGAATGAGGAGTTCTTTTTCATTACCAACACAAATAAGCTCGTGGGGCACCAGTCCAAAAGAATGGACAATTTTATTAATAATTCTGTATTTGGACCAATAGTGAATCAGTCTCAAAGAAAAACCTGTGAGTTCTTGTCTGCTTTTAATCAAGAAGATGGACATGAAATCAAACAGTAACTCCCATATGTCTTTTAATAGTTTAATAAGAAATTTCAGGATAGATGAACACATTCAGATGACTTTAAGACGGTGAATTCAATATGTATCATGAACACATTAGACTTGATGGATTACTGAGCATGAAGTGTATTGCCAAACATTTGTGGAACCAAAGAAAACCATAGCTTAAATTGGCACTGTAATGGAAAATGAGAAACCATGGATGCAATTTTATTATTACCTTCGCCAAGGAGGTTATGTTTTCATCGCCGTTGGTTTGTCTGTTTGTTTGTTAGCAAGATAACTCAAAAAGTTATGGACGGATTTTCATGAAATTTTCACAGATTGTCAGAAATGGGGTATCCTACAGATGATTAGATTTTGGTGGTGATCCGGATCACCGTCCACAAGAAAACCACCATTACGCAAAATGCCATTTCCGTGAATAACTACTGAACCACTAATCCTATCATTGTCAATCCAATTGCTTGTCATATGTTTTCATGGTCAAGGAATCTGAAAATGTACACACAAACACTGGGGGGAACTGTGGCGCTTAACCGCCATTACGCAAAATGCCATTTTCGTGAATAACTACTGAACCACTAATCCTATCATTGTCAATCCAATTGCTTGTCATATGTTTTCATGGTCAAGGAATCTGAAAACGTACACACAAACACTGTATGGGGGGAACTGTGGCGCTTGGCGGAGGTCTGCGCTCTCCGAGTGCTTTTCTAGTTAAGAAAGTGATGACTAAACTATTTTATAAAAAGGAAAATTTGTGTTACTCTGAAAAGGAACGGAGATTAATGAAAAGATAAATGCATTTGAAGTTCTGAAAGGAGGTTGAAGATGTTAGGTTTATAGAATTTATACCAGGAATATTCTGAAGAATTAAGTTTAAGTTGGATAACAGACTATCAGCACAACAGAGTCAGATTGTGCCCCCTGGCGGTAGCAGGCCTTCTGGTACCAATCTTGATCCGGATGGATGTGCGTGGATTCTTTTGAGAGAAAATGGCAGGCAGGTTCTGCCCCAACACGGCTCAGGCCTACTCCTAGGGATCACAACCGTAGAAGCTGGATGCTCATCACGCTGGCCGATGTCTATTTATGCACAGGAAAAGGAATTTGGCCAGGTTGTCAGATTCCAGATATTTATCGTTCAAAATCTGATCAGAAAATCAAACTTGACTAATAAAAAAAAAAATGACATCTCTGTTTCTTCCGATGTGCTGTCGTCAGAGCAAAGTTGATTTAAACTTGGTAAAAATCAAACAAAATCTTCTTAGCACAGTAATTTAAGGAAAAAAGGAGTAAAATAGGACAAGGTGAGTTTTAAAGAAAAAAGGGGAAAAGCTACACAGCATACGCTCCGGGCCTGCTTAGAAAACAAAAAGGAAAGCAGAAACTGCTTCTTCAAAAGTCAGCTCCCCACTTTCAGTTCTCTACTGGGGGAACAAAGGAAAGTTTTGCCCAACTACATTCAAAGATCAGGATTGGATCTGCCCATTAGCGTAAACTTTTGACCAGTTGCACTGAGTTTCTTTGTTTGGTCTAGGGTTGTAAATTGACTAAAAAGGAGATGTGCGGAGACTTGGAAGCTGATTGGTCAGTTCAGTTTTTGGAATGTAGCCTCACCCAGAAGAAGAGAGGATTTGATATGAGAAATGAGATCATTCTAAAACATATATGCTGCCTATTAACGCTTTGTGTGTGTCTGTCACCGAATTGCGACATAACCCCTAGTGGTCAAGAGTGGTAAATATTTTTTGTCAAGAAAATAGTTCAGATTTCCAAGGCTATAACTTGAAAGTGGTAAGAGATAATGGCTTACTGTCAATTAGAAAGATGTAAAATATGATCCAAAGTTTCAGATAGGAATAAATTTACGCATCTAATTTGCATAATGTTGCGGCACCTCTTTAAATTCCATAAGTCAGTCAAAACTGGACTTAGGACGTATTTACACAAAAAATGGTTCTGTCTTTTGACACCGTTTTTTTTCCCCCCACAATATTTTTTATTGAACCTTTTTTTTTTTACAAACATGGCACAAACAATCAAACACTAACACTAAAGTAATTTAAAAAAAACAAAAAACACTAACTACAAAAAAAAAATACTAAAAACACCAACAACCACTAGCAAAGGCAAGTCATCAGCAATGCTCCTCTGTTTAGTCTAGATAATCTATTACATAAGTATACATATTATACATTCACCAATTTGGAATTTGCAAGGTCCACACACGTCATTCACCTTCTTCTTCAGAAGTTATGTTTAATTTCTTTACAGTAATCAATGAAAGGTCTCCATATATTCTCAAACACATTTTCCTTTGATTTCAGTATGTATGTTATTCTTTCTAGTGGAAGGTTTGTTAACATCTGTCTTAACCACTGAGTCACATCTGGTCTATGAGTCTTTTTCCACAGTAGTGCAATACATTTTTTGGCATTAAGCAAACTGAGGTCTATGAATGCTCTTTCACTCTTATTAAAGTTATGTTTTTCTGGATACAGACCCAACAAAAACAGTTTAGGGTTCAATGTGAATTGTTTTGAAATTATTTTTTCAATTGTTACCCTCATCTCTTCCCAAAACATTGATTTTTCTTCATTCCCATAAACAGTGAAATAGGGTTCCTTTACTTTCCATATATTTTGTGCATGTATCTGGTATGTTTTTGTTATATCTATTTAACTCCACTGGTGTAACATACATCCGCATTAACGATTTAAAATGTATCAATTTAAGATGTACATTTATTGATTTGGTTTGAGCTTCTGTACAAGCCAAATCCCATTGTTCCTCTGAAATTTCAATTTGCAGGTCTTCTTTCCAATAATTCAGTCTTTTCTGTGAGTTTTCACTTGAGAATAGTGTCAATGAGTTATAAAACTCTGAAATAATACCCTTTCTCTTACTAACTTTCGTCAAAATTTTTTCCAAGGATGAATAAGTAGGTCGGGTGAGAGCATTATTTTGATTTGATCGAATAAAATGCCTAAGCTGAAGATATTTTAAAAAAATGTGTTCTATTAAGATTGAATTTGATCCTCAGTTCTTCAAAAGACATTATGTTATCTGAACATGACAAATATAAGTCTCGAATCTTTTGAATCCCTTTTAAATTCCATACTTTAAATACAGCATCCGCTCTCCCTGGTGTAAAATATTGATTACCCCATATTGGGCTAAATTGTGACAATAAGTGTGGTTCTTTTAAATATTTTTTGGTTTCACACCATATTTTGATCATATGCTTTACAATTGGATTTTTAACTTGTTTCTGTAATTTTTTAGCCGAGTCTGAGTATATGAATAAGGGAAGAGGTAAAGGTAAATTGTATGATTCCATTTCAGTCCAGTGAGGGAGATTATTTGATGAAAAATAATGTCATAGACCTCAGTTGTGCTGACCAGTAATACAACATAAAGTTTGGACATGTCAGACCTCCACGATCAAATGGTAAATATAGTAAGGACAGACGTAATCTAGCCTTCCTATTGTTCTATATAAATTCCACTAACTTTTTATTAATTCTTGAGAATAGATCTGAAGGTGGTGGTAAAGGAATGTATTGAAAGAAATAAAGTATTTTTGGTAAGATATTACTTTTAAGTATATTAAATTATTATTATTATATTATTATATACTGTATATTATATATATATATATTATATTATTATTATAATATATATAATATATATATTATTATATATATTATTATATTAATTCTCCCGGTCATCGACATTGGTAGTGACATCCATCTCTGAAGTAACTCATTAATATCTGTCATTAAGGCTTCATAGTTGGCACTGGCGACTGATTCTAGCTTAGGCAAAATTTGAATTCCTAAATATTTAAACTGATTTACAACTTTGAATTGATTTACCTCAGGCGCTGGGTGATTTCTCTGGGTCTCATTTAGCATTAATATTGAAGATTTAGTTTTATTTATTTTATATCCTGATATTTCCCCAAAGTTCTTTATGAAATTTAACAAGGTCGGAATTGATTTTTTAAAATTCGACATAAACAAAATTATGTCATCGGCATACAGGGAGATTTTATGTTCTGTTGGTCCTACTTTAATTCCATATATTTGTGGATGTAAATGTACTGCCATCGCTAAAGTTTCAGTTGCCATAGTAAACAATAAGGGTGAAAGTGGACAGCCTTGTCGACATCCTCTATTGATTTTGAGATATTGCTGTTTGTTAGGATTTCTGCTGTAGCATTATTGTATATTATCTGAACCCATTTCATGAAATTATTTCCAAGTCCAAACCTTTGTAGGACTTCAAAAGATGGGGCCATTCGACCCTATCAAAGGCCTTTTCGGCGTCCAATGATAGGAGAGCTGTATCCGGTGCTTCTTTATTGGAATAAATAATATTAAATAGTCTTCTTACATTATGGAAGCCTTGTCTTCCCATTATAAAGCCAGTCTGATCTCGGTTAATAATATTTGGTAATATTTCTTGTAGTCGTCTTGCTAAAATTTTACAGATTATCTTAAGGTCAGCATTTAATAGGCTTATTGGTCTCATGTTTTCACATTTATTAGGGGGTTTACCTGGTTTTGGCAACAGTATAATTAAGGCATTATTCATGTATAGTGGTAAATTACTATTTTGAAATGCCTTTTGACACCGTTTTTTGTACAGAGGTACCTCATCATCTTATCTTCAAAGTATATGAACAAGAAATCAGTACAATATAAAAAAAAAACAAAAAAAAAACAGACATGCCTCACGTACTTTTGACAAAGGGGGGCTGGCTGGCTGGCTGGCTGGCTGGAGTGGTCGCTGTGTTTTCACCCATCATGGTCATTATTTTGAGTTCTGTCGGTCATTTAGAGTCTCTACCACATCTACAAAGTCTTATGATTATCCCACATAAATTTCACTTGTATCCCGCGGCTATTTTCCGCACACAAAGCCGACAAAGTGACAGTTACCGATCGCAGCCATATTAGCTTTCTGGGCTAAAATACTAAAAACAGGAAAAGGAAATGAGTTCTTCTTCTTTGGTGTATTACGTGTCATCCATTGAGTCCGCCAACGGATGTCTGCCACCTTTTGAAACTGGCAAATCAGTACAAATCAGTTCAAATCTCCAATGCAGCTGATCATGTGAGAGTGAGATGACAGGCACAGTGCTGCGCTCTGCCACTAGGGGCATGCAAATTCACTCACTCAAAAGGGTTAAAGCATAAATTCTTTAAAACTTAAGTGAGTACGATAGTCTACTTAATAAAGGAACAATGTGTCTACATTGTAAATGTAATAATTTCATTTATAGTGGGCATGCAAAATTAATTCTCCCTGAAAATAAAGAAACACATATCAAATCATACCAATAAAAGCATTTCAAACCATAATTGTCCATCACAGGGTCCCGCCATATCTTCAGTAGCGGATGTTGTCTGTGGAGAAGGATAAGTTATTTCATTGTTCACAATTCATAGTTTAACTTCAGAGAGAAAACATTCAGTCCTCAAGAGAAATATTCCTGTGCTGTCCATTAGAGGGCAATATTGGACTTTTGAGTTTCAATGAGAGAAATCTTAGTGGTCGAGTCTGTGGAACATCAGGCCATAAACCTGTCACCTTGGCATTCTTTTGGCAAGTGGATTTGAGGGGGAATGACTCCAGATCTTGAGCAGGGATTAATTTATCCACTTTATGGCCGATAGCATAGGGTTTCACAGCTCTGATCTTGGGTGAAGAGGAGGGGTTTATGACCAGACTTTTGGGTGAAATAATTTCTCCTCAGCAAAGAATAATTTTATAATTTGGAATCCAGCTGTTCATGCTACACAAAGTAATGGAGCGCAGTTTACCTGAAGCATTTATAATATCTGAGATTGATGCGTTTAGCCACTGCTTCTGTTAACTTTGTAAAACCATGGTATAAATCAAAAACATAATCTGTTCTCTAGTGACTTTAGATGTTACCGATATGTGGATTTTGGTTTTACCCCTTACTGTACTAACCCAGAAGTCTGTAATATGTGTCTCTGGAGCCACATGCAGTGCCTTTTGCCCATAAGCAGTCACTCCCTATGGCTTTGACTATAAAAAGGTTCACAAATTTACAAGAGAAGTTCTAAATTTATAATTTTTATTTTTATGTTTTATAGCGACTTGCCTGTCCCAACATTTGACTGCCATATTTATAATTAGTCTTGATTTTATTTTGAGGTTCAAATACACTTTGTCTCCTTGCAGATTTTATAAAATGGCTCTTTCCCTGTTGTTGACTCCTGTGTTAACCTAACTCTGTGCTTGTTCCATCTTTATTTTTAGCAGACAGTTAATACAACTGCAGATATTTCTCAATTAACAAACCTTCCAATATAAAAACTACTATAAAATATGCTTAAAAAAATCTAACAAGTGTGTTTGTGTTACAGATTGCTGGAAAGGAGCTAGGCCTGTGAGAAGCCTGCTTCATCGGTATTTTAATCTGGGTAATATCAAAAAAGAACAAACACGGATACCCGTTTTCCACTGCTACAACCGAAGCACCACTGTGTGAAAGTAACAGGAGAGAGACCGTGAGAAACCAACCAATCACAAGAGTGAGAGCAAGCATGGGAGCAGAGCTGGACGGAGCGAGTGGGAGGCTGGAGGAGAGAAGGCACCGCTGCTCGCACGTGAAGGAGAAGGCTGACGACCTTGGAGCAGCTCCGTTGGAGAGGCGAGACCTTTAACAGGTCCATGAGAGTGAAAGATCTGAACCACTCTGGAGGAGGATAGAAAGGGGCGACCCTGTCATCCCGTCCCTCATGAGCCCCTCAACCTTCACATCTCCAGGTGGTGTGGTTGGGAATCTTGCTCCAGAAGTTGAGGAAGATGAAGAAGAGGTGTCTCACACAAGTCCTCCAAGCTAGGACATCCTCTGTGACTTGGAGAGAGAAAGACACAGCTGTTGAAGTGGTTGATATGGCAACTTTTTTAAACTCAAAGCTCGACTCAAGGTTCTACATTTAAGCATCCAGGAGAAACATTTGGCATTTCAAGTGAACTCAAAAGTGCTCGTACTGCTGCACCTCAGATCGTTTAAATTGAAATTTGAGGACTATGCAGTTGCAGGTTATTTGCTTTTCTTTCTCAGCTTTGAGTTGGAAAGTTTTCTAAATGAAGGCTATTTTCAGTGAGGCAAGCTAGTGTACTTGGCTGTCTTTAGAGGCAGCTTTTTCTCTAGGCGTTCTGCAAAGTGGTGGAATTAGCTCTTAAAAATGTAAGCAAGATGGGAAAAAAAAAACCAAACATTTTTGTCTCCAGATCTGAGCTGCGAAGATCTGTGAATAGTGAGACAATTTTGTTTTGTTTTTTTTGTTTTTTTTGTTCTACATATTTTTTTTTTTTGAGTAGGCAAAAAGATGAGTGAAAGCATCATAATCGGTTTATAATTAAATGAAGCTGCCATTGTTTTTTGCCGACTCCCAACGCCACTGAAGCTAGCGGATCAGATCATCTCGGGCACACATGTAGCTAGAAGCATCTGAAGAGCCAGAGCCAAACCAGGAGGGCAGAACTTCATAAACATGTTGCCCTACGGTCATAAATAGAGCATACAGTGAGATCATTAAAGTGCAGTCGGAACACCAGAATGATTTTTTAAAAAGTGAGACCTGGTGTGACTTCAAAAAGCGAAATGAAGAGTTTGGGTTTTTCATGCCTGCTGTGGAGGTGACTCGAAAGGAAGACTCGGCATGAAAGATGACGAAAACTTCACCTCATTGGACTTTGGTGAAAGACATGAGATGCCTTTTGAAAGTCGACTAGTAACACATTTATGTTGATCTTTCAAGGTAAATGAATTAGATTAATATAAGCCAGTGACATTTATGTAAGTAGTTTTCCTCTTCCTCAGGTTTTTGTTCTGTTTTCCTTGGTGTTAATTGAGCTGTAGTCTGTCCAAACTAAACAGTCTAATCTTGATCTTGGGTAGTGATTAATGAACTTTGTTTTATTCCTTGCCCCAGTAAAATGTTCTTTTCACATTGGCAATTGTACCCATCTTTCCTTTATGTACATCCTAAAAATCTTTATGCTTCTCAGTCACAACTTTGCTTTTTTATTGAATAAGTTTAACATTCTGGTTAGAAAAGCTCATTTCTGTGATCAGACATGAAGCGCATACTGTAAAGTGCTTAAAATAATGAGGAAAATTCACTAAAAGGAAAAAAAAACTTCTATTTTTGTTTTAATGCCTCAATAACAAATTTCAAAGACTTGCACATCTTTTATTAAAGATGTCAGAAATGATTTGTGCCCTCTTTGTGAATGAATTACCTTTAGTTTCACTGTATATGTTTAGCCATACAATTAGTCTCACATTTTGTTCTAAATAAAATATTGCCAATTAAGATCTCCCGAACCCTCACTTATAGGTTTGGTTTGTCTGGTGACCCAAGGGGAACTTTTCACTTTGGACTTTTTCCTCCTCTGTGTTTTTGCTGTGATCTTATTTGACTTATTGCTGTTTTTAAAGGAAATAAAAGGTGTTTTGAGTTTGCCCCCTGGCTGCACCATTTTTTTTTTTTTTTAATTTTTTGTCTTTCTACCCACTGATTGATGTATTTAGAAAATGTACTCACAAAACTTATGTTAATCTTGGGAGATTAAAGTTTGCTTCTTTTTGCTCATTGGATGTGTGTATATGGTCTTCTTTTGGCTGCTCCCTTTAGGGGTCGCTGCAGCGGATCATCTGCCTCCATCTCACCCTATCCCTTGCATCTTTCTCTGTAACACCAACCCTCTCCATGTCCTCCTTCACTACATCCATGAATCTTGTCTGTGGTCTTCCTCTTTTCCTCCTGCCTGGCAGCTCCATCTTCATCATCCTTTGTCCAATATATCCACTATCCCTCCTCTGCACATGTCCAAACCATCTCAGTCTTGCCTCTCTTACTGTGTCTCCAAACTGCTCAACCTGAGCTGTCCCTCTGATATACTCAGTTCTAATCTTGTCACTCCCAATTAAAATCTTAGCATCTTCAATTCTGCCACCTCCAGCTCAATCTCCTGTCCTTTTGTCAGCGCCATCTCTAAGCCATACAGGGCAGGTCTTGCTACCATTTTGTAAATCTTCCTTTCACTCTTACTGCTACCCTTCTGTCACAAATCAGTCCCGACACTCGTCTCCACGCACTCCACCCTGCCTGCACTCTGTTCACCTCTCGTGCATTTTCCATTGCTTTGGATTGCTGATCCCAGGTATTTAAACTCATCAAATTTCACTACCGCTACTCCTTCCGTCTTCACCATTAGACCTGCTTCCCTCTCATTCACCCTCATGTATTCTGTCTTGCTTCCGCTGACTTTCATTCCTCTTCTCTCAAGAGCATACCTCCACCTCTCCAGGTTCTCTTAAACATGCTCCCTATTCTCATGACAGATCAGTGTCATCTGCAAACATCATGGTCCACGGAGACTTCTGCCTGACCTCATCTTTCAGCCTGTCCATCGCCATGGCAAACAAGAAGGGGCTCAGAGCCAATCCCTCATGTAGTCCCACCCCCACCTTGAACCCATCCGTCACTCCTCCAGCCCACCTCACCATCGTCTCGCTATCCTCATACATGTCCTGCACCACCCTCACATACTTCTCTGCCACTCCTGACATTCTCATACAGTACCACACTTCCTCTCTTTTCACCCTATCATATGCTTTCTCTAGATCCACAAAAACAGTGCAACTCCTTCCGACCTTCTCTAAACTTCTCCATCAGCACTCTTAGAGCAAACATTGCATCTGTAGTACTCTTTCTTGACATGAAACTGTACTGCTGCTGATTGTCACCTCTCCTCTTAACCTGGCTTCAACAACGCTTCCCCATATCTTCATAATGTGGCTGATGAACTTTACAGTGCATCCAGAAAGTATTCACAGCGCTTCACTTTTTCCACATTTTGTTACAGCCTTATTCCAAAAGGGATTAAATTCATTTTTTCCCTCAAAATTCTACACACAATACCACATAACAACGTGAAAAAGTATTTTTGAGATTTTTGCAAATTTATTAAAAATAAACTAAGAAATTACAATGTACGTAAGTGTTCACAGCCTTTGCCATGAAGCTCAAAATTGAGCTCAGGTGCATCCAGTTTCCACTGATCATCCTTGAGATGTTTCTACAGCTTAATTGGAGTCCACCTGTGGTAAATTCAGTTGATTGGACATGATTTGGAAAGGCACACACCTGTCTAAACAAGGTCCCACAGTTGGGAGTGCATGTCAGAGCACAAACCATGCATGAAGTCAAAGAAATTGTAAACCTCCAAGACAGGATTATCTCAAGGCCCAAATGTGGGGAAGGGGACAGAAAAATTTCTGCGGCCTTGAAGGTAGTGATGGCCAAATGAGGCTTTCTGGAAGACTTGAGGCCTTTTCATCAAAATGATTCACATAGACAAGGCCTCGTGGGAATTTCATTTTCTCTACCAGTCCATCTAGTGGACAAAATGTATACAACATGCTGATTTTTAAAAGGGTATTGGTTTAATGTGTATTTTTTCAATTTCAATAAATTTTGTCTTTTAAGAAATATCAATGATCATAAGGCAGAAAAAACAGAGGTGACTACAGTGAATGTGCTTGCGCTACTTATCCATTTTTTTTAAATAGCTTTTCAACAGTCATACTGTCTTTCTCAGTACATTCATCTCTGTCCTGATTGTCATGCAGGGCATAATAGTGCCTCAGCATAATGATGCGTAATAATGATCCAAGCTCTTTGAAACACAAGAGACACTTCACCTTGCAAATAAAAATGAAATTAAAAGAATGACAGCTGGGATTTGAACCCAGGTCTCTCACTTGCAAAATGGATAGACCAACGCTAAGCCATCACCTCAGAATAAACAGCCACTATTTGTGGAAAATATATCAATGGAAGGAACAAGCTCAAACTGTTCCCAAACGGGAGAAGTCCGTGTTTTTGGTGCTGGCTCCATCTGAAAATTGGCTTTGACAAATCCCTTACGCAGTCAAACATGACAAAACAAAACGTGAGGGACGGGGATTTCCATTGGGTAGCGCTGCTCAGTTTATTTCACCTGACCCAGTCACGTGGTCCAACGTCAAAACATACATCACGAGTCACACCTCGCCAAATATTTCCTGGATCGGATCACTGTTCGGAGCACCAGCGCCTGCCTTCCCATCACTATTTGAAGGTCCAAATGAGCACAGTGGTCTCCATAGTCCATAAATGGAAGAAGCTTGGAACCACCAGAACTCTTCCTAGAGCTGGCCGGCCGTCTAAACTGAGCGATCAGTGGAGAAAGGCCTTAGTCAGCGAGGTGACCAAAATCCTGATGGTCACTCTGTCAGAGCTCCAGCGTTCCTCTGTGGAGAGAGGAGAACCTTCCAGAAGGACAACCCTCTCTGCAGCAATCCACCAATCAGGCTTGTATGGTAGAGTGACCAGAAGGAAGCCAAAAGGCACATGGCAGCCTGCCTGGAGTTTGACAAAAGGGACCTGAAGGACTTTCAGACCACGAGAAACAAAATTCTCTGGTCTGATGAGACAAAGATTGAACTCTTTGACGTGAATGGCAGGCATCATGTTTGGAGGAAACCAGGCACCGCTCATAACCATGCCATTGGTGGTGGCAGCATCATGCTGTCAGGATGTTTTTCAGCAGCAGCAACTGGGAGAATAGTCAGGATAGAGGGAAAGATGAATGCAGCAATGTACAGAGACATCCTGGATCTCTCTTGACTGCTCTTGACTTCAGACTGGGGTGACTGTTCATCTTTCAGCCTAAGCACACAGCCAAAATATCAAAGGAGTGGCTTCAGGACAACTCTGTGAATGTCCTTGAGTGGCCCAGCCAGAGCCCAGACTTGAATCCAATTGAACATCTCTGGAGAGATAATGGCTGTGCACCGATGCTTCCCATCCAACCTGATGGAGCTTGAGAGGTGCTGCAAAGAGGAATGGGCAAAACTGCCCAAAGATAGGTGTGCCAAGCTTGTGGCATCATATTCAAAAAGACTTGAGGCTGTAATGGCTGCCAAATGTGCATCAACAAAGTTTTGAGCAAAGGCTGTGAATACTTATGTGCATGTGATATCTTATTTTTTTTATTTTTAATAAATTTGCAAAAATCTAAAAAAAAAAAAACACACCAAAAAAAACTATTTTCACATTGTCATTATGGGGTGTTGTATGTAGAATTTTGAGGAAAACAATGAATTTAATCCCTTTTGAAATAATGCTGTAACATAACAAAATGTGGAAAAAGTGAAGCACTGTGAATAATTTCCGGATGCACTGTATGCCACTGTAGCTTCTACAGCTCTGAGCATCACCTTTGTTCTTGAAAATTGGTACCAAAGCACTTCTTCTCCACTCCTCAGGCATCCTCTCACTCTCCAAGGTTGTGTTAAACACTCTGGTTAAAAAGTCCACTCTCCTAAACATCTTACCTCCACAGGTATGTCATCTGGACCAACCACTTTTCCATTCTTCATCCTCTTCAAAGCTGCCCTCACTTCTGTCTTGCTAATCCTTGGGACTTGTTTACTATCTTTCTTTCACCCATCCTCTCTCTTCTTCATTTGGCTGCTCCCTTTAGGGTCGCCACAGCGGATCATCTGCCTCCATCTCACCCTATCCCTTGCACCTTCCTCTGTAACACCAACCCTCTCCATGTCCTCCTTCACTACATCCATGAATCTTGTCTGTGGTCTTCCTCTTTTCCTCCTGCCTGGCAATTCCATATTCAACATCCTTATTCCAATATATCCACTATCCCTCCTCTGCACATGTCCAAACCATCTCAGTCTTGCCTCTCTTACTTTGTCTCCAAGCCGCTCAACCTGAGCTGTCCCTCTGATATACTCATTTCTAATCCTGTCCCTTCTAGTTACTCCCAATGACAATCCCCATGACAATCTTAGCATCTTCAAGTCTGCCACCTCCAGCTCCGCCTCCTGTCTTTTCATCAGCGACACAGTCTCCAAACCATACATCTTACCAGGTCTTACTACAGTCTTGTAAACCATCCCTTTCATTCTTGCTGCTACAAATCACCTCTGACACTCATCTTCACCCACTCCACCCTGCCTGCACTCTCTTCTTCACCTCTCTCATGCATTTTCCATTGCATTGGATGGTTGACCCCAGGTATCTAAATTCAATGACTTTCACTACCTCTACTATTTCCATCTTCACCATGCACCTGCCTCCCTCTCATTCACCCTCATGTATTCTGTCTTGCTTCTACTGATTTTCACTCCTCTCCAGAGCACCTCTCTAGGTTCTCTTTCACCTGCTCCTTACTCTCACTGCAGATCACAATGTTATCTGCAAACATCATGGTCCACAGAGACTCCTGCCTGACCCCATCTGTCAGCCTGTCCATCACCATGGCGAAGAAGAAGGGGCTCAGAGCCGATCCCTGATGTCATCCCACTCCCACCTTGAATCCATCTGTCACTCCTACAGCACACCTCACCACAGTTTCGCTGTCCACATAAATGTCCTGCACCACACTTGCATACTTCTCTGCCAATCCTGACTTTCTCGTACAGTACCACACTTCCTCTCTTGGCACCCTATCATATGCTTTCTCTAGATCCACAAAGACACAGTGCAACTCCTTCTGACCTTCTCTATACTTCTTCATCAACACTCTTAGAGCAAACATTGCATCTGTAGTACTCTTTCTTGGTATGAAACCGTACTGCTGCTCACTGATTGTCACCTCCCCTCTTAACCTGGCTTCAACAACTCTTTCCCATATCTTCATAGTGTGGCTGATCAACTTTATGCCTCTGTAGTTACTACAGCTCTGAGCATCACATTTGTTCTTGAAACTTGGCACCAAAACACTTCTCTCCTCAGGTATCCTTTTACTCTCTAAGGTTGTGTTAAACAGTCTTGTTAAAAAAGTCCACTGCCATCTCTCCTAAACATCTCCATACGTCTACAGGTATGTCATCTGGATCAACTGCTTTTCCATTCTTTATCCTCTTCAAAGCTGCCCTCACTTCTGCCTTGCTGATCCTCGGTACTTCTTTGTTCACAATCTTTCCTTCATCCATCCTCCTCTGTCATTTTCCTCATTCATCAGCTCTTCAAAGTACTCCTTCCACCTTCTCAACACACTCTCGTCATTTGTTAGTACATTACCATTTCTGTCCTTAATCAGCCTAACCTGCTGTACATCCTTTCCAGCTTGATCCGTCTGTCTAGCCAATTGATAAGTCCTTTTCTCCTTCCTTAGTGTCCAGCCTCTCATACAACTCACTATGTGCCTTTGCCACCTCTCTCTTAGCCATGCGCCTTGATTCCAAATACTCCTGTCTACTTTCTTCATTTCACTGACTATCCCACTTTTTTTTTTTTGCTAGCCTCTTCCTTTGAATACTTTGCTGTACCTCCTCATTTCATCACCAAGTCTCCTTGTCTTCCTTCCTCTGTTCACTGAATACACCACATAGCTTTTTACCCATTTCCCTCAATACTTTTGCTGTACATTCCCAGTCATCTGGTAATTCTTCCCTACCACCCAGAGCCTGTATCAGCTCCTTCCTGAACTCTGTGACCTTCTTCCTTCTTTAATTTCCCCAACTTAATCTTTGGCTCTGCCTCACTCTCTTCCTCTATTTGCTTTCCAAAGTTATCTTACAGACTACCTTCTGATGCTGTCTCGCTACATCTCCCCTGCCACCACCTTGCAGTTTCCTCTCTTTCAGATTTCTCCTGCTGCATAAGATGTAGTCCACCTGTGTGCACCTTCTTCCACTCTTGTAAGTCACCCTATGTTCCTCTCTCTTCTCAAAGTATGTGTTCACCACAACCATTTCCATCCTTTTAGCAAAATCCACAACCATCTGTCCTTCATTTCTCTCCTTAAGACCATACCTACCCAGAACCTCCTCATCACCTCTGTTCCCTTCACCTACATGTCCATTAAAGTCCACTCCAATCACCACTCTCTCCTGGGAACACTCTCTACCACTTCGTCCAACTTACTTCAGAATTCCTCTTTTTCTTCTACTTAACATCCAACTTGTGGGGGCATACGCACTGACAACATTCAGCATCACACCTTTGACTTCTAGCTTCAAACTCATGATTCTGTCTGACTCCCTCTTTACCGGTGCTGGGCAAGTTCCTAAAAAATTAGTAACTAGTTACAGTTACTAGTTACTTCTTTTCAAAAGTAACTGCATGATTAAAGTAACTAGTTACTTGGAAAATTAACTTTCACGTTACTTTTAAATGCATACTTATATCATCTTGCACACATAGCAAGATCAAGGGCCCCTTTTTCTCATAAGAAAAAAAAAACTGATGAAAAAAAATGTACAAGATTTACATAAACAATTGTAATCAGTAGAAAGTCAGAAATTTACTAGGAATAAAGCTGTGAATTCACAGAGAAAACCTTGGACCCCCTTGGTGGGCCATTTTTGGCCCACGAGGTATATGTTTGACACCCCTGGACCAACCCATTAATAATATTTAGAGGATTTACTTCCATGAAATAGTTGCATATCACAACAACATAAAAACTGATAAGATAAAATAAATTGCTACATGCATTGCTACTGCATTGCTACATGGTACTCCAGCTGCAGTATGTCAGACAAAAAAGCCTTGCAGAGGATAGTCAAGGGGGCTGAGAGGGTAATTGGAGTCTCCCTCCCCTCTGTCCAAGAACTTTTTCAGAACCGTTGTAGGTGCAGGGCACTGAACATTGTCAAGGACCGTTCTCACCCTCTGTATAAACACTTTGAACTTCTTCCATCTGGTAAACGATTCCGGAGCATCAGAGGCAGAACCACCAGACTGATCAACAGCTTCCTTCCACAAGCTGTCAGGATGCTGAACAGTTGACCCGGAACCTCTCATACACACTACTGCACCTATGGACATTTTGTATATTATTTGTATATTATAGTTAGTTAGTTTTGTTTTTTTTTCCCCAAGTATGTCTCAGGGATGTGTGAATGGATGGGGGGGGTGGGGGTGGGGGGTGGAGCTATGTGGGAGTGTGTCTTAAATCATGCTGCTTCTATTTGTATAGCTGCCGAGAGAAACGCAATTTCATCTTGCCTGCACTACAGTTGTATGTACAGCAATATGACAATAAAGTTTGATTTGATTTGATATAACAGAAAGCACAGATAAATGAAAGTTCAGCGCTTAGAAGAAGCTGTTCTTTACTGCAACAAATCACAGTCACTTTTTCTCTGTGCGTAAGAAAACTTTAAATGCATTTAATGTGGACATTAAATGCGAGCTTCTTGCTCAAAAAATACTCATGTTTAACCACAGAGGTAGGAGCTGTTGGGGGGCTACTCACTGCTTGGACAACAGGTGATCAGGGCTTGATATGAGAAGTCACCACCTGGTTGTGGTGTGAACTGGGGCAGGACAGGAAACTGACCCATGGAGGAGACTGACGGCTGCACCAGTTATGGTAAGGTCAGTTTATTTGCGCTGAAAATATCTATCCATATTAATAAAATGAGTAACGCATCTGATCAAATTTCAGTAACTAACGCATTACTGAATTTTTAAACTAATTTCGTCACACAGCACGTTACTGCAAAAGTGGTGTTACAGTAACGCGTGCGTTACTCCCAACACTGCTGTTTACCTCCTGGACACTCTTCTCACATACTCTTCCTTCAAGATTCCTCCTACTCCATTTCTCTTCCTATCTACACCATGGTAGAACAGTTTAAATCCACCTCCAGTGCTCCTAGCCTTGCTTCCCTTCCATCTGGTTTCTTGAACACACAGTATAGCTACCTTTCTTCTCTCCATATCAGCCAAGTCTGCTTTTACCAGTCACAGTCCCTACATTTAACGTTACTACTCTCACCTCCACACTTATACATTTCCTTTTCTCTCTCTCCCTCCTAATACGCCTTCCCCCTCTCCTCCTCAACATTCAACCAACGGTAGCCCAATTTCTACCGGCACCCTGTTGGTTAACAGCACTGGTGGCGGTTGTTGTTAACCCAGGCCTCGACCAATCCGATATGGAAGTCTCGTTCATCATGATCTGCATGTTTGATATGGCAAAGGCTTTATGTCAGATGCCCTTCCTGACACAACCCTCCCCATTTACCCGGGCTTGGGACCAGCACTAGGAGTACACTGGCTTGTGCACCCTCAGTGGCTAGGTTCAAAAAGTTTTAAATATATATGCTGTGTTCGGAATGCTCACTCCTTCCCCCTATAGTGTACTATATAGTGAATCAGCCATTTTTGTAGTACTGTTCGAAATCTTACCTGAAAGTTTCATTCACTATATAGTACACTCAAAACATCCCACAATGCATTTTGAAAAGTAGTGTACAACGATGGTCACTGTGGTTTATATTAATCATATATCCCATAACCTACATATGTATAAGCATGTTAGAATGTTTGGTGATTACATATGTACAACGACCTCACGCCTCAGAACAGGACAAGAGGTCTCAACCGCCAGCGAAGATCAAAGAGCATCCGAGGCGCTGCGGTGGAGACCAGATCGATCGCCCTGACTTCCCAGGGCCAGGTGGAAGAGACAGAGGACAATGGAGGAGATCGATCGCCCTGACCACCCAGGGTCAGGTGGAGGAGTAGGAAGACAAAGGAGGGGGGATTAAGCTAATGCGGGATGTCAGCTTTGATGTGCAATGTCTTTTGTTATGTGTGGGTATAAGTATGTAGGTCTGAATGTGTTCGACCTCTTATTCTGCTTCTGCACTGAGATGAGACTTGTTAGAGGAGCGAAGCTGATAATAAACTTTGGTTTATAAGTCACATTGCCTCGTTATTCCAAGCTGTTCTACAGTCACTACATTAGCCAATATATCCCATAATGCAATGCACAGCCAACGGCGCAGTGAGAGGAGACCTTCACATCACAACATATACTACCTTAAGGTATTTGTATTTATTAGGTCAGCAAAAACAATTTGATTTAATACATATTTACTACAAATTACATGCAGGTATTCATTTTTTTTAACCACAGTTAGTCTGTTAGGTTTTACTCTCACGTGATGACATCATTAACTGTGCCGCAAAAACAAGCCAGTAGTGTCCGAAAGCTGTTAATTTTATTGTGTGGCAACCTGGGGAGTGCATAATGGTTTACCACCTTAGACAGGAACAAAGGATGCAAAGTTAACCTTTTGTGTGTGAGAAGTTTCTAGATGCCCTAGTAAGATAACAGGGAGGTGTCAAGGATGAATAGACTGACTTCAGTTGGACGGGGGATTATCTTTTGTGTGTGAGAAGAGTCTAGAAGGATGTCATGTTATTTAAGGGAAGAGTTCCGACTTGTATGCCATTCTGTCTATGCTCCTTTTGTGAGTCGTGTAATAAACCGCCTGAACCAAATCAGCCTCATTATTTACACGCTCCACACTGGTGACCCAAGACGAATCATGGAATACGACGGAAGATCCCCGGAGCCAACCTTGACTGGAACCCCCAGCTTCGCGTGCGCTGTAGTGATCAAACTACCTGATTTTTGGCAGCACAACCCGCGCTCCTGGTTCCACCTAACCGAGGTGCAGTTCGCCCTCCGAGGGATATCAGCGGATGATACGAAATTCTACTATGTGGTCGCAGCGCTCGATGCCAGCACGGCTCAGCACATCGAGAGCCTGCTCGATCAGCCACCAGCCGATGGCAAATATGAAGGCTGCCCTCATCCAGCACTACACACTCTCGGATGGTGAGAGAGCAGAGAGGCTTCTGACGCAGACCGAGTTGGGAGACGGTTCGGCTGTGGACATGATGGAGAAGATGCTGAGGTTAAAGGGCACGGACGACGACCACTTCATCTTCACCCACATTTTCCTCAGGAACCTTCCAACAGCGGTGAGAGCAGCCCTGGCCAATTCGTCGTTGCTGGCCAAACGGGACTATCGTGCGCTAGCCCGAGAGGCAGACCGGATCATTGTCGCCACCAAGGCTTTCATGACCATTGCGGCAGTGACGGAGCCCGGCACGTCGACACGAGGAGGCGAGGAGCCGCCGACGGCAGCAGCAGCGGGGGCCAAGGAACGTGGAGGTGACACGCTTTGCTTCACTGTCCCTGTCAAATAAACTAATCTACTACTACTACTACCACCGCCGCTTTGCAGAGAGGGCACGCAAATGTATACCACCGTGCCAGTTCAAGCGCTCGGGAAACGCCAAGCCTGGGGGTCGGTAGCAGCCGCGACCCTCGGGAAGGAGAACAAGCTGCTCTATTTGACGGACGCATGCTCGGGGAGGCATTTCCTCGTGGACACCGGCGCACAGAGGAGTTTCATCCGGCTGACCTACGCTGACCGGCTGGCAGGAACCAGCGGCCCCGAGATGGCAGCAGCAAACGGCACAGACATTAAGACCTTTGGTGAGAGGACTCTGCTCTTGCCTCTACACGGTTGTACATATGAATGGACTTTTGTTGTAGCAGCATTGGATTACCATACACTGGGGGCTGATTTTCTATGTGCACATGGGTTGTTGGTAGATAGTGCATTAACCAGGCGCCTGTTAGCGATGTCTTTTGACTCTCTCCCCTGTATAGCTCGAGTGACCCGGCCAACAGCACAAGCCAACGTCACAGCAGCATGCGGTAAGTTCCACACACTGCTCGCTCAGTTCCCAGCACTCACAGCCCCGACGTTTTCAGCAGCTATCGCTAAACATGGGGTGGAGCATTTTATCACCACCACCGGGGCGCCCGTTTTTGCAAGACCTCGGCGTTTGGACGCAGCTAAACTGGCCATAGTGCGCGAGGAGTTTGCTAACCTAGAGAGGTTAGGCATCATCAGGCGCTCAAACAGCCCATGGGCTTCCCCGCTACGCATGGTCCCTAAAGCTGAAGGTTCGTGGCGATCTTGCAGCGATTTCCGCAGGTTAAACAACGCTACAGCACATGACCGCTACCCAATTCCCCACATTCAGGATTTTTCCACTCACCTCGCAGGAGCGCGCATTTTTTCTAAGATGGATTTGGTCCGTGGTTACCACCTAGTCCCAGTGCGCGCTGAGGACATACCCAAAACAGCGGTAATAACTCCGTTTGGTTTATTTGAGTTCTTGCACATGCCGTTTGGGCTTAAAGGGGCAGCACAGACGTTCCAACGCATGATGGATGCAGTGCTGCGCGATCTCCCTTTCGTGTTCGTCTACCTGGACGATATCTTGGTAGCCAGCGCGTCTGAAGACGAACATGAAACCCACCTCACGACGGTTTTCCGTAGGTTGGAAGAGCACGGTTTAATAATCAACCCAGCGAAATGTCAGTTCGGGGTGACGGGGATTGATTTTTTAGGGCACCGCGTCTCTCCCGAAGGAGCGGTTCCGCTGCCTGACAAAGTGTGCGCAGTGACAGATTTTCCCCGACCACAAACGGTCAGAGCGCTACAAGAATTTTTGGGAATGGTGAACTTTTATAACCGTTTCCTTCCCCGCGCAGCGCAGCTCATGCAGCCATTGTACGCTGCGCTCAAAAAACAGAAACCCGCAAATAGGGTCGAATGGACCCCGGAACGAGAGCAGGCGTTCTCGGAAGTTAAAGCAGCCCTGGCAAACGTCGCATTGTTGGCACATCCAGACCCAACGGCCCGCATAGCTCTCACCACTGACGCCTCAGATGTGGCCATAGGGGCTGTCGTGGAGCAGTGTGTCGCCGGGGCTTGGCAGCCGCTTGCCTTTTTCAGCAGAACCTTGCGCGACAATGAGCGTAAATACAGCGCGTTCGACAGAGAGTTGCTGGCTCTCCACCCAGCCATTCGTCATTTCCAGTTCTGGCTAGAAGGGCGCAATTTTACTGTGTTCGTTGACCATAAGCCACTAACATTCGCGATGGCCAAAGTTTCAGAACCTTGGTCAGGCTGGCAGCAGAGGCAGCTGGCCGCGATCTCAGAGTTTACTACCGATATTCAGCATGTGTCGGGCAAACTGAATGTAGTGGCAGACTGCCTCTCGCGCACTGTTGTGGCCCCAGTCTGTGTAGGGTTGGATTACGCAGCCATGGCCGCGGAGCAGGCTAGTGATGCGGACGTGTGCGCGCTCCAGTCTGGACCAACAGGGTTAAGGCTGGAGAAGAGGACGCTGCTTAACGGCATTCCCCCCTTAATCTGCGACGTCTCCACGGGTCGCCCACGGCCTGTGGTTCCGGTCGCGTGGCACCGCCGCGTGTTTGAGTCGGTTCACTCTTTGGCACACCCAGGGGTGCGCGCGTCGGTCAAAATGGTAGGAGAGAAATATGTGTGGCCGGGCCTTCGCAAACAAGTGAAAGAGTGGGCGGCAGCCTGTGTGGCGTGCCAGCGAGCCAAGGTTCACAGACACACGAAGGCTCCTTTGGAGCCGTTTTGCATCCCGGCTAAGAGGTTCGACCATGTCCACGTGGACCTCGTAGGCCCCCTTCCGCCATCACAGGGGTACACGCATCTCCTGACAATGGTGGACCGCACCACGCACTGGCCAGAAGCGGTTCCGCTGGCGGCAACCACGGCTGAGGAGGTGGCGTGCGCGTTTTTAACAGCATGGGTGGTGCGTTTTGGAGTTCCATCGGATATTACGTCCGACAGAGGCTCTCAATTTGTTTCTGAACTCTGGTCAACAATGGCCCGCAGCCTAGGTGTCTCAATTCACCGCACAACCGCGTACAACCCGCAGGCTAATGGGTTATGCGAACATTTTCATAGGTCGTTGAAAGCGGCTCTGAGGGCTTCACTGACGGATGCAAATTGGGTAGACAGGCTACCATGGGTTTTATTGGGGTTACGTTCTGTGCCTAAAGAGGATCTGGAAGCTTCCCTGGCAGAACTCGTTTTTGCACAACCGCTCCAGCTGCCTGGGGAGTTTCTGCCAGATAATCCTGCGCTGGGCAGCTCCCCGTCTCAGCTGCTGCAGCGTTGCATAGACTCAAGCACGCTGCCGGGTCCTGCCCACCACAGTTTTCCGCGCGTTTTTGTGCCTAAAGCTTTGAAAAACGCAGAGTTCGTGTTTGTCAGGCACGACGCCCACCGCCCCCCGCTGCGCCCACCTTATGATGGACCGTTTAGAGTGCTGGAAACAGGGGATAAGCATTTTTTGCTAGGTTTGGGGGGTAGGAGGGAGAAAATTGGCATAGACAGACTCAAACCTGCTTTCGTTGTGGCTGACAAGCAAGTGCTGTTGGCGAGGGCCCCTCGGCGTGGAAGACCCCCACGGGGCGCTTCCCAGAGAAAAGATTCTCCAGAGCACCCACACGGACAGTCAAAAAGTTTTCACCCCCAGACATCAGCCCCCCAGCATGGCAGCGCCACGGAGGCAGCGAATCCTGGCTACAGCAGATACGGCAGAAGACTGAAGCCCAAGCAGCACGCGGACTGATGTTGATTGTTCTACAGCATGTGGACTGATGTTAATGGTTTTATCACAGCATGTGGACTGTTACTCTCTTGTCCTATCTAAGTTGCTGGGGGGGGGGGGGTGGCAACCTGGGGAGTGCGTAATGGTTTACCACCTTAGACAGGAACAAAGGATGCAAAGTTAACCTTTTGTGTGTGAGAAGTTTCTAGATGCCCTAGTAAGATAACAGGGAGGTGTCAAGGATGAATGGACTGACTTCAGTCGGACGGGGGATTATCTTTTGTGTGTGAGAAGAGTCTAGAAGGATGTCATGTTATTTAAGGGAAGAGTTCCTACTTGTATGCCATTCTGTCTATGCTCCTTGTGTGAGTCGTGTAATAAACCGCCTGAACCAAATCAGCCTCATTATTTACACGCTCCACAATTGTTATATTGAGTTTACTTTATAGTCCACTATATTTAAATTCACTATATAGCGAGTAGGGAGGGAATGAGTGAGTGAACATTCACAGACATATAAAAACAAAAATTGCACATATGAAGAAAAAGTCAAAATTTAAAGAAAAATCTGTGGAAAATGTTTAAAATTTGTTAGCAGTTTGTTATTCACTACCAAAAAAAATCTTTGAGAAACCCAAATAATATTGTTTAGGCAATTTTTTTTCTAAAATTTGTGGCTTTTTTCACATAAAGTTGGACATTTTTTTCTTAAATTAGCAGCTTTCCCCCCCACAAATTCAGAAGATGGACAGAAGATTCAGAGCACAGCCTCCAGGAATGCTTTGACTGTACAGACTGGAAGATGTTCATAATGGCCTGCGGGGATGATTTGGACTCTCTGGCTGAGCTCACATGCTCATACATGGCTCACTGTCAAAATAAGTTTGTTCCACGTAAACGTGTCAAAATATATCCCAACAACAAACCATGGGTTACTAAATCAGTTAAATCCTGCTTACAGAGGAAAGCTCTTGCCTTTAAACAATGGTCTGTTTCTGAGCTACAGGTTGCCACCAAGGAGCTGAAGGCCGAAATTTTAAGAGCAAAACAGAATTATAAATCAGAGTTGGAAAGCAAGATGGCAGCAAATAAACTTGGTTCGGCCTGGGCCAGTATGAAAACTATTGCAGGCCTTCAGAGCACAGAGCGCAGTAATCGTGTGTTTTTAGATGGTTTTAGTTCAGACACAGAGCTGGCTAATGCTCTTAATTGTTTTTATGGTCGTTTTGACTCCTTTGATTTTAGCACAGAAATCCAAGATTTGAAACAGAAACTCAAAGACAATCAGCACTTTAATATTGAGGTGCAGGATGTTAAAAGGGAGTTCCGCGCTGTAAAAGTGAAGAAAAGTCAGGGCCCTGATAATATATGTGGACGCCTGGTAAAGTCCTGTGCACATGAACTGAGTCCTATATTTCATTATATTTTCAATAAGTCCTTACAGACACAACATGTGCCTAAGATCTGGAAAGATGCCGTGGTTGTTCCCGTTCCAAAATCCAGCTGTCCTAAAACGGTAAACGACTTTAGACCAGTTGCTTTGACTTCAATTTTAATGAAAATTTTTGAAAAACTGGTCAGATGTGAGGTCCTAAGGCAGACTGAACATGCATTGGATCCTCTGCAGTTTGCCTATAGGCCTCACAGAGGAGTGGAGGATGCCACTGTCACTCTGTTTGACATGCTTTTTAAACATCTGGATTTTAATGGGACACACGCCAGGCTTTTATTTGTGGACTTTTCTTCTGCCTTTAATACAATCCAACCTCATATTTTAGTTGAAAGGCTCCTGCAACAATTTGATTTAAGCAATAATCTGGTGGGTTGGATTCTGGATTTCTTAACCAACAGGACGCAGAGAGTAAGGGTCAATGGCACATTGTCTGACCTAAAGTGCTCTTCTACTGGCTCTCCTCAGGGGTGTGTGTTGTCACCACTACTCTTCATCCTGTACACAAACATGTGTCGGAGCAGACATGACAACAGACACATTATAAAGTATGCTGATGACTCAGTCATTGTCAGTCTCCTCTAGGATGGTGAGAGTGGCCACGGCCCAGTAGTTGATGACTTTGTTCACTGGTGTGAGGATTCCTACCTGCAGCTGAATACAACAAAAACGAAAGATATGATTATTGACTTTAGGAGGAAAACTCCCAGGCACAAAGTCACCATACTAAAAGGCCAGACCACCGAATGTGTACAATCGTACAAATATCTTGGGACAATTATTGATAGTGGATTGAACTTTGAGGTGAACTGTGAAAGGGTGTGCAAAAAGGGTCAGCAAAATTTGCATTGTTTGAGGAAACTTGCACGCTTCCAAATTGACCGAACCATAATGACTATGTTCTATCGGGCTTTTATTGAATCTGTTTTATCCTTTTCTTTAATGTCATGGTTTGGTCAGATAAAACTGAAACAGAGGAAATCCTTGGATCAGGTAGTCAGATGGTCCAGTCGTTTGCTTGGTGAGTCACAGCTGAGCCTGACATCCCTGTACACCAGACAAGTACAGAGGATGGCCGACTCGATTTTAAATGATGACTCCCACCCTTTGCACTGCAACTTTCAGCTTCTTCCCTCCAGACGGAGGTTTGCTGTCCCAAAAAGTAGAACCCAGCGCTACAAAAACAGCTTTGTCCCTGCTGCTGTCAAAGAGTTGAACAAGCTATAAAAATTATATTGTACATATTTTATATTTACCTATTTTGTAAGATGTGTGCCTGTGTTTGTGTCTATGTTGAATGTAATTAGTGGCTTGTAAATATGGATGTCACCAACTGCAAAACAAATCTACCTACGGGTACAAATAAAGTAACCTGAACCTGAACCTGAACAAATTCTTATAAATTTGTCTTTTTCTCTTTTCACTTTCTCCTTGTAATTTGCAACTTTTTATAGCTTAATAACTTTCCACATAAATTTAACTTTTTTTCCATCATGAATTATCTAATTTTATGACACAATTTGGCAACTTTTATTCTGTTTGCTACTTCTCAATTTAAAAAGTGTTGCCATTCAAATTAATGAGAAGTTGCATTCATTTCTATAAAAAGCTGCTAATTTCTGCAAAAATAAAACTAGTGTCTTTAATGAAAAGAAAATGGGGAAAATTAGGTGGAAAAAAAATGTCATATCGGCAAGGATAACGTTTTTCGATACTCAAGTAACTTTTTTTTGTAGCAGACATTTTCTTCCTCTGTGGTGATTAGCCTGCTCGGGAGTCGCTGCTGGTCCCCGGCTACAGTCTCTGACCAGTGACCACTGTTCCCACCCGTGCCAATAAAGCCAGTTTTCAGTGAGCAGGTGTGACACAGTTTAGTGTCACCACTCTGGGCTGGAGCGGCTCTTCGAAGCCTTCTCAGCGCCAGCAGGTGGTACTCTGCCGCCGGCTGTAGGACGACGAACAGCCGGCTGGAGACCGGAGCGGAGCAGAGGGCTCTGACCACCGGGACGAACGGAGAGAGGAACTACAGAGCAGTCGGTGGCGTTTCTCTGGTCGGGTTAAACATGGACTCACGTTACTGACCGTGCAGCACAGCGGTCGCGGCTCTCCGGGCTCCGCTGGGCTGATCGCCGCACGCCGGTGCTCGGGGCTCAGTGGCGGCTGCAGCAGCAGCGGGACCTCCTCCCCCTGGAGAATAGAACATCTGACAGCTCAGCGTGAGAAGTGGAGCAGCTTCCAACTGTAGCTGGAAACGCAGAGTGGATGAGGGCTCACACCGACATGGGGCGAGTGATCCTGATCCACCTTCACAAGAGTCAAAGTGTTTAATTAGTGGGGCAAAGAAAGAAGGGCTACCCACGTTAATATGTCTTCTTAATCTTCTCGCTTTTTGTAGAAAAGGAATCTCAGGCACCTTTTAAGATGTTTCCTCACCACAGAGAAAGGTAAGATAAATATGTAAAATAACATGACGTTTATTTCTTGAACCGACTTTTGTGTGCTTGGGATAGATATAAAAACACATTTCTAATGTGGTCCTTTTCAGAAAAAAGGAAAGTTATTCTTTCATCAGTTCTGACCATGGAGCAGCATCACGTCAGATAATTGGATCTGCTAAATGAAAATACTAAATGTGAATTTTTACCTTTGTGTGACTTCAGTCCTCTGGTTACTTCAAACACACCTACTGTGTTTCTGCTTGTTGCCTTCTTGAAAGCATGTGGATAACTGAGCAGGACAGGGATGAGAAGCTGTTTTTTTTCTCAATAATTTTGCCATCCATCCATCCATCCATCCTCTACTGCTTATCCAGGGGTCCAGTTCTTTGGGGGCAGCAGTCTAAGCAGAGAAGCCCAGACTGACGCCTGGTTCACACAGCCCCATGATCCTTATGATCCCTCATGCAGGTGGTGAGCCCACTGGAGGAGTCGTGATCCTATTTAATATTTAAAGTTTTCAGTGTTGTTGGTTTGTGACTGAAATCAGATGCTGCTGCTTTAGAACAGGGATGTCAAACACTCAGCAGCATCCAGATATGCTTTTTTCATTGTTTGGTAGTTTTGAGCCACAAACAAGTGCATCTAAAAATTCCAAAAGTAAACTTTCATATACAGTTGTGCTTATACGTTTACATGCCTTTTGGCTGCTCCCTGTTCAGGGTTGCCGCAGCAGATCATGGGTATGCATATTTGATTCGGCAAAGATTTTTATGCAGGATCCCCTTCCTTGATGCAACCCTCCTCATTTACCCAGGGTTGGGATCGGTCCAAGGAGTGCACTGGTTTTGTGCTCCCCCTGTTGCTGGGTAACCAACTTACCTCGTTCTATTTATGCTGAGCACCAAGCTAGAAGATGGAAATTACTTTTATTTTTTAAATGGGCTTTAGTATGACCTGACTGGGGCTTGAACCCACAACCTCCTGGCTGTGGGGTGGATGCTGTACTAGTCCATCATTCTGGTAACCTTACAAGCACAACTGAATAGAACTGATTAGCAGTGGTTAAAAATATGACCCTGAAAGTATGTAAACTTATAAGCACAACTGTATTTTTTTGTTTGTTACAAGTAAACAACATTCCATACCCTTTTTGTTTTAATTTTAATTATTATGATTTATAGCATATAAAAAAATCAGACATCTAGTATCTCAAAATATTGTAATAAATAATAAATGTATTGATTTAGACACAAAATATTTGGTTGGGGCTCCTTTATCACAAATTGCTACATTAGTGCAACATGACACTGAGGTGATCAGCTTGTAGCACTGTTGAAGCGCTACTGAAGCCTACGTTGTTTGGTAGCAGCTTTCAGCCCTTCGTTGTTGGTCTGGTGTTTCTCATCTTTCTCTTGACTATACTCCATAGAGAATGTATGGTGTTCACATCAGGCCAGTTGGCTGGTCAGTCATTCACAGTAATATGGTCAGCAAACCACTTCATAGTAGTTTTGGCGCTGGGCTGGTGCTAAATCTTACTGGAAAAGGAAATCAGCATCACCATAAAGCTTTTCAGCTGATGGAAGTATGAAGTGCTCTAAAATTTTCTGGTAGACAGCAGCATAGACTTTGGACTTGACAAAACACAGTGGACTAACACCAGCAGATAACATGGCACCCCAAATCATCAAAAACTGCTGATACTTCACACTGGACTTTAAACACCTTGGATTCTGTGCATCATCACTCTTCCTCCAAATGCTAGGACATTGATTTCCAAATGAAATGCAAAATTTGCTTTCACCAGAAAAGAGGACTTTGGACCCACCAAGCAACAGTCTGATTAGACTCTTCTGACATGATCTGTATTTCAGAAGTGGCTTAATATTAGGAACACAACAGTTACTATTGCTCCATTCCTGAAGACTGCATCTGTGTGGGGTGGCTCTTTATGCACTGACTCCAGACTCCATCCACTCCTTGTGAAGCTCACCCAAGTTCTTGAATTGACTTTTCTTGACAATCCTCTCAAGGCTATGGTCATCCCTGTTGCTTGTGCACCTTTTTCTACCACACTTTTTTCTTCCAATCAGCTTTCCATTAATTTGCTTTGATACAGCACTCTATGAACAGGCCAGCTTTTTCAGCAGTGACTGTCTGTGGCTTACCCTCCTCATGGAGTGTGTCCATGATAGAGAGCCTAAGTCACGTCCCCTCTACTTCCACATATGGGACCTTAAATCAAAAAATTCTCAATTGAAATGAATGGCAAGAGCAAAATTATCTTTTGATCCCGATTGAATTTTGCCACGAGTTACACATATGTTTGTCAATTTAAAAGATAATTTTCCACGTAAATAATGGTGTAAGTTGTTGTATATTTTATATTGTACATTTATACCCAGGGTTATGGACACTGGAGGCAAGGTGGATAAAGTGTTGCCCAGGGAGACAACGGCAGGATATCTGTGGAGAGCGGGATTCGAACCGCCAACCATCCAGTTATTGGACGACCCGCTCTGCCTCCTGAGCCACTGCCACCCATATGTGTAACTCGTGGCAAAATTTGATCGGGATCAAAAGATAATTTCACACTTGCCATTCATTTCAATGGAGAATTTTTTTTGATTTAAGGTCCCATATGCGGAAGTAGAGGGGGCGTGACTAAGGGTGCTTTCACACTTGCAGGCTTTAGTTTGTTTCAATCGAACTCAAAAGTTTGTTTTCTCTGTTAGTGCGGTTCGTTTTGTCTGGTGAGAACATGGTAATTGCACTCAAGTGCGTACCAAAACAACCGTACTGAGACCACGGTTCGAATTAAATGGTGAACTCTGGTGTGGTCCAGGAGGTGAGAAAGTGACCGCATTAAAACGGGACTAGCGGCAAATGGTAAAACATTTTGTCACTGTACATACCTGACAGACCTTTGAAAATATCTGTGGCTGAGCACACCACGGTTCTGGAGGATTAATGAACGTTAACATGTTATTTTCCATCCGTAGCCGTGCTTCATTTTCAAACTGTATGATTTGCCAAAAGTGGTATATGCATGTACTGTATGTAATAAATGATAACCAGGGCAATGAAAACCCTCCCGTAGATTATGCTACGATTTGTATTATTTTCTCCCAGAAATGCATAAATACACAATAGTCATCCCACTTCCTGTATTTACCTTTCCTGTTCTCGCGGCAAAAAAATCTGACCAATAAGAACAGAGAACGTTCTGACGTAAGTCTCGTGGGATTTAACGTGACGCAGTTTAGTCTGCCTCAATTTTTGCTTGTGTGAAAGGTGACCGAACCGAGGAGAAAATGATACAAAGTAACAAACTTGTCAACTGAGTCGGACCAAGTTAAACGAATTTAGGTGTGAAAGCACCCTTAGGCTCTCTATTGTCTTCTGAGCATCTGTCAAGTCAGTAGTCATTCCCATGGTTAGGGTTGTGTGTACTGAACTGGTCAGGGAGATGAGTGGCATTTATACTGTGAATAGTAATTTGCTCAAACTTAAATGAAATATTCTGATATGAGATTTCTGATTTTTAATAGGCTATAAATCATAATCATTGAAGTTGAAACAAAAAAATACTTGAAATATTCCACTGTACTTATAAGGAATTTGAAAAATATGAGTTTACTTCTGGAATAAAATGATTAAAAAATGAACATTTTCACAGTAGTCTAATTTTTTTAGACGCACTTGTATTTGTAACAACACATCAGATTCATATAGAACTTTTCATAGACACTCAAAGACGCTTTACAATGGATACATTATTCATTCACTCCACAGACTATGGTAGTGGTAAGCTACTGCTGTAGCCACAGCTGCCCTGGGACAGACTGACGGAAGCGTGGCTGCAAATCTGTGCCAACGGCCCTCTCCGACACTACTGAACATTTATACACATTCATACCCAGTTGCCAGGACACTGGAGGCAAAGTGAATAAAGTGTGTTGCCCAGGGACACAACAGCAGGTATGTCTGGGGAGAGCGGGAGTCAAAACCGCCAACCCTCCTGTTATTAGACGGCCCTCTCTACTCCTGAGCTACTGCCACCCACAATCGACTGCAGTAACAGCTTTCTTTTGTGTACCACACAAATAACAAGTGCGCCTTTGTTTTCATGCCATAGTTCAGTCAGTCAAAATACTAATTATCAAATGCTGAAGATCTTTGTATGGAAGTCTTCACTCCTGAACTAAACACATTCACATCACAGCACTTTTTTTCCACATAACAAATGAGCCGGGCCTTGATACTGACACGTGCTTTAGACCAAGTTTTTCCAGCAGCCAATGTGCACTTCAGTGATAGAAAGTTGCTGGCTCTGATTTTAGTGACCAGTCTTTCTATGTTAACCATCTGTGTGAAAGGATTTGGACCAGATCAGAGGGTGGCCAGAGGAACCCAGTAAAACAGATTGTGGATCATGTAGATTGTTGAAGGAATTAGCGGGGTTCATCCTGAGGTACAGCTCTGACCTTCATCTAATCACAGTGGCGGCCTTTGTTGTTTGTGCTCAGAGACCCTGCAGTAAGTAGGCCACATCCATCTGCTCAGGAAGAAGGTCACATCACTGATGTGGTCTGCTGTGTAGTTTACATGGGAGGGGGCTTTATGTAGGTTCCCTGTAATGACAGAAATAATTGAACAATAATTTAAATATTCTGAGAAAAGCAAAATTATATACCTGTAATTAATACATGTATAGAGAAAATGTTGCAATTTATGAGTGAAAAGTAAATTTATACAAAGTCACTAATATATGTACATATTGAAATAAGTAAAATTTACAAAAAAACAAATTTGTCAGAAAAAAGTATGTGCTAAGTAAAAGTAAAGATACTAAAGTTAGGACTTCCGGTTATAGCTGCCACGTGAGAAGGACACGCATCACTCTGCTCTGCTCCTAGAGAAAAAAATGGGCAAATAACTCTCTCATTTGGGACAGAACGTATCCCAGCGTTTGGGCGAGGATATGTCGGTGAAGCCTAAGGCTGGAAAACCAGGTAGAGGAAAAAGCGAGCCGCCGAAACAGTCCAAATTAACGGACTTTCACGTCTGTGACGCAGCAGATAAAGCTCCATATATGGCGGAGGAAGCTAGCAGCGGTGCGGTAATTGCGGGCAACGGCACAGGTGCAGTGCTAGCTGCCATTAGTTCAATGAAAGCAGACTTTTCCGCTAAATTTGATGGGATTATGGCAGCGTTGGAAGGAATGAGAAAAGAATTGGGTGACTGTATAGAACGAATGGCGCAGGTGGAGCTTCGTGTCTCCAGTGCTGAGGATGACGCACCGGTCTTTCAATTAAAGGTGCGCACTTTGGAAAAAAAAAAATAAATGTCTGGAAGATAATGTCCTGGATTTGGAGTCCCGGTCGAGACGGAACAACTTGAGGCTGGTGGGTCTACCGGAGGAAACCGAAGGTCGGGACCCATGTTCCTTTTTGGAAAAGTGGATTCCGGAGGCGCTGGGCAGCGCGGAGCTGCAATCAGCAGTCGTTCTGGAAAGCGCACACCGAATCGGCCCACGGAGAAATAAGAGACCACCGAGGACGCTTATTATGAAGTTCCTCAGCAACAGAGACAGGATGAAGATCTTCAACGCTGCGCGAGCTAAAGGAGAGATTAAACACCAGGACCAGCAGGTGCGGTTCTACCCAGATTTGGCCACAGGAATCCAACAACTGAGGAAGCAGTTTGATCCCATACGTAAAGAGCTGCGCAACCTTGGGATTTGTCATGGTGTAATTCACCCTGCGAGACTGTTGACCACGTATGGGGGCAGAACACACACCTTCAAGACCCCAGAGGAGGCGCAGGAGTTCATCAAGAAGATCCAAGAAGAGACTGGTGGGAGCTAAGCATGAACAAAATATAAGGTAGAATATTTAAGCATTTGCACAGGCATCTGACTGATTTGAAGCAAATAGCAAGTTTACAAAATATAGATTGTATTATATATTAAAAAAAACAAAAACTCTATGATGTACAAAGTTGCTAAAAAATTTTGGAGTTTAAGTTGGAAAACTACAGAAGAGAGTTTAATGTTACGTCATTAAAAGCAGTAGAGTTAGGGTGATTGGGAGGATGAAGAAGGAGTGGCTTTTGGCTGATCCTCGTGGGTGTGGAGCGGTCGATGGCTATTCGGGAGAGGAATTTTTCTTTTAATTTTGGGGGATTACCACAAATGTGGAAGGGGGAATGTGTTTGTGTGTAGTTTGTAGGATGAATGTTCAACCACTTCATGTTTTTGCTTCTCTGTATGAGCATGTTTACACTGCAAGGTAATCCCAAACTCCCTATTGATCATAAACCAAAGCGTTAATCTTAATTTAACTTCATGGAATTGCAGAGGTCTACAAAATTTAAAAAAACTTAAACAAGTTATGAATAAAATAAAAGACATGGGTTCAAAAATTGTGTTTTTACAAGAAACTCATCTAATAGAGGAGGATGCAAAAAGAATTAGGAGTAGATGGCAAGGAAGTGTTTTCACCTCATCATTTTCATCCCGAGCCAGGGGAGTTATGACTCTCATACATAAATCAGTCCCATTTCAAGTGAAAAATGTAATTGGAGACAAATTTGGAAGATATTTAATCGTTCAAGGATCTTTGCTATTAGAAAATATAAATTTGGTGAACTTATATGGTCCCAATATAGATGATCAAAAGTTCTTTGCTAATTTATTTCTTATCTTATCATCACTTACAGGGCAACATATAATAGCAGGGGATTTTAATTGTACATTGAATCCCGGTATAGATAGATCAACAGGACTGGACTGTGCGCACAATGGATGTAGGATGACCATTAATCATTTTATGAAAGAATTGAGATTGCTAGATATATGGAGAGAAATGAAACCACAAGTTAAAGCCTATTCTTGTTATTCCAATACCTACAAGACATTCTCACGTATTGATTATTTTTTGATCTCCACAGAATTAAGGTCCAAGATTCAAAACTGCTTTTATGATAACATCGTGATCTCTGATCATGCACCCTGCTGTCTAATATATGTAGATAAGAAATTGACAAAGGAACCAGGTAGATGGCAATTTCAGCATAAATGGCTTCAGGATGAGGAATTTGTTAAGTACATAGAAAAACAGATAGATGAGTTCTTTGACATCAATACTACACAAACATCAGCATGTGTAAAGTGGGAGGCTTTCAAAGCTTTTATTAGGGGACATATTATTAGTTATACAGGTTCAAAATCTAAGAAGCATCGAGAGGAGAGAGTCCAATTGGAACATAAAATAAAAATTCTTCAAGAAAAAGTGTATGCAGGAAGTGATCCAAGGTTGGAGAACGAATTACTGATTTTGAGAGCTGAATATGAACAAAAAATCAGCGGAATAGAGCTGCCTCGAGTCTTCTAATATTCGAAACAATCTTTTTATGACAAGGTGAAAATCAGGAAAATTATTGCATGGCAGATTTAAACAATTAGCAATTTAAAACACCCAATTAACCAGTATTATAAGTAATGGACAGATAGTTATAGATCCTTTAGAAATTAATAGAGCCTTTAGAGATTACTATGAAAAAATTATATGATACCAAAAATGGAATCTGACTTTAACAAAACTAAATGGGTTTTTTTTTGAACGAACTATCTATACCGTGGTATTCCAAATGAAAACAGGGGGAGATACTGGAGTCTAAAATTAGTCAAGAAGAAGTTGGGCTAGCCATTGACTAATATGAAATCAGGAAAAAGTGCAGGAACTCAGATGGTCTTCCAGTTGAACCTTTTATAAAAAATTTAAGAATAAATTAATAAAAACCTTTTTTGGAAATGGTTTTAGAAGCATTTCAAAATAGTAATTTACCATCATACATGAATAATGCCTTAATTATACTGTTGCCAAAACCAGGTAAACCCTCTAATAAACTGTGAAAATATGAAGACCAATAAGCCTATTAAATGCCGACCTTAAGATAATCTGTAAAATTTTAGCAAGATACGAATACAAGAAATTTTACCAAATATTATTAATCGAGATCAGAATGGCTTTATAAAGGGAAGACAAGGCTTCCATAATGTAAGAAGACTATTTAATATTATTTAATTCTAATAAAGAAGCACACCGGATACACGCTCTCCTATCACTGGACCGCCGAAAAGGCCTTTGATAGAGTCGAATGGGCCCTTTCGTTTTGAAGTCTTACAAAGGTTTGGACTTGGAAATAATTTTCATAAAATGGGTTCAGATAATATACAATAATGCTACAGCAGAAATCCTAACAAATAGCAATATTTCAAAATCAATAAAAATCAATAGAGGATGTCGACAAGGCTGTCCACTTTCACCTTTACTGTTTACTATGGCAATTGAACCTTTAGCGATGGCGATACGTTTACATTCACAAATATATGGAATTAAAGTTGGACCAACAGAACATAAAATCTCCCTGTATGCCGATGACATAATTTTGTTTATGTCGAATCTTAAAAAATCAATTCCGACCTTGTTGAATTTAATAAAGAATTTTGGGGAAATATCAGGATATAAAATAAATAAAACTACATCTTCAATATTAATGCTAAATGAGACCCAGAGAAATCACCCAGCCCCTGAGGTAAATCAATTCAATGTTGTAAATCAGTTTAAATATTTAGGAATCCAAATTGTGCCTAAGCTAGAATCAGTCGCCAGTGTCAACTATGAAGCCTTAATGACAGATATTGAGTTACTTCAGAGATGGATGTCACTACCAATGTCGATGATCGGGAGAATCAATATACTTAAAAGTAATATCTTACCTAAAATACTTTATTTATTTCAATACATTCCCTTACCACCACCTTTAGATTTATTCTCAAGAATTAAAAAAAAAGTTAGTCGAATTTATATGGAACAACAGGAGGGCTAGATTACGTCTGTCTTTATTAAATTTACCATTTGATCGTGGAGGTCTGAAATGTCCAAATTTTATGTTGTATTATTGGTCGGCACAACTGAGGTCTATGACATATTATTTTTCATCAAATGATCTCCCTCACTGGACTGAAATGGAATCATACAATTTACCTTTACCTCTTCCCATATTCATATACTCAGATTCGGCAAAAAAATTACAAAAACAAGTTAAAAATCCATTTGTAAAGCATATGATCAAAATATGGTGTGAAACTAAAAACTATTTAAAAGAACCACACTTATTGTCACAATTTAGCCCAATATGGGGTAATCAATATTTTAAACCAGGGAGAGCGGACTGCTGTATTTAAAGTATGGAATTTAAAAGGGGATTCAAAAGATTCAAGAATTATATATCTGCCATGTGCAGATAACATAATGTCTTTTGAAGAGCTGAGGGATCAAATTTAATCTTATAGAAAACACATTTTTTTAAATATCTTCAACTTAGGAACTTTATTCGATCAAATCAAAATAAAGCTCTCACCTCGACTTATTTACTCATCCTTGGAAAAAATGTTGAATGAAGATAGTAAAAGAAAGGGTATTATTTCAGAGGTTTTATAACTCATTGACACTATCCTCAAGTGAAAACTCACAGATAAGATTAAACTACTGGAAAGAAGGATCTGCAAACTGAAATTTCAGAGGAACAATGGGAATTGGCTTGTACAGAAGCTCAAACCAAATCAATAAATGTACGTCTTAAATTAGATACATTTTAAATGGTTAATGCGGATTGTATGTTACAACACCGGGAGGAGTTAAATAGATATAACAAAAACATACCAGATATGTGCACAAAATGCAATGGAAGTAAAGGGAACCCTATTTCATTGTTTATGGAATGTAGAATAATTAGAATGTTTGGGAAGAGGTGAGGGTAACAATTGAAAAACTAATTTCAAAACAAATCATATTGAATCCTAAACTGTTTTGTTGGGTCTGTACCCAGAAAAGCATAACTTTAAATAAAATTGAAAGAACATTCATAGACCTCAGTTTGCTTAATGCCAAAAAATGTATTGCACTACTGTCGGAAAAAGACTCATAGACCAGATGTGACTCCAGGTTGGTTAAGACAGATGTTAACAAAACCTTCCATTAGGAAAGAATAACATACATACTGAAATCAAAGGAAATTGTGTTTGAGAATATATGGAGACCTTTTATTGATTATGTAAAAAATTTAAACATAACTCTTGAAGAAGAAGGTGAATGATGTGTGTGGACCTTGCTAAATTCCAAACTGGTGAACATAATATGTATACTTATGTAATGGATTATCTAGACTAACAGAGGAACATTGTTGAAGACTTGATTTTGTTGGTGGCGTTGTTGGTGTTTTTAGTGCATTTTTTTGTAGGTACTTTATTGTTAGTGTTTTGATTGTTTGTGTCATGTTTTGTTAAAAAAAAAGGTTCAATAAAGATATTGTGGAAAAAAAAGATACTAAAGTTAATGAGACTAAAAGTATCTATGTTAAAAAAAGGTCACAAATTTGCATCAAGTCAAAATTTTGACTGTTTAACTTGTACATTTACAGTGTGGAAAATAGGTATTTAATCCCCTGCTGAATTTGTTAAATTTTACCCCCTGACAAAGAATTGAACAGTCCATAAAATACCTCCACCAAGAGGAGGAGGTTGTTTTTTCCAGTGGTTGGTTTGGTTTTGTTGGTTGTTTGTCTGTTAGCAACATTACTCAAAGGGTTATGAACGGATTTTGATGAAATTTTTCAGGAAAGGTGTGCAATTGGCACGGGGAACAGATGATTAGATTTTTGGTGATGATCTGAGAGTGCATACCACTACCAAGGGGCTTTGTTTGTATTTGGTGCAGCGGATTACACGAAAACTATTGGATGGATTTGGATGAAATTTTCAGCAGAGGTGGTTCTTGGGCCAGAGAGCAACCCATTACATTTTGGTGATGATCCGAGAATGCATACCTCCACCGAGGCTCTTATCGTCTCTGAGTGTTGGCAACAATACTCCCACAACTACCTGGATGGATTTAAATAAAATTTCACCAGGAGTGGCTGTAGGCCTACACATAAACCCATTACATTTTGGAGGTGGCTCCATGAGGGATGGAAGGAGCCTTGATGGAAGCATGCGCTCTGACATGCTTTTGCAGTTTTTATTTTAGGTTTAGCAGAGAAGAGACAGAATATCAACAAAAAAAATCCAGAAAAAATATTAAATAAGATTATAAATTAATCTGCATTTGATTGAGGGGAAATAAGTAGTTGATCCCCAAGCAAAACGTGACTTAGTACTTGGTGGAGAAACCCTTGTTGCCAAGCACAGAGGTCAGACGGTTTCTTGTAGTTGGTCACCAGGTTTGCTCACATTGCAGGAGGGGATTTTGGTCCACTCCTCTTTACAGATACACTCCAAGCCTGACAGTTTCCAGGGTATCGCTTGAACCACTCAAAGTTTCAGCTCCCTCCACAGATTTTCTATGGGGATTAAGGGTCCGGAGACTGGCTAGGCCACTCCAGGACCTAATGTGCTTCTTCTTGAGCCACTCCTTTGTTGCCTTGGCCGTATGTTTTTGGGTCATTGCCATGCTGGAAGACCCATCCATGATCCATCATGCAGTGTTCTGGCTGAGGCCAGGAGGTTCTTATCCAAGATTCTACGGGACATGGCCTTGTTCATCACAGCCCATCATGTGGTGAAGTCTTCCTGGTATCCTTAGCAGAGAAACAGCCGCAAGGCAGAATGTTTCCACCTCCATGTTTGACAGTGGTTGGATGTTCTATGCTTCTTGGGGTCATATTCAGCATTTCTCTGCCTCCAAAACACAGCAAGTTGGAAGTTGATGCCAAAGAGCTCAATTTTGGTCTCCACACCACATTCTCCCAAGCCTTCTCTGAATCATTCAGGTGTTCACTGACAAACTTCAGATGAGCCTATACATGTGCCTTCTTGAGCAGAGGAACCTTGTGAGCACTGCAGGATCTCAGTCCATTATGACAAAGTGTGTTACCAATGGTTTTCTTGGTGATAGTGGTCCCAGCTCCCTTGAGATCATTAACAAGCTCCTCCCATGTAATTCTGGGCTGATCCCTCAACTTTCTCAGTATCTTCCTTACCCCAAGAGGTGAACTCTTGCATGGAGCTCCAGAGTGAGGGCAATTGACTGTTATCTTATATTTTTTTCCACTTGTGAATTATCGCACCAACAGTGTCTCTTTCTCACCAAGATTCTTGCTGATGGTTTTGTAGCCCATTCCAGCCTTGTGCTGCTCTGAACAATCTTGTCTCTGACGTCCTTTGAACAGCTCTTTGGTCTTATCCATGGTGGCTGGTGAAAGTTTGAATTGAGAGACTGATTCTGTGACAGGAGTCTTTTATACACATACAGGTACATCTCAAAAAATTAGAATATAATGAAAAAGTTTAATATTTTTTTGTCACTCATTTCAGGAAAGTGAAACCCATATATATTATATACAGTAGATTTCATTAACACAGAAGAATATATTTCAAGCATTATTTATTTTAATTTTGAGGGGTTATGGCTTACAGCCATGGAAAACCCCAGATTCAGTTCTCAAAAAATTTGAATATTACATAAAATGTTAATTTTAAAAAATAGTTTTTTAATAGAAAATGTTGGCCGACTGAAAAGTATGTCCATGTACACACTCAATACTTGGTGTCGGAGCTCCTTTTTCGATTAATTACTGTATCAATGTGGCGTGGCATGGAGGTGATCAGCCCTGTGGCACTGCTCGAGGTGTTATGAGGTCCAGGTTGCTTTGATAGTGAGCTTCAGCTCGTCTGCATTGTTGGGTCTGGTGTTTCTCATCTTCCTCTTGACAATTCCTCCATAGATTCTCTGTGGGGCGTTTAGGCTAGGAGAGTTTGCTGGCCAATCAAACACAGTGATGACATGGTCATTAAACCAGGTTTTGGTACTTTTGGCAGTTGTGGGCAGGTGCCAAGTCCTGCTGGAAAAATGAAGTCAGCTTCTCTATATAAGCTTTTCAGCAGAGGGAAGCATGAAGTGCTCTAAAATTTTCCTGGTAGATGACTGCGCTGACTTTTTGTCTTGATAAAACACAGTGGGACAAACACCAGCAGACGACCTCTGTTCAGATAAAAGTAATTTTGCATTTCATTTGGAAATCAAAGTCCCAGAGTCTGGAGAAAGAGTGGAGAGGCACAGAATCTAAGTTGCTTGAGGTTTAGTGTGAAGTTTCTGCAGTCAGTGATGATTTGAGGAACCATGTCATCTGCTGGTGTTTGTCCACTGTGTTTTATCAAGACCAAAGTCAGCACAGTCGTCTACCAGGAAATTTTAGAGCACTTCATGCTTCCCTCTGCTGACAAGCTTTATGGAGAAGCTGATTTCATTTTCCAGCAGGACTTGGCACCCCCCCCCCCCCACACACACACTGCCAAAAGTATCAAAACCTGGTTTAATGACTATGGCATCACTGTGTTTGATTGGCCAGCAAACTCTCCTGACCTAAACCCCGCAGAGAATCTATGGAGTATTGTCAAGAGGAAGATGAGAGACACCAGACCCAACAATACAGACGAGCTGAAGGTCACTATCAAAGCAACCTGGTAACACCTCAGCAGTGCCACAGGCTGATCACCTCCATGCCACATTGATACAGTAATTAATCCAAAAGGCGCCCTAACCAAGTACTGAGTGTGTACATGGACTTACTTTTCAGTCGGCCAACATTTCTATTAAAAAACTATTTTTTAAAATTAATTTTATGTAATATTCTAATTTTTTGAGAAACTGAGTTTGGGGTTTTCATGGGTTGTAAGCCATAATCATCAAAATTAACATAAATAAACACTTGAAATCTGTGTAATGAATCTATAACATATGGGTTTCACTTTCTGAAATGAGTGACAAAAAATATTGAACTTTTTCATGATATTCTAATTTTTTTGAGATGTACCTGTAATGAATTGAGATTAGGAGTACTTTCTTAAAGGGACAGGACTAATTTATGTGCCTCATGGATACATAACTGGTCTGTGTGTTTCAGAATTCTTGCTGGTTGGTAGACGATCAATACTCGTTTCCCTCGATCAAATGGAAATTAATTTATAACCCTTATTTAATTCTGGATTTTTTTTTGTTGATATTCTTTCTCCTTCTGTTAAAATAAACCTACTATAAAAATATGGACTGTGTGGCACACATATTTGAGATGCTTAGACTGCATATGTATAGCACATTGATTGAGATGCTTAGACTGCATATGTATATTGTGGTACCTCACGTCTCAGAAGGAACAATAAGTCTGGACCTCCTGGGAATAACAGTAGGAGGTGGAGGTGCCTTTAGAAATGACTCTGAAAAGACTTCCTGACCTCCAGGGGTTAGGTGGAGGAAGAAGAGACCTGGGGGAGACGTATTGTCTATGGGGGTTGAATGACAGTGTGATTCTGTACTTTGATGTCCCGGGTATAAAAAGGAGGGATTTGAGAAGTTGGTCCTCTTTTCTGTTTGAGAGGACATTGGAGACGTGTGATGTTCAATAAACCTGAATTGAGAAATAAATTCAGCCTCTTCATTTCACGTTCTCCACATTGGTGACCTTAAGACGTACAATGACCAGAGACAATTCCCCCGAACCAGACTCGCCAGGAACCAGCCGAGCAAGCGCGGTCTCAGTCAAGCTACCAGAATTCTGGCAGGACAACCCAGATTCGTGGTTCCTCCTGACCGAAGCCCAGTTCGCTCTCGGGGGAATAACAGCAGATGACACAAAATTCTACCACGTCATCGCCAAACTCGACAGCCGCACAGCTCGACATGTGCGGAGCTTGGTGCAGCACCTGCCCGCTGGCGATAAATACGGCGGGTTGAAAGCTGCCCTCATCCAGCGTTTCACGCCCTCAGCCCAGGAGAGAGCTAGGAGACTCCTGGCTCTGCACAACTTGGGAGGAAGCACGCCTGTCGACCTGATGGAAGACATGCTGAAGCTGAGAGGCTCAGACAACGACGATTTCCTCTTCACACACATCTTCCTGAGAACCCTACCATCACAGACGAGGGCGACCCTGGCGGGCACTCATTTTGTGACCCAGCGGGACTTCCACGCGCTGGCCCAGGAGGCGCTGCGGATCCTCAACGCCAGCGAAGAGCACACGGCCACCGCAGCAGCGGCAGACCTCGGCGCGGCGACCGGGGACAGCGGAGGGCCAGAGGCGACGGAGGCGGTCCCACCAACAACGGCGGCAGCGAAGCCCCGACACCGCAGAGGAGACGACCTCTGTTTTTACCATCGTCGTTTCGCAGAGAGGGCACGCAAGTGTGTACCGCCGTGCCAGTTCAAGAGCTCGGGAAACGCCAGGACCGGGAGTCGGTAGCAGCTGCGGCCCTCGGCGAATGGAACAAGCTGCTCTACCTGACGGATGCGCGCTCTGGGAGACACTACCTCGTGGACACGGGCTCCCAAGTGAGTATCATCACCCCAACCTACGCTGACCGGCTGGCAGGCCCCGGGGGTGACGGTGCAACAGTGGCGAACGGCCCGAGCATTAAGACCTTCGGTGAAAGGACACTACTCCTGTCCCTGCACGGCTGCACATATGAGTGGACTTTTATTATAGCGGCGGTGAGTTTCAACATGTTAGGTGCTGATTTTCTGTGCTCACATGGGTTGTTAGTTGATCTTCCCAATAGACGCTTGGTTAATGCACTCTCCTTTTACTCTATCCCTTGTACAGCTCGAGTGTCCCCGCCACCAGCACAGGCCAACGTCGCCACAGCAGGCGGTAAGTTTCACACACTCCTCACTCAGTTTCCAGCACTCACAGTTCCCACTTTTTCGGCAACAGTTGCGAAACACGGGGTGGAGCACTTTATCACTACCGCTGGTCCCCCCGTTTTTGCGAAAGCTCGGCGCTTGGATGCAGCTAAACTGTCCATAGCACGCGAGGAGTTCGCCAACCTGGAAAGGTTGGGCATCATCCGGCATTCAAATAGCCCATGGGCTTCCCCACTTCACATGGTCCCTAAAGCTGACGGCTCGTGGCGACCTTGCGGTGATTTCCGCAGGTTAAACAACGCCACAGCGCATGACCGCTACCCAATCCCACATATCCAGGATTTTTCGGTACATCTGGCAGGGGCGCGCATTTTTTCTAAAATAGGCTTGGTCCGCGGTTATCATCAAGTCCCAGTGCGCGCTGAGGACATTCCCAAAACAGCGGTGATAACCCCGTTTGGACTTTTTGAGTTTTTACGCATGCCGTTTGGGCTTAAAGGCGCCGCGCAAACCTTCCAGCGCATGATGGACGCGGTGTTACGCGATCTCACTTTCGTGTTTGTCTACCTGGATGACATTTTGGTAGCCAGCGCGTCCGAAGAATAACACGAAAAACACCTCACGGCAGTTTTCCGGAGGTTGGGAGAGCACGGGTTAATAATCAACCCAGCTAAGTGCCAGTTCGTGGTGGCGCAGATCGATTTTTTTGGGGGGGCACCGCGTCTCCCCAGATGGGGCAGTTCCGCTACCGGACATAGTGCGCGCAGTGGCAGATTTTCCCCAGCCACAAACGGTCAAAGCACTACAGGAGTTTTTAGGAATGGTGAATTTTTATAACCGTTTCCTCCCCCACGCAGCGCAGCTCATGCAACCATTATATGCCGCGCTTAAAAAACAAAAACCCTCAAATGCAATCGAATGGTCCCCGGAGCGGGAGCGCACATTCTCGGAGGTAAAAAAAAAGCCCTTGCAGACGCTGCGTTGTTGGCTCATCCCAACCCAATGGCCCGCATAGCGCTCACCACTGATGCGTCGGATTTGGCCATAGGGGCGGTCGTGGAGCAGTACGTTGCCGGGGTTTGGCAGCCGCTGGCCTTTTTCAGCAGGTCCTTGCGCGAGGCCGAGCGAAAATACGGCGTGTTTGACAGGGAGTTGTTAGCGCTCCACTTAGCCATTCGCCACTTCCAATTCTGGCTAGAAGGTCGGCGTTTCACCGCGTTTGTTGACCACAAACCGCTCACTTTTGCGATGGCCAAAATTTCGGAACCATGGTCGGGCCGGCAGCAGAGGCAGCTGGCCGCAATTTCGGAGTTTACTACTGATATTCAACACGTAGCGGGTAAACTCAATGTAGTGGCAGACTGCCTCTCTCGCGCGGTAACCGCGCCAGTCCGCGCAGAGGTAAATTATACTACCGCGGCCGCGGAGCAAAATAACAGCGTGGGGGCGCACGCGGCCCCAGTCCACGTGGGGATAGATTATGCAGCCATGGCAGCGGATCAGGGTAGCGATGCAGACGTGTGCGCGCTCCAGTCGGGACCAACAGGGTTAAGGCTGGAGAACAGGAGGCTGCAAAATGGTATGCCCCCCCTAATCTGCGATGTCTCTACTGGACGACCGCGTCCAGTAGTGCCGGCCGCATGGCGCCGCCGCGTTTTTGACTCAATTCACTCCCTGGCGCACCCAGGGGTGCGCGCGTCGGTAAAAATGGTAGCAGAGAAGTTTGTTTGGCCGAGCCTGCGCAAGCACGTTAAAGAATGGGCAAGAGCCTGCATGGCTTGCCAGCGGGCCAAAATACACAAGCACACAAAAGCCCCCTTAGAGCCGTTTCACATCCCGGCCAAGAGGTTCAATCATGTGCATGTCGACCTCGTAGGCCCCCTACCGTCGTTGCAAGGGTACACACATCTTTTGACAATGGTGGACCGCACCACGCGTTGGCCGGAAGTGGTCCCACTGGCATCAACCACAGCTGCAGAGGTGGCCCGCGCGTTTTTAACGGCTTGGGTAGCGCGTTTCGGGGTCCCGTCGGATATTACGTCCGATAGGGGACCTCAATTTGTGTCCGAGCTTTGGTCAGCGATGGCCCACAGCTTAGGTGTGACAATTCACCGCACTACCACTTACCACCCCCAGGCTAATGGTTTATGCGAGCGTTTTCATAGATCATTGAAAGCAGCCCTCAGAGCGTCGCTTACGGATGCAAATTGGGTAAACAGACTACCATGGGTTTTATTAGGGTTGCGTTCTGCACCTAAAGAGGACTTAAAAGCCTCCCCAGCTGAGATGGTCTTCGCGCAGCCACTCCGGCTGCCAGGAGAGTTTCTTCCAGATAATCCGGCGCCAGGGCGTCCCCCTGCTCAGCGGTTACTGAACAACACGGGAGCGGACATGCTTCCGGGCCCCGTTCATCACACTTTTCCGCGTGTTTTTGTGCCCAAATCTTTAAAAAATGCCAAGTTTGTTTTTGTGAGGCACGAGGCTCAGCGCCCAACCCTGCGACCACCTTACGATGGCCCGTATAGAGTGCTGGAAACAGGTGATAAGCATTTTTTGCTAGATTTGGGGGACAGGAGGGAAATAATTTGTATAGACAGACTGAAACCTGCTTTTGTGATGGCCGATGAAACTGTGCAAGTGGCGAGGGCTCCTCGACGCGGCAGACCCCCCAGGGAGCATGCCCCAGAGCCCCCGCAGGGATCAACTAACAGTTCTCATCCTCAGATAGCAGATTCACTGCAAGATGGCGCCACAGGAGAGGCGAAGCCCGCTTACAGCAAGTTTGGAAGGCGGTTGAAGCCCAGACAGCATATGGACTGATGTTGTGGTTTTATCTTGTTGTGTGGACTATGTTGTATTGTTTCATCTTCGACGTTTGGTGGGGGTTATGTGGCACACATATTTGAGATGCTTAGACTGCATATGTATATTGTGGTACCTCACGTCTTAGAAGGAACAATAAGTCTGGACCTCCTGGGGATAACAGTAGGAGGTGGAGGTGCCTTTAGAAATGACTCTGAAAAGACTTCCTGACCTCCAGGGGTTAGGTGGAGGAAGAAGAGACCTGGGGGAGACGTATTGTCTATGGGGGGTTGAATGACAATGTGATTCTGTACTTTGATGTCCCGGGTATAAAAAGGAGGGATTTGAGAAGTTGGTCCTCTTTTCTGTTTGAGAGGACGTTGGAGACGTGTGATGTTCAATAAACCTGAACTGAGAAATAAATTCAGCCTCTTCATTTCACGTTCTCCACAGACTGTTCATTTAGTTGTAAGGGGGTAAACTTACAAATTCAGCAGGGGCTCAAATACTTATTTTCCAAAGTGTATATGTAGATCAGTCTTAACACAAAAGTCCCAAATTTACAAGAACTGTTGCAAAATCACAACCCAGCTCTTTCATGCATCAATTTATGTAAAGGTTAAAAATCTTTATGAGGAGCATATTTACACACAAGGTACAAGTCAGTTACTTCAGCATTAGTTTTCACTTAAAGGGGAGAAAACAGTAAAATATGTACACATACGTACACATTGTTCTGATCTTTTGACTTCTGTTTGATGATACAAAAATGTTCCTGTTGCTCAGGTAGTTGCCGGTTGTTGCAGCAAATGTCATCTAAGACAAGGTCAGGGCTATGGAGCCAAATGTTTGTGTTGAGCGTTTCTCATGTTGACAGGTCTAATGATTCATATAAGCAGCTTTTATCCTTGATTTTAAGGCTAAAATATGTTTGGTGTCTCCATGAAGTTTTTTTAATCATTTTTTTTTATTTGGACCAAAAATGGCTCAAAATGGATCTTCCATGGCAGAAGTTCCCAGCCTCTGGGCTAGGTGAAAGCATAAAGGGCAACATTAGAATGGAGTGAGGGAATCATTCTCCTCCTCCTGCATGGATCAGGCGGTCAATCACACTGCATGTGCATCTCATTTGCTGCTTGACATCACTGACCTTATTGTTTGGATTAAGGACTCACAGACAAATAACTGATAGTATTCTGTAAATATGGGTACTCTGACCATAAAAAAATAGTTTATTTTTGCAAGACCCCAAATTCTGTCCTCGTGAAATGTCAAAACAAGATTTCTGATATACTCTGGATGATTTAAAATTTTTGCCGGTATACTGCTGTTCTTTTTTCAGCACTTGAAGCTTGATCTGGGTAGGGCTGCAACTAACAATTATTTTGGTAATCTACTAATCTAACAACTATTTTTTCGATTAGTCGACTAATCACAATTATTTCTGTCATGTCCGCCATCTCTGCTTCCTGTTGGCACGGCTCCTGTTCGGGGCTCTAGTGCATGTTTAACTGCACCTGTTTAACCTCTTAAAATTCCAGTGTTCCACTGATGGAATGTTTCAAATTTTCTACTGCCACTCGGTGAAGAAAGAATTTGATTTTCTTTGTATATGCTAACATCAGGGAAATTGGCTGGAATGGTAAGGGGTTAAAAGAAAAGTTTCAAATCTACAAGAAAAAAGCTGCAAATTTACTGGGAAAAATTTGCTAATTTTTGAGAAAAAATGTTGCAAATTTATAGGAAAAAGTTGCAAATGTTGGACAAAAAAGTTTAAAAAATTAACAAGAAAAAAGTTGAAAATATTTGAGAAAAAAAATGCAGATTTAAAAGAGAAAAAAGCAAATTGAGGAGAAAAAAGTTGCAAATTTAACCTCTTAAAATTCCAGTGTTCAGGGTGTGTGTGTGTGTGGGGGTAAATTTTCTACTGCCATTCAGTGAAGAAAGAATTTGATTTTCTTTGCATATGCTAAATTTAGGTAAAATTTGCTGAAATGCTAAGGGGTCTGCACACCTGAGAATATCACCATGTTTTCAGTCTCTGCCTTTAATATACAAACTGTGTTATGCTGGCAGAACGTAATTTTGTTTTTTATGTGCAAGTGTGGCCACACATATGTGACCTATTTTGTGACTGATGTAAGGCCTCACATTTTAGATCAGAACAAAGACAGAGCTTCCTTGGAGATAACAGGAAGCTGCGAGGATGTTAGCTTTGGTATGCAGGGCTTGAGACTGTGGGGGTGATATTAGAGGATTAAAGAGGAGATGCATTGTTACTGGCGATTATAATGCAATGTGACCTGTGATGCAATGAGACTTGTGAACTGTGAGAGTCCTGGTATTTAAGGACGAGAGTTCCCTGTAATGTCCTCTTTCTGCTTTGAGATGTTGGCGAATGTGAATAAAGCTGCCTTGAGAGAAATCTGTCTCATCATTTTCACATTCCCACACAAGCATGCATACTAAATGACAGCGAAATCTTGAATCTTAAAATTTGAATATTTTATAAAAGCTCTCCATTGCTAAATAAAAAATAATGACCCATCAAACATGAGTGTGAGACTTGACTGCTTAATCAACAATGTCTGTAACAACACAATTGTCAGACATCACAAAACCGTAATTTATTTAACTCATAATGCTCAAGCAAGAAAAGTGGCAATTTTTCATGTTTTAGAGCCTGAAACTGCCATGATCTGTGGCTGTAGTTCCTGATTGTTGTTAATTATTCCCAGCTGACAGGTTATTGGAGCCTCTGAGCTGGGCTCCCTGCCAGTCTACAGCCACACCTCCTCCTCTCTCTGCCAGGCACTCACCAGGTGTTTGCCAACACCTTTGGTGTTTCCACACATACACACACATGCACACACGCACACATTCATTCCTACTCACATCCTCACTCACTCACTCACTCACTCACTCACTCACTCACGTACCTGCTGCCGCCGCGCACCTGCTTCCGCTTGCTACTCATTAGTCTATGGGGTATTTATGTGTGGTAGTGGGAGCACTCGTTGTGGCAGCATTGGTCAGTAGTCAACAGTCAAAAGTCTGAAGTCAATTCAAGTCTACACTCAGTTACGCTGATGTCCTGGAGCTTGTTGGTTTCCCTTCGTATTAGACTACTCAGGTGGTGTTTTTCCAGAGCCAGTTGTGCTCCAACGCCTTTTGTAAGTCTTCCTCTTTATTATTATTAACTGCCCTTCCTCTCCGCTCCAGTCCCATCTGGGAGCGTGTGGGGCTCCTCCTTCTCCTGCCAACTGAGCTTGTTCGTCCACACTTTGTGTTTGACTGCTCTTTATTGAACATTTTGTGTTTGTATCCCTTTGTTAACCATCACGTTCACTTCACCTGCATATTGGGCCCGTACCAATTCATTTGTGCGCTGCGCAATAACAGCTTACATGACAGAAACATTCATATTCTTTAGGACTTTTCCTTGAAAAGTGTACACAGGTGATTAGTGGACTATCAGATTAGTCGTCGATTAAATTTCTGATGATTGACTAGTGGATTAGTCGACTAATCGTTGCAGCACTAGATCTGGAGTGGATTCATAAATCCTAAAAGGGCCACCCTTATCCTTTTGTCCTGTCCAGTCAAAGCTCAGATCAGAGCATCAGCAGATCCACTGACAGCAGGTTTACCAGCTGTGAATGCAAGTCACATTCATGTTTTCAGTCAGTCTGTACCAGGGGTCACATGGGGGCCATTTTTTTAAAAGGATCCCCCTTTTTGAAGCTCAAAAGGGGATTATGTTATGGCGATGCCCGTCTGTCTGTCCCACCCGTTTTGTGAAATCAACTCCTACAGCTTTGTTTCAAACGTTTTGAAACTTAGCACCAGGGTTTGATATACACTGATGATGTGCATACTGCAGGAGGGTCTACATCTAAGTTGTGCTGAAGGTCAAAGGTCAGGAGATCTGGGCATTTATGGTTTCATGAAAAGCAATACTCCTCCTAGGGCACTGACCTTGACCTTATGCATATCCTAGATGGATTTGTATCTAGCCTGTGCTTAAGGTCAAGGTCAACGATCAGGAGCTCTGAACACTCTCGGGGTGATTTTGTCAGGCTGGAATGAGCTACTCCGTCATTGATGGTCTGGTTCCAACTGTTTTGAAACTGGGTACCAGGGTTTGATATGCACTGATGATGCTCATGGAAAAGTTGAAAATTGCTCCCCTTCAGGAGGATATTGGGATCTTCAAAGAAAACAGAGTGGGGGATATTGCACTGGCCTCAGAGTGCTCTTGTAAGCAATTGTTAAAAAATTAGCATGAAGCTGCAAAATGCATTTGTACCTATGAAAGTAAAACAGTGGATTTATAATTATAAACTGACCAGTCAGCATTTGTGAGTTTGTTAAAAAATAAAATTTAGATTTTTTTTTTCCTTTTAAATCTAAGGCATTTTCCCTCACAATTTTGACTTTTTATTTGTTATTATTGCTGTTTTTATTTGTTTTATTTGTTTTTCTTCACAAACTTGCAACTTGTCTCTCATAAGTTTGAGATTTTTTTTCTTGTAAATCTTGGGACTTTTCATGTCTTAACTAGGGGAAGTTAAAATAGCTGCAGAATGCCTCAGTATGCAGACACCTGCTCTATGCTATATTTCTTTAAATGATAATGTACATACAGTGGTGTGAGAAAGTGTTTGCCCCCTTCTTGATTTCTCACTTTTTTTTGTATGTCACACTTAAATGTTTCAGCTCATCAAACAAATGTAAATATTAGACAAAGATAACACAAATAAACACAAAATGCAGTTTTTAAATGAAGGTGTTTATTATTAAGGGGAAAAAATCCATACCTACTGTACATGGTCCTGTATGAAAAAGTGATTGCCCCCTAAATCTAATAATTGGTTGGGCCACCCTTAGTAGCAACAACTGCAATCAAGCATTTGTGATAACTGGCAATGAGTCTTTTACAGCGCTGTGGAGGAATTTTGGCCCACTCATCTTTACAGAATTGTTGTAATCCAGCCACATTAGAGGGTTTTTGAGCATGAACCGCCTTTTTAAGGTCATGCCACAGCATCTCAATCGGATTCAGGTCAGGACTTTGACTAGGCCACTCCAAAGTCTTCATTTTGTTTTTCTTAAGCCATTCAGAGGTGGACAGTGGTATGTTTTGCATCATTGTCCTGCTGCAGAACCCAAATGTGCTTAAGCTTGATGTCACGAACAGATGGCTGGACATTCTCCTTCAGGATTTTTTGGTAGACAGCAGAATTCATGGTTCCATTTACCACAGCAAGTCTTTCAAATCCTGAAGCAGCAAAACAGCCCCAGACCATCACACTACCCCCACCATATTTTACTGTTGGTATGATGTCCCTTTTCTGAAATGCTGTGTTACTTTTACGCCAGATGTAATGGGACACATATCTTCCATAAAGTTCAACTTTTGTCTCGTCAGTCCACAGAGTCCCAAAAGTCTTGGGGATCATCAAGATGTTTTCTGGCAAAACTGAGATGAGCCTTTATGTTCTTTTTGTTCAGCAGTGGTTTTCATCTTGGAACTCTGCCATGCAGGCCATTTTTGGCCAGTCTCTTTCTTATGGTGGAGTCCTGAACACTGACCTTAACTGAGGCAAGTGAGGCCTGCAGTTCTTTGGATGTTGTTGTGGGGTCTTTTGTGAACTCTTGGATGAGTCGTCACTGCACTCTTGGGGTAATTTTGGTCGGCTGGCCACTCCTGGGAAGGTTCACCACTGTTCCATGTTTTCGCCATTTGCGGATAATGGCTCTCACTGTGGTTTGCTGGAGTTCTAAAGCTTTAGAAATGGCTTTATAACCTTTTCCAGAGGGATAGATCTCAGTTACTTTGTTTCTCATTTGTTCCTGAATTTCTTTAGATCACAGCATGATGTCTAGCTTTTGAGGATCTTTTGGTCGACTTCACTTTGTCAGGCAGGTCCTCTTTAAATGATTTCTTGATTGGGAACAGGTGTGGCAGTAATCAGGCCTGGGTGTGGCTAGAGAAATTGAACTCAGCTTTCCAAAGATGTGATAAACCACAGTTATGTTTTAACAGGGGTGGGGGGGGCATCACTTTTTCTCACAGGGCCATGTAGGTTTGGATATTTTTTCCCTTTAAGAATAAACACCTTCATTTAAAAACTGCATTTTGTGTTTACTTGTGTTATCTTTGTCTAATATTTAAATGTGTTTGATGATGTGTTTGATGAACCCAGCGCTACAAAAACAGCTTTGTCCCTGCTGCTGTCAAAGAGTTGAACAAGCTATAAAAATTATATTGTACATATTTTATATTTACCTATTTTGTAAGATGTGTGCCTGTGTTTGTGTCTATGTTGAATGTAATTGTGGCTTGTAAATATGGATGTCACCAACTGCAAAACAAATCTACCTACGGGTACAAATAAAGTAACCTGAACCTAACCTGAACCTGAACCTGATCTGAAACATTTACGTAAGTGTGACAAACATACAAAAAAATGAGCAGTCAGGAAGGGGGCAAACATTTTTTCACACCACTATATACTATTCATCTTCAAAGATAGATCTTTAATTAGATGTTTGTGTCACCAATGGGCTCAGATTTAAAAGCACAATGACTGGCTGAAATCATACAGTTCTTCTGGGACCATCTATAGCATTTCTTTAGTAAAATGTCTTGGTTTTAACATTTTCATAATTTAACCTACCACCCCCTTGGGCCAGTATTTCTATGTGATGGAAAAGGGCAGTACTAACAAAAACAAAGTGGCTTGTAATGATCTATTTATCTTTCAGAGTCTAATCAGCGTTGGCAGGTTTTGCCTTTTTGACCATTTCTGTTGTCCATCAGTGCGAGGAAAAATGTTTTTTCAAGTGTTTCCATTCTCGCCACCATGACACAGACTAAACCAGCTCCCAGCCATAGTGACTTTGTTGCTTTGATGTGTTTAGTTTGTATCCAGGATACATCTGTGCAGACTGTGCCAGAGGCAGATCAGAGCCTTTAGGGTTCACAGAGTTCTAGTCTAGCTGTACGCCTGTACAGCCAATGAATGATGCAGGGAAAAGTGTGGGAGAAAGCCAAAGGATGATCCTCTTCTGTTCCTGGGTGGCACAGAGAGATCTATCATACTAGTAAATAACAACAAAAAAAGACTTTTTAAAAAAATAATTAGACTTAAAAGAACATGCATATCGTATGAACAAATTTTATGAGGAAGTTGTGCAGCTACGAGGAAACTACCAATGTATGTAGTTTATATATCATTCACACTCCATAGTTGCCAACCTCTTGCAGAGAGCTTTAAACTTTGACATTTCCTCTCTACAGAGACATGTTTTGTGTTCTATCCTTATTTCTGTTTGTTTGTTCTCCAGGGAGCAGCCGATCTTCAGCACCAGGGCCCATGTTTTCCAGATTGACCCCAACACCAAGAGGAACTGGATTCCTGCCAGCAAGCATGCCGTCACCGTGTCCTTCTTCTATGATGCCAACCGCAATGTGTACCGCATCATTAGTGTGGGTGGGACCAAGGTGAGGATGGAAAATGTAAATTGAACAAAAGTAGTGTGCTGTGTGAGAAGAGAATAAACGGCCTTTTTTCCTTGTACATTTGCAAGTTTCTGCTCATAAGTTTGATTTTTTTAAAAAAAATCAAAACCACTTCAAACTTGTGGTTATGGGTAAAAGAGTCAGATCACACAGGTTCAGTCCACATTACAAATCACATTGTTCAATTCAGATTTTCCTTTTTTGGTCTGATCAGATTTGCCTGTCATGCCACATTCACAATTATACATGACTTTTACTGAACTCCAGTAGGAACTTTTGAAATGGAATGCATGCGCATATCAGTGCAAAACAGCATCCATGCACACACCAATATGTTACGGTGTCATCAGCAGCCACAAATGGCATGACATTTGTACGTCCACTTGTTTAAACAGTGAAAATTAATTCATTTTTAGTGAAGATATGCTTAGGATTTTGCTCTGTCAGCTGTATGTGATGAGTTCAGAAGAAGGAAGGAAGTCAAAAGCTGTTAGCAGCAACTGCTAGCACTGATGCCAACACCAGCACTGACTGATGACCTAAGCGCTCTACACGTGCAGATGAAGAGTCTCTTGAATTGTAATTTGACAGTTCTTACAATTTACGTACGGCCACATATCAGGTAAATATCTGATCTACGCCTACATATGAACGTGACTCAGAGCTGGTCTGAAAGATTGGATTTTAGATCAGATTTGTGCCATTCGAGAGCCATGTGAAATATCTGTATTATATAAGGGCAAAACCCCCCGATTAGAGTCAATTTAGGCTGGTAATGTGAATATTGCCTTAGTTATTCCCTTCATTAGCTCCTCCACATTTGATTATAAACAGTCCTTCAAAATTTTAATAAAAACCTTACTGAATGAGAGTTGTATTTGTCAATCATGACAGTTACCCGGTTAAAATCAATCAATAAATAAATAACAACGGTGAGTGTTTGGGCCTCAGATACAATACTGTATCTGAGGCCCAATATTTTGTGGTACACTCCCGAATGTGAGTTCAGAGACAATACTGTATATAAATGATGCATCGTTCTTAATCAGATGTTTTAATAATCAAACTAATTTCATGCTGTTTATCTTCAGTGAGATTTTTTCAGTTTCTAACAACAAAGGGTTAAAAAAAGCAAAATTATCAACTGCCTCAACCTGATTTTCCTCCTTGCAATCCATCTCCAACCAGGAAATCTGTATGGTTACAAATTACTAACTAAACCATAGTGATTCCCTGTAAATTGTCAGTCGGCGTGTCTTTCTTACGCTCCATGGATTTAGATTATGGGGGTGGGTGGGTGTTTGGGTGGGGGCTGCCCTATCCCAACTCTTCTGGTGTGACCCACATTCCTGCCTCCCAGAAGGCAGTGCGGGGCAGCAGTTGGTTGTTCAGCAGTCCAATCCTGCCAGGACTGGTGTCTGGCTCCACACTAATCTTTACTTCAGCATGTTATGTCAAACATGTCACCATGGAGATGCAGACTGTAGAGTTCATGTAATCATTTGTTGGAAGGAAAAGGGGGAGGGACTTTTTTTTCTAATCTGCATTTGCCCGGTTGGTGATTCTGGGATGTTGAACCAGTTTTGTGATAGTAACAGTGGAGATGACGTATAAAGGTCTATAAATAGACTTTTTTGGGGGGGGTTGTTCTTCATATACTAATATGGAAGGTGATGAACCTGCAAGATATGTTCTGGTTGTGCAGCTGGATTTTCGTTTGTTTCTGTGCTGAATATACAGTGCCAATGAATACAGTCACCTTCTTGTTCTCCCCTTATATTGCCTTTTTAAAATAAGGATTACCGCCCCAAAAAAGAATAAAGAATAAATAAACAAACAACTCTTGTTTAAAAGTGAAAACAGATTTCTGCAAATTTATAATGTAAAATAAATGATTGCATATCCACTATATTCACCCCCTTTATTAAAGTGACTAACCTAACTCAACAAAGGTCCAGGAAATATGAGCTAGTACTCATAATAATTATTATTGAAATGGAGATCATCTACAGTGAAAATCACAACAACAAAACAGAAATTGCAATTACATTATCTCAAACTGGAAAAAGTCTCTGATTGGATAGAAACACTGTCCATCTTTTAAACAGGAAGTAAAGGGTCCTTTCACATGCAAACATGAACGCTACCAAAGATTTAACTCTTTTGATGCAGGACCCAAGTTTTTAGCAATCTTTCTGTGACAGTGAGGGCAATGCATATTAATGTCTGTGATTCATGCACTGTTTTCTTTCTCTGGAGCCAAACTTAAATGTATGGGGCATTTACTTCCTGGTTAAATGATGGTCAGTGTATCCATCCAGTCAGCAATGATTATCAATACGAGGTACCTCCATTTTCCAGCTTGTGTAAATGTCATTGTGATTTCAGTTTGAGTGTTTTGTTGTTTGTTGTTGTGATTTGCCCTTCAGGGACACTGTATCACCTGAATGCAGTGAATGTGTCTCATGTGTTTGTAGTATAAAGACATCGGTGTCTAAACAGTTCAGTCACACACGTGTCAGTATTCCTGATTACAGTTACACCATGGAGACAAAAGAACACTCCATGCAATTAAAAGGCGATTGAAAAGTATGTCGGGTGACTGACATAACAAAATTCCAAGTTACTGAGCATCCCCTGGAGTTCATTTTAGTCCATTATTAATACAGTTGAAACTAGAAAAGCACTCGGAGAGCGCAGACCTCCGCCAAGCGGCACAGTTCCCCCCATACAGTGTTTGTGTGTACGTTTTCAGATTCCCTGAGCATGAAAAGATATGACTAGCAATTGGATTCACAATGATTATTTGTTTATTTGACATGGACAGTGCAATAAACAGACAATTAATGAATGACAATCAATGTGATAGTGATAGGATTAGTGGCTCAGTAGTGTAAAACGGGGCTATAAGGGACGGCGGGTTAATAAGGGACACTTTTCTGGGAAATGTTTTAAATGTAATTCTGCTTTTTTTATTTTGAGCAGGACACTGAGTTGTGTTGTTATTGTCAAATATCCATGAATCCTTCATCAAATCTAGGCGGAAGCAAAATTAAAAAAGCAGAATTACATTTAGAAAAGTGTCCCATATTACCCCGCCGTCCCTTATAGCCCCGTTTTACGGTTGTAAAAGCATTGCCTCCTTGGCGGAGGTAATAAACTGAAGTGTTGGTGTGTCCATCTCCTCCACTGACGGATGCAGATTGGTTAGACAGGTTGCCGTGGGTTTTATATTATATTGGGGTTGCGCTCCGCGGCAAAACAGAATTTAGAATCTTCCCCGGCAGAGAGGTCGTTTTTACGCAGCGCCTATAGCTGGGCGGGGAATTTGTGGCAAATAATCGGGCGGCGGACAGGTGGCCGTGTTAGGTTTTGCAGTGTGGCGCAAAAACAGGCACGCTGGCGGGCCCAGGCCAGCAGTGTTTTCCGCGTGCTTTTGTGCCTAAAACGTTGAAGAAGGCGGAGTTTGTGTTGGTCAGACACGACGCCCAGCGCAATGTGCGCAGCGCCTATGGCTGGCGGGCCAAGGCCACCAGTGTTTTCCGCATGCTTTTGTGGCTAAAACGTTGAAGAAGGCGGAGTTTGTGTTGGTCAGACACGACGCCCAGCGCCCTCCATTGCGCCTGCGCACATGTTGAAAATGGCCGTATGTCACAGTGTGGAAAAATGCTTTAAAAAATTCCTGTATGCAGACAGTGATGCGGATCATCCCCAAAATTTAATCAGTTCTTCCTTGTACCATTTCCAACAACGCCTGAAAGTTTCATTGAAATCCATCCAAAAGTTTTTGAGTTATCTTGCTAACCAACAGACAAACAGACAGACAGACAAACACACAGACAAACCCCGGCAAAAACATTACCTCCTCCTGGCCTTTCGGCCTGGCGGAGGTAACCAGAAGTTTACATATACTGTATAAAAAGATACATTGTGGAGAAAGGAGGCAGGCGAGGTAATGAGCTGGGCAACACAGAAATTTTATTCCTTCTCCAACATAATTTACAGCAGAAGAGCATCCCGGGCCTCTGTGCATCCCTCTCTTATATCTTTATTTCCATGCATTGAGGCCTGGAACTTCCGACCATAAGATAAGATAAGATAAGATAAGCCTTTATTAGTCCCACAACGGGGAAATTCCAGGATTGCAACAGCACAGGGATAGCAACACTCAGAGCAACAATCAGAAGGCAAGAAAAAACAAACAAACAAAAAAAAAAAAAACAAGCAAGCAAGAGCAGCTAATATACATATGTACATATTACTATAAAATATATATATACACACACACACACACACAGACACACAGTGCAGAGCATTGTAGCTGGATGGAATAAATATATGAATATATGAACACACAGTGCAGAGCATTGTAGCTAGGTGGAATAAATATGCAAGTATATAAACACACACAGTGCGGAGCAATGTAGCTAGATGGAATAATATGTAGATATATAAAAACACAGTGCGGAGCATTGTAGCTAGATGGAATAATATGTAGATATATAAAAACACAGTGCGGAGCATTGTAGCTAGATGGAATAAATATATAGATATATAAATATAAACACACCCAGTGCATAACACATTATGTTTAGAACAAAGCCTGTGTGGCACATTAACATGACATAACACCGGCGCCGCTCTCACATCCTTCTCCCAGCGGCCTGGGCGCATAGTCCTGACGGTCCCATCTGAACCTCTTTTGGTCCATTGTCCCCTGGGTGGAGAAGTCCAACACCGTGCCCCCACACAGCTCCCCCTGAACACCCAGAATGGGCCCTAACCCCCCCCCCCCCCCGTCCTTTGGGCTTGAGCTGGTGTCCATAGCAGCTGTAGCCGGGGGTCGCCGAGCCAGTCGAACTGCCCTGCTGGCGGGGTGAACAGGAGGGCGCATCAGTCTGTGGAGGGAAAAAGGGAGGGGGAGAAAACACATCAGCTTCGCGAGCGCAGGTCCCTGCTAAGAAATCACCAACCTGCAGAGCCACCAATGGTGGGCGTCTATGCCGGGGAGCTTGGGCCAACACCACCTGCTCGTCTGCCGACACAAAAGCGGGCTTCAGCCTGTCAATACAGATGGTCTCCCTACGTCCCTCTAAGTCTAACACAAAATGTTTTGTCTCAGGTTCCAACACCCTGAACGGTCCATCGTATGGTGGGCGCAGCAGGGTCCGGTGCGCATTGTGCCTGACAAAAACAAAACTGGCGTTCTGCAAGCTTTTTGGGACGAATGTGCGGGGAAAATAATGGTGGGCTGGGCCCGGTACACTCACAGCCTCGTGCTGTGTAAAAACTGCATGGGCAGATCAGCCTTGGGGGCGGGGTTTTCTGATAAAAATTCCCCGGGGATCCGCAGCGGTTGAGAAAAAACAAGTTCTGCCGTGGAGGCTGCCAAATCCTCTTTAGGTGTGGAACACAACCCTTAAAGAACCCAAGACAGGCGGTCAACCCAATTTGTGTCCGTGAGCAAAGCTCTGAGCGCTGCTTTAAGCGATCTATGAAAATGATCTCCGATGGAGATCTGAAACGTGCCACCTAAGCCGACAAAAAAGCGCACACCTCTTCTACTTGTGGTAGAAGCCAGCGGGACCACTTCAGGCCAGCGCGTGGTGTGGGCCACGACTGTCAAAAGGTGTGTGAAACCTTGCGACGGCAGGAGGGGTCCCACCAAATCCACGTGGATGTGGTCGAACCTCCTAGCCGGGATTTGGAAAGGCTTGAGGGGAGCTCTGGTGTGCTTGTGAACTTTGGCCTGGTGGCATGCAAAGTAAGCTGCAGCCCACTGTTTCACGTCTTTGCGCAAGCCCGGCCAGACGAATTTTGCCCCCACTAGTTTCACCAAAGCGCGCACTCCCGGATGCAAAAGGGAGTGGACCGACTCAAAAATGCGACGGCGACAAGAGCTCGGAACCACTGGGCATGGGTGGCTGGTGGAGACGTTGCAGAGTAAGGGAGAGGACCCTTCTTGTACCACCCTGTTCTCCAGCCTTAACCCAGCTGGCGCAGACTGGAGCGCGCAAATGTCCGTGTCCCCAGCTTGTTCTGCGGCCATGGCAGGGAAATCAATTCCCATGTAGACCGAGGCGATTAATGTGCGCGACAGGCAATCGGCCACGATGTTGAGTTTACCGGCAACATGTTGAATGTTGGTAGTAAACTCCGAAATTGCGGCCAAATGCTGTTGCTGCCAGGCCAACCAAGGTTCCGAGGTCTTGGACATTGCGTGTGCAACGGCTTGTGGTCCACAAACGCGGTGAACTTGCGCCTCTCCAGCCAGAACTGGAAATGGCGCATTGCCAGGTGGAGAGCCAGCAATTTTCTGTCGAATGTGCTGTACTTGTGTTCATTGTCGCGCAAAGTCTGGCTAAAAAATGCGAGTGGCTGCCTCAAACCTGTGACGCACTGTTCCACCACTGCCCCTATGGTAACATCAGACGCATCCGTCGTGAATGCTATCTGTGCAGACGGATCCGGATGGGCTAACAATGCAGCATCCATAAGCGCAGTTTTGTCGTTTTAAAAGCCTGGTCTTGCTCGGGAGTCCAATTGATGTTTTCTGCCGGCTTCTTTTTTTTAAAGTGCGACATACAACAGCTGCATCAGCTGGGCTGCCCGGGGAAGAAAACGGTTATAAAAATTTACCATTCCCAAAAACACCTGTAGTGCCCTCACGGTCTGCGGGCACGGAAAGTCCGACACAGCGCACACCTTGTCCGGTAACGGGATCGTGCCCTCTGGCGAAATGCAATGGCCCAAAAGGTCAATCACTGGCACACTGAGCTGGCACTTTGCCACGGTTAACTATCAGCCCGTGCGCTTCCTACCTCTGGAAAACTGTCTTGAGATGGGTGATGTGCTCCTCCTCAGACACACTGGCTACCAGAATGTCATCTAAGTAGACAAAAATGAAGGACAAGTTGTGAAGCACTGTGTCCATCATCCTCTGGAAGGTCTGCGTCGTGCCTTTTAATCTGAACGGCATGCGTAAAAAATCGAAAAGGCCAAAAGGAGTTATTACCACTGTTTTTGGAACGTCTTCCACTCACACCGGGACCTGGTGGTAACCGCGGACAAGATCCACTTTGTAAAAAGCACGCACCCCGGCCAGGTGCACGGAAAAATGCTGGATGTGTGGAACAGGATAGCAATCGTGTTCTGTGGCATTGTTCAAGCGCCGGAAATTGCCACACGGTCGCCACGACCCGTTGGCTTTAGACACCATGTGTAGCGGGGATGCCCACGGGCTGTTGGAGCACCTGACGATGCCCAACTGCTCTAAGTTGGCAAACTCCTCGTGTGTGCTGGCCAGTTTAGCTGCATCCAGGCGTCGAAGTCACGCAAATACCGACGGCCCTCTTGTAGCTATGAAATGTTTGACCCCGTGTTTCGTTATCATAGCCAAAAACACTGGGACCATGAGTGCTGGGAACTGTGCGAATAACTGTTGGTACTTAACCCCGGAGCTATAACGTTAGCCAGTGCTGTTGACCCAACCCCCTGAGCTATACAGGGCAGAGAGGCAAAAGATACAGCATCCACTAGTCTTCTATTAGCAACATCAACTAACAACCCATAAGCACATAAAAAATCTGCACCCAAAATGGGGGCGGAACATGTGGCTACCACAGAGTTCCACTGAAAGTTGCGTCTGTGTAAGCATATCGTCAATGTCCGCTTGCCAAATGTTCTGAAGGGGGATCAGTTAGCAGCTGTAAGCTCGGGACCGCTGCCTCCTGCCACCCTGTCTGTGTTGACCGGTAGGATGAGGCTTTTCTGGGAGCCGGAGTCCACCAAAAACAGTCTCCCTGAATGTGTGTCTGTGACATAAAGCAGCGTGTTCCTATCACCATTGGTCGCAGCTGTAACTGAATTCCGAACGTGCCGTCTTCCTGGCTCCCTGAATTGGCATGGCAACAGGTAGCGTTGGGCATTTGAGCCGAAGCGGCGATAATAAAAACAGATTGCCCCGTTTCTTTGTCTCCTGGTGTCCATCCCGGCTACCACCCACGGCTCCTCGACCTCGCTGGAGTCCCTCAAGGATGCTGGTGCCACTGCCTGCACACTGAGAGTTCTGGTCGCCAAAATGATGCGGTCGGCTTCCTGTGCCAGGGCACGGTAGTCCTTAGCAACCAGCCACGGCTAGTTGGCCAGGATTGCCCTCGCTGTAGCCGGTAGGTTCCTGAGGAACAAGTGGGTGAACAGGAAAGATTCATCATCCTCCCCCTTCAACGCCAGCATGCTCTCAATGAGCTCCACTGCTGATCTGTCCCCAACTCCGAACGCGTAAGGAGTTTCTCTGCCCTCTCACTGTCAGAAGGAGTGTAACACTGGAGAAGCATCCTCTTGAGCACTTCATATTTTCCTTGGGCCGGCGGCTCCTGGAGCAGGCTCATCACCTGTTGCGTGGCGCATGCATTCAGCGCAGAGACCACGTAGTAATATCTTGTGTCGTCCATTGTTATCCCGTGGAGTGCGAACTTGGCTTCTATGTGCAGGAACCACACAGTCAGGTTGTGAAGCCAGAAGTCTGGGAGCTTGACTGAGACAGCGCACGTGGTGCCAGTGCTCTCCCTCCGGGGCAACGCTCGGCTCGCTTTCCATGGCACGTCTTAGGGTCACCAGTGTGGAGAAAGGAGGCAGGCGAGACAACGAGCTGGATGACACAGAAACTTTATTGCATCTCCAACATGAAGTACAGCAAACAGCACTCCCGGATCTCTGTGCATTCCACTTTTATATCTTTATTTCCATGCATCGAGACCCGGAACTTCCAACCGTAACACATTGTTCTTTGAACAAAGAAATGTGTGGCACATGAATTCAATTCAATTCAACTTTATTTATATAGCGCCATTTCACAACAACAGTCATCTCATACCACTTTCAACTGTAGGGGAAATGTCTTCTGCTCGCACCAGGACCTGCTGGTAACCGCGGACCAGATCCACTTTGGAAAAAACATGCGCCCCGGCCAGGTGTACGGAAAAATCCTGAATGTGTGGAATAGATTTAGATTTAGATTTTTTAGATTTAGTATACTTTATTGATTCCCAGAGGGGAAACTGAGGGTCATCCACCACCTGGATGGATGAAGCAGCCACGATACGGCGCTATCCCTTAACCATTCACACACACATTCACACCTAGGGCCACTTTAGAGTCTCCAATTAACCTAACCTGCATGTTTTTGGCATGTGGGAGGAAACCGGAGAAATCCCGGGATAAACCCACGCATACACGGGGAGAACATGCAAACTCCACACAGATCACTGTTGGTCGAGGGCTGGGATCGAACCCACGATCCCACGATTCCCACGATCCCCCGGCCAAGGGTAAACTGTGCTGCCGCAGTGCTAACCACTGCGCCACCGTGCAGCCTGAATAGGATAGCGATCGTGTTCCGTAGCGTTGTTCAAGCGCCGGAAATCGCCGCATGGTTGCTACGACCTGTCGGCTTTAGGCACCATGTGTAGCAGGGATGCCTATGGGCTGTTGGAGCACCTGACGATGCCCAGCTCTTCTAAGTTGGCGAACTCCTCACGCGTGTTATAAGATAAGATAAGATAAGATAAGCCTTTATTAGTCCCACAACGGGGAAATTCCAGGATTGCAACAGCACAGGGATAGCAACACTCAGAGCAACAATCAGAAGGCAAGAAAAAAAAAACAAAACAAAAAAAAACAAGCAAGCAAGAGCAGCTAATATACATATGTACGTATTACTATAAAATATATATATATACACACACACACAGACACACAGTGCAGAGCATTGTAGCTGGATGGAATAAATATATGAATATATGAACACACAGTGCAGAGCATTGTAGCTAGATGGAATAAATATGTAAATATATAAACACCCACATTACGGAGCATTGCAGCTAGGTGGAATAAATATGCAAGTATATAAACACACACAGTGCGGAGCAATGTAGCTAGATTGAATAATATGTAGATATATAAATATATAAACACACCCAGTGCTGAGCATTGTAGCTAGATGGAATAAATATGTAAATATATAAACACACACAGTGCAGAGCATTGTTGCTAGATGGAATGAAACAGCATAACCGTCTACTTAGTTATCCTACATGGTATGATTATGTGCCCATACATATTCTCACCCTCCATAGCGACCGGTAAGTTCCTAGTTGTATGCCGGAGGGGACCATTGTGTAAGTCTATTGCATCTTTTGCATTCAAAAAACTATTAGTTTTTGAGCTGCCCCCGAATTCCAAACTTGCTGTCTTCCCGGCTTCTTGAATTGGCATGGCGACAGGCAGCATTGGGCATTCGAGCCGAAACAGCAATGATAAAAACAGATAGCCCTGTTCCTTCGTCTTCTGGTGTCCGTCTCAGCTACCACGAACGGCTCCTTGACCTCACTGGAGTCCGTCATGGATGCTGGTGCCACTGTCTGCGCACTGGGAGTTCTGGTCACCAAGATGATGTGGTCCACTTCCTGTGCCAGGGTGCGGTAGTCCTAAGCCACCAGCCACGGTGAATTGGCCAGGATTGCCCTTGCTGTAGCCGGTAGGTTCCTGAGGAACAAGTAGGCGAAAAGGAAAGATTTGTCGTCCTTCCCCCTCAGTGCCAACATGCTCTCCATCAGCTCCACTGTTGACTTGTCCCCTAACTCCGAATGCGTTAGGAGCCTCTCTGCCCTCTCACTGTTGGAAAGGGTATAGCGCTGGAGAAGCATTCTCTTGAGCGCTTCATATTTTCCCTGGGCCGGCGGCTCCTGGAGCAGGCTCGTTACCTGTTGCATGGCGCACGCATCCAGCGCAGCGACCATGTGGTAATACTTGGTATCGTCCGTTGTTATCCCGCGGAGTGCGAACTGGGCTTCTGTATGCAAGAACCACGCAGTCGGGTTGTGAAGCCAGAGTTCTGGGAGCTGGACTGAGACCACGCAAGTGGCGCTGGTGCTCTCCCTCCAGGCAGTCTCCGGGGCTGTGTTCGGCTCTCTTTCCATGGCATGTTTTAGGTCATCAATGTGGAGAAAGGAGGCAGGCGAGACAATGAGCTGGACGACACAAAAACTTTATTCCTTCTCCAACATAATTTACAGCAAAAGAGCATCCCGGGCTTCTGTGCATCCCTCTCTTATATCTTTATTTTCATGCATTGAGGCCCGGAATTTCCGACCATAACACATTATGTTTAGAACAAAGCCTGTGTGGCACATTAACATGACATAACACCGGTGCCACACTCACATCCTTCTCCCAGCGGCCAGATATTTACTCCTCTCCCCAGGGGGTGCATAGTCCTGACTGTCCCGTCTGAACTTCCTGGTGACACCTCCTCTTTTGGTCCATTGTCCCCTGGGTGGAGAAGTCCAACACCGTGCCCCCACAACATAACCTTTGTTTTCTCCCTGTGACATTAAATCAAACTAAAATTTTCCTGTTTTAGGTCAGTTAGGATTAAGAAAATTATTTCTATTTGATAAATAGGTTTTATATTTGCTGATTTTTTTTTTTTTATTTGTTCAAAGTCAGTTTACATACATTTCCTTAGTATTTGGTAGCATTGCCTTTATGATGATGAAATGTATGACTTGGGTCAAACATTTTGGGTATCCTTCCACAAGTTTCTCACAATAGTTTGCTGGAATTTGCGCCATTCCTCCGGACAGAACTGGTGTAACTGGATCAGGTTCATAGGTCACCTTGCTCGCACACGTCTTTTCAGGTCTGCCCACCAGTTTTCTATGGAACGGAGATCAGGGCTTGAGATCAGCCAAAACAACTACTTTGTTGTCCTTAAGCCACTTTGTAATTAGTTTGGCGCTATGCTTTGGGTCATTGTCCATTTGGAAGACCCATTTGCACCCAAGCTTTAACTTCCTGGCTCATGTCATGAGATATATTTCAATATATCACTTAATGTTATATAATGAACACAATGTTTTTTCCTCATGATGTCACCTATAGTATTTTGTCAAGTGCACCAGTCCCTCCTGCAACAAAACACCACCACAACATGACGCTGCCACCCTCAGACTTCACAGTTAGGATGGTCTTCTCAGGCTTGTAAGCTGACGCCTTTTTCCTTTAAATGTGACCATAGCCATACAGTTAAATTTTTGTTTCATCAAACCACAGGACATGTCTCCAAAAATGAAGGTCTTTGTCCCTGTGTGCTTTTGCAAACTGTAAGCTATTTTTTTGTGTTGCTTTTGGAGTAATGGCTTCCTCCTCGCTGAGTGGCCTTTCAGCCCATGTCAGTACAGGACTCGTTTCACTGTGGATAATGACACTCTTACCAGCTTCAGCCAGCATCTTCACAAGGTCTTTTTCTTTTGTTCTGGGGTTGATACTCACATTTCACACCAAAACACGTTCATCTTTGGGACACAGAACCCATCTCTTTGCTGAGTGGTATGATGGCTAGACATTCCCATGGTGTTTATACTTGTGTACAATTGTTTGAACAGATGAACGTGGCACCTTCAGGCATCTGGAAATTGTACCCCAGGATGAACCAAACTTGTGGAGGTCCACAATTCTCTTCCTGATATATTGGCTTTCTTTTGATTTTCCACTTATGTCACTTAACGAAGCAGTGTGTTTGAGGTGTGCCTTCAATTAACTCAGATGTTGTCAATTAACCTATGAGATGCTTCCAAAGCCATGACATCATCATCTGGGCTTTGCCACATTGTTTAATGGCATAGTAATCTTAGTGTATGTAAACTTCTGACTTTGAAGAAAGTAATAACATTTTCTCTAAAAAATAAAAAATAAAAAATTAGCAAATAGAAATAATTTTGGTAATCCTAACTGACCTAAAACAGGAAAAGTTTAGTCTGATTTAATGTTTAGTCTGATTTAATGTCAAACAGTGAGGGAAAAAAAGGTTAACATCTGGTTTCAACTGTAAATCAAAGGAATATGACACATGTAAATCTGCCTAGAGCAGCTGCTCTAGAACACCAGTTCTACAGTGCATCCGGAAAGTATTCACAGCGCTTCACTTTTTCTACATTTTGTTATGTTACAGCCTTATTCCAAAATGGATTAAATTCATTTTTTTCCTCAAAATTCTACACACAATACTCCATAATGACAATGTGAAAAAACATTTTTTTTTTTTGAGATTTTTGCAAATTTATTAAAAATAAAAAACTAAGAAATCACATGTACATAAGTATTCACAGCCTTTGCCATGCAGCTCAAAATTGAGCTCAGGTGCATCCTGTTTCCACTGATCATCCTTGAGATGTTACTACAGCTTAATTGGAGTCTACCTGTGGTAAATTCAGTTGATTGGACATGATTTGGAAAGGCACACACCTGTCTATATGAGGTCCCATAGTTGACGGTGCATGTCAGAGGGCAAAGCAAGCATTTAAGTGAATGCAATTGTCTGTAGACCTCCAAGACAGGATTGTCTCGAAGCACAAATCTGTGGAAGGGTACAAAAAAATTTCTGCTGCTTTGAAAGTCCCAATGAGCACAGTGGCCTCCATCATCCCTAAATGGAAGAAGTTCAGAACCACCAGCACTCTTCCTAGAGCTTTCTGGCTGTCTAAACTGAGCAACCAGGGGAGAAGGGCCTGAGTCAGGGAGGTGACCAAGAACCCAATGGTAACTCTGTCAGAGCTCCAGCATTCCTCTGTGGGCAGAGGAGACCCTTCCAGAAGGACAACCATCTCTGCAGCAATCCACTAATCAGGCCTGTATGGTAGAATGGCCACTCCTTAGTAAAAGGCACATGGCAACCCGCCTGGAGTTTGCCAAAAGGCACCTGAAGGACACTCAGACCATGACAAACAAAATTCGCTGGACTGATGAGACCAAGATTGAACTCTTTGGAGTGAATGCCAGGCATCATATTTGGAAGAAGCCAGGCACCGCTCATAACCACGCCATTGGTGGTGGTAGCATCATGCTGTGGGGATGTTTTTCAGTGGCAGGAACTGGGAGACTAGTCAGGATAGAGGGAAAGATGAATGCAGCAATGTACAGAGACATCCTGGATGAAAACCTGCTCCAGAGCGCTCTTGACCTCAGACTAGGGCAACAGTTCATCTTTCAACAGGACAACGACCCTAAGCACACAGCCAAGATATCAAAGGAGTGGCTTCGGGACAACTCTGTGAATGTCCCTGGGTGGCCCAGTCAGAGCCCAGACTTGAATCCAATTGAACGTCTCTGGAGAGATCTGAAAATGGTTGTGCACCGACGCATCCAATCCAACCTGATGGAGCTTGAGAGGTGCTGCAAGTGGAATGGGCCAAACTGCCCAAAGATAGGTGTGCCAAGCTTGTGGCATTATAATCAAAAAGACATGAGGCTGTGATTACTGCCAAAGGTGCATCAACAAAGTACTAAGCAAAGGCTGTGAATACTTACTGTATGTACATGTGATTTTTAGTTTTTTTATTTTTGATAAATTTGCAAAAATCTCAAAAAAAAACTTTTTTTATGTTGTAATTATGGAATATTATGTGTAGAATTTTGAGAGAAAAAATGAATTTAATTCCTTGTGGAATAAGGCTGTAACATAACAAAATGTGGAAAAAGTCAAGCGCTGTGAATACTTTCTGGATGCACTGTAGATGTGATTAATATTGTATGTAGGAGAAACTTAATTTCATTCAACTGTGCATGCTTTACTGTGTATCGACTGAATGATAATAAAGTTGTTTTTCTTTTTAACTCTTGACTAAAATTCCCCCAGTTCTTTTTGAACGATTAACACCAATTATCTAGAGCTCTGTGAGGTTAATCACTTTCAAGGGGGTGAATATCTGTGCAACCACTTATTTTATTTTATATAGTTTTGCTTAAGGGCCAGTTAATTGGTTGGTGTAAAAGTGTAGAAAGATAAAGGGGTGAAAAGTTATGGAAATCCTTGAAGGTGAATAGGAGTAACAACATGAAACAGATTTTTGAAACACAATCTTTGATTTACTGCCGTTGGCTTTTGTTCATTCTGGTTTTACATTCTTTTACAGTTGTATTAAAATATCACGTACAGTGTCTACAGAAGATGGTACTTGTCATTATATCACTGGGAATGCCAAGGCTTAAGGAAACACAGATTCAGTTCATTCATTTAGTTTTGTGGATCTGTGCATCTGATCCCACAAACATAATTCACCTGGGCCCAAAAGAGAGAGAAACTTTTTTACTTTCCTTCTGCAGGCAATTATCAACTGCACTGTCACACCCAGCATGACATTCACTAAGACCTCTCAGAAGTTTGGCCAGTGGGCCGACACCAGGGCTAACACAGTCTATGGGCTGGGATTTGCCACAGAGCAGCAACTGCACCAGGTAATACACATCAGAGTCAATCCACGATACAGTGGAGTGCTCCAGTATACAACTGTCTACTTCTTGAAGACCATTCTTGTGTTGTTATGGTTTCAATAACTAAAACAGACTTGTCATTCTGTTGAAGTTTTCAGAGAAATTTAAGGAAGTGAAAGATGCTGCTCGGCTGGCACGAGAAAAGTCTCAGGATAAGGAACTGGCCAACACTGCTCTGACCATCGCTGCTCCTCAGGTGAGCTGTGCCTTATAGGGGCTTGTCTGGGATAATTCAGTTTCTTAATTTATCCCATGGAAAAATTCCTAATTAGTGGACTAACTGATTATACCCATGTGTTTAGGGTTAGGGATTAGTTGGACATGCCAGCTCAAAGGCCTGGTAGCCCTAAGTTATTATTTAAATTCATTAAAAATATGATTTTGCAGCTCGGTGGAGCAGTGGTTAGCACTGTGGCAGCACAGCAAAAAGGTCGTGGGATTGATTCCACCCCTGACCATTGTGGGTTCGATCCCACCCCTCAGCACCAGTGACCCTTCTGTGTGGAGTTTGCATGTTCTTCTTGTGTCTGCATGGGTTTTCTCTGGGTTCTCCGGTTTCCTCCCACAGGCCAAAGACATGCAGGTTAGGTTAATTGGCATTAGCTGGGGATTCTAAATTGCCCTTGGGTATGATTGTGTGAAGCCTTATTCATGCTGCATTTCCGCTCTGGTCCGTTTTGGTCTGCGTGTGCTTTGGATGAGCCTGGCGCACATGCAGCATTGTACATACTCACTTTTTTCATCTACCAGGCCACGCAGTTGACTCATGCACACAACTGTTATTTGTAGTTTTGCCTCAGCCCTATGGGTAGCGCAAATGCGCTAACATGCCAGTTTGTTCACCGGCTATAAACACGAGAGTGACGCACATTTTTTTTGTAGCAACAACAATGGCGTCATTTCAAGGAAAAGGAGGAATTACCATTTTCCAGTGGTCTTCTCCGGTCAAGCTGCTGCTGCTGCAAAAGGATTCATTATGTCTACTCTTGTCTTCCGTGCTCTTGTTGTCTTCCTCGTCTACTTTGTCTTTGTATGCTGTGTTGGTAGCACCATCTTGTGAATGGGATGTTCAGTCTTGTGCATGCTGTCAACACGTTCAGATCGTGAGCAGGCCGCGGGGTCATAAAATTTGGGCTGCACGCGGTTGTCCACAGTAGAGCCCTGCGGACACTGGTGGAGTGGAGATGATGACATAAATTTCATCACACAAGGTTTCCGGTTGCACGTACATGGACAGCGGAGGTGCAGCATGAATCCAGCTTCAGAGTGAATGGTTGTCTGTCTATCTTGTGTTGGCCCTGCGATCGACTGGCGACCTATCCTGGCTGTACAATGCCTCTCGCCTAAAGATGCTGGGATAGGTTCCACCCCACCCACCCACCCCCCCGAGACCCAAAAAGGATTAAGTGGTAGAAGATGGATGGATGGATGGTAGGGATGAGCTGATCCAATCCGCCTTATTGGTATCGGGTTCGATCCAGGCAAAATGGCTGGATTGGTGTCGGTAAGAAATAAAAGTAATTTACCGAGCTGATACATTAATAACAATAAAATGAAGGTGCGGGCCTGTTCTCAGCTGCGCTGCCGACAGCTTCTGTAAACAGAGGCAACAAGTGTCAAATCACTGGAGCCTGTCTGTGGGATTCGCCTCAGTATGTTGTTGTGTGGTACCAGCATTTACAATTTTACACCACCAACTTGATAAAACACTTGCAAAAATATCACGGCAAAGAAGTATGCTGAATTCTGTCAAGAACCGAGTGGAACCAAGTGTGTCGTGCAGCAGCAGCTGCTGTTTTACTGCTGGAATACACTAAAAGTGAAACTAAAAGAAGGAAACTGAAAGTAAAAACCAGAGGAGCAGGAATGAAGACATAACATGGGTTTACCTTTAGATGGACAGTTACAGCTGATAAGAGGTAGGTGACAGAAACATGAATGGCAAATTATAACTGGTGAATTGGAAGCAGGACTAACAAGGCTACATAAAATGAAATGGGGATGACTTCAAAATAAGAGCAAACCTAAAAACTATGGACAGAGAATAAACTACTAAATAAACTGAGCACCAGGAGAATACTTATGATGATGATGATAATAATAATGGATGACAAAAATACAACTTAAAGGGTTAGTTCCTTCAGATCTACAGTATTTTTTACCTCATGCACAGTGGCACTTTGAATTTCCTCTGGATGTTTACTTCAATACTCAGCTTTAAAGTTTTGCAATAAACTTTCACTTAAAACTTCAGAATGTATGTTTACATAGTGCTGACCAGTGAAATGCTGCCATTGTTGCAAAGTTTAAAATTTAAAAAAGCAGAAGCATTGCTGAGCTGAGTCAAGTTTGTAATATAGTCTTTGACTTTTAAATGTATGTTTCTATATGTATGCAAAGTGCAACCAGTCATTACCAAAGTCCATCCATCTCCTTCCGCTTAATCCTTTTCGGGTCGCGGGGGTGCTGGAGCCTATCCCAGCATCTTTGGGCGAGAGGCAGGGTACACCCTGGACAGACTGCCAGTCCATCGCAGGGCCAACACTGAGAGACAGACAACCATTCACTCTCACAGTCATACCTAAGGACAATTTAGAATCCCCAGTTTTGATGCCAATTAACCTAACTTGCATGTTTTTGACATGTGGGAGGAAACTGGAGAAATCCCGGAGTAAACCCACACAGACACGTATGTTCTGTAATGTTTTAAATAAGAGAGACGGTATCTGATTTGAATCAGTGTCATTCGATACTCAAAGTTACAGTATCGGTATTGGTCTTGAAAAGTGGTGTCAGCTCATCCCTAATGGATGGATGGATGGTTGATTGGACAATTTTGCATGACTGCCAATTCCACCAGGTTATTTGTTACTCCCCTAGTCAGAGTGCTGGTCCTAACACACACAAGAGTGAGAGCTAAAATTTACAACTGTGAATATAAAAACTCTGGCAAAGCATCAAGAAGAGCTCAGGTCAAAACTAGATAGCCATACCAACATTGCTTGCAGGAGTTCAGCTGTTAGCTTGCCCCGCTGTGATTGAATTAAAGGAGGGACGGTGTGAGAGAGGAAAGAGCAGCATAAGAAATGTGAGCTGGGTCACTTGTCTCGGAGGGGAGTGAAAGAGGAAAACTAGGACGAGGGTAAAATTATCTCATGGTGCTCAGCTGCACTACAGCACATTTTCTACCCACAACGACCCTCTGACTAAAACACTTGTAACAAAAATGTCTACAGCTTTGGCTCTTTTCATCATGAAGTGCAGTCACTCATTGGCTGTCTTCTTGGTCATAAAGAACATAAATCAGAAAACATCGGACGAGATGAATTCCAGACATTTCCCCTGCTGTTTGGTTATATTGTGTATGTAAATAGACACTACACTGCATAATTAATCAATCCAAGTACGATTTTAATTGTGACCCTCTGAAAGTATTGTGTGTTTTATGACGTTTCTTTCTGTTTTTCCTCTTCATGGATTTCCTCTGTAGTTCTCACAGGTGAGCCTTTTGTTGGTTCAAGTAGAACAAGTTTATTTTCTTTCTTTCTACTTTGAGTACATCTTCTGTGATGAACAGACAGCTAAAGATGTCTAGATGCTGAGCGTGTATGTTGCCTAAATTCATCTTTTATCAGATTTGCATACAAAAGCTAACCTACTCTCAGTGCACGTCTTGCCAGTGAATCTAACAAGGGGTGAGACGGCAAAGAGAAAGTATTATATAATGCAAGCTTTATGTATAGTTTTATTTTTTACGTAATCATTGTGTACTCTAAAGCAGTAATAGACTGTGTTTTTCACATCTAACAGCAGTGTTATAATGCTCATCTGTTATTATGAGAGTCCATTTACTGATGTGTTTCTCAGGACCTCTCGGATGATCTCCAGTCTCCACCAGTGATGTGTGTGAATGGACCTGAGGACAAGCTGTTTCGCAGCCAAAGTGCCGACATCACCCTGTCCTCTGAGAAGGAGCGCATTAAAAAGATGCTTTCTGAAGGGTTAGTTTTACAAATGCACAGCAACAGAGATAAGAAGCCACAAATGCTCTTTCTCCACATTATGAGATGTATGTAGGTGTGACTCTTCTTTTCTCCTTGGAGGGACACATACTGTGATAGAAACACCTTTATGAAATACTTGTTTTGCGTAGGTGTTAAGTGATTTAAATTGATGCATTATAAATGTGCATTTTCTGTTTTTTGCCTCTCACGAAGAGAAAAGTAGAGAACATTTAAAAAAAAAAAAATGCCACCCATTAGCTGGTCACAAACATGAAAATATTCAAAAGTTTCATATAAAAAACCTGAGCAAAGTCATTGAAAGCTCCAGTAAACTGTTGATGTCTCTATATGCATTAAGTATGAAGAGATGAATTCCAGTATTAGAGGTGTACTTCACAGTGAGGTTAAGTGGTTAGAGAATTATCAGCGCATCACTGTCTTTGATTAAATGGCTAGATCACCATGATAACTTATGCAGAAGACATGTCTTTATCTGGAACAGGTTATATTCAAAGTTTTGGTTTAAAAGTGACTGAAACAACAAATATTTCCATTTTCTAACAGTTGTCAGCTGAAGGATTTTAAAAAATAGTAACCAACCTGTATGCATGTTGTTGGCATAAGCTTCAGTTGATGATACTGAAAATGTAAAAACCCCATTGTTTCCATGTTAATTTTGCATTGCTAAGATGGTAACTTCCCATTTTGTCTACTCCCATTTTCCACTTTCCCATTCCCTCTACTTTTCATATATAACTATGTATATACAGTGCATCCAGAAAGTATTCACAATGCTTCCCTTTTTCCACATTTTGTTATGTTACAGCCTTATTCCAAAAGGGATTAATTCATTTTTTTCTCAAAAATCTACACACAACACCCCATAATGACAACGTGAAAAAGTTTTTGTTTTTTTTTGAGAATTTTGCAAATTAATTAAAAATAACAAACTAAGAAATCACATGTACATAAGTATTCACAGCCTTTGCTCAATACTGTGTTGATGCACCTTCGGCAGTAATTACAGCCTCACATCTTTTTGAATATGATACCACAAGCCTGGCACACCTATCTTTGGGCAGTTTGGCCCATTCCTCTTTGCAGCACCTCTCAAGCTCCATCAGGTTGGATGGGAAGTGTTGGTGCACAGCCATTTTCAGATCTCTTCAGAGATGTTCAATTGAATTCAAGTCTGGGCTCTGACTGAGCCACTCAAGGATATTCACAGAGTTGTCCTGAAGCCACTCCTTTGATGTCTTGGCTGTGTGCTAAAGGTTGTTGTCCTGCTAAAAGATGAACTGTCACCCCAGTCTGAGGTCAAGAGCACTCTGGAGCAGGTTTTCATTCAGGATGTCTCTGTACATTGCTGCATTCATCTTTCCCTCTATCCTGACTAGTCTCCCAGGTCCTGTCACTGAAAAACATCCCCACAGCATGATGCTGCAACTGTGGAGAAAGGAGGCCGGCGAGGCAATGAGCTGGATGACACAGAAACTTTATCCCTTCTCCAACATAATTTACAGCAAAAGAGAGTCTCGAGTCTCTGCGTGTTCCTCTTTTATATCTTTATTTCCATGCATTGAGACCTTCCAACCATATACATTGTTGTATGAACAAAGAATTGTGTGGCACATTAACATAACATAATGCCGGCGCCACTCCAACACCTTTCTTCTCTCCACAGCTCGGGCATCTCTTACTCTCCCCAGGGGGCACATAGAACCAACAGTCCCATTTGATACCCCCCAGTGACACCTCCTCCTTCGGTCCATTGTCCTCCTCTTCCCTCTGCCCTCTCTGGTTGGAGAAACCCCCACCCCATGCCCCCACACAGCCCCCCAGAACACCCAGAAGGGGCATTAACCCCCCCGTCCTTTGGGCTTGAGCCGGTGCCCATAGCGGCTGTAGCGGGGGGTCGCCGATCCAGTTGAACCGCCCTGCTGGTGAGGCGTACCGGAGGGCACGTCAGCCTGTGGAGGGAAAGAAGGAGGGGGGGGGAAACACATTAACTTCACGAGCACAGGTCCCTGCCGAGGGATCACCACTTTGCGGAGCCACCAACAGTGGTCGTCCACGACGGGGAGCTTGGGCCAACACCACCTGCTCGTCTGCCAACACAAAAGCGGGCTTCAGCCTGTCAATGCAGACGGTCTCCCTACGTCCCCAAGTCTAACACAAAATACTTCTCCCAAGGTTCCAACACCCTGAACGGTCCGTCATATGGTGGGTGCAGTGGGGTCCGGTGCGCATCTTGCCTGACAAAAACAAAACTGGCATTCCCAAGCTTTTTGGGACGAATGTGCGGGGAAGACAATGGTGGGCCAGAACAGGAACGTTAAAAGCCTCCATACTGTGCAAAAATTGCGCTGTCAGCTCGGTCCTGGGTGCGGGGTTTTCCGGTAAAAACTCTGCAGGGATCCACAGCAGCTGAGAAAAAAAAAGTTCTGCTGGGGAGGCTGCCAAATCCTCCTTAGGTGCAGAGCGCAACCCTAAAAGAACCCAGTGCAGGTGGTCAACCCAATTTGTGTCCATGAGCGAAGCTCTGAGCGCTGCTTTAAGCGATCTATGAAAATGCTCGCAAAACCCGTTAGCTTGGGGGTTGTACGCAATAGTGCGGTGAATTTTGACCCCCAGGCTCTGGGCCATCGCGGACCAGAGTTCCAAGACCAATTATTGACCCCTGTCTGAAGTGATGTCTGACAGGGATCCGAACTGTACAACCCAAGCCGACAAAAAAGCACAAGCCACTTCTGCGGACGTGGTAGAAGCCAGTGGGACCACTTCAGACCAGCGCGTGGTGTGGTCCACGATTGTTAAAAGGTGTGTGAAACCTTGCGATGGCGGGAGGGGTCCCACCAAATCCACGTGGACGTGGTTGAACCTCCTAGCCGGAATTTGGAACGGCTCGAGGGGAGTCTGGTGTGCTTGTGCACTTTGGCCCACTGGCACGCAACGCAAGCTGCAGCCCACTCTTTCACATCCTTGTGCAAGCACGGCCAGACGAATTTCAACCCCACTAGCTTCACTGAAGCGCACACTCCCGGATGCAAAAGGGAGTGGATCAACTTGACAACGTGACGGCGCCAAGAGCTCGGAATGCCCAGTGGAGATGTCGCAGAGCAAGGGAGGGCACCCTTCTTGCACCACCCTGCTCTCCAGCCTTAACCCAGTTGGCACAGACTGGAGCGCGCAAATGTCCGCATCCCTGGCTTGCTCCGCGGCCATGGCGGGGAAATTTATTCCCATGTAGACCGGAGCGATTAACACGTGCGACAGGCAATCGGCCACAACGTTGAGCTTACGGCAGTGTGTTGAATGTCGGGCGTAAACTCCGAAATTGCGGCCAACTGCCATTGCTGGCGGACCAACCACGGTTCTGATACTTTGGACATGGCGTACGTCAGCAGCTTATGGTCTACGAACGCAGTGAATTTGCACCCCTCCAGCCAGAACTGGAAATGGTGCGTCGCCAGGTGGAGAGCCAGCAATTCTCTATCAAACGTGCTGTATTTGCATTCATTGTCGCTCAAAGTTCTGCTGAACAATGCAAGTGGCTGCCACGAACCTGAGACTCACTGCTCCACCACTGCCCCTATGGCAACATCAGACGCATCTGTAGTGAGCGCTGTCCATACAGATGGATCCGGGTGGGCTAACAATGCGGCATCCACCAGCGCTGTTTTGGCGTTCGTAAAAGCCTGGTCTCGCTCGGAAGTCCAATTGATGTTTTCTGCAGACTTCTTTTTTTTTTAAGCGTGGTATACAATGGCTGCATCAGCTGGGCTGCCTGGGGAAGGAAACGGTTATAAAAATTTACCATTCCCTAAAACTCCTGTAGTGCCCTCATGGTCTGTGGGCGCGGAAAGTCCGACACAGCGCACACCTTGTCCGGTAACGGGATCGCACCCTCCGGCGAAATGCGGTGGTCCAAAAAGTCATTCACTGGCACACTGAACTGGTACTTCACCGGGTTAGCCCGTGCGCTTCCAGCCTCTGGAAAACTGTCTTGAGATGGGTGATGTGCTCCTCCTCAGACACGCTGGCTATCAGAATGTCGTCTAAGTAGACAAAAACGAAGGACAAGTCTCGAAGCACTGCGTCCATCAACCTCTGGAAGCTCTGCGCAACGCCTTTTAATCCAAATGGCATGCGTAAAAACTCGAAAAGGCCAAAAGGAGTTATTACAGCTGTTTTTAGAACATCTTCTGCGTGCACCGGGACCTGGTGGTCACCACGGACCAGATCCACTTTGGAAAAAAGACGCGCCCCGGCCAGGTGTTCGGAAAAATCCTGGATGTGTGGAATAGGATAGCGTTCATGTTCCGTAGCATTGTCCAAGCACCGGAAATCACTGCCTGGATGCCACGACCCGTCGGCTTTAGGCACCATGTGTAGCAGGGATGCCCATGGGCTGTTGGAGCGCCTGACAATGCCCAACTGTTATAAGTTGGCAAACTCCTCGCGCACGCTGGCCAGTTTAGCTGCATCCAGGCACCGAGGTCGCGTGAATACCGGCGGGCCTTTTGTAGTTATGAAATGTTCAACACCGTGCTTCGTTATCATAGCCAAAAACGTTGGGACCGTAAGTGCTGGGAACTGTGTGAGTAGCTGTTCGTAATCACCCCCTGGAGCTATAATGTTAGCCAGTATTGTCGACCCAGCTCCCCGAGCTGTACAGGGCAAAGAGGCAAAAGAGACAGCATTCACTGATCTTCTATTAGCAACATCAACTAATAACCCATAAGCACATAAAAAATCTGCTCCTAAAATGGGGCTGGAACATGCAGCTATCACAAAATCCCACTGAAAATTGCGTCCATGTAAGCATATCATCAGTGTTTGTTCACTAAATGTCCTGATGGTGGATCCGTTGGTGGCCGTGAGCTCAGGACCACTGCGTCCTGCCACCCTGTCTGCGTTGACCGGCAGGATGAGGCTCTTCTGGGAGCCGGAGTCCACCAAAAACCGTCTCCCTGAACGTGTGTCCGTGACATAAAGCAATATGTTCCTGTCGCCATCGGTTGCAGCTGCCACCAAATTCTGAACGTGTCGTCTTCCCGGCTTCTTGAATTGGCATGGCGACAGGCAGCGTTGGGCATTCGAGCCAAAATGGCGATGATAAAAACAGATCACCCTGTTCCTTCATCTTCTGGTGTCCGTCCTGGCTACCACGAACGGCTCCTCGACCTCACTAGGTCCATCATGGATGCCGGTGCCACTGTCTACGCGCTGGGAGCTCTGGTTGCCAAGATGATGCAGTCTGCTTCCTGCGCCAGGGCGTGGTAGTCCTTAGCAACCAGCCACGGCAAGTTGGCCAGGATCACCCTCACTGTAGCCGGTAGGTTCCTGAGGAACAAGTGGGCAAACAGGAAAGATTCGTCATCTTTCCCCCTCAGTGCCAACATGCTCTCCATAAGCTTCACTGCTGACTTGTCCCCTAACTCAAACGCATTTGGAGTCTCTCTGCCCTCTCATTGTCAGAAAGGGTATAGCGCTGGAGAAGCATCGTCTTGAGCGTTTCATATTTTCCTTGGGCCGGTGGCTCCTGGAGCAAGCTCGTCACCTGTTGCGTGGTGCGTGCATCCAGCGCAGCGACCACGTAGTAATATCTGGTATCGTCTGCTGTTATCCTGCGGAGTGTGAACTGAGCTTCTATGTGCAAGAATCATGCAGTCGGGTTGTGAAGCCAGAAGTCTGGGAGCTGGACTGAGACCACGCATGCGGCGCTGGTGCTCTCCCTCCAGGCAGTCTCTGGGGCGGTGCTCAGCTCGCTTTCCATGGAACGTCTTCGGGTCACCAATGTGGAGAAAGGAGGCAGGCGAGGCAATGAGCTGGACGACACAGAAACTTTATTCCTTCTTCAACATAATTTACACAAGAGATCCCGGGTCTCTGTGCATTCCTCTTTTATATCTTTATTCCCATGCATCGAGACCCGGAACTTCCAACCATGCACATTGTTGTATGAACAAAAAATTGTGTGGCACATTAACATATTATAATGCCGGAGCCGCTCCAACACCTTTCTTCTGTTTGCGGCTCAGCCATCTCTTACTCTCCCCGGGGAGCGCATAGAGTCAACAGTCCCGTCTGATACCCCCCGGTGACACCTCCTACTTTGGTCCATTGTCCTCCTCTTCCCTCTGCCCTCTCTGGGTGGAGAAACCCCCACCCCATGCCCCCACACAACCACCATTGGCGTGGTTATGAGCGGTGCCTGGTTTCCTCCAAACATGACGCCTGGCATTCACGCCAAAGAGTTCAATCTTTGTCTCATCAGACCAGAGAATTTTGTTTCTCGTGGTCTGAGAGTCCTTCAGGTGCCTTCTGTCTGAGATTTTGACTGTCCGTGACCAAGGCAGGGCTTTGAGGTCATCCAATCAGCTTTTACTGGATGTGCCCAGGTCAAGGTATAAACACTGGGGTAACCGAGCCTTTTCTGTTGTCGCCCCCAGGCTCTGGAATAATCTCCCCCCTGACCTACGCGTTATCTCTGACCTGGCCCTTTTAAAATCAGAACTTACAATTACATGTTAAGTTACTTACTTAACATATTTGTTTAGGACGGCTTTTAATACCCAGTAGTGGTGATATTTGTCTTGGCATTTGTTTTTATTTTATTCTTATTTTTATTTTCAGGTATTTATTCTGATTTCTTTGTTTGTTATTTGTTTTTAATGCTGTGTGTGTTTTTAATGCTGTTTAATTTTCTGTAAAGCACTTTGGCCACCTTTGTTTACTTACTTGTTTACTTACTTTGGTCACTTTTATTTATATAGCCCTTTGTATCAAAGGGCTATATAAATAAAGTACATTACATTTTAGCAAACTCCAGGCAGGCTGCCATGTGCCTTTTCCTAAGGAGTGGCTTCCGTCTGGCCACTCTACCATACAGGCCTGTTGGTGGATTGCTGCAGAGATGGTTGTCCTTCTGGAAGGTTCTCTCTCCACAGAGGAACACTGGAGCTCTGACAGAATGACCATCGGGTTCTTGGTCACCTCCCTGACTAAGGCCCTTCTACCCCGATCGCTCAGTTTAGACGGCCGGCCAGCTCTAAGAAGAGTCCTGGTGGTTCTGAACTTCTTCCATTTATGGATGATGGAGGCCACTGTGCTCATTGGGACCTTTAAAGCAGAAATTTTTCTGTACCCTTTCACAGGTTTGGGCCTCGAGACAATCCAGTCTTGGAGGTCTACAGACAATTCCTTTGACTTCATGCTTGGTTTGTGCTCTGACATGCACTGTCAACTGTGGGACCTTATATAGACAGGTGTGTGCCTTTTCAAATCATGTCCAATCAACTGAATTTACCGCAGGTGGACTCCAATTAAGCTGTAGAATCATCTCAAGGATGATCAGTGGAAACAGGATGCACCTGAGCTCAATTTTGAGCTTCATGGTAAATGCTGTGAATACTTATGTATATGTGATTTCTTAGTTTTTTATTTTTAATAAATTTGCAAAAATTTAAAAAAAAAATCACATTGTCATTATGGGGTATTGTGTGTAGAATTTTGAGAGAAAAAATGAATTTAATCCCTTTTGGAATGAGGCTGTAACATAACAAAATGTAGAAAAAGTGAAGCGCTGTGAATACTTTCCGGATGCACTGTATCATGGTTTTAACCTGCTGGTAATGGGAGCAATAATGGAAGAGTCGCTAAGCTAACAGATGTGGTTAGAATTCATATGCAACCGGCTTCATATGAAGGGAAAGGCAAGGTGGACTGATGAATTGCTGTGGATATATTTCACCAGCCACTACAATATTAAGTTATGTCCGCTATTATTTACCTGGCAAGTTAAGATGACCAAAATTCACAAAGTCAGTGACTTTAATCCGTTAGCAGCCTTCAGACAAACTAAACGTGCCAACATTTGGATTTCAAAATAAGGGAGGCTTTTCCTGCTGTCTGGATGGTGAGGAGAGTTCTAAAAAACTATAAATATATAGAAATATTATAACAGAAATAGCTGCATCTTTGGTCATTTAAGTTAATTTATTTCATTAAATACAATTTTATTAATATTTTTTCTTTGAAATCAATTAAATTGTTGTTCTGTTCTGGCTCTGCAAAATTATGGTCAAAAATGTAAATTGTTATCAGGAAAAAATAAAAAAATACCACAGTGTTTCAAATTTATTTAAAAAAAACAGTAATTTTATTTTAAAAATAGACAAAAATTAGCAATAAAATAATCCACAAATTTATAATAAAGTCTCAAATGTACAAGAAAAGTCAATTTTACAAGAGGAAATTACAAATTTGAGGAAAATGGTTTCAAATTTAGATAAAAAATTTTTTTTCCACAATATCTTTATTGAACCTTTTTTTTTTTTTTTTTAACAAACATGATACAAACAATCAAACACTAACACTAAAGTACTACAAAAAAAAAAAAAATGCACTAAAAACACCAACAACCACCAACAAAATCAAGTCTTCAACAATGCTCCTCTGTTTAGTCTAGACAATCCAATACATAAGTATACATATTATGTTCACCAGTTTGGAATTTACAAGGTCCACACACATCATTCACCTTCTTCTTCAAGAGTTATGTTTAAATTTTTTACATAATCAATAAAAGGTCTCCATATATTCTCAAACACAATTTCCTTTGATTTCAGTATATATGTTATTCTTTCTAATGGAAGGTTTGTTAACATCTGTCTTAACCACTGAGTCACATCTGGTCTATGAGTCTTTTTCCATAATAGTGCAATACATTTTTTGGCATTAAGCAAACTGAGGTCTATGAATGTTCTTTCACTTTTATTGAAATTATGCTTTTCTGGGTACAGACCCAACAAAACCAGTTTAGGATTCAATATGATTTGTTTTGAGATTATTTTTTCAATTGTTACCCTCACCTCTTCCCAAAACATTCTTATTAATCTACATTCCCATAAACAATGAAATAGGGTTCCTTTACTTTCCATGCATTTTGTGCATGTATCTGGTATATTTTTGTTATATCTATTTAACTCCTCCGGTGTAACATACATCCGCATTAACCATTTGAAATGTATCAATTTAAGGCGTGCATTTATTGATTTGGTTTGAACTTCTGTACAAGCCAATTCCCATTGTTCCTCTGAAATTTCAATTTGCAGATCTTCTTTCCAGTAGTTTAATCTTTTCAGTGAATTTTCACTTGAAGATAGTGTCAATGAGTTATAAAACTCTGAAATAATACCCTTTCTTTTACTATCTTTCATCATCATTTTTTCCAAGGATGAATAAATAGGTCGAGTGAGAGCTTTATTTTGATTTGATCGAATAAAGTTTCTAAGTTGAAGATATTTAAAAAAATGTGTTCTATTGAGATTAAATTTGATCCTCAGCTCTTCAAAAGACATTATGTTGTCTGCACATGGCAAATATAAATCCTGAATCTTTTGTATCCCTTTTAAATTCCATACTTTAAATACAGCGTCCGCTCTCCCTGGTTTAAAATATTGATTACCCCATATTGGACTAAATTGTGACAATAACTGTGGTTCTTTTAAATAGTTTTTAGCTTCACACCATATTTTGATCATATGCTTTACAAATGGATTTTTAACTTGTTTTTGTAATTTTTTTGCCGAATCTGAGTATATGAATATGGGAAGAGGTAAAGGTAAATTGTATGATTCCATTTCAGTCCAGTGAGGGAGATCATTTGATGAAAAATAATATGTCATAGACCTCAGTTGTGCCGACCAATAATACAACATAAAATTTGGACATTTCAGACCTCCACGATCAAATGGTAAATATAATAAAGACAGACGTAATCTAGCCCTCCTGTTGTTCCATATAAATTCCACTAACTTTTTTTTTATTCTTGAGAATAGATCTAAAGGTGGTGATAAGGGAATGTATTGAAATAAATAAAGTATTTTAGGTAAAATATTACTTTTAAGTATATTGATTCTCCCGATCATCGACATTGGTAGTGACATCCATCTCTGAGTTAACTCACTGATATCTGACATTAAGGCTTCATAGTTGACACTGGCGACTGATTCTAGCTTAGGCATAATTTGGATTCCTAAATATTTAAACTGATTTACAACATTGAATTGATTTACCTCAGGGGCTGGGTAATTTCTCTGGGTCTCATTTAGCATTAATATTGAAGATTTAGTTTTATTTATTTTATATCCTGATATTTCCCCAAAATTCTTTATTAAATTCAACAAGGTTGGAATTGATTTTTTTAGATTCGACATAAACAAAATTATATCATCGGCGTACAGGGAGATTTTATGTTCTGTTGGTCCAACTTTAATTCCATATATTTGTGAATGTAAACGTATCGCTATCGCTAAAGGTTCAATTGCCATAGTAAACAGTAAAGGTGAGAGTGGACAGCCTTGTCGACATCCTCTATTGATTTTTATTGGTTTTGAAATATTGTTATTTGTTAGGATTTCTGCTGTAGCATTATTGTATATTATTTGAACCCATTTTATGAAATTATTTCCAAGTCCAAACCTTTGTAGGACTTCAAAAAGAAAGGGCCATTCAACTCTATCAAAGGCCTTTTCGGCGTCCAATGATAGGAGAGCTGTATCCGGTGCTTCTTTATTAAAATAGATAATATTAAATAGTCTTCTTACATTATGGAAGCCTTGTCTGCCCTTTATAAAGCCATTCTGATCTCGATTAATAATATTTGGTAAAATTTCTTGTATTCGTCTTGCTAAAATTTTACAGATTATCTTAAGGTCGGCGTTTAATAGGCTTATTGGTCTCATATTTTCACATTTATTAGAGGGCTTACCTGGTTTTGGCAGCAGTATAATTAAGGCATTATTTATGTATGATGGTAAATTATTATTTTGAAATGCTTCTAAAACCATTTCCAAAAAAGGTTTTATTAATTTATTCTTAAATTTTTTATAAAGGTCAACTGGAAGACCATCTGGTCCTGCACTTTTTCCTGATTTCATATTATCAATGGCTAGCCCAACTTCTTCTTGACTAATTTTAGACTCCAATATCTCCCTGTTTTCATTTGGAATACACGGTATAGATAGTTCGTTCAAAAACCCATTTAGTTTTGTTAAATCAGGTTCATTTTTGGTATCATATAATTTTTCATAGTAATCTCTAAAGGCTCTATTAATTTCTAAAGGATCTATAACTACCTGTCCGTTACTTATAATACTGGTAATTGGTGTTTTAATTTCCAATTGTTTAATCTGCCATGCTAATAATTTTCCTGATTTTTCACCTTGTTCATAAAAAGATTGTTTCAATCTTAGAAGACTCGAGGCAGCTCTATTCGCTGATTTTTTGTCGTATTCAGCTCTCAAAATCAGTAATTCATTCTCCAACCTTGGGTCACTTCCTGCATACACTTTTTCCTGAAGATTTTTTATTTTATGTTCCAATTTAGCTCTCTCCTCTCGAGTCTTCTTAGATTTTGATCCTGTATAACTAATAATATGCCCCCTAATAAAAGCTTTGAAAGCCTCCCACTTTACACATGCTGATGTTTGTGTAGTATTGATGTCAAAGAACTCGTCTATCTGTTTTTCTATATACTTGACAAATTCCTCATCCTGAAGCCATTTATGCTGAAATTGCCATCTACCTGATTCCTTTGTCAATTTTTTATCTACATATATTAGACAACAGGGTGCATGATCAGAGATCACGATGTTATCATAAAAGCAGTTTTGAATCTTGGACCTTAATTCTGTGGAAATCAAAAAATAATCAATACGTGATAATGTCTTGTAGGTACTGGAATAACAAGAATAGGCTTTAACTTGTGGTTTCATTTCTCTCCATATATCTAACA